>QUSF01000002.1:9864910-10040657 GCA_003676055.1 Chloebia gouldiae | reverse complement strand
CTTTCTCCACTGAGTTCACAAATAATTTGTTTGCAACTAATTACCAACTTTTTATATAGCTAAAGGGTAAATGTGACCCAAAATGTCCAATTTCCCAAATGAATTCCCTCATCAGTACAGAGCGATTTTTCTCACTCAATTCTGTGACATATCCCAGAGCTGAATCTCCCCAAATGCTTTGATGTCTCCTTTTGTTTTCTCCTAAATGTGATTTCCTTTATGAAGCAAATTATCCTTTAGTCAAAGATAGTGGATTTCCAGCCCTAAGAAGCATTTTATTAATTCATGAACCAGATTTAAAATAAACAGTAGCAATTTAATTCTCCTCTGCTTATTGCTTTTTCAGGGCCTCTTTGTGTACATGCCATCATCATCCTAATAGCTGCTTGGTCAGTCTCTGCATCCCTGCATTTGCGTATAACAATAAAGGCTGACAATAAAGTTTCCAGCAAGTGCCAAGTGAGGTGGTGTTCTTGTAATGTGAAACACTTTTCTAGCAGTCTGAGACCACACATCTCATTTCATGTGGGATTTGAACAATTAACATCTTTCAGTCTCTTTACCATCTGGACAAAATAGGAAGTGACAACTCAGTCTCACTGTGAGCAGGTAATAATCTCCTCAGCTTTTCTGTAGATGTAGTTTTAACACAATTTAATGTAATAACAACAGAAGATTTTGCATGAGAAGAAACAATTTATTGTTCTATGGTATGGCATGCCTCAGCTGTGAATCTGATGGAAGTGAGCTGAACCTTTCTCTTAATATATATGTAGTACTAGAAAGCATTATGGCAGGGATTTTAAAGCAATAAATTGAAGAGGCTACTGAAAAGTATTGTTTAGTATTTGAACAGATAACAGACCAAATCTTAATTTACATGCTACTCAATGTAGGAATTTATCACATGAATTCATTCACCAGAGGAAGGATAAAATATTATCTGCACTTTCAGTCTCTACCTGCATATTTGCTGTAAAATAATGCTAAGATAAACCTGGAAGTCTTTCCAGAAATCTTGCCAAAATCTCAAAACATATCTATTGCCATTTTATGAAGGTTTACCAGAAGGTAAACAAAGTCATATCTATCTACAGAAAATCTAAACACACTAGTGTCTATATTTAGCTTTGAAAAAAATCTATCTCTCTTTGCTACCTCATGATTGAAAGATATTGCTAAGGTACAGACCACTGACATTTTTAATTACCTCTTGATTCAGTGTCACAGTAAAAAAGAAACCAGAGGGGAGAATGCTTATCCATTGAGTAAATGAGTCTTACAGGCTCAAATACAACATATCCTGCAAAAATATTGCTGACTCTCATGTTTCCATATTTAATAGCCAATGCACTTAGAGAACAATATATATTTTGCACACTTTATAATTCCTTTATGTAAGTTTATTGTCATTAGCTTTTAGAATACAATGAAGAACTGAAGCAATTCTCTGGCATGTGGCTTTTCCAAGATCCCACAGTGGTCCTTTGTCTGAACCAAAACTGGAATTCCCCCTGTCCTCCTGCAGTTCTGTCCTCTCTTGACTCCCAACTGCTTTTTCTTGTCTTCAAACTATTGTTTCTTATTCTAAGACATATATATATAGCACACTTATTTGTTCTTTATCTTTTGAATCCTCATTCGGAATTCTCTGTCTAACAAAGCAGACACTGGTAATTTTTGTCGTGCTATTTCAAAAGCAAAGAAATACTATACTCTGTTTTCTTTTGTAGCTGGCTGAAGTCTCACAATCAAACCTTGCTTCCTTCAGCTTTTGAAGGAAAATTAAAAGAAGCTTTTGCCCTGCAGTTATTGGCAGCCTCTGCAGTGGTTAATTATTCATATTTCAGGCTCCGATTTACTCTACAGCTTAATCAGCATTTCTCTAGACTTGTGTAATCTAGGAATGGTTTTATAAAGCAAGGCAAAAGTGTAAATACAAAGTCACACCAAAACACTGTGGATTAATGTACCATTTTAATGTCACTATCACTATTCTGGTGCTCTGAAGGGAAACAGAAATCTCTGTAATCTGCTGTGGAAAAGACACAGATTCTTCCAAACTTGCTTTTTTAATTTAGCTTGGAATTTGCCTGAGGTGTACTGGCAAACAATTGGCCTCTCCTATTTGCTCCTGGGAGGAGGTCAGGCCTCTAATGGCATCCTTGCTGAATCTATGTTAGTGCACTTCAGTTGTCCCTGGGAGAGGAAGAAAATATTTATTCTGTGATGAATGGATGGATGGCACATGGATTCAGTAATGGTTTTATCCTGAGATTGTTTCTGTTGAGTAGATCATACCACCAACCAGGTTGGCCTGTTCACACATTGTCACCTCACCTCCAGCACATCAGTATTTCTGCAGGACAACAACATACCTGTGACCACCCTCTCAAGTTCTCTAGCCCCATCCCAAGATGTCTGAAAAGTTATCAGAGTATATAGAAAACACTCTAGCTATTAATAACAGACCACTTGCATTACAGCAGGCATTTTAAAATTAAATGTACAAAATCTAATTGATAATTTTGTCTCAGAGCCTCCAGGTATAGTACCAAATGTGAAGGGATTAGACCAGGTTTTGCACCCTCATCATCTTGAGTGTTAAAGTAGTTGAAGAGTCACCTGCAAAATTTCTGTTTAGACCATCCAATGCCAACAGAAATGACTATAAATCAAAGTTCAGAAACACATCTGGGCTCTGTTCCCAGTATCCTGGATGCCATCACACTGTACAAAAAGATTAGAAAATTAAGAATTAAGCCAGTTCTCAGGGCCAGGAAAAGAGCTTTGTGACAGGGTAGTTTGCTATATATGCCCTTGTATCAAGAGGTATGATATGAGATGTATGGAAGACCTGGTTGAATGGCCAATCTGATCCAGAGAGGCCATGTGGACACAAGCCATCCTCAGCCACAAGGCTTTGCTGCCAGACATCACTGTGGGCATCAGAAGCTTTACCAATGTAATTGTAACCTAAGATTTCTGAGGTGCTGAGACATATTGTAATAATGGTCTGGATATAATTTTCAAGGACAAATCTTGGATGTGTCCTCTGCACTATTGTGAATTAGGTGCTTCACACCCTTTGAGGTCTGGCTTGGCAGTTTTGCAGCCTCTGTTTACCTTTGGTGGGCTCTGGCAGGTTCCAGCTGGAGTTGTTGATGTTGCCTGCAGCAGGGGAAGGTGAGGTGTGCAGGCAGCCAGAAAGGAAGGCTGTGGTGAGACCTGCTGCAGCTGTGAGGGGCACAGCAAAAGCTACAACTGTGGGATTCATGGAGGTATCACATAGTTGTGAGTCTGGAGTAAGAAACACTCTGCAGACCCCCTGGAAAATGCTAGTATCTCTTTATTCCCAGACTAAATGGTATGGGTTAGCATCCTGTGAAGGTAAAAGTCCCACTAAATGCACCTGACACAAGCAAGTTGACCTTGCTTTCATGGAGACTGCAGTCATGAGGAACCTTGAGCAATGCATTTTATTTCTGTTGAGAAAAAGCAACCCAAAGCTGTGACAATTGCAATTTGTGTGTGCATTTTTGCCCAAACAAAGTTGGAAAACTATAGATGAAGTTGTGAAGTTCTGATTACCAGAAACCTGACATCACATGCATCAGCCCCTAAGGTACATAAATACAGAGTTTAGGCACCAGATTTCCTTTTCAAAAAATAACAAAATTTTGATGTTTTCCACAGAATAGGAATTCATTTTTGTTAAATCACTAGTACAGTTTTCTCTCATGTCAAAATGCTGTGTTTTGTAATTTCAATTAATCATGTTTTGGCATGTTGAGTAGGACACAGTAAGAATTACTTTAATTATAATGCAGCTGACTTTGAAAATTAGCTATGATATGCAGTTCAGAATGAAAAAGAAACAAATAATAAATTGAAATGAAATATTAAAAGGTTTCAATCCTATTTATAGAGAGCTGCATTTATTATATATTTTATAATTCTGATAAAACTGTTGTTTGATAAAAAGTCCACCTCCTGTATATTTCCCCTACTCTTACTACAAATATACATTTGAAATGAGCTAGTAGGAATATAAGGCATAGAAAACATCCAAATCTTCATAATGCCTCAATTTAGTTGTTCATTTTTTGATTTGTGGAGGGGAACAATTTGAATCAGAACTGGAAATTGTTATCTGGAGGTGAAATAACTTACCATATACTCATATATAAGCACAGGACTGGAAGAAGACAAGAGAGACACTTTCTGCTTTTTTAACTCAGGGCTCAACAGCAGGTACAGGATGTTCTGAGGTATTGCAAAACCTCGTTAATTCTCTATGAGGAAAGTTTGCCCTGGAGTTCAAAGCTATTATCCTTGAAGCTAACGATGTGAGTTGAAATTCTATGCAGCTTTGGAGCAGCATGTTTCTGCACTTACTGTGTCACCTCAGCTGAACCCTTTTGGCTCCTAGAGACTTGCTGCAGCCCATCAGCAAAATTACAGGTTATGATGAACAAATACTTCAAGTTCTTGGGTAATTTCTGGATTAATCAATGGAAATTTTTACAGCTCTAGTATTTTTCTGCTGAAAGGATAATTATTTTTCCTATTTTGCCTTGAAATGAGCAAATGGATAACACAGACTCTAAGACTAGAGCATAAACTAAGGCATAAACACATAGTTCTATAGCTTCATGTACTCATAATTTTATTCCATCACACAAGTGCTGTCCATTGAATTCCCCAGGCTCTTACTAAACCAGGATTTACTATTGGCACTTGACAGCAGGTAGAATGCTCTTTGCTTGCAGGTGCAATATGTTAAGCTGCATTCATAACACTTTTCCCCACAAGAATCATTTGTTTAAATGGTAATTCCCCCATTTTTTTCTGTTTACATGCTTGTGCTAGAAATCTATGAAACCTGGATGTATGTGATATAATTGTGAATACAAGAGGCAGATGTAAATGCAGTGGACAGGATTTTGGGCCTGTGCTTGGCTGTGAGAACTGAGTTATGAAGTGGCCTCCGTCCAACGCTGCTGGCTGGTGCTAAGGTCTTCATTCACTGTGAAGCACAAGACAGGGCTGGCTTACATTGATTTCTGGGCTGACCCCAGTGAGGTCAGCATGGCTCATATCTAAGCAACTGTGTGCACTCCTCACAATGAAACCAGATTAAAACACACAGCCAAAACACTCCCACATGACAGCCCACATGTACAAAATTCAGAGCTTGACTGAGATTTAAAATGGAATTTTACTGTTTAAACGTTTATGGCTTCCCTGCATGAGAAATAAATCCCAAGAAATTCAGACTCAAATGCTTCATCACATTATAAACTAACATTTTGCATATCAACCAACTCTTTCAACAGTCTGGCATCTTTATAGTTAGCTTCCTTGTTAATCCCCTTTTGCTAAATGGATAATTCAAAAACAGAATATAGGTGGTATTTTGTAGCAGAGTAACATCCAAATACTATATGATGCATTTGATCAAAATCCAGGAGTTGTAAACTTTATTCTAAAGTAAACCAAGGTCAACTGGGTATATACAACCTGCAATCTCTGTTTGCTATTTAATTCATAAGTTGACCAGGACTTGTAATTTCTTCATTAGAATCTAGGGTAATTGTGTTGTTTGGCACATAATGGAAGAAGCTCAGATTCACTGCTTGACATAAGAATAGTCTATACTCTTGTGAGGGCAGTGCCAGAGGTAAAATTCTCAGTGGTAATTTCTGAGCTGTGTAGTGGACTCCAAGTGGATCTGCAGTAGAGACTGTAACTCACCTCAAAGTGTGCTTGCTGTTTCAATAGAATTTTTATACTTCTAAATTATATGAATTATAGTGAATCTTCCAGCAAAGTGCAACGTGTCAGGCAATGACACATAGAAGGTTAAAGGGGATCCCTTGAAATGCAGTAGACCTTAATTCAATGTTCCCTTTTCCAAAAGAAATGTCAGCTCAGGGTAAAGATGAGTCTTTATAGCAGGGTTGCAACAGATTTTTCTCTGATGAAGGCTCCTTTGCCAAGTTTTCCTATTTTGGCATGATGAAGTTAAAGGGACTCTTCCTTGTGCATCAGGGCCCTATCCTGAAATAAGCATTCCTGTTTTCTGAGAGGGGCATTTGCTAAAAGCAGTAGATTGGGGCTGTGTCTAAGGAATGTGGGCAATGAATAAGAGAACTGAAAGCACTGCCAGTTAGGAAATCATTAAGAGGAAGTGTCAGCAGATATTTAAATGTTTATAGCCCTTTTGTCATGGTCAATGCACAAACCTTAGAGCAGATCATGACTGGTGATAAACTTACAAGCAAAGAACAGCACAGTGGAGCAGAATCTGCTGTTTGATCCAATTGCCTTCTACTGAAGACACAAATTCCAAAGTGAGGGAGCCTCTGTGAAGAGACTGGATATCAGCTAGACAAGATTTTAAATGAATTATTAAAATGAGCTCTCAGGTTGTTAGGTAAAAGCTGTCAATGTGGTACCTCCATGCCATCTAAGGTTTAGAAGCATTCAATCATTAACTACACAGTGGTTTTCTTGGTAAACATAGTTTATAATTCTGTTATTACTATCCCTGTAATCTGCTTCTACCAAAAGGGCTGTCAAGATTGCAGTGGATATTTGCAAGTGCTAGTATCTTGTTCACTGACTTTATTTTGGTTCTCAAGACTGGATTGTTGAGGACAATGAGAAAAGTGAAATCTTCAAATTTGGTGTTTCTTATGTCCATATGTAAAATCTGGTCCATACTTTCCAACTGTGACACCAATGATGTTGAGATAACCTGTTTTCCCATTTCTGTTGCTGTTACTGCCTCATCCATCAATGCCTCAGTTACTCATGGCATTGCAGTAACCTCACCAGAACTCTGCTGGCATTTACATGAGTTGGCAGCATATATCATATCTTTACAAAAGCTTCTCAGTCCTCATAGACAAACTGAGATGGGTCAGTACCACAGAAAGTGACAATTGTAGGCACTTAGTTTTATCAAGGATTTTCCTTAGCAAATGAAGAAAAACACAGGATACCTAGCTAGTTAGTTTATGCTGAAAGATCATTTAAAGGTAATGATATGGAATGAAATTAATTTTGAATGAATTTTTAGACCCTTAATAGTTTCCCTCTTCCAACTTTCCACAGTTTCCATTTCTACAGAAATCATGTAGAAGATATAGAAAAGATTACCCTTTGTACTTTAACCCAGTCAAAGTTATGTATGAAATTAAAACAAAATGAGTTTGTTCTTTGTGAAATTTGATTGCTCTGTGTTCAGTAACTTATTAAAACAGAAAGAACAATAACATAGCTAAAAACTATGATATGCAATTAATTACCCACAAGTTTTGAAAATTAGTATCAGTTTCATGTAACTGTACAGGTAACTCTCAAATTATGTGATGGAGTTTTTTTCGTGATTTGAGTAATGTGCATTTGAGTCATGTGCATTTTTATTTGTGAGTGAGGAGACAGGTGTAAAGCATGGGGTAGAAACATAGAGAAAATTTTAAATTCTGCATTTTTCTGTGTGGAGTAAGGATCCTTGGAGGAGATCCAGGGAATGAGACTCCAAGTGTCTCACTCCACATGCTGGAGTGGTGGCTTAGGAGGAGCCATAGTGTGATCTTTAGCCACTCTCATTCTGACCTGGCTCTGCTAGCTTTTCACCTCAGGCATTATCTCAGGTAAGCATAGGACTAATAGCTAAATCCAAATGCTGTACAGCTGTCAAGGCTATAAGGGCAGTTATTGCTTTCCTCTAATCTTCAACATGTGTTCATAAAATATGGCTTGATAGCCTGCTATTTCCTTGAGGAGCATGCACCTATATAAGTAGTGGGGAAAGAATTGTAATCCAGCCCCTCACAGTGTTACCTTGGCTAGCTAATGACTACACTGTGTATGTTTCTAGAATGAGCATCTTTCTGGGGTCTTTTGTAATTAACTCCTTCTGTCTCTACTAGTTCTTTCAAATGGGAGAATGAGGGCAATTTTTTCCCACCATATACTTTCCCTAGACAGCTTCAGAATGAGATAAGGAACAGCCTCAGTAGCTGTCACATTAATTCCAGAGGCTTCTCAACCTTTCTAGCTAGATGCTTTTTATTTTATGTTTATTTAGTGATTCTGTGGTCAAATCCATGTCTCTTCCTCTCTTCTTTCTGTCCTTCCAGATGGTAAAAATAACATGAATAAAATGAAACATAGTAAAATAAAACAAAATAATATGGCCTGTGGATGATCCAGGTGATCCATTTTGTGCTTAGGCAGTATGTAAAGAGCACCCAAGGGCCCTCTTCCAGATGGGATTGAGCTCTTGCTGATTTCTTTTCCACCATCCATTTCCTCATAACAAGGTGATGCCAGAATAGCTCAAGTACCCATAGCTCTGTGGGCATGATGGTGATGCAGAGGAATCCCTTTGCCTGGGGTGTCTGACATGATCCATCACGGCAGTGAGCACAGAGCATTACAAAGAATTGTATCTGCTGTATGTTTATTCTATTTTTTAAAATTGTTTATACATGACAGTGACTCAGACATTGTGAAGTATTCTAATTATCACAATTGTGTCCAAAAGAAGCATACCACTACCTCAATTTCAGTTATTTGGACCACAGGATAGCATTTAACTGCAGCTGTTGAAATTGGCTGAATTTTTATGATAGCAGTTGCTAAAGCTATAGTATGCTTATGTTAATCTTACAATTTATATTAGCACAAAAGTAATTGAATACTAAAGCTGCTTAATTTGCATTACAAAATCATTTCAGTAAAATAATAATAAGTATGAATCTTTATTCTTATGGCATCAAAAAAAAAGAAAACAACTGGCCTTTTGTGCATAAAAGTTATTTTAAAATAGAATTAAACATGAACAGACCTACAGGGAATTCCTCCCCTTTTATCACATGACTTTTAAGCAGCTTTTTCTAAGGCAGGAATCAACATGGATAACATTACAATTCAGATGGGCAAAATAAAAAGTGCAATTTCCTTTAATCACCTATGAATATGCATAAATAAAATATCTCCTCTGTGGTTTTGATATCAGGGACTTATTGCTAGTTTAGGAAAGCTTTAAAAAAAAAACAAACAAATTGAGAGAAAGTCAATCAGCTGAGAATAGTCAATCAAGAAATTTTCCTTCATCCCAAGCAGATTAAGTGGCAAGATGATTTAGGCATCATGTAAGTATTCCACAAAGCCCACAAGCCTTATTTTATTATTTTCAACCTTGGTTAAGACAGCATCCTGAATGATAGCAGTCCCAAACAAACAATGAAGCCTTGAGAATGGCATGTTTATTTTCTAATATATATAGACTGACTTGGATAACTTTGGCAAAGGAAGAGCAAATCCATCTTAATTGGTATTAAACAGCAAATAAAACTGCATAAGAGACTCCTTGGTGTAAAGAGCTTAAAGACTAATTACAGGCACTGTGCAATGAGCAAAAGGAAACGTGGTGAGAGAAGAAAGGACAACAATCACTCTTTTCAAGGTCACATGGTTAGCAAATGTTAACTGCTGCAAGATGCCTTTACATATCATTAAGGAGAGTCTGATTCTCCTTTGGGCGTGGCTTTCCTTAATTTTTCAGAGCAGCAAAGAAAGCTTTATTTGAAATAAAATTTAACTCTTGAACATGCCAAGGGCCAATTTGCCCTTCTGAGAAAATTACCACATTAGGAGTTTTAAGATCACCTGAACCATAGTATCCGTTTATATGTGCTCATCAAATATGGATTCATCAACCAACCATGGCCAACTGGGACTGCTATGCTATACCCCCTTTTGGTAGGAAAATGCAGAAATCCTGAAGGAGTTAGTCAGATGTCAAGATGTAACTTTTAATGAAAAATGACAGTGTCCATGCTTGAATCTTAAAATGATCTTGGGATAATCTAGGGAAAGTTCAGGAGAGGCGGTAATGTTAATAGTTTGATCAAAAAGCATCACAATATGTGTGTGTAAGGGATCAGGCTTCTAGATCCAAGGAAATTGATGCTATTGGTGGAACAGTAACTGCACACAGTAAAAGTTAATGTGTTTAGGAGACCTGCACATGCTGAATAGAATAATAGAATCAGAATTTTGCTTGGAAGAGACCTTTAACATCATCCAGCTCCAACTCTTCTGCACATTCCAACTCCACCTTCCACTAGACCAGATTGCTCAGAGCCCCATCCAACCTGGCTTTGTCAGCACTTCCACAGATGGGCCAGGCACAACATCTATGGGCAACCTGTTCCTGTGCCTCACCCCCCTCACAGCGAAGACATTTTTTCTAATATCTAATCTAAACCAACTCTCTTCCACTTTGAAGCCATTCCTCCTTGTGCCTGTCACTACATGGCCTTGTAGAGTCTCTCTCCATCTTGTAGGGCACCTACAGGGACTGGAAAGTCACAATTTGGACACTTGTCACTCAGGAGTGGGAGAAGTGATGACAGTATTCAAAGAGCGCTGTATTGATTTCCACTGACATCTTTGGGAGTCATGAAGTTATCAACAGCTACACAAAATCAATATAAACTCTTGTCCAAACAATCATAGTAGTATGTTTATACATTTCAATACTAATATCAATTACCATCAAAAAAAAAATAATGAGGAGTCAGTCTTAGTGTTAATAAAAACGTTTAAGATCTGCAGATGAAAATCATTGCAAAAGGCACATATTTTTTAGTAACATTAAGGTAAGACTAATTTTTTTTTCTTCCTCTCCAGTGTTATTACCTGTAGGATGAATTTGGAAGCAAAATGATAGGCCATGGTCTCTTTGATTTTTATGAGCAATCCAACCCTGCTATCTCATTTGAGCTGGAATTCACATATGAGATGAAGAAATTTTGTTTGGCATGTGTGATATTGTCCAGATATTTTTACAGGAATGCTGAACACAGCTGTATGTTTCAGTCTCGTAATACACTTCGTGCATGGTTACAAGATTCAGCTATTTCATACCCAATGCTGTTAAAATAAATAGGGTCAGTAACTTCCCATCTAACATTTCTGGCTCATGGAGTTTTTCAAATTGACAAATAGGTTCAGTGTGGGTTCAACACATTTTTTGAACCTTGCTTTTTGCTGGTACTTCTTAAAATTCCAATTCCTTCTCCCTTCTTGTCCCCAGGCATTGCAGATTAGATGTAAATAGGCACCATTCTCATTCATGTTACCTGTGGTTATGATTGCTTTATGACTCCTGAACTGCTGGGAAAGTATTCATTTTCCATAAACTTTTGCCTTCACTATTAACCTGCTTGTCAATTTAACATTCATTCTCCTTATGTCAAGATATTGTGTATAATTATATTCAGATTCCAGCTGATATTTTTTTCTTCATGTGCTTCAGAGAATGTAAATAAAAGGACACCTAACAGAAATATTTTTTTCAGGCTTTTTTTTTTTTTTGTGAAATTTGATTTTAATTTTCTATTTTATCTCCAGTGTTACTATATCACCTGTGAAACCTTCATGAAGTACAAATGAGTACAAGCCTGTTTAGCTAAATAAAATATGTTAATTTATAGTGCCTGAGAGTATGGTCCCAAGGTTAGCATTGTTTCGCCATACATTTTTCTCTAGTGTGATTCTGACAACTTCATTACTATCTTAGTTTCTACTGTGAAGAAGAGTATATGCCTTTGCATATATACTAGGACAAGGTGAATCATTAATGGTTACATACTTATTATTTTTTTCTAGTGTGGCACATCTGAGTGGTAAAGAGCAACCATTTGGCAATCACAGAATCACAGATTCCACTGAGTTGGAAGGGACTCACAAGGATCATCCAGTCTGACTCCTGGCCCTGCATAGGACCATCCACAAGAATCCCATCACATGCCCAAGAGAATTGTTCAAAAGCTTCTTGAGCTCTGTCAGGCTGGTGCTGTGACCTCTGGGAAGCCTGTTCCAGTGCCCAACCACCTTTGGGTGAAGAACCTTTTTCTGATATCTAATCCAAACTTCCTTTGACTGAACTTCAGGTCATTCCCTCAGCTCCTATCACTGGTAACCACAGAGAAGAGATCAGTGTCTGCCCTTCCTCTTCCCCTCACAAGGAAACTGTACCTGCAGTGAGGTCTCTCCCCAGTCTCCTCCAGGCTGAACAGACCAAGTGACCTCAGCCACTCCTCACATGGCTTCCCCTCAGCCCCTTCACCATCTTTGTTGCCCTCCTTGGGACACTCTGCAATAGTTCCATGTCCTTCTCATATTATGGCACCCAGAACTGCCCCAGCACTGCAGGTGAGGCTGCCCCAGAGCAGAGCAGAGCAGGACAATCCCTCCCTTGCCCGGCTGGCCATGCTGGGCCTGATGTCCCCAGGACAGGGATGGCCCTCCTGGCTGCCAGGGCACTGCTGGCTCATGTTCAACTTTCTACTGACCAGGACCCCAAGATCCCTTTCCACGGCACTGCTCTCCAGCATCTCATTCCCAGTCTGTATGCAGTAACCCCTGGCCTGACAAGTAACAGGTGCACTGTGCAGATAGCTGAAATTCTTTAATCAAAATTAATAATTCAGCAAAAGTGATTTCCCAGCTTGCAGTCATATTATAATGGAGATTTTAATGAAGTAATGTTTTGTACTAATTTCTGGTGGCTACAAACAATTTTATACCAGCCTCCTTTATCCTGCATTATTTTCTTCACAAGATTAATAGTTCAGATCACCTATTAACACTGTATGCACAGCATTCCTTATTGTGATGTGATGTTCTGCCTTCTTTAGAATTTATTCTCTTTGAGTCATGTTTCTGTAGGCATTCTCCCACACCTAATGGCCAGTTAGATCAGTCACACTGTTCTTAGACTGCTTTAAAGTATTTTTATGGAGATGCTGTGTAAGTCTTGATTTACTTTTACATATTGTAGTGGAAATGGTTCTGCTAAACTGAGCAAGCTGAATTTATGTCACTAAAGAGAGCACATTGTGTCCATATATGGCTTTCATTTAAGATTTATCAGTTCCTATTAACTGTATTAGTAGCTAGTATTATACAAAACTTTTCAGTATGAAAACTGGCTTTATGATTCTTAAACTCTGAAAATTACTCATTATCTGGTGGAAATCTTATATGCAGATTAAATAGTTTTGTTATTCTGACATAAATCAGCTCTTCCCTTTCTGAAAATACCTAGTCTTGCCCATCTAGAGATAAACTTACATCTGCTTATTTGTGAAGCTCTACTACCTTAATATGTGATTAGATGGGTACTTGGAATGTGTTTGGGAGGGAGAAAGGCCATAACCAACATAATTTCAGAAATTTGCCTTCTGCCATGTTTTGAAAATTACTTAAATATGACCAGTCAAGCTTTTAAAAGCTTCTGTTTACATATTTTCAGAGTAAAAGTCTAAAACCAGCTCGATTATTTCCTTGAGGATATTTTGTTCTGTGCCCCAACAAAAGTGGGCAAAGAAAAGAATGGGAAGAGAGATTAGGGAAGACAGAGATGAGAGTCAAAGGTATGGGGGAAAGAATCTTCTCAAGGGAATGGATGGAAAGCAAAGGGAAGCAGAGCTACAAACAAGCCTATCCCAGCTGGAATAAATGTGTTCCATAGCTCAGGATGGCACTTAACATTCTTTTATTGTCTAGCAAGTGCCTGTAATACATACAGGAAATGGAGGGTTATTTACCCTATGGAAATTGGGGCACTACAAAGAACAGATGTCTGATCCTCGTATGTGATATTTCCTCCATAGCACTTCTGCTCTATTCAATCCATTGGTCAAATTAAGGCACTGACCAGATGCCTCCTGCAAATTATTTTTTCTTTATGACTGAGTTCACATAGCTTCTCACATAATTAACACTGATATGGTTAAGATTTAAATAAGTGATGATGATTTCTGCCTATGACATTGCAATATCCAAGACCTTTAAATTCTGTGGAAAAAGAAAATAATTTCCTCCCTTCTAACCACCTCCACCCAGCCTGGAATAGTCAGAGACTATCATTCAGGGCAATTGCCCAGAGTGTGAGACATCAAATTTTAAATTTCTGCTTTAAACCAAGGTGAAGATGACTTGAACCTTGTTTTTCACACTATTTCCTGGACTATTTTATTACAAATAAAAATTTTTAGTAACTTGGACCAGTACAAGTTTAATTGAAACTGATATGCTTCTGTGGATGTGTTTCAATGTCACTGACCAGAAAAAAGCTATTACACTGAGAAACTTGCTGAGTTCTGCTTTGGAAAGCTGCTAGATATGACCATGGTGAGAGGCAGAGAGTGTAAGTCAACTTTTATATAGGTTGGAGGGTGATAGAATTTTTAAAAAGTGATTAAAATATGATCCTGTTATCACTTTTTGGAAAGAAGTGCGGGAAAGAATTTTAAGGAAAGCTGTTTCTCATATTAACCTTAACACTCAATTATTACTTTTTGGTATTATTTTATAATTGCACGTAAGCCTCATTGTGAAAAATGGTATAAACAATGACCTAAAAAAAGTGTTTTCTAGGTTCATACAAGACAGAATTAAATAGAGGTTGTGAACAAGGGAGAAAAGAATTGTAGAGAGAGCTTCCATACCACAAAGAGAAGAAATTATGATTATATAGGTGAGTAATCAGCTCGTTTAATGGCCTCAAAACAAAAAAAATAATAACAATTTCCTTTACTGGACTTTGATGATCAGGCATTGTAGAACTTGCCATGGAAATTCCAGATAGATTCAATATATAGAGCAAGTGAATTTTCTCACACACTTATTTCCATCTGCTTTTAATAATAGGTCTATTAATGCATATTTGTATTCACACTGCAGAATATTATTTTCTCTTGATTTTGATCTATTGATTTTAAGTGTGAAGCAGAGACATTAATAAGAAATGATCTGTAATTTTTCTTATGAAATAGAAAATATGGGGAGAAATGAGCAGTAAGATGGATAGAAAACTGTGTATTGCTAAAAGGAAAAAAACCCAAAAACCAGGGTCAGGGATGCCTTACACTAGACCAGGCTGCTCAGAGCCCCACTCAGCCTGGCCTTGAGCACTTCCAGGGATGTGGCAGCCACAGCTTCTCAGGAGGCCTGTGCCAGTGGCTCACCACCTTCACAGGAAAGAATTTCTTCCTAATATCGAATCTAAATTTACTCACTTGTACTCCTATCATTATTGCTTGTCCTGTCTCACTGTCCACTCTGGATTTATTTTTTTTTAATGCAGCTGTCATGGGAAAAATATTAAATAAAACCAAACACCTGATATCCCTTTGTGTCATAAAACATTTTCCTACAATGTACCTTATGGCCTACTTACCACCGATCCAATTCTATAATAAACAGAAGTGTATATGGAGGAAAGCTGGGATGGAATTATCAGAACCTATCACCTATATTTCCAAAGGAAAGGATGGGAGTTATTTCATCCACACAGCAGCATTTCCCTCTTCTCCTGAGTTTTCAGGTTGCTCTAAGTTATTCAGTTTGATATACTTCTGATCTTTAAACACAGTCATATCTACCTTGCAGCAAAGAAAAAAAAAAATTTAAATACATTTATCTTTCTAAAAAATAGGATTTGTACTGGTTCTCTTGGATTCTGACAGGATAGTAAACAGTTTTATCCAAAATCAACAGCTGAACTTCTAAATTAGACACTTGTATAAATTGCCTTGCAATGATGGCATTTACCTACAAACAGAAGTTAATTCATTTGAAGGTACAACATGATCTTAAAAGTATCACCATTCTCTTATCCTCTCACAGTGAAAGAAGCAAAACAGAGTAAGAGGTCCTTACCCTATGTAAAAAGTTGCAGAGACATTAGGAACACTTATAGAATAACTAACCTTGCATGACAGAATAGATAAATTCTTCTCATTTATTGCCAGTTACCACTGAAAGCCTTCATATGAATTGTGCTTCTTTCATGCTGCAAATATGAAAACTGACCTGCAGCTGTATCTGTGATACCATTGAATGGTATCAAGGACCAGCTCTTTGAAGATGACACTCAGGAGTCATCCTTGAATCATGCTGGTATTGACCTTGGATTTTTCTCCCAGTCTAATATTTATAATGAAATTAAATTGAACTTTTTTGTCATGTACAATAGACAAAAAACAAATTTACATATATTTAACAATGTTTCTGAGTGTTAATTATATAAAAACCCTTTTGATTAATATTTTTCTTCCAACGTGAAAGTATGCTTTCTAAAAGGCTTTCAAATTGTAACTTATAGGAAAAAGGAAATAGGGACACTCTCCATAACTATTTTTAAGCTGTGACCTTACATTGCTTGAGACGTAAAATGTTACTTTTTTAATACAGTAGCAAATGGTTTTATCATTATTTTATTAAATTTCAGAGGAAAGGAAAGCAATTGTGCATCAATGCTTTATGTTTTCTTTAAGGGAGAAAGCTAACCTGGGTTGCAGAAGGCCAATGGGAATACATACTATAGGCACCATATTAATTCTACTTTTAAATGCCAAGTGATTCAACATCTGCAAAGCCACATTTAAAGAAAAACTTTCCCAGATCATTTGATAGCTTTTACATCTGTAGCAATGTACTGTGGGTCATAACTGCCTAAGCTGGACAAGGAACATTTCTGTAAGGACTTTTTTCCATGGTTAACCTCCATGAGAAAAATATTATGATTTTCTGAAATAGTAGTTATAATCCCAGGTATAAGATCGCCCTTTTATTCTTCTAGGAAGGATCAGATTTATACACAAAATTCTCTTTCAAGGTATCAGCTAGTTTAGAGGACATTTGAAAACAAGTGTTAGAAAACTAAAATCTGTGCCCATCTTTGTTTTTTGTAGAACTACATATTTCTCAGTTATTTAATACCTATGTGGCTTTATTATAAAAGACAATAATGTGGTGGAATTTTTTACTAGAATCTTTACACATTTTCCATATTGTTGTATCCTCTGTGTGCTGTCATTTGAGAGACTCTGGTGGAAGTCCAGAATGCACTGGATGCTACTGAAACGTATAGAAAGGATTAGAAGAGTTTCTCCAGTAATTAGGCAGGAATGCTTCCACTGAGGTCATTGCAGGAGTTGTTTTTTAGTTTGAGTAATTGAAATGTTTTAATTAATGCACATAGTTGCTTTCTGAAAGAGAAGAATCTGTTCCCATTTCACATATTGTAAATATATTGCAGCAACTGTGTTGAATTTTGTCTTATATAGACACACTGTTATTAATTCTAATTTTCAAACTATTTAAGCAGATAAAGATGGGAATAAAAATATAAATAATAGTTCCTTTCTCTGTGGTTACATCCTGTATAGCTGTAGATGAGGAGAGGGAGTCCTAAAGAAATCATTACCTCTGCACAACATTGTCAGAATCACATGACTTGAGTCACACCCGGCACTATGACTGGGTACAACACAAAACTCTTGCTCTTTATACTCCATTCTGCACACCTCCTATCCCTGACACACAGGACACCTTCTTGTCTGGACTACTTATTTTGCAGGTCATAAAGCTTTATACAGAGATTTTGTCATCAGACTCAATGATCTGTGAAGGAGCTTTAACTTATGCAGGCCTCATTCAGGCTTGAATTCAGGACTCATGCAACACCTGCTGCTTTTCCTTATCTTCATCTGTCAGTTTTTCTTCATACTTTACAATTTAAAAAAAATTTTTCCTTTCTGGAGTTGCAATTTATTTTAAAGAAAGGATGCATTACCTTCAGCTAAAGAAAGAAGAGTGACTGGACTTATTAATTTCTGGTAGATTGGAACATGTCTTTTCCTCGGATACAAATGACAAAACAAATACAGAAAAGTGAATCCTTCCCATTGTACCCTCTTTCTCAAGCCTGCTTGAATCACTGTCTCCTGCCACAAACAAAGTATGTTCTTCAAATTCTACATCCCCTGCTCCTTAGTCTACCTTGAATCACAAAACAATCTTATCCAAGTATATCTTTGCTGTAGAAAATATTTTTTCTATTAGGTGTCTTTGATCTTTCTCCACATTACACTGGCATAGGAGAGTGGGAATTGAGTGAGTGGCTGTGTGGTGGCTGATTTCCATCTGGGCTTTAACCATGTCAGAGCTGAAATGTGACTGGGCTAAAATCCAGGATATTATCACTGATCTATAGAATAGTTTATACCTTTTTATATATCTATATCTATATATCTATATATCTATAGATATATAGATTTAGATATAGATTTAGATTTAGATTTATATAGATATATATTTAGATTTAGATATATATTTAGATATATATAATCTATATTTATATATATAGATATATCCATATTTGATCATGAAGTTAGTTTTAAAATTTGATTCAATACTCTTAATTTTCCAAGTGTCAGTCAGTCATTCTTGTTCTGTTTGACAGCAATACAGAAATGCACCTGGGACATAGTCATAGTCCATTGGTCATAGTCCCTGAAGTTTTAGTCAGCTTGCTTCCACCTTAGTCACATTGACTGAATGTTTCAATTCAAGCAGGAATAACTCTTGCCATAATAACAAAAAATGGCATTCCCGATAGGATAATTTTATTCAATATGGATAAAAAAATATTTTTCTGATTGTCTTGAAGGTGTACTAAATTTTCTATATATTAGTTGATAGAAAGGTCCGTTCCCCTGATTTTTATGAAAATATAATGCATTTTCCTCTTTCTACTACTTTGATGTAGAAATTGAGAAGAAAGTTGAGTAAAGCCCCTTTAAGTCAAAATTATATTTAAACAGAATTAATTGTTTAAAAAGTAGGTTAAAAAGTGTCTTTGAGGGAATAGCTTTCCATACCAATAGAATGCAAAGAACTATTTATTCCAAACTAAGCATGAGTCAATTCATATGGTCCATTAAGTGGTACTATATTGTTAAACACATACAAAAATAAGTGTTTTACCTTAGCAAACAATATTATCAATAGTGCTTCTTTTTCTTTCATATATTGTTTCTACTGCACGAGTGATTGCTCTTTCCTATGACATAGCTAAGAATAAGTTGCTGTGTGTGATAGTTTTGGCTGGGGTAGAGTTAATTTTCTTCATAGCAGTTGTTATGGGGCTGTGTTTTGGATCTGCTGGAAATAGTGCTGATACTACAGAGATGTTTTAGTTTCTGCTCTGAGCAGTGCTCACACAGCAGCAAGGCCTTCTCTGCCAGCAAGAAGGCTGGGAATGCACATTTCCTTGTTGGTTTGGTAGCTCAGAGCAGGTTCATATCTGCTCCACAGGCCACACTGCAGGTGAGGCACTGGGGAAATGAAACAAGGTCAATGTCTATTTCCCACAGATGGCATAAGAAATGTCTGTTTTTTATAGCCTACATGAGAGCTCATGGAACATGAGAACTGAAATTTGGGAGTGGTGGAGGGAGCACAAGGTGTCCTTGAGCAGATGCAAGATGGTCTTTCACAGATTTTTGTGGGAAGGAACAATTCTGAACATCTTGCTATGTTTGCATAACAAAAGCTACTTGTGTTTTCTAAATGATGAGAGAGATGGGGTAGCTAGGAAACTAAATTCATACATTAGAAGAAACTGCCAATAAGATAAAACTGCTAGACTAACGTGAAATGTTAAAACGTGTAAACCACTGCCTCCACCATGTTTAAGAGTCCTTTAAAGTGAAAGGCTATTATTCAGTGCAATCACCCAACAGACCTTTGTAGGTTTACTATGTTGACATCCATGCTACCATATAAACCAGAGACATTACTTTTTAACAGGATTACCTGAGCTCATGCCTGGACAACAGGCAAGGACCAGGACACGAGAACTTTTGTTTTGTTGGACTAAGATGATATTACCTATAGATTGTTTCGCTGCATAAAGATTGCAATATGGAGTTGCTGCATAAGTAGGATACTCCCACTTCCAGAGGGTGAAGTGGTCAACAGCAAGAATGAGTGTAGCAATATCAGGGAACAGGATTGATCAGGGTGAACCTCAAAATGAAGATGTTCCTCTTCACTGACTAAAATGCAGCCTGGATGTCTGTGTTTCAGATAGCCAACATCAGATGTGAGAGGGCCACTGGTGCTAAAAAAGGGCCAGTGGGAGAAGTTATTAGAATTGTTACATTCTCAATTTATTTTTCTTAGCTTTAAGTCAATTTTGGGCAGACTGGAGAGAAAAAAAGTCCTTTTGAGAATATTGTAATGAATTTTCTGACCCTTTAGATAGTTGTGTTGGTTATGTGTAGGTTTGTGACAATATGGACAACACCCTACACCAAACTCAAACTACTTTTGCTGGTAAATTTACCTACTCCAAATAACCTTTTCTTTTTGCAGTGAAAATTTACACAGCTCTTTCTGTGGGGGGGGGTGGGGGGGGTGTCTCAGTGGTCAACACTTCACTAAAGGAAGCTCTGGAAGGGTCACAGAGAATGTTTTGCAATATAACAATATATGGGCATCTACCAGGAGGCCTGATATTTTACCCAAGTGTTATTATCTATGTATAAATGTATGCCTGAGGACAAGCACTAGGAGGTTCCATTCACAAGATAACAGGGTTAGATTCTTTGTAGCAGTCAAAGAATTAAAAGAGCAGTATAAATATTGTATAGCACTATATATATTTTTTATAGTACATATAGTGTATAATAAGACAATAGCCATGTACACTCAGAGGTCTATCCTTTAATAAACTCTGTGCCAGTGTCTCCATATGACCCTTTGTGTGAAAAACTAGACCTAAATTATGTAAATATTGTTCCACAGTAAACTGGTTATAAGATCAGAATGGATGTGACAGAGATGTCATTCTCTTGTTTTTTTCCTGCTTGTAAATAATAGAATGGTTTGGGTTGGAAGTGACCTGAAAGATCAATTCCCCTGCCATGTGCAGGGACACCTTCCACTAGATCAGCTTGTTCAGGGCCCCTCCCAGACTAGCCTTAAACACTTCCAGAGGTGCAACATCCACCACTTCTGTGGGCAACTTGTTCCAGTGACTCATCACCCTCCCACTAAAGAGTTTCTTCCTAATATCTGATCTAAACCTTCCCTTGTTCAGTTTAAAGCTGTCACCCATTGTGCTACTATTCTAAGCCCTTGTAAAAAGTCCCTTTCCAGCCCTCTTGTAACCCCTTTAGGTACTGGAAGGTACTATAAGGTCTCCCTGGAGCCTTCTCCAGATTGAACAGCCCCAACTCTCTCAGCCTGTCTGCAGAAGAGAGGTGCTCCAGCCCTCCGATGAGCTTGGTGACCTCCTTTGGTCTTGCTCCAACAGGTCCATGTCCTTCCTGTGCTGGGGACCCCAGAGCTGGATGCAGCACTGCAGATGGGATCTTGAGTGCAGAGTAGAGGGAGAGATTCACCTCCCTTGCCCTGCTGCCCGTGCTGCTTTGGATGCAGTCCAGGACATGACCGGCTTCCTGGGCTGCAAGGGCACATTGCATGAAACTTTCTGTGACTTTGACCAATGGAAATTCAAGGACTTGCACTTTACTGCTTGACAATTCTTGTACATCACTTTGACTTCTATTTTCATGCCGACAGCTTAACAAAACCTTTGTTGGTTAATATGAATGTAATCCTTTCAGGTAGTGGATATCCTACCAGCATTTCTGAAGGTAATTAGTGAATCAACTAAAATGCTAATGGAGGCAGGTAATTACTTGAGAGCCGATGGATAATAGTGGGAGGTAATTATTTCAATCTCTGCATGGTCTTATTCAAATTGCAGATGGATTGCCACAGCCTTGCTCTAGGAAAGTTTGAAGTGTCACTACTTCATTTTGAAAGGGATGGGATAGAATCATTGCTTGAGCAAGAATGCATTTCAGACCATAAAAGGAAGCACAGTCACATAAACACTTTAATTTGATAAGATAGTCTATAATTTTGACAGGCCAAAGTAGTCCAGTGTATGGAAGATGCAGTGCTTCTTAAAAGCAGATTTTTACTCTGTACAAAGTTGATTAGAAAAATAAGATTCATTAAAACACGAATGAAAAACATCTGCTTATATGGCAGATGGTAATTCAGCTATCAACACATCCAACTGTTAAATGAATGGACTGATTTAATACAAAAAGTATGGCTTTCTCTCATCTATGGCTCATTCATTTGCAGATTGTTGAAGTATTTTTTTTCATATTAAACTGAGATTTGCAACAATTCAAAATTATTCAAGTTCTCCTCTCCCTTACCTCTGGCATACACCTTCTTTATTCTATTTACCATTGCTGCTAAAGACAAATGATTCATCCTTAATGTGGAAAAGTGGAAATTTTGTGTGTCCTTTCCAGGCATTATAATATACTGGGCCTAACTTTTGGGTTCTGTAACTGATTTCTAGGGAGTTGAACGGATTTTATCTGTTTTCTCCTTTACTGTGGAGGAGGATGTTGTGAATTTACTTCCTGAATTCCTAGAATAATCTAATAATCAGAAGTATTGCAGTAAACAGCTCTTTAGATACTGTGGTCAGAAAAAGTTTCCTAAAACAATTGCACTGAATCCCACCCTTAAAAGTCATATAATGAAAAAATTATTAGGCTCTTTGCAGAGTGTCTTTGATATCCTGGAAGCCAGCAAAAAGCTGTCATCATGCACACACTTGAAGTCATTTCTTGGCTCTTGACTACCGATTGCAGAAGACAACATTCTGCCTTGCATTATACTTGTGCAACATCATTGCATTCAAAAGGGTTGTGAAACTGAGACCTGCAGATAGAATTTCAGATGTATTGCCCTGCATTTTTATTGCTCAACTGCTATGCACTGATTTCTCTGCTTTTTGAAGTTCATAATTGTCTGTATGTGACACAAATAAATGCTTAGAATTGGACACTTTTTATTCTTTAATAAGTGTAGGAGCTTTGTGTTTGATTCTAAAATTATTAGGAAGTAAAGCTTTCAAGCTTTGGAGTAGCAGAGAAAACCAAGTCAGTACATGGCAAGTGTCTGGGGCTTAAGGTGGAGATGTTAACTTAAACATTTTTTTTATCTCACAACACAAAATAAATCATGTAATAAAGTACAGATGTAGAATTATAAATAAAATATGCATAAAAATATATGTTTAAAAAGTATAAATGGCTGTTTGGTAATTTTGAAAAAACAATAAGAAACAAGGCAAGGTAAAGATTCTGTGACGGTAGAATCAAAAGAAAATAAAATATGTAATAAAAAATAGTATTTTCTTCTGTTTTCATTAATAGATTTTAGTACAGTTGACATTTCTGATTAGGACACAGAATGTCCTTTAGCTCACATGAGCAAATGCTGCGGTGACTTTGGTGGGAACAGGAAGTTTCCCACTCATATCAGCAATACCTCAGGAACTGACGCTTGGGCTTCTCTTGAGTGCCTGATGTTTATAATGAGCATTTTGGAAAAACATATGGTGTTCTGAACTTTTCTTCCTCATGGCTTGAAAATGCATGTTAGATGGTGGTTGCAAATTCAAATCTATAACCACAATAAACCATAGCAGAGAAATGACAATATCTTTTATTAAAGTTATGTGACTCATGTAGCAGAGAAGTCCAGCTGAGTGAACGTACTGTTTCTTGAAAATAGGTCATTTATGGTGTGCTACAGTAGTAATACCATTACAAGGAATTCTCTAAAGTTTTAAAAATCTGTCCTCTAGAAATAAGCACCAAAAGAACCCAGCAATATTATCTCCATTACTCTATCAATCAGACTTCTCCACTGCAAGAGTTTCATTATTAGTTCTTTGAAGTCAGTGTCAAACAAACATGTTTAAGAAAAATACCTTTGTCTCATTTTGGGAAAAAAGGGTCTGGAATGCAAGCTGTTCTCAAGCTATGTCAGGAATTCAGCATGTTAAAGGCTTTGACCATCTCTGGAAGTACCTTTTATAAGACTGTGTAGAATTCAGGTACATACAGGCATTGAGAAGCAACGCACACTTTTATTTGTATTAGATGGTCTGAGGCTTGTTGGACGCTGGACTTTTCCTAGATAAGATTCCAGTTCAGGAGTGTTCACCTATTAAGGAATGGACATGCACTTTCAGAACTCATTCCTCTCCGAGCAAAATAGCAAGGCACAAATCTGCCAGCAGTAACAGCAAAGGACAGGCTATCTTAGTTCATCCTTGAAGCAATTCAGAAAGTGATTTTCATAACGTGGCTGAGTAGGTGGAGCATTGGAACAAACTTACACAATTGGCATAACTGTTCATAATTCAAAGAACCTTTCAGGCTGTAAACTTTCACTCTTCTGAAGTCTGCTTGCATTCAAGGTACCTTTCTTGGGAGTTTAAAAATAATTTCCCTTGAAGTCAATAAGTGACTCATCAAGACAAATGTTTTGACCAGGATTTTCTTTTCACTGACATGTTTCAGAGCTGGGATCAATGAGTGTACATAGCTTGAAAAGCCAATCAACCTTTAGAAGAGCCTGAAAAACATAGTATTGTGCTGCTGCATTTGTCAAAGAGGGAGTAAACGTAGTGTGAAAGGGGACAGATCATTCTACAAATTATGATGAAATTAATACATTCTGAGATTTTAAAGAATTTTTATATGTTTTCTTCCATATTGTTCCAGAATTTTTAATAGTTTTCTGTTAAGATGTTCCCTTTTTTATTATTTTGCAAATTGGCAATTTTTGTGTAACTATTTTAAAATGCCAATTCATAAAAATAAAAAAATGCATTTTATAATATATTCTTGAATAACTGCTTTCCAAAGTTTTTTCTAGGAATTTGTGTTACTTTTGCAGCTAAACTTCAGCAATAACAGAAGGAAACTTAAAAAGAAATTTTTGAGGCAAAGGCTAAGGCATAAGTGAAACATGCCAAATAAGGAGGTCTGTAAAAAATTTTAAAGTTTCATGGTATTGAGATAAAGGGTTCTGACATTAATTTTTTAATTGAGGTGAAATATTAGGATTCAAACTGACTCAACTTCACATATGTGCAATACAAATAGCTGATCTGGGGGTTAGATCTTTTTTGCACGGTGGACAGAAATGGAATTTTTCTGGTATGTATCTGATCTCATAATATACCTTTACTGTGAGGCCAGATGCACTCTGCAATTGCCAGCTCTGCCCATTGACCACAAAGGGGATCTGTGCACTAAGCTTAGATGAAGATATCTTCACTGTATGCACTTTGTCAAAAGAAGTATAACACAGTTCTTTTTTCCAACACAAATAATTGAAGAAAATAATTGACAAGTATCTCTCTTTGGTGTAAAAGCACAGCTTATTTCAGGTTAGTGTTTAATGGAAAAGCCTGACGTTAATATTTGACCCTTTTTTCACCTCTGTGGCTCCACTGTGACTTCAGAAAACTTCATTGAATAGATCTTATTATTAGGCAGATAAGATTATATTACAGCTTCAAGCATGAGGAAAATACCATGCTCATTCAGGTTTGGAAGTTCATTGGACCTGGACCCTAGACCTAATTTAAGTGATTTTATTTCCTGACTTCTTAAAATTATACAAAAGCATTTTGTTAAATGTGCAGTGAATAAGTAAATAACCTATTTAATTTTTCACATCATGGTTTCATTTTAAATATTCCCATTGAATTACTATTTTGTAATATGGTTTTAAAGTCACTCACCTTGAACTCCCTCTCCCAGGAATAAATTATTTCACCTAAATAAATCTGCTTACGAGACAAAGAGTGTTGAAGTCATTGGATAAATTCCCTTGAGTTGAATGCACACACTTGAAGGGAGAAATTACAAATTCTCAAAAGATTATAAGATTAAATCAAATGCCATATTATGTGCTTGGGAAAAAACACATATGTCTACACTATTCTGATCAGCTTTACTTTTCAAATCTGTTCTATTGCATTTGAAAGTAGTTTTGGAATTGTGGTATAAATAAAGAAATTCGGATGTTTTATTTTCTCAAGCTCTAAAAATGATATTTTCCTAGATATTAGAACAGAGGAAATTAATCTTCTAGGTGGATTATCCAAAGACATAAGTAAGCAAAAAAACCCGCCTAGTTTGTAAGTACTAAAAGCATAATACTTTAATTGCAAAAACAGACATGATGAACTGTAAATATTGTGTAATATCATAATGAATTCAGGGTATAAGAAAAGCTATGAAATATTGGCAGATCACTGAGCAGATGAAATGAAACTAGAAAACACATGTCCAGACACAGTCAAGACTTCAATTTGCCATTTTCTGGCAAAGTAATGAAAGGAAAAGCATAACTTTTACTTCCAAAGCCTCATGGATTTTAAACTCATGGGAGAAGCCTTGTGGGATCAGACAGTATGTGGTGGAAAAAGTTAAAGATAGCAATCCCAAAGAAATTAGAAATGGCAGCTTCTGTCGCAAACATTTTATTGGAGCTGTTATTCAATTTTTATGGAAGACAGAGGTAGAAAAAAGTGCAATTAATTTTTCAGATTTTAAAATCTCATGCCTCAGAGAGTATGTTCTGCAGAAAAACCAACCATGCATGAACTTTCTCGTGTGAACGTACATTTCCCAGAGTGTGGTCATGTCTGTACTCCCGCCTCCTGGGAAGACGCTCGAGGAAAGAGAAAGTATTCCATGTCTAGTTTTTCATGTTTAGTGTAAAGCGGCATTAACACCTATCTCTACAGTTTATTTCTAGTAGCAAAAATGTAGAAGCCCAAAAGTGAAACATAGCAGTGCTTTGTTGCTTGGGGAGATTTATCTCACTAGAACTTAACTGGGGTCCAGCACAAGATCTATTGGTTCTTCCATGCATTTGTTCATTGGGACTAGGAGGGGATGATGTTGAAGTTTTAGCTTTCATATTATCCAGATTCTGTACTGCACTAGTGTGTAACTCTGAACTTCATATAAAGCGTTAGCAAGCTCTCTCTCTGTTTAGTCAGACAAAAAAATCCTTTTCCAGCACAAGAACCAAGGACATTATTGCAGCTTTGGGCTCAAAAAGTGTAAACAGCATCGAATTAAGAAGAACAAACTGGGAGGATGAGACTTCATAACCTGAAGCTGTAATTGGACAATTACCCCAGTATGTAAATGGACCAAAACTTATAAAAGTGCAAAAATGTGTGACTTGAAGTCCATCTTGGGTAGAGCCATGGCTGGGCCCTTGAACTGCGCAACTGCTTTCTTTGAAGGCCTTTTTAATAAATACCTGCTCTATTCCTTTATCTCTGTCTTGCCTCTGTTCTAGGTAGCCTCTCAAAGCATCAGGGAAGACAAGAGACAGTTCGAGTAACAGGTGAACAAGTAAATGAATTGTGAGTAGAAAAAAAAAAAAACAGAGGGAAAAGAACTTTTTTCTTTCAAAACCCCAAAAAAGTCTAACCTATATAGAGACCAAATTTATTGATTTACAAAAAATAAACAGTAGTAGCTTTTAAAGGTAAAATTTATTTGACTATACATTATTGTCAGCCAACTTTACCTTATAGGACATTTTAAACAATGAAAATAATTGAATCCTCTAGATGAAAAACAGCCTGCAAGACTCTCTTGATTCTGCTAGATATTGATTTTTCTTATCTCCTGCACTCAAACATGGCCAACACAGTAACAGCTGGAGGGAAGAACACCAGCTGTCCTGAAAAGAACCAAACTGGAAAGCACATTGCCCAAGAGAGAAAGATCACCTGCAGCTGCCCAGCACGGCACTAGAAATAGGCAGCCAGGCAAATAAAATGCGTGGACTGAAACATCATGAAAACTTCTAGAGCAAGCCAAGGGTGCCCAGAAGGTCAAGGCAGGAGATTACATCACTCTCAGGTCACTGCCTTTGGTAAGATGTGAAATGGTTAATACAAGTTCCCCAAGGCAAAAAACAAAACCAGTGGTTAATTTTGTGAGGAAAATGAAAAAGAGCAGCTGAGTGACAGCCTAGTAGTGGTCAACAGGATGCGTGTTTGGCAAAGTTAAAGCAGTTTATCTGTTTCAAAAACATGGCATGAAAATAGGCCAAAATGCTGTGATCAGAAACCAGTCAGTGCAGAAGAATCTGTGCTGGCTATAAAAAATCATAAAATAATTCTCTCATACCAATATTTTTGTAGCCTTGCTATTTGCCCTTTGTATACTTAACAATATATTTACAAAATATATTTTCTCTTTCTCACATGATGAGCTTAAAAGTGGTGGAGAAGAGAATCCAGTACACAAAACATCTGCTTAAAATGAGCCTGAATATGTCAGTCTTCCTTTTGTAAAGGTCTGCTTTGCCTTACCCAGCAAGTGCTGTTCAACAGCCTCAGAGGGAGACTGTCACCCTGCTGTTCTGCCCCACAGAATTTGCAGGACACAGGCAACTGCAGCCTCTGTGCTCAATAAATAACACATATAGAGCTATGACTGCTGGCTTTGATATTCACAGAAAATCTAAACCTCACCACCCCCCCCAGGTACCATCTGAGCTGGAGTACTGAGAGACAGGGAAAACAACTAGGTCTTCTGAAGCTGAAACACACTTCAATCATTTTATTTCTCCTGCTGTAAATTTTATTAGTAAGTATTGATTAATTTCATTTGTAACCACACTGCAAATCAAAGCTTTTAAAACCTTCTGCTTGTGTGGGAAGTCTGCAGAGGCTGTAAATTATACTGGTTCATTATATCACTGGTCTGGTTCATTATATCACTGTAATTAATAAAAATGTCATGAAAATGAAACATTCTGGAAAATTTAGAAATATTTCCTTACATTGTGTGAACAGCATATTAGGAACAGGTTTCTATAGAGAATAGCATGCATACAAACAAATACTAAATATTAATCCATATTAAAATTTTCTTATTAAAGCAATTAAAATCAGGGAAAGGTTTTTGGAGGTTAAAATGTGACTGCCTGAGATGGACAGCCCTTTCAAACCTAAGCTATACCTGTTAAAGTAAACAGAAATATGTCAGGAAAAAGGAAGTAGGTGTGCCTGAGAGGAACACAAACAAACCAGGGACAACTTAGGCTTATTATCCTCTGTGTTCTTCAGACTGTATTTACATTATGCTATATATTCACACTTTAACAGGTACAATGTTACATGCAATGCACAGGGATGAGTCCGCAGTGAGGAAGGAGGGAACCCCCAAGGTGGCCACATGCATGTCCTGGCATGGTGCCTGTCTGCTGGAGGGACATGCTCTGGTGCTTCTAGTGAGCTGTGCTGATCCATCAGGGACTTGAGACATCCAGGAGAGTACATGAAGAGTATGAGACTGTTTCTTGCAATGGACAGTGTATTGTAGGCAGCCTAAGCACTTTTTCATTTTAGGCCATTTGTAAGGAAAATATGGATGAAATTGTTTTGGAAATGTAAAGTTTTTTCCCTTAGATGAAACAGTTTAAAAGAGATTATGCACAGCATTGAGCTGTTTTGTATTTATCAGCCAGTGATACCAACAACCAGCACTTTGTGAAACTTCCCCATGGTTACATCCTTGTCTATATTGAAAGGGTCAGAGGAATTCAAGTGTTTTGAAGTTTTCATTAAGCAGTGATTTTTCCATCCGGAAGCTGAAAGAAGCCTGTTTCAGCATTTTGTCACTACTTTGGCAAACCCTGCCTGGGGACCACCCCAACCCTAGCCAGATTTTGGCAGATGGTGGCTGCTAAATGGAGTGATGAAGCTATAATTGATATAGAGGATTTGGCCTATTCTGTTACAAGCAGCTCTTGCTCCAGATTCTTTGGGAAGGCTGCCTGCAAGTAGGGGCTTTGGACTAACTTCCATAAAAAGTAGGCGTGAAAATTAGGAGAGGTACTGTTGTCTATTGCAGGGCTGCTGAGCTACACTGAGTAAGGAGGTTTTGTGCTGGCTTGTATTTATGCTGACAGGATAACAAAAGCCCATATTTCACCTCAGTCAAGTTGGAGTACAGATTCACATGTAAGCTACCTGATTCAAAATATCCCCTGTCACTCAATCTAGCTCCAAATATTGCAAAGATGTATATGCAAAATTCAGCACTGGAGACTGATTTGTGTGTATCAGATATGTAAATTTTCTGGGTTCCTACTGGCAACCTTAAAATGCACCTTGCACACACTCCTTATACAAAGACACCTGTGAACAGGATATGTTGGATTTTTGCTGTTAGATAGACAGGTCCTGTTTTTATTGCACAGCCAGAGACACAGTCATGTTGGGCTCTTCTGATGCTTGATGGAGTGCCTGAATATAGAAATTCATCCAGGTTTTAACTGAGTTCCTGGCCAGAGATGGCCACAGTCACTGATGGTTGAAATGGCAGACTGCAAAGGTAAACACAAACCAAGGCTAGTCCTTGTTTATGTATTTCAAGTCTTATAGCAAATAGAACAGTCAAAATGATTCCTTTCTTGATGGGAAAGATGCCTGATTACAGGCATGAATAAACATAGTTTATTATCCAGAATTATAGGTCTATAGGTATCATATAAAATCTTTTTTTTCCAAATTATTTTTTTTAATATTATGAATAAAACAATTTAATTAGGTTTATTAGGTTTCCAGTCCTAATTGCTCTTTAAACAAGCACCATATGAAATTAATTTATCCTGAGGGAATTTTTCTTTCCTACTCTTTTATGCACCTGTTATATTCTTCAACACATTTTATTTTGAAAGTGTCTGTATCTTGCCTTTCCATCTAACTTTCTGCTGCTGTGAAGAATGTTTTGGAAAAAAAGATGTCTTTTTTTTATTTTCTGACATAAGGACTAGGAAAAAAATTGCCTGATGGAGCTATTACCTTCAAGTACTTTGCCAATATGATGATAATGAAAGTTATTTCCTCCTGTAGTTAAAAATACACTTTTCAAAGTAATCATTTCAGTCCACAAGCCACTTCTCATGACTCATTGCTCCAAGGCAGGGATCTACAGCATTGTTTGTGAAGTTCCCAATATTAAAAATATACATTCAATATTTCTCTAAGATGTAAGTCTGAAACTGAAACTACACACAAATACCAACATATTAGATAACAGCTTTATCTACTTAATTATAGAAATTTGAAGATGTTTGAAAGCATTTGATGTTGCAAACAAAGCAAAATAAGGGTAAATTAGTGTTTTAAGAAACATCTGGGTACATAGCTTAGGCTGATAGTACTTTGCAACTCCCACTTAGCCTGCTCTAGATCTCTAGGTTAATGTATCCATAAAGTTTAGGTGTTTGGATATTTTCACTCTGTGTATGGATTTTATCTCTTGTGGAGTTTGCACTTTTGGTCAATCAAACAGTGGGTTTCAAAAGATTTATAGCTATTAATGAAATAAATTTGTTCCCTTGTAAAGAGACATGTTCAATGAATTCTTCTGAAAGGCTACTCATCATCCCATCCTACTGCTGCAGGAATAAATGCAGCACTTTCCCAGGAGCACAGGGCCCTCACATTGAGGAGTCCCTCAGGAACAGGCTGCTGCAGCCTGGGTCCCCCATGGTGCCACAGGTCCTGCCAGCAAACCTGTTCCAGTGTGGGCTCCTCTCTCCATGGAGGCACAGGTCCTGCTCCAGCACACGTTTCCCACCGAGTCACAGCCTCCTGAGGTATCACTCTGCTCCAGCATCTGCTCCCCATGGGGCTGCAGGTGAATATTTTCTCCTCCATGGACCTCCATGAGCTGCAGGAGCACAGCTGCCTCACCAGGGGCTGCACCAGGGGCTGCACCAGGGGCTGCAGGGGAACCTGCTCCAGCATGTGCAGCACCTCCTGCCCCTCCTTCTGTGCTGATCTAGGTGTCTGCAGGGCTGTTTCTCTCACACCTATCCTTACTCCTGTCTTCATTGGCTGCAATCTTCTTCTTCAACAGCTTTTTCTCCTTCTTTACTCTGTTATTCCAGAGGTGCTACCACTGGCTGATGAGCTTGGCCCTGGCCAGCAGCAGATCCATCTTGGGGCCATCTGGCATTGGCACTGTTGGACACGGGGTAAGCTTCTGGAAGCTACAGAACCTGTCCCTGTAGGCCCATGCTACCAAAACCCAATACAGACATTTAAAAAAACGAATACAAAATCAAAATCTTCATGTGGTGGTGTCTGCATGCTGAAACTTAAAATGAAATCACTCAACAAAACTTAAGTATTACTTGATTCTGTAACAAACTCCTGAAGCTGCTTCCCTGGTGGTGGGACACCATGCACTGTGTAGAAGGAGCTGGAACTTCCATTGTGACTTTGGTTTATTAACATTCTGCTAAGGAAGTTCAGAAGAAATGATGTGTCACAGGGAAGAGAACAAGAATCTCAGTATAAAGCCCACTCTTCCTCCACCACTGAAACTGAGATCTTTGGTGTGTGAGCTCAGTTTGTTGCTGTTCTTTCACACTTATAATCACTGAAACAGGCTGCTGTGACTGTGGAGGTGGTATGTTGGGTCTGTGTGAAACAAACCAGCCAGCACACGAGTGTGGGCAGCCACCTCATTGTAATTTAGAGAGGGCTGTCAGCGAGCTGCAAGGATGGGTGGATGGAAGAATGGCAGAAGCAATTTGAGGCTGTGTGGGAGAGGATCTAGTGCCCTATCCATGCTCTGCCTGTGGATGGGAGCACTGCTGCTCTATTGGAGAGGAGTTCAAATACTGATAAATTCCAATAAAATATAAAAGCTAAAAATAACATGCTGGCTCTTTGTCTGGAGTAAATCAGCAGGGATGCGTTGAATCTCTGGGTTTACCTCAGCTGAGAATCTCAGCCTCTGTACCTCACCCTCATCTCACACTGCTCTGCCAGTACTTTGGGGGATATCTGGATCATCTGGATTTAACCACATTCTAGTGCTGAGTTGAGAGATGGAAGAAATTGTATAAGACAAATTTTAAATAACAAAGCTTATTCATTTAATGCTGTTCATATTTATATTCCATTTGGAATGAATCAGTTCCTCTAAAATAAAAGTTTTATGAATGATAAAGATTTTATCTTTTTTAGACTACTGTAGAGTAGTTTAGAAAACAGAAGCTCAATTGATATCAAGAAAAAACTTTTTAATAAAACTATTACAGTGAGAAAGCAACATCTTTCTGTCTCTGAAACCTGGAGACTGTAAAAACAGTCTGAATTTGCAAAGCTGTAAGTTATATTACATATATCTTACAAGCATTTTCAGATAGCATGCAAGCTGGCATGAAGGAAATTTTTGTCCCTTCTGCTGAAATCAGTGCTTAACTTAAAAAATACTAGTAACATTTTACCTGGAAGCACAGCGTGTCTCTGGTTGGAAGTTAATTTAAATAAATGAGTGGCCACACACTCCTGTAAATAATTAACTAATTGTCAAGGCTTTCTTGTATCAGAGTTCATTTTTGGAGAGCAAGAGAAGTGAGCCTTGTTTCCAGACCTTTAAAGAAAAACATGCTTCAAACCCTAAAAAGGCTTGTCTGTAATCCACTGATTTGAGTGTATCAGAATTAATGCACATTTAGCTAGAAATTGGGTAGATTTCCTTTGACCAATTTCAAGCATCCCAAATCTGGTAAACTCACTCCTGTATTTACAGTCTAGAAGCAACATCTCTGTCTCTGAAGGATCAGGGTTTCTGTGTGTAGAAAAGGCAAAAATGGATTTCATGAAATGGCTCTTTGCAACCTCTCAGTTTTTCTATATGAATCTCATGCATTCATCCTGGCACATTTCCTTCAGAAGTAAATTTCCAATAATCAGCCCAAGTTTAATAATATATCACTATACACTGTAGCAAGGAAGAATAGCTCTCTAGCCTTTAAACCTTACAATAATGCTTAAAAAAGCATACTAGCCTAGCAGTCCTTAATCTGAACTTGTTCCAGCTCATCTCCTCTGTTTCTTATTGCCATTCATATCCTTGTTTAAAATAGCAGAGTCTGCATCACTTTTTATTTCCCTGTCATCTATTATTCCTCTCAGCCTTGAGCCATATTAAACCAAAGCTTTCATACTTTCCATCCATTTTCATCTGTCTCATGCTCAGTTTTTACTTGTATTTAAAGCACTCTTAGCAAGAAAAAAGGTTGCAATGTGTGACAGAAGTATGGTCAGGAGCTTAGCCTTTATTCTGTTACTTAGAATCTAAAACATAAGCATGAGAGGTAAACAAATAATTTGTAATGAAAAGTAAATAAGAGAGAATTGATTGTGACTATTGTGGTTTATCTGCAAAACTTTGCAAATTTATTACATTCAGAATATGCCATAAAGAATTATAATGTGAGTGCTTACAAATTACAGAATACATGTGTATCAGACAAAATCAGAATATAATATGATATTAGGTCATCAAATTGCCAGTGTACTTTATGCCCCTGAGCTGTTTATAAATAGGTAGCAGCATTGAAAGATTCATCATTTCAGGAGGTTTATAAATAGGTATGGAATGTTTTTCCCTACATGAATAACACATTTTCAGTGTTCCATATTACAGCTTGAAAATCATGTCATACTTATTAGTGTACATTAAGCCACAGGACTTTGGCACTTATCTCAGTTAATTAGTAAAAAAAAAAAAAAAAAAGAAAAAAAGAAGAGTGCATTAGAGATGGTTAGAAAAAAAAAAAGGAAGATATAATGAAGGACACAAAAAGAAAACTCATTTTCAGTTGTGAATAATCTATTCATGGAGTTCGACCTAGTAAGTGCAAGCCCAAATATATTCACAGTGTATACTATTAGCTTGACTTTGATAGAATCTTTTTTTTTGGTGGCCAAAATCTCCTTGGAAATATGTTAGTTTTCCAAACCCTAGGTAGTATCTTTTAATATTTTGTGGAGATATTATTAATATTTTAATATTTTAGAGAGCATTCAGATTTTACACAAAGCCCTGCAATGTCCTGTGCTGTGGTGACTATGGTCCCTATTTGCTTCAGAAGGTTTGCTTTGTCTTGCCTCCCGAGGGGAAGGTAATGCAGCCTTGAACCTGAAACGCCCCTGCAACTCTTACTCATGTGCATGGTTATGTCAGGTCTCTGGACATCCTTTTCTGACCAGGTGAACACCCTGGGGAAATGAAAGTGGATTTACACCCTGCTATCCTGCTGTGTGATAGCGCTGGTAAGAGTGAGCAGAATGGTGTAAAGGGACTCAACTCTTCTGGAATGCTACAAAAAGCCACAGGCTCATAGCCTGGCATTAAAACAAATGTAAAATATCATTTAGCAGCAACTACAAGACAAGAGATTAAATCAGGAGTCTGGGTCACGTTTTGGAGGCTGCAGCTGCTGTTATAGAAGCAAGTGAAAAAAAGAGACACTGAAATGAGTCTTGGCTGTTTTACACCTTGTTTGCTGGAGTTTCCTCTATGGGTATCACAGCTCTATGGCATTGCTTGCTGGCTCTGGCATTGCTTTAAAATAGAGTACATCTCGTCTGAGAATTCAAAAGTGACTTTGTTCTTGCTTAAGGGGGATCTGAAATGATGACAATGAGTCAGGCTGAGGTTTGACAAGGGCGTTTTCCCACTGAGGTTGATTTGCTCTAATGGCTATTGATTCAACAGACTGTAACTTGGAAGAAAGAAGGAGCTGTGAATGGAGCTGGGCTGGAGGAATTAAATTACCTTAATGTAACTTTTAATGGACCTACCAGCAGTGTCCACTCCTTCCAGAAGGCCCTGAAAACAGCTCACTCCATAATTTCAGGCATTATCACAGGCAGTTGCATTGCTAATGCTGTGTATTGATAAAAGGATAAATGCTATTTTTGCTCTTGGTGTCAGGAGGACCGGGTATCACATTAACGGCATAGATTGCTGAAGCTCTGTCCTTGAAATAGTCATGGCTTTCAATTTCTTTCTCAGCATGTGTTTAAATATTCCCAAGAGCCCCAAACTGCCTCAAGTTGCTTCCTGTTTAAATAAAAGATGATTCCTCTTTTTATTCTGTGGAATCCATTCAAAAGAAAAGGTCATGCCCAAAGGGGGAAAGCAATTTCCTTATTCTTCTTTTCAGAGCTCTAGGGATTTGTAATTTAAGTTTCCCAGAACACTCTCAATTTTTCTATAATTGATATTCTTTGTTAATTTTCTTTTTTGGGGGTGCAATGATGTCATGTTTGTCTAGTCCTAAAGCAAACCCAGCATTTACAGTTGTTAAACCCTGGGCCCTTCAGAAATGCAGTGTTATTGAGATATCCTCAGATTAGGTAAAAAGATAATAAGAAGAAATAATTACTTTTAATTTACTTTGTTTCTGCTTATGCCTGACACCAGTCATTCTAAATTCACCTTTCTTTCTCATTTAAGAAGGGGGGACCATGGAATACTTCACAGGGAGGTATTAATGTTTAATAATAAGCATTGCTTCAGTGGTGAATGCAAGGTTTTTCCTTTTCAGAAGAACTTTTTTCTGAAAATTTGTGTGACCTGGCCATTAGGCTGATGGGGAGAAATTATTCAAGCCCTCAATGATATTTGAAAAGAGATTTATTTTTCTGATGATGTAAAAAAGCAGACATATTTTAAAAATTGGTTTTGTCTCTTCTTTTCTTTTTATATTTTGTTTTACATTGATTAAACTATATTAATGATAACAGAAATAAGATAAATTGTTTATGGTTAAGCCCCTGTGGACATAGTAAACACCAGCATAAATGGATCTAAGTCCATTTAATTCTATGGAATTTCAAGCTCAGGAATCAAAACATAGTATCTTAAAATTATTAGGTTCTATTACTAGAAATATTTTTATTTTTGAAGAATAGATAATAGAATGATCTCTCAAAAATAGCTGTTAACATAAATTATGATATGTAATTATTACTTTAAAAATTTATTCTAATATTGAGAAGTGTTCAACCGCATTTAAAAACTCACAGTCGGAAAATCAGTATTTCTGGCTGGAATCTGATTTATTTTCATTTATTTGCATTTTCCCTCCTGGTTAGTAAGAAAGTACTTGCTTAATCACTCACTACTGCCAAGCTAAGAAGTATGCTAAATGTCTTCAGGCATTTTTTACTTCCTTTACAGTCTCTTTTCCCCACTCACCCTGTCTTACACAGACTTTGTTTAGTTAGATTTCTAGAAATAACCGGCTTGTCAGGATCAGGAACGTTGCTGGAGCTCCCTGTCACCTGCTTGACTGCCTCTCTTTGGCTTTGGGCACTGTCACCAGCCCTCCCTTCCCTGGCATCTCCCTGACCTCCTTCCTCCACCCAAGCAGCTCCAGGCTGTGAGATTCCTTCCCCTGCACCTTCTGTTCCCAAGGACCATCCCAGGAAGCACAAGACCAAAATGTGTTTTCAGTCCCACCTACCCGGGCCTGGTCCATGGTGTCGTTTGGAGTCTGGATACTCCTGAAGTGATGAAGGTTTTGAGGATGCCTGGTGTTACCAAGGTTTAGCTTTGCTAGGCACAGGCAATGGTGAGTGCAGCCACTCTCCTGTGATGGTGGGAAGGACTGCAAAACAAACTGGTCAAACTGTTTCAGAACAACTGGGGTTATCAAGCTGACGTACGTGAACAAGCTTAATGAATATTTACTAATAAAGAATTGGTTTGGAACTCTCTAGATAAGCTCATGCATAATTCAATAATCAGAGTTGAAAACCTAAGACCTGCAGTCTGCTTTCCTTAATGTAACATTAAGGGCAGACATTTTTTAAGTAGGCCATCACCTATTCCTATCCCATACAAGTCCAGACTGATTATCTCCTACGCGTGCATTTATTATTCATAAATATCTCCTGAAAACTATGGATAACCATTTTAAGAGCATGTTTCACTTGTAAACTTCCTGCCTATCTTTCCAAATTTCTTATTTGTAATGGATAACACTGCAAGTGGATGACTGAATCATTTTGACAGTAGAGCTAATAATGGAGCATGAGACTATGATATAAACTTTCCTTATAAATAATCATGGAGGTTAAAAAAAAAATCATGGGTGCTAAAAATGCTACTGCTTTTTGGCATGCAAAGTGCATTAGATACTTGAGAGGAATCTTTGTGGGCAGTGAATAATGCAAGCACACAATCATAGCAAACCCAACTGATAATCTCTGTTCCCAGGGACACTGTGGGTCAGGCTTCCCTGACTGTGTGTCTGATGCTGGCAGAAGCCATTATGACAATTTGTTCTATTAAGCTGAACAAAATTTCATTAAGGGTGCCATTGTGGATATGGAATGGTCTCAATTTGACTATGACTGTTGCTTGGCTTGAATGGATGACGTCTAGGGAGGGTGTGTGTGTTTGAGAGAGAAAGATAAGGAGGATGACAAGTGACAAAATACACTAAAGATAAAAAGGAGACTGTTGCTATTCCATCCAAAGTCCTGGATGTGATCTCTGCAGCAAATGAAAGAAGCTAAATGTTCAACAGTTGTTTCTAAGTTTTCATTGCATTCATGCATAATTGCATGCATTACAAATCCATTTGTAAACATAGAAAAATATTTAAATTTATATAAAAAATATGCATATGTACATTTAAAATCTGGTCTACAGACTCAAATAAAATATTATCATACAGAGGAAACTTTTTCCAGCACTTACTCAACAAATTCTTTCAGAAATGAAAATAGGTGTCTGACACATAAACCTCTGTACTCTTTAAGCAACAGCTACCACCTAGGACCAACCTGGTAGTAGTTTGCCAAGCTGAGATCAAACCAAACCTAAGAAGCAACTGCCCTTTCCCCGTTCCTACCTTCTCTAATGAACAAATTATTCAAAAATATAAACCAAGCTGTTGAAAACTTCAAACTAAAGAATGTGCAGCAGGTGGCAACATATGTGTCCAGTTAGTTCCAGCCAAAACAGTCTAATTTGCAGAAAAGGGTACAGAATTTCACTGTGACTCAGCTGAGGGGGTGATGCAAAGATGCTCTAGCTCAAGTGCTAGACTTTCTGAAGAGACTAGTTATTAAATAAATGGTATTTCTAGACTATCCTGACCTCAATATTTCACTTAATACTCTAAATTTTGTCTGTTAGGGGTACATTTTCCTTTGGGATTTGGTTTTCTCCTTCTCCATTTCCAAATACATTAAAATAAAAAATATTTGCATAGTTTAAAGCTTATGAAAGAATAAATTAATTAGGCCAAAACGAAATTATGACGTATCTGACCTCTTGGCCATTGCAATATATAGAATTGAATGTTTAACAGCTTTTTAATACATGAACTCTCCCTCTAGTGGTGATGTCACTGCTTGACCCAGTCACCACATTTCCAACTGCAGGATTATTATTGCTTGTCTGAATTAGTAATTTTGATGACATTATATCAAAAGCAATTGCTGTGACTAGAAACTAATGGGACTTGCATGTTGAATAAAGAAAATGAGAATGAAGGAAGCAGCAACTTTCTGAAGTCAACAGTCAAAATAACAAAAACCTGTTAGAATAAGGACTGAAAGCTGTTACTACCTGGGTATGTGGCTGGATTTTAGTGGTTTCTATTTAATTGCATCTACAGAGTAACAAGAACTATCAAAGTTATGATATTTTTTTTGTTTTGCACCAAAATTAACATAGGCATAAGAGTGCTCTAAAGCTCATGTGGATAGGCCTGGTTACTGGAACCACATGGTTCAACGACTGATTAAATTATAGAAGATGAAATATAAATTAATATTAAGCATATACGTAATGCTGAAATAGAATATTTTCTTACAATAGGTCATCATCAACTAGTGGAATGATTTGGGAAATTGTAATTTCTTCTGATAAAAGTGTCCTAGTGAGGAAAGGAGAAAGCGGAGATAGGTGGCTACTGTTGAAAACAGTTTGAATTTAAGTCTTTTTTTTTTTGGGGGGAAAAATTATTTTTGGGAAACTTTTCTGAACAAATACAACACTGAAGTTTAGTCTGCACCAAAAAGAAACTAAATGTACCTGCTTTCTAAAACAAAGTCAAGTGAAATCAAGCCAAACTGGATAGCAAGAATGAGTTTCAGAAATTAGAGATATTTCTTGGGAGGAACTTAATTATCACAAAACCATATTTTTCACAATATTCATGTTTTACAGAAAATTTCGAACAGGCATGTGTATTGAAAGAGCTCTTCAATCTGAGCACTTGACATTTCAGGTATGTTGGCTGGAGTAATAATGGATAGCTCTTATATAAACACTTTAAAGCACTGTCTGTTGAAGAGATTCATGGAAGTGATCTGAATAATTTTTTTTTTTTATCTGGAATGATAACAAACAAAGAGAAAAAATTTACCAACAGATATGGTATCTGACTGGTAGTAAAATCCAGGAATTTAAGGGACTAAGTTACTTCATGGTTTTTCTTTTTGTTTTCTTTTATTTTCAGGGTTTTTTTTTTGTTTGTTTGTTTGTTTTTGGTTGGTTTTTTGGTTTATTTTTGTTTTTATTTTTTTAAACATGATCAAGAAAACTCAAGTAATAAAAAATACAAGCATCTTGAAAACATTCTGTTTTGCTAATTTGAATGTTGTCTTTTTAATTATAATAAATGCTTTTAGGAGGACTAAAGCCCCAGTGAAAATGTCTGAGAGATGAAAACCCGATTTTTTTTGCTTTTGATTGTAAAGAAAACATTGATTAAAATGTATCTTTTAGAAGAATTGAAAACTATTTCGAAAAACTAAATTAAAACACAAATTTTCCTTTGTGATTTTTCATAAATCTGAAATTTTGCTAGTTATTTTCAAAGCTATGAAAAGCTACCTGCATATGAAACCAAATCCTCCTGTAAGGTAACTAATGTTGCTATTTGTACCAGCATTTCTACTACATTTCTACTGCTTTCTGTGGGGATAGGACCTTGGCCAGGGGATAGGCAGAGCTAATTAATATTTATCTATATATTTATACAACTTTATAGGTTTTTTTAAAGAAAGGTAACTTTCTATATGCATGGGTTCACGTTGAGCAAGTAGAATTTCTTTTTGAATGTTTCTCAAGAAAGAAGATGAGGTGCAGAGATTTAAGGTATTTAATTTCTCTCCAGTGACCACACGTTAGCTCAACAGATTGTATTTTCTAGATTGGACATTTAAACAATTATTAAAAAAAAAAACACTTTAATAGTTTTTGAAGCATAATTAACAACTCAATAAATTAAAATTGACTGCTAAAAGGAGAAAAAATATTGCCTAAATAATTTTAAATTATTCATTAAGAATGTGAGATAGTCAAGGGACTGGAAAAAGCTGTGAAGAATATATCCGACTGTTTACTTGATTTTTTTCACCTTTCTCCTTTTTTTTAGACTCATGTAACCCTTTTTTTGTCTTTTAAGACTATTGAACTCTGGCCCAAACTCAGTTTTAGAGCCTGGCCTTCATGATGGCAGCAAGCTTCTCTGTGTATCTATTAGAAATACAAAGTAAGCAAGTAAATATCAGATGCTGAACTTCCTGCTTTCATTCTGCACAGTGAGAAAGCAGCAACTACTGCACTTTTCAAGACTTCCTTCCCAAGAGGAAGTTAAACTGGCATTACCATCTCTTTTGTATATTGAAAATAGTACAAAGAATAGTATGGACAAGCAAATAAGGGCTAAGAAGAGATATATAACATATATCCTCCTTGACTAGCCTTCCATCCTATCCTAATCATGTTTTTCACTTTTCCTCCTTACTTATTTGTGCTGAACACTGATAAGGGAGAATTCAGCCCAAAGCTAATATGTCATTTTAAAGATAATGATTTTGAGTATCAAATGTTTGGCCTGCATGTTTGGAATAGCAGACATATTAGATCACTTCTTTTTGTGGTGCCCTTGTTTATTTGAAAGCAACTTGTACTTTATCTTCTCAGCCACAATCATGCATAATATTTTGGGCAGCAAAATCTAGTTTTGATAATTAAATTATACATTTAGAGATGCATTCTTATTGAATTTCCAGGTCAACTTTTTTGTTGTGACTGCTTTTTTTAGTTATGACTGCAGTAGGCAACTGGTTGTCTCTATCCTGACATAATGTCATGCATAAATAGGGAAATTAGGAAAAAAATCCATTTCACAAAATAGCAATCTTAACGTAGCATGCTATGTTTTGGAAAGACTATGATGTTAGCAGAGCAGAATCTTACTTGGCAATGCATTGTTCGTTCTTGCCCGAGACATTCTTCCTGAACAAACCCTGCCATCAGTCTTTTTTACATAATAGGAGATAAAAAATAAAGCAACATATTGTAACTCAATGGTCAATGTTCACAGGCTCCCTGATAAGTTATGCTGTCAAACATATGGAAATCTGCACTGGAGGATACTGAAGAACCATAAACTGAAATAGGATAAAGAAGTATGGAGACATAACATTAAGAAACACTTCAGAATAATACTGTATAAATTCTATATGCCTCAACAGCTGTACAGGTAGAGAAAGCCCAGCATGACATTGGCTGATTTAAGAAAACTTGAAGGTAGAATTAATCATTGATGTGGCTATTTCTGGAAATGAAAGGGATTTTGAAAGAGAGGAAAATGTGAGAAGTGAGAACCATGCAGATTGAGTGACTGTACCATAAAATAAGATTTCTCTTGGTAATATAGCAATAAAAATAAAATGTGGCCAGGTCTAGGATCTAACAAGAATGTGTTGGACACAGAAATTGTCTGGATTTACATATGATGTTTGCCAAGTCTACCATTCTTGGAAATCCCTCCTGCATTCCTGTTTCTCTAAAGGGAATTCATGGTTCATTTGTTTGCTTCCAAAAATGAATATGAGCAAAATTTATATCCTTATGGGAGGATGCACAATGTAGACCAAAGTAGCACTGCAAGCAACTTCTGGTCCTTTCCTCACAAAGTCAAAGAATAGAGATTGTCATCAGCAATCATAAGAGAACATCACCTGTGTTTCAGTCATGTGCAACCTGATCTTCCACATTTCAAGTAGTGACTGCATTAAAAAAAAAAATTAAAAAATACTAGAACAAAACAAAACTAATAGGATAACAGAAGGCAAAATTGTCTGGAGGCACATAAAAATTTGGACAGGAGTTATAGGATTACTTCCAGGGCATCGTAGTGAGGGGAACCTCCCACCAAAGAAACACGGAAATGTTTTAAGATTTGTGACTCAGTCAGATGCAATTTTTTAGCTGAAAGATCAGCAAGAAAGAGATTTGCCCACACCTGTGGCTATATGTGAAGCAGACTGGGTAGGAGTGTTAAGAGAAAGAAACTGAACTGAGTTTCCAGGGTCTTTGATGCAGATGTGACAGATACTCATTTGAAAAGGTATTCTTTGAGGACCTGAAGCAGCACAGAACTACCAATTCCTAATAGCCTGTATGCATCCTAAAAAATACCACCAGGACTTGATTCTTGTCTCAGAATCTCCAAATTGTAAAGCCAGAAATGTCTGCTGCCTTTGCAAATGTTGTGAACCTGAGCAAACAAATTTCTTTTCAGCACTGCTCCCTCAAGCTAAACTACTAGTCCTGTTTGGTGGCAATGTCATGTATTATGAAAGGCTACAGGGAGAGAACCTTTCCATGAAGTATGTGGGGAAACAGGTTTTAAATTCATCGAAAGCTGAGTGCCTAACCTAACTTTAGACTCTATCTGTGCTTACAAGTTAAACAGGTTTAACTGTAATCAGAGGTATCTAGGGTAATAAGAGACTGCAGTAAGAAACACCAAGGCACACTAAACCAAAAAAATCCTCCAAACCCTACGAGAACCCTTCTCCCTCTCCAGGTATTCAGCAGGTTGCTGTGTTTTTCCTGAACTGATGCTCCTGCATATTAAGAACAGGCTGCTGCTAGAGCCATTGCCTTTGGAGTGTGAAATGGAGTGGCATTAAGTTCTGGCTGCTGTGACTCATATTTGTTTGTCCTCATAGAGCTCGGATTGCCTGCTGGCATCCCGGATTGCAGGAACCTACGCACGGCGCATCCATGGAGCGATGCCTTTCCTCAGACAAAGAACTGAACATTGTGTGACAGCAGGCCCACCCCTCTGGAGATCACAGAGTGCAAATCTGTTCTTGTGATGAAATGACTTTCTCAAATGTAGTTGAAATTTTGGAAAGAATGAGAGTATTAGCAGACAGCACATAGGCATCTCAACAGTCAGACAGAATGATCACATAAGCACTGTTTTCTTAGGAAATTAAATTATATTGGAGCACCAGCAGACTAGTTGTCTAAAATCTCTCTAACTCTGGGATAAAAGTAATGTTGGTTTCGTGGTTTTTAAAGGTCTGCTCCTAAGAAACACTTGCTTTATAATCTTGTGGATCACTAATGGTTATTCAAAAATCTTCTGATCCAAACTACTATGTTTTGAAAACTCCATTTCTATACAGTTATTAACAAATTTGCTTGCTTCATTTAATCAGTAAAACTGTGATACCATCACCAAAATATGGTGGACTATTGGCCAAATTTTCCTTTATTGACTGTGAAGCAATGGCTTTTTGGCTTCTAATAATCACTTCAGGTTCTCCCACTTTTTGTTTACATTTTCCACCTACTCTATATTGCTCATTCTTGTCCTTTGCTTTTGAAAATTAATTGTTTAGAAGAGTTATGTATGAACCTGATTAGGACTGTCCTCTGTTTAATTATCAATTCAATAGAACCAGATCATGAGTTCCACTCTGTAGGAAATCATCTTCATAAATAATTAAATGTCATCCTTCTTAACAGCAGATAAAATAAACCATTATGAAGTACCAGACAATTTATGTAGAAAATCATATTCTGTAACTTCTATAATTTGTGATGCCTGTGCTTCACAGCCTTCACTTCCCAAAAAGGGTATAATTAATTTTCTGTAAATGACAAGAAGGTATGTGGTGATTTCTGGTGTAGTTCTTTGACATGCTACAGACCTTTCGGTATCACCATCTCTGGAGCTAAGTCACCCTGTTCCCAAAATCCCCAAATGTTTTGCCACATCTCCATGCTTAATCCCACTGTGTCCTTACTACTTGTATTCAAGTATTTAAAAATTGTATCATTTGAAACATGCTTACTATAATATACTTTGCCAAATAAAACACTCTTCTGCTTTCCAAGAAATTTCTGTTGGTTTTAGCCTAAACATGAGAACAAAAAAAGTACTTCACCTTATTTCTCCCCTAGTTTAATAAATTTTAACAAAACAGAAAAAATTGCAATACATTCGTTTTATCACCTTTATTGATAAAAATGTTATTTTTATCATCACTATTAATAAAATCTTCCAGATTACTTAATTTTGCCATTGCCTAAGGAGACTGGTTTGTACTTCTTTTTAATAAACCTCTTCTTATATGAATTGTAATGAAAAATTCTCCAAATGCCAATTTATACTCAACAGTCAACTGCTTTCTCACTAGTGAAGTGAAAGCATCTCCAGGGAAGTCAGCTGAATCCTGTTTAACATCCTGAAGACTATAATTTACATAATTCCATGTGGTATCTCTTTATGGAAGAATGTCACAATTGCTGTAAGCACTTACCAAACTTATTGTTGCAGATTTATTTTTACTCCAGTGAAATGTTGCAGCATGTACTGTCCATGTGACTCCTGTTGATTTCTATCCTAGGCATCTGTAGTAACAGGGCTTTCAACAGCTCCTAAGCTGTACTCACCATTAACACTAAAGCTGGTCAAATTTCACTAGAAAATTAAAAAAAAAAAAAAAAGACTGACCCAGTTCTACTGAGAAACATGTTTAGAAAATGACTCCTCATACAGTTGCCATCCAGTTTTCAGCTGTATTCTTGAGTTTACAAAACCTGTTATTCTTCATTCTTCCCAGCATGCATTGATGAATGACAATGTATCCCTCTCACAAGGATGCTGGGATGCCTCTCTTGGATGCTGCTTGCTCCATCCCATCAGCATTATTACCACGTACAGAATTTGTAGCTTTGGGTTCCTTCAGAAACTCATTTGGTATCTGGCTCACTGAGTAGATGGCAGTGCTGCTGCACTTAAAATTGAAGGTATCCTGTTTTCATTCTCTTTTGGTCACCAGAAAACTTACTCAGTTTCTTTGCAGTTCCAGTCTGGTGCTGTCTCCAAAACCTCTGCCTACTCGGGTGTGAAATGGAATTAAATAACTGCTTCTACACAATATGCACTTTCCCATGATATGTTGGCCTGATTAAATTTGATGTGCTGAAAGGAAGAATACATAAATTTGATGTGCTGAAAGGAAGAATACATGAGGTTTCTCTGTAGATATACAAAAGAAACAAAAGCCCTCTCTTGGGCTCTTAAGGTCACATATTTGCTAGACTTTGCCTAGTTGTAATCTTTCAAGAATATAACATTAAAGCTATTTTCTTGACTGCAGTGAAGGATTTACCACAAAGGATGAAATTTATGTTACCTGATTTTGGACATATAAACCTTGGACAATGTTTCCTAGTTTCATAGTTACATATGTCACTTAGATAGAAGTATAAAGAGAACATCCCACATATCATATATGTTTATTTTAAGTTACTTTCTTGAAGTGTCTCTCCCTCATTGTACTCCACAAAGACTCGATTCAACCAACTTAATTAAATTTCTAAATTTTAGATATGTCTTAGTTAATTCTCACCTTAAATATTTTCAGGCATTGCCACAAATTTTGATTCTTTAATTTTGATAGACAACATTTCTGGGGAAAAACCACCATTCACACAGAAAAAAAACAAAACTCCTGTGCAGCCTGAGAGCTGGTTTTGCACAAAGGTTTTGCAAGAAGGAGGAGGAGGCAGACTGAAACACTAAATGAGCTGAAATCAAGAGGCAGAAATCCTAAGTGAGAGAGGAAAGCTGCACCTCATCAACAGAACATATAAATTAATATATTACCTCTTGTTTCTAGACTGGGAATTGTTGCTTATTTTGTCTTAATAGTTAATATTTGAAATAAAAATACATTCTTTAAATTTAATGACACAGAGTGATACTCATTACTTTTCAGGTGCCAGTGATTTCATTGGATGTGGTTGTGTCATCAAAGTAATAGACTGTATAGTATGAATAATATTCCAGAATTCATTGTGAATTTTCTAAATTCCCTTAGTTTTATGTCATTAATTTTTCCATAGCAAAAATCTGACAGACCATAGCCTGACAATCTGCTTTCCTTCAACAAAGGAACAGTGACATATATCAAATAGTTTCTGCAAATGACTAATTAAAAAATACACATTATTCAAAGAAAACACATTTTCTTAAACTTACCAAAATCTTAGCAATAGCTTTTGTGACTATTTGCAAAACCCCTTCTGCAGATGACCTTAAAGTAATTGATCTCTATAATGATTCAGATACTCAATTTACAAGAGTGGGATAATAATATGTTCTTTGAAACATGCTTTAAGCCATACAGATGAAAAACATTAGATAAGCAGCACTTATTATCTTCTTTGTTATTAAAACCTTGCTGACAGGACACAGCTAACATGGCAATTCCTACAAGGTCTCAAGATACAGTTTCATGGTTTTTGCAGACATGATTCTGTGCTTGATGCCCTAACCTACTTAACATAAGAAATAAGCAAGATAATGTAATTGTTTTCTGCTTTATGTAGCCTGACTTTAAATAACAAGATGTCTCCTGGGAAAAACATCTTGTTATATTTTAATAAAAAATTGGAACAGCTGCATGTACTGCATTCCAAGCTCTCCTCCTTGTATAGTTTATCTCCAAAGCCACCTTAGAGCAAACCCCACTTGTTTACTTCAGTGGAAGTTTTTCCACTAGGCTTGTAAACTCATCCAACCTATCTCTCCCTAATGTTTATATTTAAAAATACCTAATCCATCTCTGCCAGCAAATTCAAGGAAGAGAGTAAGCGTAGTCTATACAAGGCTAAGCAAACAAAAAAGTCATCAAAGCTTTGGAAAAATTCATTAGTTCATTTTCTTCAGATGAACAAGGAAGAATAAAGAGTGAACCTGAGGCTCCTAATTTAGTGTCCCCTGTTCTCAAAAGTTACCTTTGGCTCCTTTGGTTCCTGCTAAACCCTTCACAGCTGTAATAACTTCTTCCCTTAAATCTGAATGGGGGAAAGACTGTCAGGGCTGTGGCTATCCTGGATCCACAGTAAGAAAATATTTTGGCTCCAGGAGAATGGTGAACTCATAGTTGAAAGGACAACTGAATATTTTTGTCTCCTGAGAAAATCAAGCTGAAAGCAGCCACAGATCTGTACTAAAACATATCCAGCACAGCACTGAAGGCCAAGCTTTAACTTTAGCTTCATCAGCTACATGTTCTATTGGAGGACCTATGTTCAATCCACTGCACTGCTTTGAATCTGCAACTCAAGCCTTATTTCAGCCACCTAGAGCCTTTGATCCCTGTTGACCACGCATCTGCTGTAGGTATATGCATACTCCAAGGAAAGGATTAAATTATTTTTTCTTTCTCTTTTGTTCTGTTTATCAATACTGTGCTGCTAGAACCTTACTGGCCCAAAGTACTCTATTAATAGTGTGCTTAGTAAGATGCGGTTATGGTAAAATGATGATGATATAAAAATATTTCTCTTCCTATCAAAAAGAATAAACCTGGGATATTTATATATTAAAAAAAACATTCTTTCATTGCTAATAAATAGGCTGCAAACTTTTAACAGAAGAATTTGAATGGTTCAGCTTCCGTGCTTAGATGTCAACATGTTAGATTGGAGTGCACCTGCTTTTACAGCCAGTCAGCCTGACTGCTGCTTCCCTGAAGGGAGAAAACTGATGTAGAATCCCAGAGTACCTCTGAAATATTAGTCAAAGGCTGACATGTATCTGAACAATTGCTGTGGCATGTAGAGGTGGCTTCCTCCCAGGGGAGCAGCTGCGACCTCAGCTCTTGCATTGTATCTGCGTTAGTACAAATCTGGCAATATTCAAGAGAATTAAAAGCCTTCAGGCTTCTGTGTGTAACTAAGCGCTGTCTAGTCAAGGAAGAGGCTTCAAAAATATTTATCTTATGTGCACCCTCCTATGTTAGACACAGTAAAAAAGAAACTGGAATGAAGTTACTACTGATCATTGAACCCTACTGGCAATTTCACCTTTTAACCATGTTCAGACTTCTGGATATATTTGACATATGAAGTACTCTTGGCTATGATACAGCAGAGTTTGCTCAGGGTTATGATAAAACTCTGTGAGTAAAATAAACAAAATTAACTGCATTGCTCCAGTCCTTTCTTTCAGGAAGTTTCTGGAGTGTGGTGACAAGATGGCTTTTCCATTTTCTGGAGCTTTTTTTGTTTATGCCATCAAATGAGAGTTCAGAGACTGTAAAAGAAGAAAGTCCCTGAACTAGTTACATAATAATTGGAGATCCAGGAGATTAATGATTGAATGCTTTCAGTCATGGGCACATAGTCATATTTCAATATATGGTAATACAAACTTTTGTTTAGGTTCAACACCACAACATACACACACAATTGCTGGAGGTATGTGAGTGAACAGACTGTTCTGATCCCATTCACACTCAGCCTAAGAGAGGTTAGAAACCAAAGATGTGATTAGAAGGTCCCTCCTAGGTCATGACTTCTCACATATATAGCAAAAAAATGTCCCAGCTATCATTTTGATATGGAGTCTGGTCACACTCAGTTCTATTGCTGCAATAACTGAGAAACTCAGGCCTGAAGATACAATGTGTGTGATGACACTCAAGCCCTGCTACCACAAGCATCCATTCAGAACAGTAAATTCATAAAGGTAACACCCTTCGTCTTCAAAGTGGGAGTTAAATAATGTTCCTTCAGCATCTCAGTCCTTTCATGTCATACTACTTTTCTAATGTTTTTGGGGCTCAACGTGAGCCTTTTAAATTCAGTAGGGAAATTAAGTGTGATGGTTAACAACATTTTTTTTTATTTATCATGTGTTTGTCTGAAAGCCTTCACTGGAAACAGATGGTTAAGAAGGGTCTTCTCATTGTATTCTTTCCTTGGAGCTGTCTGTGGGATTTGGTACCATTAACTTCTGGATATTTGAGTGTGGGAGGACATGGAGCCAGCTCCTCAGCTTTGTAGGCACCATGTCTGATTATCCCATGCATTAAAGCCCCAGATTTCACCTAAACAAGCAGTTAAAATTTCTGCTTCTATTTTGATTGGAAGACTGTTTTAAAACATCATTGTTCTGACTGTTTCAATTTCCAGAGCAATTTATTCCTGCACAACTTATACTAGGATATTGTAATGCCAGCATTGTTCTTTAGCTTAAAATAGCTCTTCTGAAACCCTTCTTGCCTCCATAAAACAAACACAGCTCCACTCAACTTTTGTTTTCTTACTCTAAACTCTGTTATTACCCTGGCAGTCTCTCACTAAGTCTGTTCCAGTCTGTGTTCATCCTTCAGGCACACAGATGAACAGAATCATCTTGATCTATTGCACAACAGCATTAATGCTTCCTACATTCTTTTGATGCTTTATTTCTTAATACATCTTAAGAACTAATTGTTTTTGTATGGTAGCATTAGACTGGCTTAAAACAATTGCCTTTCAAAACTCAAAATTCAAAACTTTAGAGGTGAGGGCATTTTCTGTTTGGTTTTTTTTTTTTTCTTTTTTGTTTGTTTACTCCTTTAATAGATGAATAGGTATCTACCAAAGTCAGCATCTGGCTGCTGTTTTTTGGATGTTTCTTTACAATGGCATCATTTGGTAGTAAGTAAAAAAGTTTAAAATATAAATGTAGTGTTCCTGTGTGTTTAAGGCAGTGTCTTCCTTGTCTGTCTCTTGCTGTCTAATAGTTAGACATCTAAGGTAACTCTCTAGACTCTTTTTATCATCAATGGAGAAAGACAAGCACCTCTAGTGTGTGATTTAGCTCATCCTAAAATAAATATCTAAAACAAGAGGGAGGCATTGCTCTTTGGAGACTGCCTGTCTCTCCCTGAAGATGATAAAGGGAACCAAGACAACTGACTCAGATGTTTTTCTTAAATTGTATGTGGTTAAAGTAAGAAGACATGCAATGATGAATCTTACCTTCAGTAATTCAGGACAGTGAAAAGCTGTTTCAAAAGAAATTTAGATTTGTTGGCATCTACATTGTACTGAAAGCCACATTTCAGTAAAAGACAAAATACATTTGTATTTCTAACTAATTGGGAAACATTAGACATACCTATTAACAACAACACATTAAATACATACAGGACATATTTAGTGATTTAAACAGGTCCCTCTTAAAAAAAAAAAACACCAAAAAAAACCAAAACCTGCATATGTCAAACATTTTTTATGCATGCTGAGTTTCGCTGACAGCCCTGGAGAGCCACAGATACACCAGACAGCTATGAATTCTGACCTAGATCCTACAAATGTAAATGATTATTTACCTGAAAAGGACTGCTCAAACAAGGGAACTTGCTGGTGGACACAAGTACTCTCAGGATTTGGGCAATAATACCTTGCAAAGTTACAGATCTATTATGCAATACTGCAATAATACCCTTTCTACTGAATACATGACATGCTGGGTTAGACCCAAATATTTTAGCAGAGGTCCTTCTATTTTTTAATCTCAATTTTAGTATTTTAACTCTTTTATTGTCTTGCATTCATATAGTCTCTTCCAGAGTAAGATTAAATCAAAGGGTTTACCTAAAAGGTGTTAGAACTTGATATTGTTACCTATAGACAGCTTTCAGTTAGAGAAAGATTTCCTGTTGAAAAAGTGCCCTGCTACATTTGTTTTAGTAGGTAATGAAGAAATGTACCTAATATTTTGATCCTTGAATGTGAAGAGTCACTTAAAAATTACACCCCTTTTGTTCTGAGACACAATTTCCATTCACCCACCTGAACACAAATAAAACATGAAGCCCAATGAGCAACTCAGCTGTTACATATGAAATCACCTCTTGTCTTTCAGTCAGTCCTTCCACAAAAAAATGTAAAAAAAAAAATATTGAGAAATCTACTTCCATTTTTCTGTCACAGGAAATCTTGCTGAGACTAATCTGCTTTTTAGAAGGTTTTCTTTTAAATAGGATTTCCTCTCGCTGCATGTACCTACAGAGTCAGGAAGCTCCAGTCTGAGTCAATGTTAAATGCATTTGGTTTTCAGCTCGAGTTGGCTTGCAAATGATGGAACCAATGATTCATAATTTCCGTCCTGATCTTGTTTACTTTATATTCACACTGTGGCAGGTGAACTCTTGTGTTCAAGATCAAGTTATTTAAGGGGAAACTGATGCCACCCATTAGCTTGCTGTGTGAAAGACACATTTGCATGCATGTGAATAAATTATAGGAAGGTGATATTGCCACTCAGACAATTTAGTGTTCACCCTTTTTTGTAAGTCTCACATAATCTGCCTATTCTAGCAATGCTGAACATGTCAATTGTCATCTATGCTTGTTACAGGCCTATTATTTTTCAGTCATTCACTTCTAATATCTAATTAAATAAGGTGATTTTTTATAAGGCTTGTCTGTCTGAGAATGGATTCACCATGTGGTATGCTATAACTAAGACACGGGAAGTCTAGTTTTAAATGTGTATGTAGAGCTGCATTACAGCCTGTGTTTCTGGCATATAAAGATTCTGAATAGCCTTTACATTTCTATTTATCTTATCCCCTGGTGTCCAACAGAAAATATGAAGCAGAATTAGGAACCAAGAGTTTCATTATGTTATGGGCCAAATCCTCTAAGTACTGTTTGCCTGGCATTATCTTCTGTCCCTAAGAACATATCAGAACAGATTAGATATCTAATCTGATATCTATCTTATCAGGTAGATATCAGATTTCTTCATTTTTATCAGTCCAATTTTATACTCTGTGAGGTGGTATAAGAACATCAGACAAAGATACTTGCAAATCAACCATTTTGAGAAAAAAGCACAGTTTATTATTATTATATATGCAGTTATTATATATAGAGTTTATTATTATATATACATTATATAATATATATCTATATATATATAATATATATTATATTGTATATACCGTTTATTATTATTATAATATATACTTATTATTTAATAGAAGTTGTTATTGAAACCTAAAACTTATGAGCCAAGTACAGTCCATGCCTCAGTGAGTGGTTACCAAAATTTAACAAATATACAACTTTAAGCAATATACACCTTTTTTAGTCCCAACTTTTCTAAGGTTCTTTGTTCTAAATGGAAAATTTGTGGAGCAAACTGGGACTGCACTACTGTTTAACCTTCCTCTTGGTGTGCATTTTTTTTTCAGGCTACAGATAAAGCAAATGGGAAAAGGATTCTATCACTTTCTGACAGAACACAGCATTTGTGAGTGATTGTTGAGGGAGTATGACACAAGACTTGAGTGCCTAAACTTGCTCAAAGTGAAAAAGACTAGAACTTAATGTTCTCATTTCCTTTTGTGAGACCACTATCCAAAATTAGGCCTTTTCTTCAAAAGAAGGCTTAATAATATTGCTCTGGGCACCATAATCTAGATTTTCATATTGGTTGGCTTGGGGCACCCCTATAGAAGCATTTAAGGCCCATGATTAATGGAGGCATAGAAATGCACTTAGTCCCATGAATCATTCTTCAGACGTAGTGAGTTTTCACACTCTGCCTGTATATACATCTATATATAGGATGACTAGTTTCCCCATTCCTATCTTAGGCTGACTGACTCACTATGCTGCTGAGGGCAGGTGCTGGCTTTTTAGGCAATGACCTATAAAATGAGGTGATCTAGCTGTAACCACAACTATGGTGATTCATTTCACTTAACATTAAACATCTCTTAATCAACTGCCTAAGCCTAAACCTTGTGTTTCTCTCTGGTCAATGGACAGGAACAAATATTTATTAAAGGTCATTTTCCCCAATAATTTACAGACATGCACATTAGAATTAGTTACATTACCATCTTGTGTTGCTTCTTACTTCTCAAGTTAAAATTTAAGTACCTTACCATTAGACCTCTGAGGGATGGATCCACCTGTAATATTTTAAATCTCACCAAAACTGATTTCACTGAGCCCTGGTCAGGCACATTTACTCAAGTCAGCCTCAGAGCTAAAAATGGCTGGAGGGTCACAGTAATTCTTTATAGGAAATGTTAAGAAAGATGTGAAAAGCATGCCGCAATGAGAAAAACAGAAATATCTGAAAGAAGTCCTGTGCAAAGACTGTAAATGTAGCAGTATGGGTTAGAAAGTCTCTAGGCATGTGCTCTTTGTTTAGTGACTTGTGCAAGAGAGTGTCCCCAGAGTCTGGCAGTGCTTTACAGTTCCCAGCACGAACACATCATTTGCCATCAGGTGTACTCCCCCACTCGAAGTGTGAGAAGAAAATGTGACTCATCAGAGCTTGGTAACATTTATCAGGGGGTTTTCACTTCTGGCCGTCACACACTGAGGCAGTTTTATTATTGTTTTATTATTAGGCATAATAAAACAAGAAAAGAAATTCAGTAACCCAGATATCTATATAAGTAGTTAAGAAGTTTCCCTTTACCTTATGTATCCAACATGACCTCCACAGAAAATGGCTTTTCAAAAAAGCCCTAGATCTTGGTTAAATGAAGGGCAAAGGACTTCCTATTGCTAGACCCTTTTGATTTCAGCAAGGTCTTAATAGTTCAGGTACAGCAGAGGAATTACAAATGCTGTGTTTTCAGTGGCTAGAAGAGGGACTTGACTATACATGTAATGCCTCTCAAGAATGAACTGTAAATCTAGGAAGCTGCATTATAAAAGCAGTACTAAAATTTGCAGTGTGAACTTTGCACACCTGTACTGTTACATTCAGTTGCAGAGAGCTGTCTCAATGCACAGAATTCCTGCAAAAATGAGAGATTACGTTCCTCATTATTTTGCTCAGAAAATGAAATCTAATACTGTAACATTAACAGTAGGACTGATTATAGAGTTATTAAGGAATAATGATAATGATGCATTTTGAAAAACCAGCAAGCTGAAAGTCCAAAGCGCAGGTAACAGAATAAGTTTATTTTTAAGAAGCATGATCCCCTTACAGATCACAATAATGTCACAAAAGTCCATTTTTTTAAAGTTTTTGTTATTTTCTATAAGCTACATTTATTGAATTTAGTTTTCTGTTTTCAGTTCAGTCACATTAAATTAGTCACCTATAATACACCCATAATATAATAATGAAAGGGAAATATCCCAATTACATCTTCCCATGAGAGAGCTTTTTCTTGGCTTAGATCCCTCATCTACAGAATCTTATTAAATTCTTGAGGCATACCTGAGCCATATCCCACCTGCTTTCAGATAAACAACAGCAGGAGGAGTATCAGGGTCTTGAGTTACTGTGTAATCATTTTCTTGCTGAAGGTATTATAATACCAGGAATGTATTTATTCAGCTGTTATAAAAAAGCAAGCAGCTGGAAATTAGTTCCCTTGCTGACTGCAAGATAACTATTGGGAGCTTGTTTATTTACTACTAAAATGTATATGTTTTGCAGGGCATCTGGTCATATTTTATTTTTTCAAGAGGGGGTATCCTAGAAACAAGGCAGTCTGAATATCTGAAGACTGTTTAACATACATTAGAAATGCGGATTAATGATTAAATATTTCCAGATCTTGTACAAGTTTTTGTTCATTTTTTTTAACATAAAATGACCCTTTTTTTGAGACGTTTTTGAAACACAACAAAATACCAAAACCAGATAATTTGAAAGAAGAATTTTCTTTGATCTATCTCTAGAGTATTAAATATACTTTAAAAATAAACTGAGCTCTGTCTTCATATCCAAGTGATGAACCCATACTGTTCACAAAGCAGACCTAACAATATTCATGAAATAAACAGATATAAATAGTCAATACAACCCAAAATATCTTGTTACCTTGTTGGTCTAAAATAAAGATTTTTTTACAAACAAAGTCTTCAAACTTTTAGTGCTCTGGAAATTGAATTGACCCCATTTTTCCATTACTAAATAAACACAAGAATGCAATCACTTTATGTGAGTTCCTATTCACAAAATTCTAAACATACTTAGAATGCACATCATGGGTACAGAACATGTGTGCACATAATGTTTAGTGCAACTACCTGCTTAGAGTCTGGGGGTGGAAGGGAACTTCCAATTGCTCTCACTGGTACTGAAGAGGATGGAAAAAAAGAAAAGATAAATGCCATATTTCATTTTTTGAAAAGTTTTTTTTTTTAAATGTGTGTAGTAAAAGACAGTATTTGGGAAATGAAAAGGTAGTGAAAGTAGGGGTTTATTTTTAATGTTGAACTAATTGTAAATTTGTAGATGAGACTATTGTTTAACAGTAAGGGAACTTTAAATCCTGAAAAAAACAAGACAGCCTAGTTAAAAAAAAAAAAAAAGAATTGGAGTTATTTCTTGAACCAGACTTATTCAGATCTGAGAGCCCTCATGCTGGACAGAAGAGCTACCAAGCACTTGCTTCCCTGACAGCCAGACACATGGATGATGAACAGCAAGGAAGGTGAGCTGGCAGGAAATGAGGCAGATTTTGGAACCTTCTAATTTCCGTTGGCCTTTTGTTGACGAACAGAGAAAGGCTTCCAAGTTCTTTTGGAAAATTCCTGATCAGCGTTAGCTACTGACCTTCCTTCCTCGCTTTTGCAGAGAATCCTCATGCAGTCATAGGAACAACACCAACAAAGGAATAGAAAATGAATTTTCTTGCATAAGGAAGAAGTATGATGGCAAACAAAGCAGCTTTAGAACGTCTCTTGCTCTTTATAGGGACTGCAAACCTGTGGGACAAACAAAGGAAAAGAGAAGAAAAGATGGGAAAGGAAGGGAAGTTCTGGGAAGGCTAAAGGGAAGGGAAGGGGAGGGAAGGGAAATGTAAAGCCACAACTGGTGTAAAGTCTTCTCTCTGCTTTCTCTCCCTTTCTTTTTCACCTACCATTAAATGTTCTCAGGGAGGCGATATGATCACACTCCTCTCACATCCTTGCACTGCAGGAGAACAGCTTTTTTTCTAAGGTTACTGGCTGTTAACTCAGAGGCACAGGAACTTTGATAGCATTTGACAAGTTGGAGCCAATACACCTATACTAAAGAAACAGAGAACTTTGAATATAGCTTTTTACTTAAAAGACTGTAATAGTCATAGTGACATATCTTTCTTGTGTGGCAGCATTTAGTATAACAGGTGGTGCTGCATTCCACATACATGAAAGCTCTAATAACCAAAAGTCTTTGTTTCATTGTTACATTGGGACAGGGAGAAGCTTTACTCCCACACTGCCTCCACCACATAAAATGAGGGGAAGTTTTGGCCTCTTTGATACAGGTATCAAGCAGAACAGCCTGTTTTGACTGAAACAACACCACCAATAGTGGCCTGTCGCTGTATGTTTCAACCTGAGTCACCTGAAAGGAAACTTGTGCTCTGAAGCTGGGTAACACCACTTTTTGAAATCAAGTTCTTCTAAAATATCTCAGGAAGACTTTGAAAAATTCGGATTTTACAGTCTTTCTTGGGTTGAATGTGGTAGCGCCATGGGCACTAAACACATCCCAGAAAACCTTTCAGCTTTCGTCACAGACAATATACTCTAATTATTTTTTAGAGATCATATTACATCAGCAATGGCTATGTAATAAGGGGCATTTAATCACAGCAATATTTTGCATGGCCATGCACCCTGCAAGCCTGGTGCTGTGAGGCAGAAAACCTGGGGCTAGAGGCCACAAAGCTGCACTTCATACTGTGTAGCACAGCGAATGTTCTGATATTACAAAAGGTCAGGAAACTACAGAAGCCACTTTCTTAGGTTACAGGATGACATTTCTGGATTATTCACAGGAACACACATTAATATTTTACTCTGTTTGGCAGCATTTATGCATGGAAAGCTTTACAGTTATTAAAGCTGGATTCTGTAACTGACGCACAGAATTTTCACTGTATGCCCTTGTTTGCTCTGTGGCTTTGGAAGGATGTTAGAAGAAGGTAGGAACAGTTTCCACTACATCTACAGACCACGGCAGAGAATTACAAAATTTCATGGCCATTCTGTCTTCCATTAGGCCAGGCAGAAAGGAATGAATGCAAGCTGCTCCTCTGTGCTCAAACAGGACAGGGGAGAGGAAAGGAAAAGAAGACAATTTAGACCGTCTTCATTAGTGCAGGAATGTGTGCCCTGGTGTGTGGGCATTAGGCATAGATTTGTTTCACAAATGGCTGTAGCAATTTAAAGGATTTTTCCCAGAGGCCCCAGCCTCTGGCTGTGGGTTGCAGAGTCTGAACACACTTAAGCTGTTTCAGTGTAATGACCAGCAAACTAAAAGGCCAAAGGACCATGGCTGAAACTGAGTTCTAGGCTTCATACTAAAACACATAAGGAAGGTTCATACTTCTTTTCTCCTGCCAAAGTCAATGAGGTGTTATTCTCTGGTTCATGGAAGCAAAATATCAAACTGCTGCAGCTGCTTGTTTCAGTGAGGACTTGTCTAAGTCATAATTGAACAAGACCTTAAATACCCATATGAGACCAGAGAAACAATTTTGTGGTTAAGCAAAAAGATAACCTGTGGTTAATTCAGGAAAGCAGTTCAAGTTGTTTAGAACCTAGGATGAGAAATTCGACCCTATGATGGTGTTGCTTACAATGGGCTGTTTCTCTTTCCAATTGCTTAACTCTTCCTTTTAAAATGAAAAAAATCCATAGTCAGATTAAGGATTTATCATATTTAAAATATACTTGTTATAGTTTTGATAAAGCATTTATAATTAGAGGATAGCTAAGAATAAAAATTTGAACTTTCAATGCAAGTTAGATTCAAAAGAATTTTATTCTTGAATCCAGTATGGCCAAGCCAAAAAGAGAAAGACAGGAGGAAGGGAAAAGGGAGAGGACAGAGGGAGAGAGACCATACCAAAAATAAGCCAGAAAAATGCTCAAGATATTTCTCTAGGAGACCTGTTTTCAATTCTCTGGATTACCCATTAACAGTATATTTTAAATAAATTTTAATGCTTCTGATTTTTTTTCATTACAATAAATCTTATTCTTAAACTTCTGATAGAAAAATATTTTTAATCCTAATCAGTTTTTTAAAAACATAGCTAAGTTTATTTTGTCTTGAATTAAAAGTGCTACTGATTACAAAGGCAAGTATACCCACACATGTAGGGTAGATAATGTATATGGTATACTTAAAATTGCCTTGGTAGAGCTGCCTTTGTAGCTTCATCATAAATTCTAATATTTCATAATCTGAAGTTGCAACTAACAATCTCTTATAAAGTAAAAAGAAATTAAAAACTCTTTTACTCTTCCACAGTATAGGACACTGGAATAACACAACACCATGAGAGGTTTTTCTTCCACATGTTTCAAATACAGGGGAGAATGTCACAGAATGTCTTTCTGTCTTTAGTGGAGTGAGATCAACCCTCTGTTTCAAATCCCCTGGAGCACAGGAATTATAAGACCAAGTATTTCCAAGCAACTCAAAGTATTTCTGATTCAAAAGCTTTCAGCAATCACATTTGCAGTGTGCGAAGAGATCTGCAGCATGATGAGTGCCACAGCCCAATTACCGTGATGACGCAGGAGGCTGAGTCTATTCTGAGCCTCGATGGTTTTTCATTAGGCCATGCTAAGAGCCCCACTCACAAGGCTCAAGAGGCTCTGCTCTTAGGGGGAGACTCGTCCAGAGAAAACGCTCCAGAGGATGGCAAGTTTTCATCAGAGTTCAAACAAGTTCAGAGCTTATGAGTGACACTTCCAGTAAAGGCAGGAAGAGCTAGGAAAAGAGGAAAGGGAGGAGACAGCAACTGGTAGAAAAAAATTGCCAATACTACACTTGCTATTTTGTTTTCTTTCTTTTGCCTTTCCTAATTTTTTATTCACAATTCAAAAGCCAGCTGTCTGGAAAAAAATTCTAAGCCAAAAGAACAGAATCATCTAGGAAGGATGAAGGTAAGGAGTTCCTTGTGTTCATTCAGTATAAAGCAGAGTAAAATTTGGCCTAGATTTGAAAAGACTGTAATGTCTGCAATCACAGTAAATTGCACCTGCTGCCAGAAATCATACCACTAGTTCTGCCTTTTTAATACTTCTTCTGCTTATCTTCTCAACCAAGAAATAGCCACTTATATTTCTTGTAAAAAAACATTGCTGCTGTGAATTGCAGAATATTACAGATGCCTGCCCAGTTATATAGATTTTTTTCTATATGAAAACAATTTAAACAAAGGAATTTTTAAAAACAGTTTAATGTGTTTAACTTTTAAAATGTATTCCAGGGTGCACAGCAATTCACATTTGAAAGCCACAGGTCATTTTCCCACACACACTAAAAATAACTGAATAGCCCGACATAAGAGAATTTTCTCTGAATGCTCATTGCAGAGTAAAGGAAAGAATATTTAACTTGGGAAACAGAAAATTGTTCCTGTCCATTTTGAAAGATGAGGGCATAAAATTTAAAGTTATTTTGTGGTAGGTCATTTTAAAAAGTCTTAGACAGCCAAGAGGGTTGTCTCTATTAAAATGATTATACTTAATAATTATATATAATGGTTTTACTAGTTTAAAGGATTTTGCAGAAATCAGATCTGTCTCAGCATGATATCTCATAATATCAGCTTAGTACATTTGTTTTAATAAATACTGAATTAGGGCTTACCAGAAGTTATTATTGAAATTATTGATGTTAATGATAAGTCAATGACAGGAAATGAGTTATATTTAATTTTGAACACTAAATGAATGCCAGATCTAACACTGAATGTTGGACTACTCTATCATGTTACAGAATTGTTGACACTGCACACATCTCATACCCTTCATACTGGGCTGTAAGAGTGGTTGAAACTAAGGAAGAATACTTTTGTTATCCTATTTCATTCTGTAGCCAGCTGCCAAAAAAGTTTCTATACCTAATTATTGACAGCCACTGTGTTTATGTCTCTTTTACTGTATTTTAGTGATAGTTATTATTTAAAACATTTAAATGAAAAGAAAGGGAAATATGAGAAATTAGAATAAAATTTTGTATCAGACATGTTTTATTTTCAAAAATAAATGAGACACTTATGGGTCCATTTTCAAATGTATTTTTGTTAATGTAGGATATATCAGGTGTGTCATAGTTCTTTCAAGAGCATCTCAGAAAGTTAAATGTTAATTCAGCTTTAATTATGTGCCTGGACATCTAGCACTCTTTTGATGTGTTGAAATGCCACTGAAAATTTGATCGTTACCATTCAGTTGAATATAATTGACCTAAGTTTATGCTGCAAATAAGTTAGAGGCACCTAAAGCAAAATTTGAAAATTTCCAGATTAAGCACAAATGGATTACATTAATCTATGTGTAAACTAATAATCTAAATTCTTTTTACAGTTATTGGGGTAAATTGTATCATATTATAGAACCATAAAAAAACAGAATTAATTGGGTTAGAAGAGACCTTAAAGAATATATAATTCCAACAGTTATGTTTAGGGTGAAAATAATTATATCCTAAATTATGCATCTAAGCCTGATGAATCCCTCTTTGAAATATTCCTGTTTTCTGTAATGGCTGTCTCCATTGATTATGAAAAGGAGAGTGTAGTACCGGGGAGAGAAGAAGGGGTCAACAGATAAAGACAGCTTAGAGTTGAAACCCTTTTCAACCCTTTCTAATATATCTCATCTGAAATCTCTTCCCAGAGCCAGCCAGATAACAATTAAGTGCTGTGATTTTGATCTATCAGTTTACACAGTGCAAGAGTTGTTTCATTTGACATAGATCACCAAAACTCTGTCAAGAACAGCACAGATATGTTAATCTATGCAAACTGTCCTCCAAAGTATAGATGAATCCTATTCAAAACCCCCAAAATTAAATCCCTGTTCCTGGGGAAGTTCTTCTATTTATCTGAATCATGTATCTTGAACTCAAAGGGTTCACTTCACTGATTTTTCATTTCTTGTCAATAAAAATGTTGATTTTTTTTTTAAACCAATGCAAAATATAACACTTAGAAGAGAATATGCTCATCAAATGCATCACATTCAAGTGAAAAAAGCAAGTGTAGTAACAAGAAAAATTATTAGAAAATATACTTGTTTCAGAAGATGTGACTTATTTACTTACTCAAAACACTGGCTAACATCAAATGTTAACTAAATCATTACTGTAGGTGATAATTAAAACAAAAAATTCTATACTAACAGTTACTACAATGAATTTAAATGTTTTCAATTCATGTCTCATTAGTATATATCAAAAATAAATCACTTGCATATGCATCTGAGGAGCTTTTAAATATTTTTGATTATTAGAGAAAAGCCATTTTCCTGCTTTCTATTAAAGGTCAGCCAGTACTTCTCTTACCACCTTGTTTCCAATGTTTATAAGCTGGCTGGAAAAATTAACTTTGAATGAAAAAATAGAAAAGTAGGCAGCTTTTTTGTTTGTTTGTTTATTTGTTTTTTTTTTTGTTTTGCTGAGAAGGGATTCTTTCTGATAAGTAAGAAAATCCAAAGTACATCTCTTTTTTAAAAACACAGATCTTGTAGAAGTTCTCATTCACTTGATTCAATTACAGTTATTGTACTATGCCTACTTTACCCTGGCAGGAGGACAAAAAGAGAGAGCTGGCCAGGGAAAAAGAATCTTTCTATTTGGGAAATTAACAGCTATTAGTGAGGCAGGAGAGTTAGTCCTACCAAGATATCCATATATTACTTTTATGTAAGAACAGAAAAAAATGGAGAATGGGTTTTGGAAATACATCCCACTGCCTTTATCTGTCAGACTTGCTACAGCAGAACATTTCTTGTGCATCAAATAAGAGTCTTCTTGGACATGTGTGCAACTCATAAGCCCTAATAGGTGTCGTGCAAGTCAGCTTTGACATTCACTTCAAGGGTAGCTGGAGTTCAGCCCAGGTTAAGGAGATGTGCCTGTCAAAACTCTGTACCTCACTCTCTCTTGCAGATGATTTATTCTGTAAATTATTTCCAGATATCTCAGAGTAGATTTTCAGCAAGTTTTGGGTGCTAACCAACCTTGGGGAGTGGTGGATGTGGTAGAATACCAGGTTGCCATTCAAAGGGATCTAGCCGGTTCAGAGAGGAGCAAACAGGAACTTCATGAAAATCAGCATAGATGAATGCTGAGTTCTGCACAGGGGGAGGAATAGGAAGGATACCCCCATGCACCTGAACAGGCTGGGGGCAGCCTGGCTGAAAAGTGGTTGTGAAGAAAAAGGCTTGGGCATCCTTGTATTCAACAAGCTGAGTATGACTGTCAGTGAGCCCCTGCACCAAGGGTGACCCACCACGTGCTGCATTAGCTAGGGTGTAGTAGCAGCTCCAGGGCAGGGATCCTTCCCCTCTCTCTGGCACCTGGGATATCACATCTGCCTGCTGTGTCCAGTCTGGAGCTCCCTAATTAAGGCAGATATTTCTACACTGAGAGTAGTACAGCAAAGACCAGCAGGGAAGGGGGCTGGAACACAGGATGTATGGGGACAGGCTGAGGGAATGGGGTTTGTCAGTCCTATGAAGAGATAATAAAATGGGGATCGTGCTGCTATCTACAGCCACCCTTTAAGACAACTTAAAGGAGATGGAGATGCACAATGGAGAGATGAAAGGCAGTGAGAAAGATGGAATGTGGGCAATTCTGATGCAGTATAAGAAGTATATTTTCTAGCAGAAAGGTGATCAAATACCAGAGCAGCTTGCCTAAAGGTGTTGTGCAAACTCCATCCTTGGAGAGCCTCAATACTAGATTGGGTAACCTGGTCTTACTGGACTTGTTCAGGGCAAAGGTTGCAGTGAATGACTTCTGGAGAACCCTTCAAATTCATCTGATTCTGTGAGCTGAGCTTTACCTCCTTGTAAAAATTTTGCATGTACACCTTCACTGAAATAGTCATTGGAGAGCCAAAACTTTTTCAGAAGCTGATGCCAGAGGAAGTTAAGTTTATTGTCTCCTGTGATGTTGCAGCAACATAAATTAATATTTTTACTATTTTAGGAGTACAGATAATCTGGGGAAACACCCAAGACAAAGGGCTTCAGGGCAGGCAATTGTAACTCTAGAAGACCTACAGAAGGCCTTACTCTTCCCTCTTCGAAGGCAATTGCAGCACTGTCCTTCTTTTCAGCCATTGTCTCCTGTTGGGCCGTCTGTGGACACCCATCTCATTTGAGGGAGGCGGAGGTTGTGCTTCACAAGATAAGGATCAAGTGTCTTCTGGCCTGAACATAATATTTACATTGACACAAGGGTTATTACACCTTTACACCTTTAGGTGTTAAAAGTCCATAAGATGAAATATTGTAACAGCTGCCTCACAGTGGCATAAATGGCCACAAAAAGTACTGAGCAGAGGATATCAAGACTGTAATGAATTTACTCGAAAGTAGCCTTTGTAATTTTTTTTTGTTGACTTTTGAATTAAGAAGCTACAAAGTTTTCTCTAAGCTATGTTCAAGTATAAATAGTGATGCAGAATTTTGACACTCTGCTGTGAAGACTTTTGTGTTATTTGCAGTGTGTGAATCAGCATTTGTCAATAGGAATATTAGCTTCACTCTGCCAGATATGGCCCTTGAATTTTTTTTCCCTTAAATGCATCTATACTGGGTCAGATTTTTAGAAACACTGAAACACTGCTCTTATGAAAATAAAACTATTTGAAGAATGACAAAAGAGCCAAAGGTTTGCATTAATTAACTACGGCTACAGAGTCTTTTTGAAACCTGATAAACAAAGAAATTGCACATATTAAAATGTGCCCTTTCAGACAGCATATATCACATTCTGCTTTCAAATCCCCTGGGGCAGCCCAACTGCATGTTTAAAGAAGGATTTAGCTGTATATAATTTAAGTTGCTCTTTAGAAAAAATACTCATGTTTTGATATATCAAAATATGCCGAAGTGACAAAGCAAACAAATAAAGCCAAATATAAGCCAAGATTAAAAAAAAGTAATTTTGGAATTCTGGGACAATGATAGCTTTCCATTTGTCTGGTGAACAATACAATGTTGTCCTGTGACTATTCACTGAAACAAGTTTCAAAAATCATCAAGCCCTCTGTTCTCTCATTATGCAGGTAGTGTGCAATGCCAGATGCAAAATAATTGACGTGGTTTCAAAGTTCCTTGGATCATTTAACAACTCATACATTTTAAAATATGTAGGAATTTGTAATCTATGTGACAGTGCCTACTGAAGTCCATTTTTCTATTGAGTTGTAACTGTCTTGATAATCAGAAGAATTTAAATATCCAATTGTATATAACATCCTATTAAGCTATGAATTCTCATTCCTGTACATAACTACTGGAACATTAGAGAAATAATAATAATATATTCAAAAAGTTCACAAATCAGTTGGAAGATAAAGCTTTTTAACACCATAATTTCAAAGTTATTACAAACAGGATCCCAGTGTTAGTATGAAAGACCCAACTTGTTAAATAAAGAATTTGATAGTAGTCTTTCAGGGGACAAGTTCCTAATCTGTGTATCTGGTAATAACAGTCTATTTATAGCACACAAAAATTAAATTATTTCCCCAATTTTATTCAGTCACTTAAAGAGGATTAGGACTGGTTTGGGCTATCAACAGATCCAGCTGTTGGAGTCATATGAAAATGGGAAAGACGCCTCCTGAGTTTGATTGACAGATGCCTACCGAGAGGAAATAAAGGCCACAGCCATTCCTCACGTCGCAGCTCTCTTCCTCAGGAGCGAGAGGTGTGAGCAAGCAGGAGCTTCCAGCAGGATGCTCCTCTGTGCTCTGCCACCTAACCCTTGTGCTGCACTTTCAACGGGGGCAGAGAGGGCTGCTCTGCTCCTTTTGTGCTCCCATCACTTAATGGAACTACTGCAAAAACCCTGGTGAGCAGAAACGCTGTGTTTAAAGGCAGGCTGAGGGAGAGGGAAGGGAAAGAGCTGAGTGTAAATGCAGAGCAGATTTGGAGGCGAGAACTTTCTGCTTGTGTACAGCTCCTGTTGCTTGGTTTTCTGTGGTGCTAACAAATATGAAAAAACTGGCAAGTCATAATATATCTTAATCTAAACTATTTCCACTCTCCCTGTCTCTTTTCCTTAGTTTTAGATGCTTTTGCTTAGGATTTTTGTATACATTCAGCATCAAAATAATAAAATTAGAGAAGTCTCATTGCAGGTAAGAAATCGCAGAAACTGTCTGAAAAAAATCTTATGTGTAAATCAGAAAACACAGAGAAAGAGGGTATAAAAGGTATGGCAGCACTGGCTAGGGAAGATCAAGGAGGAAAGAAAAACACACATGCTATACTTAGCAAATCAATGATATAAGTGTTTTCCTTTGTGCTAACATTAGACAGACACATTTCATCAGGAACCTCTTTATGTATCTGCACTTAGGTACCAATTTTTATATGGGCCAAGAAAGCCTAAAGTCCAAGATCTCATTCCTGCTTTTGTCAAAGAAGCAAAATTCTCACCGATATGGTGAAATATGACATTTGTGCAAGATTCAGCTGAATTTCTATTACTTTTTCTAGTAAATGAGGAATAAAGTGACTTGAACCATAGTGATTCTAAACTGTCACCCACAAATGCATGCAAGCATCCTTTCTCTTCCCCCCTCAGCAACTCCTTCTGCTGTGCATTCATGCATCTGTCATAATAAAGACATGTAGTTAAGAGATTTAATTTACAGTTCTCATTAATCATCAGAGAAGAACTCAACAGTAACAGCCTGTTTCTCACCAAGAATATTTTGTGAACACTCAAAATTTACTTTGAGAAGTTTACATCCACCACCAATGCATTCCTATCAACCCAATCTAACTTTCAAACAACATTTACAATGATATCTGCATTCATACATCATGCTTTTAAATACCATGTTATCTTCTAAAATTCAGACATCCAAGACTTAGGACAACTTCAGTCTTATATCCATGGAGGGATTTCTCCCTGAATCATAGAAGAGTACTTGTCCTTGTGTGAAAAAGGGCAGAATATGAGGGGTTCTGGTTTTGGTGTGTGAAAACTTGAAGATCTCCTCAGTTGTTCACAGATGAGGAGACTTCTGGGGAGGGACTTGTGGACTGGAAAGAGATTTCCTCTTGCAATATTCTTGTTATTTCTTTCTGACATGTGAATGGATGCTAAAATTTTGTGTTATTACTTTCACTTATAATGAACTTGGTCATTGTGGTGTTTGTGACATTACAGCTATAAAATAGACAAGGTTTTAGTTGATTAATTCCTAGTGAAATAAACTGAGAACTGATCTGATTCCAAAGGCTCAAAAGTAAAGCAAGTTTATATGGGAAAATTGCAGGGATGACTGATGAAGTGATAAAAATTTGAAGAAGATTTAATAAAAGAAAAAATATTTGCACCCTTCAAACTTCATAATACATTTCGTGTCCAAGCACGAATTCTATCCATCTGCAAAGAAGAAAATGTCATGTATCAAAAACAACAGAGAGAAAACATTTAAATTGAATAAGACATTTTTTAGTCTTGAATTAATTTTATTTCTCTGTGAGTTTAGGGACAGCAAAAAAGACACACAAATGAAGAAAGAAGACAGATGTGGAAGATCATATGGAGAAAGTGGCTCCCTAGGGAGAATAATGGAGTGAGGGAAGGGTAGGATGTGAATGGAAATCCAGTGAACAAATCATAAAATATGGGTGTGGAGTGGCAGAGAGAAAACAGAAAAGATAGCAGCTAATACAAGATTGGAAATGGAAATGCATTGCATCAGAGACTAAAATGACCATGTTAATTGTCTGTTGTAAAGAACGTTGTGAGACAGGGCTGATACTTTAATGTTATTAACTCCATTCCCAATAACTCTCAATCCTTTTGCAGACTCAGGTCTCATCTGTGCATTCATCAGTCCAAAATCCACCTTGGCTGCCAAAGCGGGCTGAGTTGGATGTAGTGGAGGGTTCTTTCTGCTACACCTCCTCACTGGAGTTGTTCTCCTTCCCTTCTCCTTTCTCCAGCCCCAGGAAGGTGACTCAGGTCATGAAGAGCCCACATGCAATGCAAATGTTCAATTTTCTTAAGGAAGATGAAGCATTTCCCTACTTGTCTGATTACTGTCTTTCTAGAACAGCCTCAATTTGACAGCATGACTGAACAGCAGCAAAGATCATTGCTAAAATAGATCAGACTCTCAGGAAATGGGGATAAGAAACTAAATATAAATAATAAATAACAGTTAAAAACAATTTTCAGGTAGAGATAAAAAAATAGTTGTGTAGGCTACTGTTCTACCCCAAAACAAAGCTGGCAAAAATTATTTCTAATTGTCTAAGTGTCTTCAAAACATCACAATACTATTCAAAACTTGATTGCTTTTAAGCATGAATGTTGTGAGTTAGTTTTGGAAATTATATTTTATGTGTAGCTAATTTAGTAAAATTTTCAATCAGCTGACTGACCTGGGGAGCCTCTATATAAATACAAGATCACATTGATTTTATGTACTCAGTCAGCTGTTCCTAAGTGCCTGACAAGCCTGACAACTTGATCAATAAGTGATTCCATTCACCCAGACCTGCAGGTGCCTTTTGTACTCTCCCTGCTGGAAGATGACAATCACACTCATTAAAGGCAACACAAAGCATCACCAATGACATGTTTCCTGTCAGACAAATACAGCCAAGGCCTTTTATGATTTTATCTGAGAGAAATTGATTTAATCAGCAGTCTAAGATTTAACCTATTGTTAATAATGCAATTTAAAGCTTTTCTCTGTTGCTTCTGACCAACCTAACTGGAATTTAAATGGGTAGAAGTGACGTGAACAAGCTCACAAGGGTCAGAGTTTATCTTCTCTGTCTGTGCCAAGCTCTTTGATGTTCACTGTGAAGGACTAATCCTCATGATTCCAGAAACCGTCTTATGAACAAGAAATAATTTACCAAAGTTATTATGTCACATATTGCTGTCTTAATTTAGGTTTTACAGAAGTTTTATATTCTGTGAGCTTGAAACATCTGGAAGAAACATCAAACTGAAAGCTGACAGGTTGTGTAAAAATAATGTTAAATGAATATTCTGTAATAATGATCTATTCATTTGCAGCTTGTTTTTAGTGTGTTGCCTTTCTTCTTTCTTTTAATCCAGCATTATCCAATTAATTATGAACTATATTAGCTTTGTATTTGTGGGGAAAATGTTTTCAGTGATTTTTTTTTAAATTTAATTCACTGAATTTACAAGATAAAAAACACATATAGCACTATAACCATTACTGGAAAAAAAAAAAAAGGTATATTTATTTCTTGTAATGGACTTATTCTACTGTCAGTCACTGCCAGCTTGTAGTACAAACATTTTTCATGACAGACCTAAACCAATCATCATATATTCTGGTAATGACTTGCAAATTTAGTATTAAAGGTATTAAAACGAGATTGAGTATGATAACTGGTTATATAATAAAAAGACTTTCTTACTCAACATATCCATTCTCCTTTGGTCTCTGACTATACCCCTGCTTCTTTGAGTTGCATTCTCCTTCTCTCATATCCAACCAGTATTTGATGGGTAAATGAAAAAAATACCTGAACAACTGGCAAAAGGAAAAAAGAAAAAAAGAAAAGATAGCAACACTTAGTCTGTGTTTCTGTTAAACAATATATGTTGGAGAGAATGTGTAGTGCAGGTTGTCCTGAAGGGAAGAGTTGAGAGGATGGGTTCACAGATCTGACAGATCTGTGAGGGAGGACATGTCATGCCCACAGGACAGCATGGTTGGCCAAACCACAAAGACACTCAGAGTCTTAAATTCACAAATAGAAGACCCTTAAATTTTCACAGTCAGCCTGTAGATGTGAAACTAGTGACTGTGGGGTGAAGATGCTAATTAAGAGAGCTAAGTTACTCCAGCACCTGAGGGAGTAATCTGTATGTGAAGGAGAAGTGAGGATGAAACTATTACTCCAATCAACACTGCAGAAAATAAAAATCTGATTTCTACACAGAAAATTGTGTTTTTTCTCCCAAATTGCTGTTACTCCACGTTTTTCTCTAGTTGGGATACATTTCCTGTGATCTGAACATCAGCTGTAGCATCTCTGACACCTTAGTGGAGGAAGAGCAGGTGTGTAGTTCAGCCCAGGATCCCAACAACACACAAGGAATCCTCTGAGATTTCAGCTGCAGTGCTACAGCTTCAGCCCAAAAGCTGTCATCTGTTGTATGGAGTGAGTCCAGTTTCTTCCAAGATATTTCACAATGGAGGAAAAAACACATCCATCCTTGGTGTCTGAGCCAGGAGTTCAGTTTTGTCTTGCTAAATTTTATGTTAGAGCAGACAAGTAGAGGGAACATTGTGGTGACAGTCAGGATACCTGATTGGAAGGGTTGGCTTTTCACTCATCAGCAGAAAAATGGAAGGTGAAAATGTAGCATAGCTTGGTTTTCCCCAGGGAGGTTATGCTGGGAGTGCTCTGTGCAACAAAAAGAGAATGATGCATACCCCCTAAAGGAGAGTTGGAGAGTTAGTAATAGGGAGAGGAAACAGCAGACAACTGCAAAAGCTACAAAAGAAAATGACTTTGCAAGTGCATTACCTGTAATGACATTGTCAAAACAAGGCTGTTTCTGCAAGACAACTGAATAAAAAACTTACTCAAAGGGTGGAATGGCTGTGTCACTGCACAGGAAGTCAAAATGGTACAGCTTGGGCAACCAGTAAGAGAAAAGAAATTATGCTAAATCTCTGTGTGAATTTAGAGGTGAAGAGAAACAAGACAAATGTCTAAAAATATATTGGTGGAATATCTTGTAAGTTCTGAGGAGTAAAAAGTCTTCATAGTAGCTGTAGTTTAAAGGAAACTGAGACCATACATATTCAAATATCAATAATAAAAGGAAGTTATTGATTGATTATCAAAGAAATTTTATACACATGTGTTTTAACTATAATTAAAGTTATACTTTAAAATAGTTTTTGATTACAAAGTATGGATCTTCATTATGTTTTCAATAATTCTTAGATAAAAATATTTTTAGAAAAATATTTAATGTCACTGTTTAGACATGCACAAGTTACTGCTGAATAGCCAGTCAACACGAATCATCTGAGCTGTGGTGATAGCCCAGGGTGACTTTGAAAAGAGCAAATGCAAAGTTATATGACTTAGTTCAGTACTTCTTTGCCATATGCTAAATAAATTTGATTTGCCTCATGTAAAATTGAAGGTGCCTATATAGATGGTTGCCCATTTGTAATGTGTTTAATGGTGTGAACTTTCAGTGTGAAATTGCACAAGAAAATCAGAATAACTGATTAATCCAGTAAGTGACCTTTAATACTGCTGTCAGTGTCACAATGATCAGTTAAATTATAGTGAAAATGAAGATGTCCTTCTACTCTTGCTACTGATTGTAATGACTTTTTCCTATACTATTTGTAGAGACCCATGTTTTTTATCATGCTGGTTCAATCCTACTATGAATCTTACAATAGTTTCTGCTTCCTCTTGAAAATTCTTAAAAGCTTTATCCCTAATTCTGTTAGAAATTGCTAATGATTCATTAATATTAAATCCAAACAAACCACCTGGTTTTAATTGTTTCCTAATACCTCTTAAAATCAGAGGCCCATTTTCGATGGCCTTTGCAACAGAATCCTGCAATTAGAAATCCACAGAAGCTTCCCTCTTTTTCATCAAGCTGTGTGTGTCTGTTCAAGGAAAATTGCTACACCTGCCAGATTAAGTGTAATGACAAATATCTTTCTCTGCATATTTGGTTTCAACAAGTTTGCTCAATTCAGTATGACTTCACTGGCATGACAAGTTATACAAGTGTTTCCAGAGAGTAAGAAAGACGAGCTGTCAGGAGTTTCATGCAGGTTAACCCACCATGGCCTTACACATCATGCCTGAATTCAGCCCTGGGGTTATTAGATAGCAAAACTCTTCCTAACATCAGTGGCAGGCTGCTACATAACATGTTGCTGTTTCTCCTTTGTCTCAAGGTTATATATAATCTTACTTGATTATTTCTATTGAATGACCTCGTAGTGATTCTGTGGCATTTTAAATATGTGATTTGAGAGAAAGATCTCCCTTTTTGTCTATCAGAGCCAACGATTTTTTTCCAAAACACCTGTGATTTTTAGGCTTCTGTTGAGAACTCTTCCCCCTCTGAATTGCACAGCCCCATGCTCAAAAGCACCACAGTAAGTCCCCAAAGCAATTCAGTAGAAACGACCTGAGAGTAGAACAGGACAAACATGCCCAGATATCACAGCTTCCCTTTCAAGAAATCTGAAGGATTTGGGCCAACTATTATAAAACTTGCTGCAAACTGAGTGCCTATTTGGAAAGTTTAGTCTATGAAACACACATACAGATTTTGGCATTTGCAGTGATGCTCACCAAGAAACAAATAAACTAAATAGGAAATTTAGACTGCCATGGATATATTAAAAAGGGGTGAAAGAGACTGGGCTGGTCAACTGAGTGGCAGGGCTTTTTATTATAACTGACAATTTGCACATTAAAGTGTGTGTTCAGAACATATTCTGTATTCTGAACTGTTACTTATTGCTGCCATTGACAGATCCAATGAAACAGCAGTGAATATTGCTGCCATTGCTAACAGATAAATCATACTGAGAACTTTCTGGAAGCCAGTGCATCACAGATGCTTTAACCAAGTCTCCTGAACTGATCCTGAAAAGGGAAATCTTGGTCCACAATTCTTATCACAATTATTTGGATTATGACTTGAGCAATGGATGTGCTGTTTTCATTAAATGGAAAAAAAAAAAGAGCAGTGCTTGCAGAATGCTCTTAAACAGATCAAAAGAAATAATGAGTTTTCAAAGAACCTCATTCTGACACCTCCAATCCATCATATCTGTATTATGCTGATAATCTCTTCTCTTTTAATCAGTGATGCTCAGGAGAAGAACAAGGAACCTGTAAATGTATGGGTGAATCAGCATCTGATTAGTTGTCTTCAAAGAACCTTTTCTGTGTTTATTCAGAGAAGGTGAAATTCAAAACTTTGAATGATGGTGTTTATTGGTCTATACTTTTTTTCCTAAGAGAAACACTGTTTTAAATTTTTTTCCCCCCGTACTACAGTTAAAAGCATTTCAGTTAATACACCAAGAACAGATGGACAATACTTTGGGAATCCATAGATCCTACACCAGCTTATAAGATGCAAGATACTGCACACCTGGAAAAATTAAATGTAAGCTGTTTTCCAAAGTGTGATTTGTCAAACAATCACTAAATAAAGAGCAAATGTCAAAAAAAAATTATTTTTGGCAGAGACTTTATTATCCTCTTGTCCACCTGCTCTTTCTTTTCCCACCAGCCCTAAAGCAGACATACTATTGGTTGGAACTAGCTAAAACTTTGCAGAACGCAGCATCTTGTGTAGGGCTCATATCCTGGAAGGAATCAGCCAACTGTTAAGGCACTGCTAAGGCTTCTGTGCTTTTGGAGTGAATACCAAGTTGAATTTTCATTACTTTCTGCAGCTACTTCTGCCTTCTTTCATTCAATTTTTGATTCTGGGGCTGCCTGCTTTGCTGCCTGGACTTCTGCCACTTCAGTCCTCAGTGTCCCCCCATCCCCACCCAAACATCAGAGCAATGTTCAGACTCCCTCCCACAGTGTGGCAGAAGCTGCTCGTTGAGCTCTGCCCCACAATGACTGCAGGGCAGCAGTGGATATGGCACCAGCTCTGCACTAATCTGAAATAAAGTCATGACTCAGTCTGTCTAACCTGCCCAAGACCACCCTAAATAAAGAGCTCCAGTGGGCGCCTGTGGGCCCAGATGTTTGGGGTACATTCTTCCAATCTCCTAAGGACTGCCTGCATTTCAGGACAGCTACCAGTCAGTCATTGCACCTCAGCATTATTGCTACCCTCAATTGGAAGCAATCAGTCACAGCTCTGCTCAGCACTATCTCATTACCAGCTCTCCTTTGATGTTCCGGAGTCAGGAGAGGATGTCTGTCCTTTGTGAGCACAAATGAGCCTCAGTTAAAAAAAAAAAAGTCACTGCTTGTGGAAATACTGGTTTGAACCAATAATTTGAAGGATTTGCAAATGCTCAGATTCCCACCATGTCACACAGGCCTCTCCTTGCGTGCAAAATCTTACTGTATGAAAGGGACAGCCACCCAACATTGTGTGTTCCAGAGGAAATCCTGGATATCAGCATGCTTCACAGATCACATTCTGTACTAGAATTTGACTTCTTATAAGTCAAGTTTTAATCAGATAGAGCTGAGTAAAGGTGAATGTGATCATCTCATTATATTAGGTGTTTGTAGTACATTTGCACATGCATATATATACATTTGAATATAAAATAATAAAATTATATATATTTTTATTTTATTATATAAAATAATTTCTACAATCCCACTGCATTTAGTCCTCCAATACTGTCACCTCCACAAGGACCAGCACTTCCTTCATTTGGTAGGTCTCTCTGAAGTGGTTCAGGAAAACAACATAACAGAGCATATAATTTCCTTACCTTCATTTCATCTCCATGCAGATGCCAAGGTGGTGTGTAACTAAATGTCATTTCCTCATTTCTCTGGAGGTGCAGATGGGAGTTTGCTTAATCACTGTAAATTCATTCATCTGCCTTACTGATCCCTCCATCTGCATAGGGGGCTGTCAGCCATCTCCTATACAGCTAATTGTATAATCCTTGTTCTCAGCACTGACCTTGTCCCACATGGTGCTACATGAGCATACAAGGTTGTGGGTGACATTTGCTGGTCAGGTTTGCTGTCATGCTGCTGCCTCTGACATCAGTGATATGTTGAAGTATTTAACTAAAAAAAGATAAAGCCTTGCACTAACATACTTGTAATTTCCACTTGGGATGTAATTGTCCCCTTTCCTGGTACAGCTGACAATAATTATACAGCTGTGCATACCAGTACAGATGTAGGTTGAGGAACTGATGTGCATCGAAGGACTGATGTGCATATGAACATGCCTGATATTGGTTCAGCTATGCAAACCTTGGTGAGTGCATTTCTGCCACTGCTGAACTGGTGTGGTCGGACACTTCTTATTTTGAAAATAGTTTGGTTAGATGTTGTTTTAAAAAAGCAATTAAAGAGAACCATTTATAATAATCTGATGCAACATTTTCTGTTGCTGTGGCCACAAAACAATGTAGACATACATCAGTTTGTGGAGGAACTGTCTAAATTACCAAAAGCTTTAATGAACAAGGTATCAATTGGTGTTTGAGGGCATATAGCCTTGCAAATGAAAATAAATATGAATCCACATTTAAATTGCGGGTTCAAATGTTTAACTTCTAAACCTCTGACTGCTTGTCTTTTTGACTACCATCAAAATATTAGCATTTGTGTCTGTAATAAATTCTTCCCACAAAACTGTAATGTCTCCTTCTCTCTCTTTTTAAAACAGGCACTAAATGTAATTATATGTATTACTCTGGAGTATCACAGCAACAGGTAACAGTTTTTCATCTCAAGTTATGTGAATATTCTTCACTCATCTGTGCATTAAATCACAATTTAAATCAACATTAACTTTCCTTTAACTGGTAATATTTATTTTTATTTTTGTCCTGCAGTGTGAACAGACAAGCATAGGCTGTATTAATTAAAATCCCTAATGACTAATAGCAGCTGCTGTGAGGAGTGGTTAAGGACTCTGGATTGGTTTAGTCTAGAGAAAAGGAGGATGAGTAGAGATCTCATTGCTCTCTGCAGTTTCCTGAGGAGGGGATGTGGAGAGGGAGGTGATGAACATTTTTTCCCATTATCCAATGACAGGACACAAAGGGTTCAAAGTTTTGTCAGGACAGGTTTAGGCTGGACATTAAGAAGCATTTCTCTACCAAGAACTGGTACCACATTTCTTTACCATTAGAACTGGTTTGCTTGAGACATAGTGGGTGCCCCAAGGCTGACAGTGTTTAAGAGGCATTTGAACAATGCTCTTAGTAACATGCTGTAACTGTTGGTCAGCCCTGAAGCCACTGGGCAGTTGGACAAGATGATCTTTGTAGGTCTCTTCCAACTGAACTTTTCAGTTCGAGTCTATTCTACTCTATACTAATATTTCTGACCAATAGGAACTAGTCAACTTCACTTCTCATGATCTTTTAGAAAGCAGAATTTCAAAAATATAATGGGGCTGAAAAGCTTAGAGGTGAGCAGAAATTAGTGAGTGACTGGCTGAACCTTAGTCTCCGACATGCTGGTGCATTCTCAATTACAAATAATCTCTTTATTGGTTTCTTTATTATAAAATGGAAATAGCAAGTGAAGTCACAAACACCCTGCCCCAAATGAAATTTTAAAACCACGTAGGCCTTTGTCTTCAGATTGTCGCTCTTTTTTCTATAGGTTCTGAGAGGTGAATACAGAGATTGGAAAAGGCAGTAAGAAGATTTATTACCTTTCTCCAGATCTCAACAAGAACAGGGAAGAAGAAACAGCAATCAAATATGGATAAAAGCCATGGGAAATCCATAATCATTTAGTTGCTACAAAAGGATAAAAGAGGTACTGGGTCAGGGTAAAGAATGTTGTCTGGTTCAGCTAGTTTTGTATACCTCTAACAAGAAAGCCTGGGCAGAGAGCTGGTTCAAGAAAGCAAGAGAAAGGGACACTATTATGCCTTAAGAATATGTATGTGCACAATTTCTGCTGTGAAAGTGAATTATTTAGTATATATTTTCCATGATTCTCTATTATTCCATATTTCTCTATAAGTCCTCACTAAGATTAGCTATTTGTGTGTTTACTCTTCTTGCCCCTTTCTACCAGCATGGGTAAGGATAATTCAATCCACACTGTGTGTGGATTAATATTCAGATGCATAGGCAACTGATTTTATAGGTTACCATTAAATGTAACCTATTGAAATCATAAACTAAAATTTCAGCTGCATAAATCTGTAAAGCTTCATCAGTTTATACCGGCTGACACCAGATGAACATTGAATTAATATTAACTGAAAGGAGAGATAGAGTTAATAAAAATCTGAGAAAAAAATCTGGAATCTCTAATGACAATGGGGAACTGGAAGGTTTATTTTAGCATCCTATCTATTATTAATAATATTGTGCAAGCTAGATAATATTTGCTAAGCTAAGAGGATTAAAGAGAAAGAAATACTGACTTCATGCATACACTGAATACTACAGAACAGGGAAAGCTAGAATAAAACAGAGAGTAAATGAACTATTGGAATATTGGTGAAAAATCTCTATTAGACTGATGGACACTCTTCTGAATCACTCTTCTCAGATGTATCCTTCTACTTAAAAATAAAGAGATCTGTACTCTTTCAATCTTATGTATTGTTTTTTAGGTATATAACTGAAAATCAGAAAAGCTTGGGCAACTGCAGAAATAATAGTGAAGAATTGAAAAAAAAGTGGAAAAAATTACAAAGGTATTTTGTTGACTCTGTTTGGACATCACGTGCCCGTCAAAGCTGCTCTATCACTGCCCTCCTCAGCTGGGCAGGGGAGAAAAAACATAATGAAAGGCTTATGGGTGAAGAAAAGGGAAAGGAGAGATCAGTCACCAGTGACCATTTTAGGTAAAGCAGATTCCACTTTGGGATATTATTTTAATTTATTAACAATCAAGTCAGAGTAATGAGAAATGTATTAGATACTAATGTTATCTTTTTATCCTGAATCAGCAGATTGTGTTCTGAGGTATGTTTGATCCTGCTAATAAAATTCATGACATCTATTCTTAAAATTACCTAATGATGGGGATTTTTACTCTTTAGAAAGTTATATGTAGTAATTATCTGTATAATAATAATAATAATTAATAATAATAATAATAATAATAATCTAAACAAGAAAAGTGCACAAACCTAAAGGCTGGCTTTTCCTCTTTTTTGTACTTCTTAAAAAATTCTGTCTTTTTTTTTTTTTCCTTCTCCAAAGAAGCTCCTCTGCACTTTTATGCAATATTAGTTTCGGGAAAGTCAGACTGAGCATAATTCAAATGCATTGATTTCTATGGAAACTGTATTAATTCTCGTAGGCCAAAGACCTGGAAGACTGAATGCAACTATTTCAATGAATACTTTGTTCTGGCAAAGAGATCTTCAGCCTTCAGATAAGCACAAATATAGATTCTGTCTCACAGAGTAAAATGCACTGGGAAAGAGGGCTCTGTTCTTGCAGAATCATGTTCCCTGCATGGGTATTTTCTGTTCTCAATTGAGAAGCAGTTTCTCATGAATAGACTCTGGATTTAAATCAGATTCACTGATTCTCTTACCTTGGTTCTGAGTATGTTTATAGAAAGAGAACAAAATTCAGAAAAACCACCAAGGGAATATATTAATTTCTTTTCTTTCTATCCCAAGAGAAATTCTATGCAGTTGTTTCTTAGTTCAGAAAAAATAGCATAATTCAAATCCTTTTGCTATAACCTACAATTGCAGAATGTCAATCTAAGAATTTTTAGGCAATTTTAAATGAATGCTATTGAAATGACTATTCAGTAGATGAAGAATAGACATTTTAATTTCAGTTTTAGTAGGAGTGAGACATAAACAAGGCTCTCTTTCAGTATTTTCCAACAATATTCTTTTAATCTGTAAGGCATTAATATTGTGTGAGCTAGTAGTCTAGACTAGCCGGCAGTATATAAAAGAGACTAAATTGTGCTGTGGCTGCAATCAAACCTGATTAAGTAATGCTTCTGCATAGCATAATTTCACCACACTTGGAAAGAACAGCTAAAAATGCGTCTGTTGAGAGAAGCTCTCTATTGTAACTCTAGAGGCGATCTGGTATTTAGCAGTGAGGGTTCCAGCTTCCAAGGATAACTTCAGTTCCCCATATGATAGAGTCTTCAGCAGATCAGTGGTAAAACTCTCCTCCTAATGTCCAGAGGGTGCACTAGGAGAGAAAAGTGTCCATGTGCCAAGGACTCTGGGATGGTCAATCCTTTGGAAGCTATTCATGGATCCAAGCTAAAGATCAGTCACTCAACCACTGTGGCCATCTGGAGAAGGAATATTGAATCAGAAACCTGTATGAACTCCCCAGCAGCCCCATCCTATAGGTGGTTTCCAGCCAACACTGTGGGGAATAGTCTCCTGCACAGAACAAAAACATATGTAGGGATCAGTTTCCTGCATCTTCTCCCCCATGCCTGAACCACAAAGGATATGATATTACTGTCCCAGGCAAGGAGCCTACAGTTTTGAGCTCAAGCCAGAGAGGCTTACTCTTTTTACTTGGAAGATACTCAGCTCAAACTCAATTTATCAACTAAAATTGCACAGTCGTTGAGTGAATCTGGAATAAATGTAGATTTCTTATCCACATAATTTACAGCTTATCTGGTATTCTCTTCTTTTAGTATTTTCCTGCCATGCTCAATTAGATGTCTTCCACCACCCACTTTGAAAGTGTCTGTCTTCCAGAAGTGTATGCAAACTTCTATACAAAACCCATAAACTATGTATGCCCAAGGTTTTGGTTTGGGTTTTTCTTTTCTTTTTTTTTTTTTTTCCAGAATGGCCATAAAAGCTCACTTAAATAAATAATATATCAATTATAAAAATGCTCAGAGAGCAATATTTTTTTTTTGAGATGTTGTGTTTAAAATGAATTGTGCCTGTATTGCTATTTAGCCTGTGGCACTTAGCAGCATTTAAACAATTCCATGTTCCCACAGAACTAAATGCATCTTCTACCATTAATTATAGTAACAGTGATTGATTCTTTGCCCTCAGTGCCTGTGGGAATACTCCCAGGTAATTTTAGAGGATGTGGGACTGGGGCTCAAATTAACTGTTCAGCGAGATGACCATCTCCAGAGTTGTGAGTGATCAATTGCACGAATCTCAGTGTGCTCTTGTTGCACCACTGATATAAAGGTGACTTTCCCATGTCCTGCATAAGAGGAGAATGAAATCTCTGTGCTTGTGTACTTCTCAGTACACACAAGCAAATTAAGCTTGTGGAACTGTTCCTATGCATCAAATGGGGGTAGCCCTGGCTTTGACAAATGTAGTCCCACACCTCTAAATAACTCACGGTCAGTTCAGAGGTTGCTAGAAGCTCCTCTAAAAATGCATTTCATAACAGTGTTTCAGTCACTGAGGCCAGGTTTTGCTGGCCTTTTTAATGAACAGCAAATTTTCCTGAGTAACAACCATGGAATAGCAAAGTAAGACGCAACAGAGTGGTATAACTGAAGACAAACATGGACATTCTCTTTTGATTTGGGCAATGGGGTTAGCAAGCAGTTCTATAGTAAAGCAGACATATTTTCCTCTTTCGGTTTTTTACTATGGTACTTGTATTCATAAATAAGAGAATCATTGCTTGGTCTCTTGTGCTGAAAACTATTATGAATAAACCAGTAGATTTTTAATGGAGAATTATTAAAATTAAAGTAAATTATTGTTAAATCAATCAGAATGCAATCAGGCTGAATTACTGATTATTATAAGTTTGCTTTTCAGGCAAGTGTCACCTTTTTAAAAAGCAAGCTATTAATAATTATTATATTAAGATGTTGCTAGAAATAATTTGTTTCTATTGTATTACAGTGATATGAACTAAAGTATTTTTGCTAGGATTCTCTAAGCTAAAGTAGTTCAATAACTAAGAAACCCAAAACAGACATCTCAGTAAATCTATTGAGTTATTCTTCTGAATTTCTTTCTCAAATTCAGTCCACTCTAACTATAATGAATGCTCTTCCATTCCTAATGCTTCTACCAAAACATTACACAATAGTCCATGTGTGAAATTTTAATTTTTGCATTTGCTACTAGCAATCTTTTGAAAGGTATTCAGCAGCTCAAACAAGCAGGGTGATCTCCAGAAGGACCTTTCAAACATACTTAGATTTAAAAAAATCCTCATATGTCAGAAAATCATGATAGATATTTAAATCAAAAACAAATCAGTAGATATCAGCCTCATGGAACTTTGGATGAGTATTACCTTGTGCTTGGTACTGTGAATTTAAGTTGAAATTAAGTTTTCAATAGGAGGCCACGACCGTTACTGCAGGGTAGATTTTAACACAATAAAATATCTTTTGATAAACACCTAAGTTTTAGGTTATCACAATTCTATTTCACAGTATTTTACTGTGTAGCATAGACTTGTTTCAATATGGAAACAACTGTCTGCTTCCAAAGAACTGCAGAGAAATCCCATGAAAACTGCAATTATAATAACTATAAAGAATTAAAATAGCTCTTGGGCACTTTTTGTTATTGTTGATTTCAGTTGTCAAGGGAAAAAATTGAACAAAGCAAAAGAAAGATGTGCTCCCAGCAATAGGGAAAGCATTTAGAAGGATCTTGTAAACAAGCTGACAACAATTCATTCAGGGTTATGCATTTACAAGTGAAAAAAACTAAAATGTATGTCTGAAAAAAAGTAAGGTAGGGCAGTATGAGGTCTCCAGCTTGAAATATCCTGTGGGAGCTGCAAAGAGACTTGTAGCAATAAACCTTTACTATGATTAACTAATGGTAGCTGAAAAGACAGATTTAGAGATGGTAGAAAAGTAGATACTTTCCTATTAATAGCCACAATACCACCTGAAGAGAGAATATGTTTCTCTTGCCATCAGAAAACCCAAAACTGCTGGAGTGTTTTATGTTAAGAAAGATTGATGGATTTTCTTGCCATGGACTCTACCAGCTGCTTCTTATTTCAATGAAAATTACTAGAAGCAGCGAGACAGACAATTAAAGACCTGTTGTGGCTCCTTTATCTTAGTGGTAATCTCCAATAACACCTGAGGCTATTTTTGCACAAACCAGTAAGAGCAATTCTTTCTGGACGTGTACGGACAAGACCTGGAGACACAGAATCAACCTTTTAAATGGTCTGCTATGAAAAAAAAAAATGATTAGCAGAGAGCTTTTACTGTGCGTGTGAGACAGGCAGAACAGTACTCAATGGAGCTCTGGTCACTGCTCCAAAACAGCTTGAGCTGGTCAGTAGAGCATCAGGCAGGACAGAAGATGAAAGGCTGCTTTCTCTATAAATATCTGTTGCACTGTTATGATTTTATTTGATTTGATACCACTGAAAGCCTGCAACTAGAAGATCAAACCTTTGGGGACTACTTAGAGGAACTTTCAATACAGAGAATTGTGTGTTTCTAATCTACCAAGTCAAACGAACTTGCTGGGGAGATCAGGAAAAGTTCCGTTTAAACCCAAATGAGAACAAAAAGTATGTTTCTTTCCTTCAAAATCACTACTAGATTGTAAACCTTCCTGAAGGATATTCTTGCCTTAGAATATACTATGCTTTCCCTTTCAAGGTCCTCTCACTGCTTAGGAAGCACCGTCATCTTCCTCTGGCCAGCCCAGCTCCTCACTGACCATCCTCTCAGCCCATGATCATTTCCTAGAACTGTCCCTCACACTCTTTCTTGCTAAGGCTCGCAAAAACATTTTCAGGTCTTGTGTTTAAGATCAGGCTCCTTCCAAATGTCAGAATATCCCCATGCAGACTTGTCAGTGGCTCCCAGATGCTCCATCATTCCAAAATGTGCTCTTCTGGTAGCATCACCACAGCACTGACAGCAGTTTTATGTAATGAGGTTTGGAGAGATTCACAGGCTAGATTTACACTGCTGAGGTCCCCATCAACTCTAGATTCAAGCAGTCCTCATCCTTCACATCCAGCTTTCTAAAATGGTAAGAATAGAAAAGATGGTGTGAGGTGTGAGGTATTTTAAGAATCCTTTTAACAGATGTTGGGAAGATCAATGCACAAGGCTTTGGTGCTGTACAGTTATGTGCACAGTGAAAGGTCAAGAGACAATAGACATAATAAGGATTGAATAAGGAAAAATTTTCACAGTGAGTTAAGTTCTAGAAGAGGTAGCCCAAAAATCTGTCAAGTCTATGTTGGAGAAATACCAATTCAATGGACAAGGTCCTGGGCATCTTGATCAGCTTTCAAGTTAGTTCTGCTCGGAGTAAATCCTGCCCTATGTGACCTTCAGAAATCTCTTTTTCCAGCCTTAATTATTTCTGTGACTCTGATTGCACAGTTGATTCTCTGATTCACTTTTCCAATGAACCATTGATTCCAACTGGTGACTAGATTTCACAGAATCACAGTTCTTGAAAGATCTTTCTTTGGTAAGACAGAATTTTGGGAAAAGTCATGTATATTAAAAAGTAAATGCCATGCTTTTTTTCTGTCACTGGAGTCACAGGCAAAAAAAAGGGCATAAGAATTCCTTTTGTTTTAATAACATGTTACTAATAGCATTTCACAAAATTCTTGTATTTCATAAAAATCACAGAAATTAGATGAAATAAATATTAAATGGAATGAAAATGAAAGGAATTTGAATATTAAAGTTCAGCCTTTCATCCAGACTGAAGGTGCTGCTGTACTTTGTCAAGTTTTGATAGATGACTGAATGAAAAGTGATTGTACAAGAAACTTTTATTATGGTTATGCAGTGACTCTGCTACTTTTCAAATATAGTCAGATGTAAAGCAAAAAAAGAATGTCTTTCTCCTCCTGACTGCCAGCTCTTCAAACTCTCCTTGAAGTTCAAGAGGTTTCATAATACAACATGGCAAATAATAAAGAATCTGGCTGATGTTTTCAGGGCAGTGCTGTGGTTTTTCTGCTCGGACCCCACTGATTTTAGCAGATGGCGTCCTTAGAAGAGAGCTCTTTTTCCTCCCTACTTTACCTCATTCAACTGTTCATTTCATACTGCATCAGGCAAAAGAGACTCCAGCTGTGTGAAAGAACCAATGACTTCATGGCACTACATGAACACAAACCTAATTGAAGCCTACATTTATCACTGGGCTTTAAACCACCAGCATAATGAACCAAACAATATCTTCCTTTTGTGCCTTCTCTGCTCTCATTTGGTGAAATCTGTCCACAGTTTGATTTACTAAGACCAAATTGAAAGAGATGTTAATGATTTAAGCCACCATATCTGGGAAATTTAAAATTAATATATTTGCATACGTCCTGTTTAAGGAATTTTGACCACCTCACAGTCAGAAGTATGCCAGTGCTACTAAACATGTGATTCAGTGTGAAGACAAGGAACAAATAAGTTGATAAATATAATTTTTCCCTGTTATCTTCCCTGTGTGAATTGCATTTAAGTTAACAGTTGAGTCACATTCTACAATCATTCCCCTAATTTTAAAGTAGTTTGGGGACTCAGTTGGCACAAGAAACCTAGAAACACACAATTAGGTTTGAATAATGGCACCTTCTTACATTAACACAGCTCATTATTTAATACTATCAAAACATCTGTTTTAATTACATCTGAGTAGCTAACAATAAATGTCATACATTTTCTTTTTCTTTCTATTATCTCTGCTAAGTGCCCCTTCTTTTTCAAGTGTGTACACATACTGCCTGAACAATGCAGTTTCTCTGACTGTGCCTATAACCTGATTTAGTTACATTTGTGCTTTATATCAACAGGGAAATAAATGTGAGTAAACCTAGTTGCGAATTCCTGCATGTGAACATTGGAATTATCTGAATGGCTAGCAAACTTCCTTATACACAGCTGACAACATTACTTCAACAGGATGGGGAAAGTACAGGCTTGCCAAGGCAAAGGTATTTTTTTTGCTGTATATTCAGTGCAATTAATAGAAAGTAGAGACAGTGCCCTATACTGCAGGATATGATAATTACACAGAGCTTTAGCTGGAAAACTTTTCTGTTGGACAACTCAGGTTCCACTGACAAACTCTAGAGTGCGCTTGAGCCAACTTTAATCCCTTAAAGTTCCCTGGACAAAACAGGAATCATGTTTATGTCTACAGCCTGAGGAAGAAAGATCAGCCACCTCCAGAGGGCAAGTCAGATTACTTCAGTGTGAATGACTTCAAGACATGGCTGTGGCAGTGTGGAGAGAAGCTGGAGCAGTCCATCTCTCTTTAGCAACTATAGAAGGAGCTACAGGACCACATTAGGTAAGACCTCTATGTTTTACACCACTCAAAGCACGTGAAAAAAACCTTGTTATGAGAATACAGCCAGTGCATGCACAGCTAAAACAGGTGTTCTTCAGAATAGTGCCCTTCTCCTCTGCTGCCCAGACCCAGAAATGGGAAAGGTAAGTTCATTTATTCATCCTGGCAAAGAGAAGGCTCTGGGGACACCTAATTGCAACCTTCCAGTACTTAGAGAGGGCTACAAGAAAAATAGAAATTTTTTACAGGGCCTGTTGCAATAGGACAAGAGTTAATGGTTTTAAACTAAGGCAGGGTCAATTCAAAATTCATACAAGGAAGAAGTTTTTTACATTGAGTGTGATGAACACTGGAATGGGTTGCCCAGAGAGGTGGCAGATGCTCCATCCTGGGAAACATTCAAGCTCACATTGGATGAGGCTGTAAGCAACCTGATCTACTTGAGGATGTCCTTACTCATTTCAGGGGGATTGGACTAGATGACCTTTAAACTCAAACCACTGTATGATTCTAGAAGCAAGGGATACTTTCTTACTAATGAATGCTTTCTTGGACTTCATTCTGTTGAACAGGCCCAAACAGAGCATTTCATGCTTCCCTATTCCACCTGAAAAGTGCCAGTGGGTGAGAACTTTAGAAAATTAGAAGCTTCAGTTTCCTATCTGCCCTGGAAGGTATTAATCATCTATTTTCAGAGTCCAGTGGCATTCATAGAATAGCACTTTGAGATTTATTATATTGTTCTTTACTTTGTTCTTCAGTAGGAAATTACCTACTGCAAATATTTTGAAAAACAGAAGAAAGTATTTATTGAATTTGGTCAAAAATATTGGTAACAATTCATGACAGGGGCCACTGCTGTGTTTGAGTTCCTATAGTCCGTACTAAAGCCTGTTATGTTACTACGTCCTAAAGAGTCTAGAGATCTATGCTAAAGGAAATCTCCAATTTTTATATCCTTAAAATTAACACAGATCAATATTATCCCAGAAACTGATTGACTATTACACAGATGAATAGATTTTACAATTTTTTTGTTACAATTTGTTGCTTTCTATGCTGAATTCTAGCTGACATATACAGGCATCTATCCAATGTCAAAGGGCATACAGGTAAATGGAGGTGATCATACTTTTTCTTGAAAACTTAGGCAAATTTACAAGTAGCATGTTGATCTGACAGTGCTGCCTAATTTATCCTTAAACATTTTCATACAGTGGAATATAAATGAGACCCTGCAAGACAAATATTTGTTAAAAAATATTCATATTGCTTCATTGTCAGCCAAAAGAGAGAGTTGTTGAAATCAGACAAAACTCCCACTCATAACTCTTGGCTGGAAAATATGTATAGATTTGCTCTACTGAAAAAGGCTTGCTGTCAAATCAGCAGATGAACATAAGATTTCAACAATATAAGGCACTCACCTTTCTGGGCTTTTGTTTAGTGATATACTGATGGTATTATCAATGAGCCTATTGCTATTTCCTGCCTTGCAATTAATCTCTGAACTTGTTAAATTTCTGATTAAACCAATAATTTCTCCTTTAAGAGTTAGGTTCCGGCTCTGGAATCCCACTCCAATGAGTAAACCACAGCAAAATTCATAAAACAAACAGACCATACCCCAGTGGTCCTCAGATTGCAAGACATTAATCTCCAGTGATTTACAGAAAACTTTCTTACAGCCTCTGCCATTAACCAATCTAAGGCGAACAATGTCATTCTCCAGAATAATCAGGGTGCAGGAAAATAGACTGACTTATGGCTGAGCATGCACCTGTGTCTCTTGCTTTCTCTGAGAAGGACTCCCCAAACAGCTGCTCTGACTAGAAGCCAGTAACAAATGTAGGACTCTTATTTTCTCCTCTGTTTTTAACTTTGCTGCTCATTTACACATTGTGCATATTAGTAGCTTGTTATTTTAATAGTTATCACATAAGAAAGAATGAAGTGCGTCATGTGTTATGTGTTCAGGGCTTTTGAGAAAAAAAAAAGAACTTTGTTTGCTTTGGCAACTGCAGCTCCAGTAATTTGTCGGAACAGGAGATGGTAATCTAACAGCATATGGCTGCAGATATAAATACAGATCCAGAATTATATGCAGACACACTATACATTAAAATGAGAAATATTTCATGGGCAGTTGGTCACAGTGATAATTCCAAAATGCAGGATTTGGTTACCATTCTTAAGTATTTATCCCTTACTATTCACAGTATTTTCTACTCTCAAATCCTTATTGTACTCTAAATTTATCTGGAAGATGGCAGATGACCAAATGCATCCCTAACTGCTCAAGGCATGCCATTTTCCTCAGATGCTTCTTATTATTCCATGTTAAGAGCAGAATGAGACAAAACTATATGGTATGTTTAAATATGCTTATGATTTATCTGTACCATAGTTTTCAATAGAGAGAAGAAAGTGACAAGTCTCCATTAACTCCTAGGGAGAATTATGGTTTAACGAACATTATTTAAAGTTCTTCATAATTTGACTCCTTGCTTACAAAAAAAGACTCTTATATACAATGAAATAAGCAACAGCAATGGAGGTTCTTCAGTCTTGAGCACTTTTGGAGTCAGAAGGTTTTGATGAAGGATAATAAGAGGAAGGCACCCAAGGGTGTTATATGTATTTCAAATTTAGCCCTTTAATTTAAATCAAAATTAATTTTGCCTCACTACTTTCTTGAAAAAATGTCCTATTTTTCAATTCATAAAATTTGAAATCAATATAATTTACCCTCACTTATTTAAGTTTCCCTGTTGCTGAGCTGTCAGATTATTTCTGGTTTTAGACTGATTGCTAAATTACCATACTAGTAGGTATAGGATCAGCCTACACAATGGTGAATGTGGCTTCAAAAAATAAAGCAACAAAGCAATCTCTCAATTTCACTGATGAAAATGAAATCTTCATTCCTTAAATATTTGGAATCAAAATATGGCCATCACCCGTGTGCACTCTGGGAGGTGTAAGTAGCAATGTTTCATGGGGAGGACTGGAAAAAAAAAACAAAACAAAAAAATCAGATTTTCTTGGAGTAAGTAGGGGGTGAAAAAAAGAAAAAAAAATTAGAAGTGAGTTCTCTGTTCATGTTTATCTGATTATTATCAGGGCTGTTACTGGGATCATTACTGCTGTTTACTTGCTGCTGTGCTGAGGCAGTTAGGCACATGGATGCAATAATGAAGAATGGCCCTGCAGTGCGAGAACACATTCCTGACTAAATTTACCATTAAGCATAAACTCAAGTACTACTGAGATATACATTATTTCAAGTATACCAAAGGGGGGAAAAAACAACGCCAAACCTTAGATTATCACAGCATGCAATTTAATAATCCTATGCTGTTTTAAAATGTTTTTAAAGTGTCTTGCTGATCAACCAGCAAAAGTATCTACAGAAGTCATCAGTAATTGAGACTTTAACAGGTATGGTCCAATTGATAAAATTTGATTTTGGACCAAGAACCAACTCTAAACTCAAAAGGAATTATAAGGACTTAAAAGGATACAGCAATCTCAATTAGTGACTCCAAAAACAACAAAATAGAAAGGAAATTATATACAGAGATACAAATATTTTTTTCTATTATGAATCTTTTTTTTTTAATAACTAAACTGATCAGGATAATGAATAGCAGTTGATCATTTGTTGCTGAGGGATTTTTGCTTCCCTATGTTATTTTGCAGATGTTAGTCACTAATGCAATCATATGGAAGAGTATGAATTAGCTTTCAAACCTATGATACATGTCAGAGTGATCTGTCATTGTTTTTAATCAGATGGTTTTAAGAGAAAGAAGCAAAACTTGAGTTGCAATTCTTGTTTTATCACTGCTGAAGCATGAGGTGATTTTTTATAAGCCTGACTTGCCAATCTGACCTTGAAAACTGTTTTATTCATTAACCCTCTGTTGACAAAAGAAATACTGATCTAGTAGGAAGGCAAGTCTTGACTTTTCTGTACTAGGAAAGGAAAGATTAAGCAATCCATAATACCATTGTCAAACTGTAAAATGAGTTCAACAGGATGCAGTAGAAACATGTTGTATGAAAAGTTTTTCAGACCCTAGGCATTAATAGCAAAGGCTTCAAGCTCATTCTGAATGAATTTTGATTGCTGCAATAAAGATAATATCTCTCTTCATATAAAGGCAAGAAGTGGTACACTGACACTCTGTGAAGAGATTTTTGTTGACAATAAATAAAAATTAAATATCCATAAATCCAGAAAACAATGGAAGACCTGTGGAGAGCACCCGATTAAGTCCAGTGTTTTAATTTAAATAAGGAAGGAAAAAATATGGACAAATGGTCTCAATTTTTGATTTTTATAATGCATTCCCAAAATTTCCAGTATACAGATTGCTTTCTTTTATTTTCCACAGAGAAAGATATATCTAAACATTTACAATAGCCATTATTTATGTCAAGCCATGGATAGGTTTACAAATGTCATAACCCGCAGTAGATACTCAGGTTATTTGATACGTATTATAAAGGCATTATTTAGTTTGGTTAGACTGTGACATTCATCACAGTATCCAGGTGCCTTACAGCTGCTCAGAGAAACATTTGTTAACAACTGGTGTAGTTCAAAAGAGTTGGTTCAGAGCAGAGATCATTTGTTGGTATGCCAGACACAGCTCTTGGAAATTAACCCTCATGACCAAAACATATGGATTAAATGCATGCAAAAATTAAGAGATAACTGGGCATGAAAAAAGTTAAAACTAAACTTTACTGCTACCATACTACAGAAACTAGAAAATTTGAGACAAAAAGACCTTTTCTAAGGAGGACACATACTACTGCTTTACTGGAGTCCAGCCCTTGGGACCGGTAGTGAAGCTGCAGTGAAAGACATCATGAGGCAGTGCTGGAGTGCATGGAGACCACCAGGAACAGAGCCAACAGCTGCTTTTAAATTATAGCCAATACCTTGATTTTCATCCAGTGTTCAGTGAGCCAGTACTGAGGCACATGTTCAAAGAGCTGGGTGTTCTAACTGGCCCAGCCTACCTAAGTGCCTTTCTCCCTCTGCCAGCACCCCACACTTAGATCCTTTCTTCCCTGGCTCAACTACAAAAAGTCTCCTCTTCTTCAGCTACTCCCATGAGAGCTTTTCCTTTTGTTTCATCTTTTCCACCTTCTAGTCCTGACCACCTAGGAACTGGAGTCATGCCATAATCTGGCCCTACTCCTTTTCAAAGTAGCTTTAACTGTAAAGTTATTTCTAAAGGCAGAATTTAAGCAACACTGAAGTGTGTCATCTCCTTCTGCAATTCTCTCCACCTGCCCCAAAATAGCTGACCCTTGACAGAACCACAACACCACAAGGCTTCTTACATATGAATTAACTCAGCTGCAGTATTTTGTCTTTCACTTATGATTGCTCCCACCTGCCTCTATTATTTATGCAATGCTGTTTTGGAGACCAGGTCAGCATGAGGAAAAGTTTACCAATATAACTGTCCTGGCAAGCTATCCTTGTGTGGGTGCAGCTTCTACTGGCCAGGGAGAAAAGAAACTAATTTTACTGGCACAGAAAACACTCATTCCCATGTGAAGTAAGTTATGCTGGCAAAAACACTTTCCATCCCAGTGTAACCATATCTACACTAAGATGCTAACAATATAAACAAATGGTTAAAATAAAAATATCCTTAGTTGATACTGCTGTGCTGGAAAACTTACCTGCTGTAGACCAACAGCAAATTATATGGCCATATTTTATGGCAGAAAGGACAGTTCTATGGATAAGCAAAGCAAACCTATCTTCTCTAGTAAAAAAACAATGGGGAGGAAGAGACCAACAATGAATTTGTAAATATGAAACATTCATTTTTTTCTAATGATAATTGTTTCCTGTGAAAATTTATAAATTGGGCAGAATAATTAATTATCTTGGCTTTTTATTTGGTGATCAAGACAGTTGAAGGGAAAGCACAGCAAAAAATACTTCAGATTTACCATGGGAAACTGGCTAAAAGTGGGATTTTCCAGGGGGTGTCCTTGTATTGCAAAAGTGCATATTGACTCATCCAAATTAAAAAAAAGATCACTTAGTCTGAGGTAAAATGGAAAGTAAAAGTTTCTCCTCCTTCTTTCTTAGGGCTAAACCCCATCATTAAGGGGGGGGTGGGGGGGAGGAAACAGTGATAGCTGTGGCATTTACAGGTTTGTTTTTTTTGTTTCTCTACAGAGTTTTCCATAGAAGAGCCATTTTCATTTTTCTTGCTGACTCAAAGGATACTGGTATTGCAGAAAATGCTTTAGCTTTTCTTAATTGTTACAGTTGCACAAAGAAATATCTGTGTTGTTACTGCCATTAGAACTGCTATCGGCTCTGTTGTGCAATTTGTTTTCAAAGGAGGTCTGGCAGGATGAGTGCTCTCATTTCTGACTCGCTGCTGCCCAGGGCAGTGGGTGACTGTGACAACATCTTTTATTGTTTCCAGCTTCCAAAAGGTAAGCCTCATACTTGCAAAGTGTGAGAAAAATCTCATTTTGTCTTTGTTTTATTGAACAACTGTCACGCTGTCAATGGGAGGTGTTCATCAACAGTACTTCACAGCCCTGATTGCAAAACCACCCTGTCCCCTAGCAAGGACATGCATGTGTCTGGCAGGCACGCAGACGGTATGAAAGCATCAAGGCATGGCTAAATCAACCTTTTTGCATTATCAGGTATATCTCTGTCTTCAGATGAAATTGTCTGTGATGTGCCTAGACCACTGAGGAACCTGTTAAAGCTTTAGTGGTTTGAATAGGCCTCTGCTGCAAGAGGGCAAGTGAGGAGGAGGCCATGCAGAGGAGGCTTTGCTGTCCTGCTGGGCTGAAAACAAGACACTCTAAGGGAACATTAGACTTGAGTTTTAGACTTGCTTCTGGTGGTGTGATAGCTCAAGTCACTTGAGCTCTTGGGGTAACAGTGTATTTAGGCCATATGCTAAAATCAGTGGAAATTACAATCTCAAATAATCTTAACCCTATACAAACAGAAGACAGATCAAGGTTTCTCTCAAAGACTGACTGCAAAGTTTCAATTTTTGTGCCCTTGTGCCTTTCCTAGTACATGTTTTTTATGCTGGTATGTTATTGGCATAAAATTGTTTCTATTGCCTTAATATACAAAATTTTCTTTAATATATACACAATATTGCTTACACCAGCAAAACTGATTTAAATAAATGTTTGAAAAGCAAAGTTTTGGGGCGGATGTTTGGTTTTTTTATTTTTTTGTAATTTCGGTGAAAATAAAAGGAACTTTTCAAACACTGCAAAAACACCTAAAGCATTTTCTTCCTGAAGGGAAAAAGTTGATTTACTAGACCTGAGCTCTATGGTTTGCTTGCCAAATGACTCACTGGGCACATCTCTGTGATTTGTAGCAGCATCATTAATGTCGGTGCAAGGTCTCCCAGCTTTATGACAGAAAGGGTATGCCATTACACAGGAGTAGCTCCAATCAGGTCAATGAATCTCCTCAAGGGAGCCAAGTTTCATCTGTGTCTGGATGTTGATAGGAACATGAATTTAGGAAACAGGATTTAAAGAACCTAAGGTGCAGAGTACTGATTGCATTGACTGCACTGCAGGGAGAAGGAACTTGCTGATAGGCTCTTGCTTCACTTTCTACCTTGCTTCACTTTTCTATCTTAAAGCTTTCTTTTCACATTTCAGGGCCACTTGCAGCTGCATCACTGCCATTACTTGTACACACTCCTAATTGAACTCAGGTCTCAGATTAATTTTATGGTACAGGATTTTACAAGAGTGAATGTAAGACTAGCAGGCAGAAGACTCTTTCAATCATGAAGCCACAGAAATTAGACAAAGAAAGATCTTATTAAGTAATTTACTACTTCCAAGTGCCAAATTATTGTTTTCCAGAGGACTTACTTGCGCTCTTTGTCGAGTTACATTTCAAAAGAACTCAGTCACACAATAACCCACAAAACACAGCTCATATTTTCATGGACCTTACTATTCAGAAAGTTTTTTTCAGAATGTTCGTCCTAAAATTAAATAGAGTTGTATCTGACGTTCTGATTCTTCTTCTCGGACGCAACCATAAAAACACCCTTTCCCCTCTTTCAGTGTCTCCAGCCCTCTAACCTCTCTACTGGGAAATGATTATCAGACTTGGCCTCTCCTGCTGTATCTTTTCTCTGGTGTAAAACCGTACTTATAGTTCTAGAGGACCAAACACACATGCAGAATGTTACTTGTTTTTGCCCCAGCTGTCAGATACCAGTGCTGGCTGGCTGTGACAGGAGCAAAGCAGACATCAAATTACAACAGCAAAGAAATATTTTGATATTAACACTTCAGTGTCAAACACTTGGTTGGTGTCAGTGTGGCAAAATTTTTAGTATAGTAGTTACAGCAATACTCCTTTAAAAAAAAAAAAGATTGGATAGTACAGTAGTTATTCACAAAAGGTACAAACACATATATATATATATATATACATGTGTGTGTATATATATCTGTACCCAGAGATGGATGCAAAATAACATCACTGAAGATTTAGACCACCACATAGAGAAGATTTAAATATAAAACATTCAGGGTAGGAATCACCAATTCCCTCAGACTTAAAACTTGCTGTTTCAACACCAAGAAAGGCTTGGGGATATCTGTCCTTTGCAATATTCTGGCAATTTTGGTTGTCTTCCATTTTTGTGTCTGTCACTGGCAGTTGACAACTTGTCTTCCCACTCTGCAGATCCACACCTGGCAAAGCAGTGTCACCTGTCAGTCACTGGTACAAAACATGTAATTCCATTCAGCAGAAGACTTTAAAGCAGCATGTACAGCGGATTTCCTACATTTACGACGTGTGATGAATTTTTCTGGGTGAAAGAGAAGAAACAACAAAAAGAAAAAGGAAGGCAGGAAAGCAGTAAAATGAATGTGGTGATCAAAGAAGAGAGGATTCCTGGAGAACAAAGGGTTAAATCTTCAACACATTTTTTTTTTCTTCTCTTTGTATAGGAGCCAAGGGGATGGCTGATACTTTGCTACAACAGCAGCTGATTCTCAAAATAAGTGTTGGGAAGGGCAATCAGGCATCCCTCTCTTAGAAAGTAATTTCAGACATCATGAGGCAGACACAGTCGTTCCTAATGTTCACAAGGAAATCAGGGTGGCAGACAGCGAGTCCCCAGTCCTTCTCTCAAAATATCAAACCTGCCTGTTCTCTTCTGCAATTCCCACTGTGCCTGCTTTTGAAAATAGTCAAACAGCTTCCTTTGAGTTTGAGCTTTCCCCATCTGCTGACGTGCAGGCTTTTTATTTCATCCCCTCTCCTGCACAGAGGCCTCACACTCCTGCCATCAGAAATTCCCACACCACTGTCTCCCAGGAGGAGACTCCTTCCTACCTCTTTCTTAAAATATTTTTTTCCCTCCAGTTTTTCTGAGTAATGTCCCAACCACTGTTCTTACAAGAAGAAAAGTGGTGATGGCAAAGCACATACAAACCCTGCTGTAGGATTAATGATTAATGATTTTTGGGAGTGCTGTTATGGCAGGATTTAGTCACTCATAGATAATTGTTTCTGCTTTAACTACTGGTGAGGAAGAGAAAAAAATACTTTTGAATGGACCTAATGCTGCAAGGAAATTATGTCTGCTTACGGGTTTCCTACCTGCTGGGCGTTAATCTATTGACTGGCACCAAGACAGCCTGGGGGAGGATTTCCAGCAGTGCACAGCAGGGTCAGTGCACAGGGCTCAGTGAGGAGCCTGCAGTCCCTCTTGGAGGGCAAACAGCATCCAGTTTCTGCACCCCACCATATCTGAGCCTGGGCACTGTACCTCTCACAGAGGCAGGATGCTGTGAGGAGGTGATGCTGGCAGCCTGCCTGAGATTGCCAGGAGCTGGGACTCTCACCACCTCCCGCAGTGGCAGCTTTTTCTGACTTATACTGTGGGTCTGACAATGCCATTTTTCTTTAGCTAGAAACAAAAAATGTAGTCTAGGCAATCATGGTAGAGAAATTGATGATCTTAGGGTTTAGTGCAATCTCACACATTTTTTCCACCTTCTTCACTGAGGACAGCCATCATTACACTCTCTACTTCGGATTTCTAGCTTTGTTTTTTATTATTTCCAGTTAGTTAGATTCTGATTCTATGAACACTGTCTGTGTTTACCTATAGTCATACCAGCAGCCTGCTTCCAGAAACAACAGATGTCTTGAATAAAGGTGAATGCACGGAGGATACAGCATTTAGGAATGCCATCATTCATTGTAAAATTATGAAAGTGAACAAAGTATACATGGGATTAAAGATCCTGTGAAAGGATTTAACAAAATAAAATAGCTGAATGAGACAATAACAGCAGAAAAAAAAACAGAATAAAATATCAGTATGTTTTATCCAAATAAATATTTTACATTGGAAGGGCAGAAGCTGTCAAACTGTAAAGCATGAAACTTGCCTGAGGCCCTTGATACAAGATACAGACTTTTCCAGAACACATAAACTAAGAGTATAAATTGATGTAAGTACTTTTCATCTCCCCTTTTTGTCCATGATGTAATTATTTTGGCAGTTAATAAGACATTCAGGGTTGCACCTCCATCTTTCTTAACTTGATACAGCCAACAGATAAAATAATTCCCCACAACAATTCAACCTCTAGCTATGAGTCACTGTCTCTGATAAAAAAGTGTCACTCTGTGTTATCTTGGGCACAAGAAACAGCCAGGGCTTTTTTGAAACTTTTTCACTGGGAATTACAATTTCCTGGGGTGTTTATTCAATTTGTATGTATTAAGGACCCAACCAAAGGGTTGTTGACCTGCCTGTTCTCAGGCACTGAACTCTTCAAAGACACAGCATCATGACAGATAAAGGGAAAGAGACTGGATTAATGGAGTTAAGGAGGAATCAAAGACAAAACAGTCTATTGAATATACTGACACACAAGTGCATTTCTCCTCCCTTTTTCCTCACACAAGTCTCAAGGATTTCTCTACTAGGGGGGTAGAAGATATGCCCTATATTTTAACCCTTTCCATTACAATAGACCCATTTCCTTTGGATCAGAACACATTGATTAAATATCTCTAAATTATCTTTCATATATTTAAATATTTTTCATCAGGTTTTACTTTTTATCATTCTTTCCCGTGCACCAGAATTGTATTCCCTGAATGGTTTAAGAGAGAACCACTTTTAAGTACATACAAAGTAGATTCCCAGACAGAAACAAGGCTCAAGAATTAGATGGACTATGAGTATCTCTGTAATATTACCTCTGCTTTCTTCCAGGTGAGAAATGAGTGATGAAGTGTTACTTAATGGAATACTTATGTGTAATTAGACAGGGTGGAGGAAGAAATTGTCATCTGCTCTTCCCAAACTGTGTTTGGGATAGTTACTGAGAGCTTGTATTGTGTTATCTCTAAAATGGGAACAGCATAAACATGCATTCACAAGAGTGATTTGAGAAAATAGGAAGAGATTATCTGAAATACAGTTAGAAAAATCAGATGTTATGAGGAAAGATAATAGATATGCAAGAAGGAAGACCTATGAAACTGCCAGCCAGTCAGCCTCACCTCCATCCCTGGAGCAGATAATTCTGGAGCTCATCACCATCAGTTTTTTCGTGACCTGGGCAATAGGGAAAAGAACAGTGTCCATAAACTGAAACACAAGAAGTTCCAGATCGACATGAGGAAGAACTTCTTTGTGTTGGGAATGGCAGAACACTGGAACAGGCTTCCCAGGGTAATCACAGAATCTCCCCCTCTGAAGACATTCAAAACCCACCTGGATGTGTTCCTGTGTAACCTGCTTTAGGTGACCTTGCCTTGGCAGGGGGGTTGGACTAGATGGTACCCAGATGTCCCTTCTGACCCCGGTGATTCTGTGGTTAAAAAAAACCAAACAAACAAACAAAAAAAAACAAATAAAAAAAACCTTATCCTGCAGTTACCAGTACTGGTTTGGTATTGGTAACTAGTTATACATGGAAGCATGTACACATACTAGTACAAGTCAGTATGTCACACTGCTGGTCCCTGCCACTGACTTTCTCTACTGAAGACAGGTGGAAAGCAACAGCAGCATTGATGCAGTCTAAAGCATGTGGCTCCTCTCAAAATTTACCATATCCTGGTCGGCACTGGAAGCAAACTTCAGTACTGACAAGTAAATCTGAATGGCTGAAAAGTGTCCAGGGCATCATGATGCTTCTGAACAGTCTTTGCAAGGACTACTCTGCTATTTTGCTTTTGTAACCTATACCAGGCTTTCAGCATGCAGAAGGATGCATTCACAGCCCTGTTTGAGGAGTTCATTCTGGAGAAGTAATACATCTGTCTCTGAAGCATTTACAGAAGCAAGAGACCACCATCTTCTCAGGATATACCAGTGGATTCCTTTTGCCCCATAGCCATGCTGCTAACACTGATGAGTCTACCTCAGCCCATCATTGAGGCAGTTTCTGTGGTTAAGCACTGAATTCAGCTGGTCGCATGCAAAAACCAATGAAATAATTTTTTATCTGTTCTATGGAGAAAGCATGAGAGCATGAGCTTGTTACTCCTAACTGTGGTGGTCCATTTTCTGTCTGAGTAGGGGTCCAATAGGCTGCTGGGCTAAATGTGTTTGCCTAATATAGACAATGCATATTCTTATCCCTGCAAATGTGTTGCAAGTACTAAGAACTGGAGGTTGTCACACAGGCGTGTCATATTCATAACGAAATATCTGCTAAGCAGCAAGAGAATAGTATGAAAGTGAGGATATCTTGTGTATACATTTACTGCCTTGACCTTCTCCACATCCTGTCAAAATATGTTCCACTGTAGGTACCTCTTGGTTTTGGGAATACCCATTTGCCCATATCTTGCTTACCATCACCTCTTGTTAGAGGGGAGCTGTTAGTTCTGGAGTAAACTTGTACAGCACATATTCCAGAGGACTGATTTCTCCCAAAGCTTGTCATGGCTATACAGAATAGTTAGCTATTCACACCAGGACAGGAGCTAAGAAAGTGGGAGATTTCTGAAGCAAAGACTGAACAGCCTGAGGAACATCACAGGAGATAAGATGATATGGCTATTTCAAATTAGCCCTGTGAAGTCTGACTAACATTCTTGATAAGTAGTGTTGGAGCAGAAAGAACAAAGCCAAGCTATTGGATGTATCCACTTGAATGATAGTGACAGAATGTTTTCAAAACTGGCAATATTTCACCATTTGGTGAACATCAAGAAGTGAATCCAGTGGTCTTCCTGTAGGGAAAATTCCCTTAACAGCTGATGGGAGGTCATACTCTGTGGCAGCAGCTCTCTGGCCATAGAGAGCAATTCACAACTTTGCCAGGCATTGTCCTGGGGAAGGCTGTGAGAAGATCCGAGAAAAGAATGATAAACAATTCTTATCTTCACTTACTGCGCCTGTTGTTGTGAACATGTGGAATGTGTTATGGAGATTTGTTTAACAAAGGGTGATTTCTTAATTGGCCAATGGTGATGGTGTTTAGGTTCAAGGACCAATTGGGTCCACCTGTATCGTGACTGTCTGTAAGGGTGATGGGTTTCTTAATAAGTATAGTATAATAAAGTGATTGATCAGCCTTCTGAGAAGCATGGAGTCAGTGCTAATTATTACCCAGCTGCAGTCCTGCAGGAAGAATACTCAACAGGATAAAAGCATCTAGATTTTACTGTTGGAGGTCCCTTCTGGAATTCTGGACAGTCTTCAATAAATGATATTACAGTGACGCGCTGTCCCGGGCTTTGAATGTTGGAGAATGAAAGGTGCTCCTGTTTCTCTTGACAGAAACTGGAAGTTGACAACCTCAGCCTTGAAGATTGAGTATGTTTCTTTTTTTATATTTTTATTTTTTTTAAATCTCAATCTATGCTTTAATAATACCTAGAACAACCAGGTAGCTAGTGGTCATCACACAGGTGTCAAATGAAAGCTAATATGCCATGTGCACTCTGATGATACAGCCAGAAACATATCTTCCTTGAAACAAGCTTGTTTACTGGGGCTCAGAACTCTGGGCAGTGTTGGCTTTGATAACATGTAAAGAGCTGCAGACATGGACAGAGAGCCACAGGTGTCTAGCATGAGGATGGTGATGCTGATCACACTAACATGGCTTTCTGACTGCACATTGGGAAAAAAAGTTTCCTCTGTCTGGGGCCATCCTAAATGCAGGGTTAGTGTTACAATGTAGGGAAGGGACCTGGAGCATGAAGCAGGAATGGTGTGGACAGTCTTGCTTTCTGAGGACTGCAAAGGTGAGTGCACAGACTATAAAGCAGTGTTGTCATGAACTCCAAGAATCAGGCACAACTTTGTTCCCAGCTTCTAGAAAGTAAAGACCTTCCATGTGTTTAAGGGTTGCTGCAAATCCTGCACATCTGTATGCACCTCTGGTTCTGGGTCTACCTGCAGAACAAGCTCCTGCTTTGGGTTGTCCAGATGTCTTGACAAGTGCTGTGTTTCCAGGACACCTCCCAGGTTTTATCTCCTTCACCTCCCTCCCTTCTTTCTCCTTGCACATTCTGAAATCCAAAGGGGTTTCCTCTTGCAAACAGAGATGGCTAGGGAGACTATCCTGACCAAGGTAGCAGTTTTGAGTTAATCAGATTCCTTAAAAACACGTCTCTGACCTTGCCTTTACAGCAGTGTCAGTTGAAAGGGCCCCCAGTGGCATCAATGAAATTACCATAAAATTACAAATGGCACAAAAATATCAAATGGGAAAGTGCAATCCCAGTTTTTCACAATGCAGGAAGGAGCATTCAGTGAAATGATCAGGAAGTTGGTGGAAAGGAAAAAAAAATTCACTTAAAACGTACTGAAGTGATGGAGTTCACTGCACTGGGATGTTGTGGGGCTCCCAACATCCACAGATTTAAGAAGGGATTAGATCACAGAGGAGAGGTCTGTTTGTGGCTATTAAACTCAACCATTGACTACAATCTCTGTCTCCTTTAAATTAGGCTCCAGTTCAAAGGCTACAACAGGAGAAATAAAATTTATCTGCCTTACCCATGTCCTGAGCCTTTGCTTTTGCCCAGTGTTCTCCAGGGCTGGACTAAAAGGACTTTCATGCTCACCCAGGATGGCAGGTTTTATGTTCTTATTCTGAATTTACAACTCTGTCAGTGAGGTTGGAGCCTGGCCCACTATATGTGGTCATTTTTCACTCTGTTCATTTAGCTCTTGTACTACACTTAAAGCTTTGGGGACAGGAAAAGACAAAAAAGCACAGAAAACTCTGTCTGCCTGTTTGTCTGTTGACTCATTTACACTAATTTCTTCAATGTACTGACTGATTTCTTTTTAATTTATAAAATATGCCTATCCCTGACTCCCAATACTTGAGCAACAATGGGTGGGAAGGGAGTGGGGGGAAAGAACCTTACTAAAATTTCTACCATGCTCAGATAGGCGCACCACAAAAGCATCCATGGAGAAAACAAACACTTCCATAATAACTTGACTTAACTTAATAGCCCTTCCTTTGCAGCCTGAAAGAAAATTAAACCTGATTTTGTTAGTGCCAAGGAAAAGGCAAGTTATGTCTATAGGGGATTCAGAATTAGAATGCCTGACTTCTGTGCTAAAGCATTACAAGTATATCCTAGAATTACATGAATTCGTGTATATATAAATAGACAAAAGGAGCAAGTAGGATACAAAGAGGAACTATTAGGAGGGGCAAACAGCTGATGAGAGAGAATGGCAGCTCTTAGACACATATGTGAGGTTTGTGAGAGGCATCTCTGGGAGACAGCTGAGGCTCAGACTATAATCAGACAGAACAGAGTCACCAAAAAAAAAAAAACCCAAAAAAAACCCTCACACAACCAAAAGCTGACAGTCTGAGGATCAAATATATAACAAGCAAGGCAATCCAATGGACAGGTGTCATTTTCATCTGGCATAACCCCACTGCACAGGGCACCAAGACTATCTGTGTGCACATTAGAAATGCTCTGCATTGCTTCTTAACATACAGCCCACTCAAATTTTCCTTTTTATTATAATATTGCTTTTTTGAAACTTAGAACTCAAATTTTAAAGTATTCTGGAACCATGAACTCACAGATATTAGTATTCCACCAGGTACCTTACCAGTTCTAACTGGACTCAATTAATTTCCTAAAGATCTGGGGGAAAAAAAGTATGTATACCCAACAAAGAAAGGCTTCTTCTTTCCATTTATGCAAATGATAGAAATTGCAATAGCTGATAAAGAGAATAAGAAAAAGATTCCTTAAAATGTATGCATATGATTTATACTTCATTAAGTAAAGTCCAAAGGCAAAACAGACAGGGAATTAAGAGACCTAGCTCTGTTTGAGAAGAGCAGTTCTCTTTGTTCTTTGGCATATAATTCATTTAGTCTTCGTTTATGAGTCTGTAGCTTCCCCAAAGTATAATGGTGATAATAACATATGTTGTTCTCTGTAAACACTGTGTATTTCTCAAGAATTAAATACCTTGATATAGATCAAATATAAATCCAATGCTATATCTCTGCCATCCTCTTAATTTATTCCTAATGCTAACACTTGGACATAATTTAATTCTCAGTAAGTCTTTCTGCTTTTTTTCCTCTACTTAATTAACCTTGGATTAGCCCATGTAATTCAAATACATCAAAGTTTTCAAAAGAACTTTCCTGCTTTTTTCTTTCATTTTTCCTCTAAAATCAATTACATTGCTACTATAAGCAATTAAAATGGCTCCAGGAAAACTGAAATCCCTCATCCAAACAGGTGAATAGCACAAGCATGGGTGGAATGGAAGCTTCACCTCCACTGCTTTCCATAGGTGTCTTATTAGGAGGTTTAAAGGCAGCAGGACCATGAGCTTTTATTTTTACATTTGCTACATGTCTTTTTTTTTTATTAAGTCTTTCACACTTATCAGTAACACAGTGGTAAATCAATAGTGCTGCCTTTTAAACCCCTTAATCTGGTGCAGGCTGGCTGCTATGACTCATAGATCACACAAGTTGGAGTTATGGAAACAGAGCAGGTGGCATTTTGTACGCAAAGCTCTGCAAACTACCCAGGTGTGCCTGAACACAGCTGGCTCTTCATGGGTCACTACAGGCACAAGATAGACAGAAAGTGCCTCTGTAAAAGTGTCCATGGGTTTGGACTTCCACCTCCATGTTCAGAGTTTACTGGTAGCACTTTCTTAAGAGAGAGAACCTGTAAGGAACAGGGAGTGGATCCAGCCCAGTGGATCCATTGCATGGGTTACCAAGTGCAAATGAGATTCCACAGGCAGTGCTGAAAGGAGATGGAAACAATCTCAGTTCCAGGTACCCATACCATGTCCAGCTGAGGACAGTGCTTTGTTAAGGACTGACAGTATGCAGAAGCCAAACAAATGTCAGTCACACAATCCACCTCATAGACAAGTGTCACATGACATCATAAGGGCCAACAAGAGGTATAAAAAAACCATTCAGTAAAAGTTTGAAATTGAACATGCATTTTTACCTGGGATGGATATAATTATTATTGAAGGAAACTATTGAGGGAACCAATGGAGACTTCACTTGAAGACCTTCTCATATCCTGACTGACTGCCTTGTTGAAAATACACTAAGCAATGTGCCATGCTCATTGCAGAGGGAAATGGAAACAGTTTGATAGAAGTTTAACACAGGGACTCCAATGAATTGAACCATTATTTTATGATAAAATTCTGAGCAGTGAATACTCACTCACAAACAGTCTAGAGGGAAAACATATTATCAAAGGCTGTTCTTAGCAAAAAACTAAAACCAGCAGATAGATGAAAAACATAATTAAGACCAACATATAAATAAAAGAGGAAAGATTTGGTAAATGTGACTGGGTAGGGTGTTCTTTAATATTTTTTCCAGTGGAAGAAATTGAAGGATAGATTTCACAAGTTTCCCTCTCCTTACTTCCTTACATGTCTTAAAGTAGTACAACAGCAACCTGATATCCAATGAGACATTTGTTAGAGAAATCTAGGATATGCCAAATTTTATGCCAGACCATCTTTAAAATATATGTGATGACTGTGACTGCAACTGACTTGCTATATTTAGCAACAATGCTGCATCAATATTAAAACTTTTCCGTGGATTAAATACTTGGGCAGCCACCCAAGATATCACTCCTTTAGATTCTATGCAAAGATGACTTTCATTTTTAAGAACTCAAGATATGAGTACAATTAATTTCACACTATATTTATGAAAACAAAGATGGACAAGAGAAAGCAATGTCAAATAGTCCAAAATATTTTCACAAACATGGGACAAGATAGATCTGATGTTACGAGAATATCCTCTCATATATTAATGCAACATTAGTGTAAACAAAAGCAGTTGCATTTGTTCTTTTCAAGTTTTTTATGAGACCACAAAAATTGCAGGCCCATGTGAGTTAATGAAATAATGTAATTTAAAAATAAAATGAAAGGCTTAGAAAAACCTATGAAATTAGAGAATAATATATGTACAGCTGGGAGATCATTGTGCAATTTGATATAACATACCCTTGGAAACAGCAGCTCATGTTGCATCTTTTACTGAAGCATTTTAATGAAATTTGTGCTATCTGGTGAGATGTGAGCCATGTAAAACAGCTGGAAGATCCAAACAAGGGTCCAGTCTTCTGATTTCTACTGCTTCAGGATTTTTTATTCCTGAGGTAACTCTCTCCTTAGTCTGAAAAATTCCGAGGTATTAAATGTATCCCCTGTACTTGCCCAGAAGCAGGGGGAGATATGCACTAATCTCTCCTGCAGGAGTGCCACTGCCACCCAGATGGGGCAGGGAGTGAATTAACCCTGTCACTTGCTGAAGAGTTGATGTGATGGTGAGGCTTGCTCTGCAGACAGCCCCAGGAACTCCAGCACCTTCCTCACTCCCTAGGGGATTGCCATCTGACTTAGGAAGATCACCTTGAGGGTTGATACAGTCAGTGGAGAGAACAGTTTCCTAAGCTATGTATGTGTTCAGCAAGCCTATCTCACTCCACTGAACTACTGGAAATGTAGGCATTTATTTGAAAAGGACTAGTAAGGCAGCAACCTTATTTAAGTACTATATTCCTAATTTTATAAATATAGTATTGGTCAAAAAGAAAGCTGTCATTCCTTCCCTTCCCCCCCAGAAACTAACTTTTTTTTTTCTGCCTGATGTTACCCAGACATTTCTGTCTGCAGTTAAACTTAGGTTAGCAGAGACTTCTGCATCTCTGACAAAGTCATCAAATCAAAACCATACACAGACAGAATTCAGGGGAAGCAAATATACTCCTTTAATTGCTTGTTTGTTCCTTCCCAACCAGCTGTACCACCTCAACATAGATTATTAGTTAAGCTATAAATGTCAAACTTTCATTGTCAATCACTGCCTAAATTGAATAATGTGAATTGCAGCTTAGCAGTGGGTGCTCCAGGATGCACGAAGTGATATTCATCTACATGAATAGTTTCTTATATAGTTTTATGACTTTCTTTAAGAATCAGTAGAAAAAAAAGGCACTTTAGACCTTCATTTGTCTCTTAACAGAGATATGTAAAATAGGTCAGATGACTCACTCTTTAAGAGCGTCTATTTCACTCTCTTGAGCCTAAAGTCACTAGGTCTAGTGCAGTCACCTAGAACGTAGATGGTGAAAGTCAGAGAAGATGGATTGCATGAACCATGCTCTATTTAGCTGTAGGCAGCAGATTTTTAGAGGCATTTGTCTTCCAAAATTGGGTATGAACTTAGTTTCAGCAATCCTTCTCACCAAGTGCTAAACTGTATCTTTGTGTGCATAATTCTTCTAAAACCACCCTCCTTTCTGAGCACAGAGGAGTGTGAGTCAGGGTGAGCTGGGAAGCCCGAGTCCAACAATTACATTTATCCTGGAAGGAACACATGACTCTGACTGTGAGCTTGAGATGGGAGCTGCCAGGCCTTGTCATTTCTTGCCTTCAGCAGTATTCAGGAGTCTAGGCAAGGAAAGTGGATTTGGAAACCTCTGTTTCCCTGCTCTGCAGTGTGTCTGTTCCAGAACACCTTGAGCTGTAAGGTGGACTCTGTACCTGACCCAGAAGACCTCATGTGCCCCTTTTGTTCCTACAAAATTAACAGGCAGACAAATCAGAGTCCTTCCCAGAGTGGCTTGCTCTGAGGGAGTGGGACCTGCCTGCAGGCTGAATAGAGGCTCTGCACAAGGCTGTCAACAGCAATTCTGACTGCAGATACCTCCTCAGACTGGTGAGATCAGTTAAATACAGTCATAGCATAACAGTTTTTGAGCTCCCAACACAGAAGAAGGCAGGTTGTGCTACAAAGGGACACACAAGCCCTCCTCAAGGCAGTGCCTTCTCACTCTTCTGCTCCTGAGTATCTAAGCTCCCGAAACACTGTCATCTCAGTACCATGTGATGTGCCATGACCACAGATATCTTCTCCTCTGATCTGCTTTCTGTGTGGAGTATATACCAACTGCATTATGTCTTCTTGCTGGACTCTGGGACACAATGTAGGACTTCAGAGATGTTAACAAGCTGTTTCCTTGTGGACTTCTTAGGAAAGCATCACTACTTGGACAAGCCTTAATATGACCCTCCCCCACTTTGGTTTCTGTGTCATATTCATCCCGTTGTTTTTTATGATACATTTGAGGAGTATATTGAAGCATACTCAGTAGCATTTTCTTTTCTTTCTTTTTTCCTTCCCCTCTCCTTTTCCCTTCTTTTTTCTTTTCCCCCTTTTTCCTTTTTCTCTTTTTCCATTTTCCTTTTCCTCCAATCAGTACTGAACGTCTATTTAGTGCTAATGGCAAGGGCAAGAAATATCTTGTGCCTGTACAGCTGTTCTTCTGACACCTACTCCCATAGGATGCAAAAAGAGAAATTTTCATGTTCAGCTTCCAGACCTCCCTAGAGCATCTGCCCACATCCAAAAGTGAAAAGTTTAAAATCCTGCCCCAATATAAACAAATGTGACTGTGAGGTTCTTTATTCATTCCCTACTCATTGTGAAATATAAGCAAAGGTGTTTTTTTTTTGTACTGAGTGTTTGATGTCTTGTTAAATTGCTGTCCAAGGGCAAATTCTTTTTGTCATTCAGACCTGTAGGGTTGCTAAGCACACAGAAGGATAAAGATACATTCTGATTACTCAATACTTGTTTTACAAAGTCTGCAGCTGAAAACAATATTGCATCACACAGTCTACTTTTGCAATACCGGGTGGATACCTAGAATCCCAAATTAAACAAGTTTCAGCCATAGGTGTGTGTTTTGGAATCATTCAGTTGTAGAGAAATGGAAAACTCCAGCCTGTTCAGAATAAAAAAGGAGACGTTAATTAAGGCTGTATAAAGGCCAGCAAAATGTTCAATCATTTAAGGAGGGGGATAATGACAATTTTAAATACATTGACTTTCCTGAAAATTTGGATAAGGTAATGTCTCTCATTTTAGGCCATATTCACAACACTGAAGTCACTAGAGTAATTAAAGAATTTCAACGCAAGTCAAAGGGCATTTTCAGATGTTGCCAATGGATTTTAGACACACCTATATGGCATGAACAAAAGTTGATGAAAAGGTTACCAGAGATGTAAAGAATACTTATGTAAAAAATTTTTGTCTTAAATATTTTTTCAGCTCATGGGCTTATGTTGCATATGCAGATGTGGTATTCAGTTCAGAAATTACTCTAAGCACTTGAGAAGTCTGAGAAGATGAGGCTTGGGAAAGCAGATATTCAGATTGCAACAAGGTGATGCAGAATCAATGAAGAGGTTTGGTTTGATTTATGAATAGGCAAGACATAAAGGTGGCAAGTCAGTGGTATAAATTATGTTAGAAGGAGACCAACTTCTATGTAAATGGCCTTTGGATCCTGAACTTTCATTAATCTTGGCAGTCAGCCATAGGATGGGCTCTGTTTTCACAAGGTTTCTTACAACAGCAAACTTGATAAACACTTTGAAATGATTTGTGCATATAGGCTGGTAGGCAGGCAGGATTTAGACTTGAAATTTAGATGAAATAGCATTCTTGTTTCTTGACCAGAAGTGTAATGAATTCAGGCGGATAAGAAAAAATCTGTGAATCAAACCTCACATGCCTAAAAATAAAAGAGTTACAAAATTTGGGAGTTACAAAATTATGAGTCAAAAAATTGCTATTACAATTCTGAATCCACATTCTTGTTATGATGACTATGAAAGGAGAGAATAAGGAAACAATATTGTCTGGGAACTTCAACTGGAAAACTAAAGTCTTCTGTCCATTGGTGATTAATCTGGAATAGTAAAACTATGGCTTGCAATGAAAACCATTGGACTCTCATGAAGAGTTACATGTAACTTCTAATGGATCTATCCATTGGGAACAAGGATTCTCCCACCAAAACAGGGCAGTGAATAGTCTCTCAATCAATTAACTGAGTTTGCCAAATGTGTTCTTGCTTTTGGTTCCAGTGACTTTTCCTGCATCATTTTAGTACATATTCTCCAAAACAACTATAAAGTTCACAACTGAATTTTTTAGGGAATAACTATTAAAATACTTTCAGTATAATCTTTTCTGTAAAGGCTGCAATCATGTAACCATGAAACATGAAAAAAAATACTTGGCTTTTTAAAAAGTCTACTTTTCAATTTTTTATTACCTGCAAAGGGGAAAAGGCAAGATCCTTTTCAGAAAAAAAAAATGATACACTAACATCTTTGTGTGAAAAGCTGAAGAAAGCCATCAAACATAAAAAAAACCCCAATCCCCAAACCAAAACAAACCACCATAAACCCAGACTCCAATAAAACATTTTTTAAATTACTCCCACAACATGAAAGAGAGCAGCAGCCTGAATTATTGGTAATGTATCTAGCAAAACATCCTACTCAGATTTTGTGAAATGCTTGGAGAACAAAACATGTACCAATGCATAGTGATCAGCCACAATCTGCAGGGAAAGGAACAGTGCAGAACTCATCATGATTTAATAGATAATTTACCACTGGAGTAGACTTTAAATCTCACTACTGGCAATGTGTCATGAAGAAAGCAGAAAATGCTGGTGCCACCTATTGGTAAGAAATGAGATTTGGAAATTATTCAAGCTAATTTGCATACATCCAAAGAAAAGTGAAAATAAACTGACCATATTTTACTTCACGCTTTAGGAGTTTTGAATGCAGTATCTAGAGTGAACTCTTTACTCCATTTTGTAGAGGCTTACATGTATGTTTAACAGCAAGTTACAGATTATCTGTGCTCGCAGATAGTTGTATTTCACTTCAGTTTGCTTGCAGTAAAAGTTAATTGAAACACTCAGCACACTGGGAAATGTTGAACAGGGAGATGGGTTACTAGACTCAAAATACACAGCTTTGCCAGCCAAATTTCAGGGTAGTACATCCCCTACAGAAACTCTGGAGGTGGTGTGTTTGGCATAGTACATTGACACTGTTCCTATTCAGTGGTCTGAAAGGAGGCTTCTGTTTAACTCTGCACACCCTTTTTGCCATGAATCCTGGCGAGATATACTGACCCAGAGCAAGAGCAATCCTTCTTACTACATGGAAGTGACCTTTATTATGTTATGGCAGGGCACCAAGTTCTGCTTTTAGTTCATCACAGTAATAGCTCTGGAGCTGCATGGGACACATTCAAGGCACATGCTGGTGTTCCTTGATGTTTGCTGCTGCAGTCTGTTTCTGCAGATGCTGAAGATGGAAGTGCTTTGGAATACAGAGATCTTGACTCCAACAGTGGTTGAAGACACATTTTATACCCAGGGAATCAAGCATGTTCTGCCACTGCTAAAACAAGTCTGGCTTGGAGTCTCTTGCAACGACTGACTAGTGGTGCTATGATTCCTCAATAAAAAACAGACTCATATATGACACTTCAGGGATGTAGATGAAAATTTTTTATATGTATGTTCACTCATCTCCTAACTTTTGCTTCTTTTTATCAGCATTATCTGCAGTCAAAAAATTAGTAGACATTACTAAAAACTTCTTTGCTAAGTAGCAGAAAAACTGGAAGGTGCAAGCCTTAGGTAGTCATTTAGGTTTAATTTTGGGTTAATTTACACACATAGCTCACTACAGCAGGGTATGAAAAATATTCTTGCAGGTCACCTTTATTGCTGGAACTTTAATATATTATGCATGTATAAATCTTGAACACAGCTGAATGAAACACTAGAATGAGACTGGAGCAGAAGAAGGACTTGGTGTAAAGGCACTAAGATGCAATTTAACTTTTTCCCATGTCAAGTATGTTGTCACTCACTGCTGTGACTCACCTTTGGATCAGTGAACACTTCCATTCTTCTTCCTGCCTACTTAGACGGATAGCAAGGCTGACTGTCTCTTACATCGTTGGAACACATCCCATAATGCAATCACCTCTTTGCACATGAGAATTTCGGGCACAACTATATTAAAATCTTATGGGTAGTAAGCAGGAGGAGGTTCCATTATACAGCTAATTATGGATCTCTTCACATCTTATTCATTTCCAGGTGTAGGTGATCATCTTAAAGACATTTTTCAGTATAACAATATAGCTATGTTAAGCCAAAGACACCATTGGATTTAGTATTGACAGCTGAACAGATCTGTGCCATTTCCAGGTTGTAAAATAATCCCTGTTACAGAGGCACATTCTCTGTCAGCGGTGCTCCCATTGTGGGTTGCCTGCAAATGAGCACAGACCAGCAAAAGCAAATTGTATGTCCAAAAATGCCACTGTCTAGCAGGAGGCTGGAGAGTTAATCTAATTCTAAGAACTATCAGTTTCTTTGTTCCTCTTTTTCACACCTGCTTCATCTTGGACTGTCTGCTGAGAGACATCTCAGACAGCCAACGGAGCAGAGAACAAGGAACCCGAAGAGCCTGGAACAGCAAATGGAGGCAGAAGCAGCCAGAGCCAGTTCACACATATCAGTCAAACGCTGGTTGCCTGAGGCAGTGAAATGTTTAGTGTCTGTTTGTTGTGCAAGTGACTGCACGCTGCAAGAAGCATTCATTTCACAGATTGCCCACAAGGCAGCAAAGCCCAGCAACTGTGACAGTTCAAGTAATGGGGGAAAGTGTTGGATCTTCATTACCAGATCACGGCATGGGTTTTCTATATGACAACTCCACGTTTTTCCACAAAGGAGCTCAAGGAGAGAGTTTCAACACTGCAGTTACCCTTATCCTGGCAGCTGCTGTGGATACAGATTTCCCAGTGGCACAAAGTCAGAGGGGAGCAAAGCTGCAAACGTAAAGGCTCTCTCTCCTCTCTCAGCAGCCAACAAAGCCCAAACCAGACTTCAGTCTTCACTGAAGTGGCCCTCCCAGAGACAGTAAGTGGGAAGAGCTTGCTCTGTGCCAGCCAAATATACTGGAAAGTCAGAGGAGCTGTTGCAGAGCAAGCAGAGCCTAGGCAGAGCAGTTCAGCCTGGGGGTATGTGTTTTTATTTGTGCTTTAACCAGATTGCAATAGAGGAAACATTGTGAGCACAACTGCACCTGCTGGAAGGATGCCTCAGAGCTCTGACTCCAGCTGGTTGCCACGTGAACAGTCAGGGAGCTGAGCAGTAGCCAGGGAATGGGAGGTCACTGCCTTTCTTATTCCCACAGAATTTCATTGCGGTGCAATATGCCAAAGTTCATCTTGGTTAAGGACAACTTTTTCTTTTTTTTTTCCTCCCTGAACCTTGACATTCTACATAGTAGTGAAATTCGTTTCCCAGTCAGCTCTAAATGAGAACTTAATGATTTGGTCAAGTTCTCATAGAAAATCTGTAGAAAGCCTGGGAATCAAGCCTGTATCTTTCCCTCACAATTTATATTTTTTCTACTGCTCAGATATCTGTCAGTTGCACAGTGAAGAAAGAAGGTAAACCCATTTGTTTGTTTCTAGTCGAATATTTCTCTCTGTACTCAAAACTTTTTCATTTTTATCCAAATTGATTTATCAATATTTCCACTGGCTCCTCCAGGAGATGGTTTCTAGTGTAACAAAGCCCACTATTAGGAAATTTCCCAAGTTTGCAACTTAGATTATCTTTTAGTTTCATCTCACTGTTTTCTTACAACTTAGCTGTCTTTGCTAAATTTCTTTTACCTACTCACTTGTTACCTGCTAGCTGATTGTTCCTATTTAGGTTGATATTAATCCAACTTCCTTTTTGTGTTTTCCCCTTATTTCTGTATCTCACAAGTATTTATTTGCTATAAGGAAATAAATACCTCTGGATTTCAGAGGTCTTTAATTTGGAAAACTGCAGACCAGTGAGTGCATCTGCACACACTGTGGTGGAAACCATAAGTACACATGAAACTATATACAAATGGTGAATCATAACATTGAATAACACCATGAGCACGTGGAAAGACTCCATGTACTTTTGATTGTGAAATCTCTTCAGTGATGAAAAAAAAAACAAAAACAAAAAACCCAAAAAACTATGAGGGAAACTTTGGCTTTAGAGCAGAATAAAATTACATACTTGTGAAGTGGTCTGGGGTGATACACACAAGAGCACTGAGAGTGTTACAGTGACCTAATCCTCTTATTTTGCCTCTTGGAGAAATGCTTGGAGCACAGTCAAACTTAAGCTATTTCATTTATATCCAATCTACAACAGTTATGACCAGACTGGTAACAGTACATTTTATTTTGCTAGATCTTTCCATGCTCTCAAAATGTGGGTGCTAAATCCTTACCATTGCTATGTTTGTATTGAAATCCTGTCTTTTTCCAGTCCTCCGAGCTGTGTTAAGAAGCTGGTGTCTGGACTTCCCACACTTTATTGCTTTCAGTCCACTGATATATTTTTAATAATTTCTTTATGTGTCAGCACCAAGATAATCTTGGGAGAGTTTTAAAATTATATTCATTTTAAAACTGAAGAAGAGACACAGAGAAAATAATGACCAGGCTTACAAAATCTGTTAGACACCTATTCAAATCAAACAGCTGAGTCCTGTTTAATCCTATCCTATCTCAAGGGTGAGTACAGATAATGGGCAGGCACATTGGAGATGCCTATTTTTCTCCATTGATAACTACAAAAGCCTAAAAAATTAAATACTTCAATTAAATACGTAAAAGAGAGCAAGGATGAAGTTTAGATTTTCAAACTCATGCAGGAAACACATGAACAGAGAAGGCTCTGCCTAAATAACCTAACCGTGGGATCACCCCTCTTCTGATTTTATTGGCATTTTCATGATTTATACAAATCATGATTTATAGCAAATGCACATTTGTTTATGGATATGTTGTAATTCCTTATTTGCATGAAGAAATTTAACAAGAGTTCCGTCCCCAAGTGTTTAGAATGAAATGTAAAAGAAAAGCCAATTCCCCAAACCATCTACAGTGTAAGGAGAGTGAATGTTGTACAAGATAAAGTCTGGGAGTAATATTTGCAGAAATGAAAATACCTTCTGAAATAATTTCCAGATTGTTCTTGCTACTGCTTATAAACAGGAAAGGTATACAATGTTAAAATAGTGACTCACTTGAATTGTGTGCTAAATTCTGGAAACAAAGCAGGCAAGTCCATGTGGAATGATTCACTGTAACTATTCTTTTATGTAAACTGCATTCCAGTGGGCGCCCAAAGTAATCTATATATGCTTCATGGTATTCACAATGGTGCTTGCTGCACTCGAAGTTCATTTTACCCAGATATTAAAAAAAACCTTGAAACAGAAGGACAAAATAGTTAAAGAATATCCCACAGATAGTCCCCAGGAAAGAGATTTGACCTGTTCCAGTTCAATGTCAAGTCTTTTGGATGGTGTTGCACCTTTTGCAATGTAGCAATTATGAATTTTAATTTGAATGTTAAATTTTAAATGCATTACTTTGACACAGTGGAATCTCATTAGGCATAGTGAATACAAACAAGACATTGGGTAGGGAAAATACACTTCCCTACATCTCAGTAATCAGTCTGTGAAAAATATTCTGAGAACTATAGAGGAAGCTGACAATAATATCTTTGCTACAGATCCAGCTGTCCTTCTATGTTTATTACTCTGGCACTGAAGTCAATGGGAAATCTGCCAGAATAAGAAAGAAGCTAGGACTGCAGGATCTAGTCCTTATGTGTAAGCTTAATCATTTTCTTCCATCTGCTATGGATCAGAAATGTGGACTCTCTGAGCAAAGGCTGAAGGAGAGGGGGGAGACTTTTAGAGTTAATAGGCAACAGACGTGTTTTTGATGGCAAAGGAAAGAGCTGTGCCCTCCATTTAAATTACCTGCCTGTGATTGTGAAGTTATATACCCATACAAGATCCTTAATGATTCTTCAGGGAAATTCATGAGATTGGCAGAAATGAATCACAAAGTTCTTGAAATTGTCAACAATCTTCAGGAGACTGCTGGAGTCCGGAGAGTGCTCTGCAAGGATTTATGCTGAGCAGCACTACCGGGATGCATTCCAAGGCTAGTGGGCATTTTAGTGCATAGGGGTTTTGCAGCAACAAGCAGGAAATGGGAAATTTAGAAAGCATTTATAAAGGCTAGGGGAGGTTGGAAACCACAATTAAAAAAAGAATAAAAATCAAACCCCAATTGGTATGAAAGTATCTAGGATCCATTCAGAAAAAAATCAGATGAAGAAACATTAATATAGACTCCAGAATTACAAGCTGAGATGAATCAGAGCATTTCTGGCCTGCAGACAGTGCTGTTATTAAGAGTTATTGCTCAGTGTAAAGAGCCAAAAAATGTGCTCAGCTCTGTATGAGCTGCAAATAAAGACAATCCCCGCTGGTGGATTTTTCAGTCTAGGATGTTGGTCCTAAGTACTCTCTTCACAGCCCAGTGTGTCTATGCAAATGCTGGTTAACCCTCATAGGGCATAGAAGTCCATCCACAGCAAGACTGTCACCACAGGGCTTGTGACAGATGTGTTAAAACATTGGTGCTGATGGGACACCCAATGATCCAAGGATTCTCTCTGTTAGAACACGAGTGAAAGGCACTGCTGGAAGGTCACACTGGCCTTGAATTGGTAGAATTGCTTCCAGGAAGATCCTCTCACTTCCTGCTGACTACAGAAGTTCCAGAGCACAAGAATGTGCCCAGCATCAATGCTGCTGTGCCTGATAGTAGGAGATGGATTATCCTTCCATAGTCTTATGGTGAGGTTAATACAGTACTTTTGACTGGAAATCTTGAATAAGCATGGCATATACCCAGGAAAAAAATCCTGTGACGAAAAGGATAATCTGGTAACAGTGAAAGCAGAGTCACTGAAAACACTGTGGGACCTCCTTGGTCTGTGCATAGTTCCCAGGCAGAGCAGAGAGACTTCAGTCTTCAGGGAAATCTTGCAAGAATAACAGAGCAATAATAAAATGCAGGGCTTTGTTTTTAGTTCACATGGGGCCCCAGTAGGAAAGTTGAAAACCTGCTGAAAGAGCGTCTTATGAAGCATTATTAATAAGTTATGCATTGAGTCACTGATTACAACAGCTCCTGAGAAGAATTCTTAAAATAAAAATGCAGTCATTATTGTATCCCTGTTCATGCTTCATGCATCCTTCTGCTTAGATTTTTTTGGTTTTAACATATTTTATTTAGATCACATAAATGCAGACAAGCATTACTTCTTTGTTTTATAAATGGATTAAAATATTGCACACAAATATGTATATATATGCATATCTGAAGTTGACGGAGAGATAATTCATTGACACAGAAAGAATTTGTTTTCTGTACCTCCTACAGTCAGCTTATTTATAGCTACTATTTGTGTACCTAGGTTATGTGAGCATGATGCTCTGCCAAAAAAATTAGTATTCAGCCTTTTCAGGCCCTCATATATAAGCTGTTCTTGGGAGTGAAAACTCCCAGTTTTAGAAAAAAATTGCATAAATCCAGTGGCTTGCATTACCATCTGCTCAATCATCTTTTCTGGATTATAAAGTGGAAAATGTTGGATTTATAGAAACCACATGCAAAAATTCATATTTAATTCTGCCAAGTTTTGCTGTCACAGCAGCCTTAAAGCAGATATGCAAACCACACAAAACTCAGTCACTCTCCTGGTATTTCTGACAAGGATGTATAATCAGGAAAGTGCATCTTTTATTATAAAGTCTCCTGATAACCTAAAGTGATTAAAGTAATCCTTTATTTCCCAGTGGGTTAGTCCTGTTAAGATGGATTGTCTCACCTTCACAGAGATCTGGCATAAGTCCTGTTTGAAATATAAGGGACACAGGCAAGTTTATTATACGCAGGTCAAATTCTGCAGTAATTTAGAAATTTGGTCCAAAAACTTCTCCAGATGTTTTTATTCAGCATTCTATTTACAATTTATGCACCAAAGTAATTGAAACAATGAATATTTATCTTGGATTCTTGCAAATATCATGTTAGTTTCGTATTGCAGTAAGTTCAGGATACAGTATAAAGATCCAGAGTGAAGAACATCATAAAGAAGAAAAAAAAAATCCAGCCATGTCACATAAGGAAGAATTGTCTCCTTTTATTATTTTTAGCAGTGTCTCAACTTAGAAAAGAATCATGCTGTACTACAGTATTAAGAGAATTCCTCTTCAGAACTTCACTGCAAACACATTCAAAAAAACAGGAAAAGAAATGGCTCACAATAACTCAACAAGTAGCGGATGCTACAATTGTTTTTTCTGAGGACTAGATCCAGGACTTGTAACACCTTTTCTAGCACAGGAGGAAGAAATCACTTTGTGACAAGTGACAAGTGTCACTTTGTTAATAAAAGACCTCTCTGGCTGAAGCCCAGTGTGACTGATGGTAGTCATCTCTTGTGAATATTTGTGCTGTTTTTAGGAATACTTTCACACAAAGAGAGGAGGGGAAGAATTCTCACAGAATGTCCTCTGCTGCACTTTATTTCAAAAGGAGGCTTCAAACCCAACTCTGAAATTATTGTTATTCTACTTGGATGTTGTCAGAAATCACACAATATTTCCTCATCAGCAGACATGGTGGTGTATACTTGAATTTAAAGCTACATGTATTTTAAAAGCCAAGTGGAAAATTGGATCATTGAACAGGCTTGATTTCCAGTATTCAGAATAGAGACTTTATCTCTGTTTCTGCTATAATAATGCATTTTTTAAACCTCTGAGCCTCATTCTTGCTTTGCATTCACATGATCCACTGAATGTTTGTAATGAATCAGATCAATGGTCATTGTTATTCACTCTTGTGCAATAACAAGAATCCGTGCTAGGTATTCCAGAGGAAGGTGTTAGCTTTTCTGAACATGGGATTAGTTTAGCATGCTTTGTGTCACGAAACTTGAGAGTAAAAACCTTTCATAAATATTTATCCTGGTTTGTGTAAATAAGACTGACATTCTTCTTTCCATGGTTGTGTAAAGAATGAGCAAAAATTCTCTTTGAAGAGGCAAATTATAACCTTGCTCTCATGGCTGTGATTTTGTGGAAGACAGATTTTTTTTCTGCATTGTGGCAGGGAAAACAGTTCTCTTGGCTTCACCAGACATCCGCATTCTGCTGCCATTTGAGCATGATATCCATAGCCTCATTTCCAGTATCTTCCCTGCCCTTCCCTATTCCCGCTACTTACCATCAGCCTGACTAAAAGCTCAGACCAAGATTTAGGCTTCAGTCTACTGTTGGTTTCACTTCATTCCCACTTGTTTTTTTTTAGTGAAAGGACTAAACTGGTAAGATCATGCTGGTGGACCTGACTGTGGGTATTAATGCAAAATGTTCTTCCTGTGAATTGCATAGTTTTGCCAGTTACAAACCTAAGCAGAGTGTTCGATCTAAAACTTCAAGAATTACTAAAGCATAGAAAAGAGAAGGGGAGATAGCAATGATTTGTGTACTTCATAGTTATGTAACTCTTTCCTCTTTAGGGTCATAAGTTTTTTGTAAGACTTTTTGTTACCACTACCCATTGTCCATTCGTGTGATGTGGAATATTAAAAAAAGAAATAGATTGTCTATTCTTTAGCTATCTTTCAGATTCGTGTTACAGCCATAGTACTTAGGGAACTTCTTGCCTTTCCAGAGAAAGTTTTTACACATATTATTTTAGATTGAAGTGTTAAGAAAATTGTCAGGATTTTAAAGTGAAAGGACAGGAATGGTAGGATGTTCAATTCTAATAGATGGATCCTGTCCCACTGTGACACAGAGCAATCTTACAACTCATCAAGGTTAAATTCAGATTTTTAAATATGGGAATAAAATTTGCTTGTGGGTTCAACAGGTTTCTGTATACTTAGTGCTGAGGACTACATTCAGTGCAGGTAGCTCCATGAGCAGCTGCAGTGCAAGCTGCAGGTTGAGCTCTGGGGTGTCTGGGGCTGTGAGCTGCTGACCCTTTGCACAACAAAGGGCACGATGACCTGTGGCTTGGCGATGGCCCTGGGCACTTGGAGACACAGCAGGAGCTGAGAACTCTGGACTTTGACATACTGGGGCTTTGGGGTATGAAAGTCGAGGGTTTCCTTTGTTTGGGGTCCCTGCTCCAGCTGTTGTACCAAGATTAAGTTATTTTAGGGATCCAAATGTCTGAGACTCTGCTGTGGGAAACTTGGGGTCAGTCTGGTGAAGAGATCTTGTCTGTGTGAGTGTGGGGGTGTTGCTGCAAAGGGGCCTCGGTCCCAGCTCAGGTGGTGTGAGAGTGACTGACAAGAGTGGCTTTTGCATGGTCAGACAGCAAAGTTTCCTTTATATTAGTTTTGGTGACTCTCCCTGAAATGCACCTGGATGTTGCCTGGTATTTTTAAGAACATCCAGAACAGCAGAACAGTGTATCACATTGCCTGTCGTGTTGATGGAAGACTTGCCTTTTTATGTTTGAAGGAAGATTTCAAAAGCTCCAACAAGTTTGCATACTAGAATTACAAAAATAGAAATCTACTTTTTTAACAAAGTAAAACATAGTGTAAACAAAAAAGAAAGGAAGGATTCTTCTACTGCCAGTGTGTCTAAAGTCACTATTTCTGGTATCAGTCCATTCTTATTATTAAATAGAAATAAGGTTAAAGTAAACATGGAGTCCTGAAGGATTTACAAGCTAAATTATATTTGTGTGGATATAAGAAAAAAATACAAATAAAGAAAAAGCAGACAACTTCTAAAATTGCTTCTAATGATTAAAAGTAGAGAAAAAAATACTTCTGATAGGAAACATTAGGATGTATATAGCTCATGTGGCACTGAAAATAAGGAAGTCCTGTGTACAGGAGACTGAGCCTTAGTATAATGAGGCAGAATACAATAGTGATAGTTCTGTAAAAATAGAGTGATTGAATTAATGAATGACAATTGCTATAATGTAGAATTTTAAAAAGATGAAAATGAAAAAAAATTTGACTCCTAGTCTACTGATACAATTGAAATAGGAATATGAACTTCAGTTCCACTTCTGGGAATCAGAAAAAGAGTTTTCATGGCAGAGTGGCTGGTGAACAGGTTATGGCACAATGCAGGTTCCAGTCTCTGTTTTAGCATCTTCTGCAACCCGTTGCAAAGCTCAGTCCCTCAGTGTGCTTATATATGAAAATTGAACACTTTTAAACATATATAATATGTTTTTAAAGGCTGAATATGCAAAATGAGCCTTTTATTTATTTTGACACTTAAAAGGCTACTGCACACCAAAACAGCTGAGCACTCTACTGCAAACACATTCAAGGTCAGTTTGGATGGGGCTCTGAGCAGCCTGATTTGTTTCAAGATCTGACAGGGGTTTGGGCTAGATGAATTTCCAGAGGTCCTTCCAACCCAAACTATTCTATGTTTCTATAAATGCAATTTCTATAAAATAACTTTACATAGCCACATTTTCTTGAGTATTGATGTGCCCTTCTTCAGAAACATCACCTCTGTGGTGCAGCTGGAGACAGTGCTAGAACATTAATCAGTCAGCACCATGTCACTTAACAGTATTAATTCTGGTAAAGAATTTGCTGGGACTCAGCATTGTCAGTCAAGTCTGTGCATTTAGAGTGATGCTATTTTTTTCCTGCCAAAGCAAGTCCAAACTTGCCAAGGATTTAGTCTGTTAACATGATACTATTAAGAACTGAAACTCATTCAACTGTAGTTGGCCAACTCCTTCCAAAACAGGGCTCCATGGGTTGGTTTCTGAAATTTAATAGGAGGCAATAATTACTGTCTAGCTTATGTTGTCTATTTAAAATTGTCCACTCTTTCTTAACACGGCTCTTTATTACTGGTATCACATGTTATGTTTGAACTATACTTTTATCCATAGGATTTTCTGAATATGTAAAACATTTGGATCTGATCCAAAATGGCTGGATTACTTGTTGAGTTCCAAATCTTGTCTTGAAATATAAAGCAGAAAAAAAACCAAAAATCAGAGCCTTGTTCAGCAGCAAATGATTCAACTTCTCATTTTCAACTAGTTTTAAATTATTAAGATCTCTGTATAGAATGTGATTATTCTGCCTCAGATATGGTATATAGAATTTGCACCAGTTGTTACTGTAATTAGATAATACTTATTAGATTGAAGTAATTCAGTTATTTGCCATATTTGCACACAAAACCCTTTTTGCCCTTGAATGACCTCAAAACACATCCACTAACCTAAATACATTGCTGTATATAGAAGATGCAAGATTTTTACATAGAGCTTTGCAAAAGGACATTATGAAGAATGAAGAAATTTTTAAAGATGTCTTTACTGTTCACCCCAAGCCTAGAATGAAATGTTTTTTCTACAAAAATGAAAACAATTTAATGTTTATTTCAAACAGCAATAGCTGGTGGTTTCTCTAATGTGTGTTTAAAGCAGGCTCGTACCCATACCACAGGGTACTAGATATATTCTGTATCTCCCTTAAAAATAGGGTGAAGAAAGAGGGAGAAAACACAGGGTTTAGGTTTCACAATTATTGTTTTCTAAGGACTTCTTAATAAGATGAAGGAGACATCATGTTCTTGTTTAATGTCTACCAAAGATGAGTAGGTTTAAATCTGTACACAGCTCCTTTCCCATGCATTTGAAAATCAGGTCCCAGTAACCTCAGTAAGCCTTACAGATAAAATTAATATTAGTAAAATTACCTCATTACAGAATGATAATAACCAAGCATACTGTGCACAACTTTAGGTTAAGTCTGCCAAGTGAATTGGGGTATTTCAGTGGGTAATACACTATTTTGTGTATATACTGTTGCAGATGCGCTTGGAGTTCTGAAAAATCTATTTCATCCTATATCTAAAGCTCCTCTAAATTAGTGAAGGTGATTTGAATTAGATCTGATTTGTGTTGATTGACACATTGGTGCATAAATAACTTAAAATTATATCTGAAAATACTGACCCCACTAACATTCTGAAATAAAAGTCTGGAAAAAGTCTTATAGAACAGGCTTGTACCAGAAATACTGGACTGTACATTTATGATAATACAAAATGTTAAATGCTATATGATATATTTGTTTCAACTGATTGGGAATTCAGGACTTGTAAGGAATTGAAGCAGACTCAGCCTAGGCACAATGCTTTTTAAAAGCAAGGAACCAACAGAAATAATAGTAGGAAAACACAGCAGTGTAACATATCACAGAAAGATCTCCAGCTAAAGTGTATACCGTTATCACAGACAATCATCTCTGAATGTGCTCTGAGATACTATGTGGAAGCTAAAAGCCTAATGCAATTTTTGGATACATGAATGGTGATATCTAAAAATTAGGAAGTGACCTTTTTTCTGCACACAGGTCTGGGAACATTTTTACCAGAATATTGTATGCATTACTGATATGAAAAAGTCTGAGAATCATAGAACCTTCAAGAAGTTTTCAAAGAGATTCACAATTAGTGTTTTTCTTTGGTGTTTTTGGGGGGGTTTTGTTTGTTTATTTGTTTTTTTGTTTTTTTTTTTTCCCAGAGAAAGATCTCAGTCTTCTCAGCTACTTAAAGAAAAGGCTGAGAGAAGGGACAACTTGATTATATGAATGTAAGGTGCTCAGGTGTGGCAGAATTATCCAAAGAAAGGGATTATTCTGCAGAGAAATTAATAACTTGAACTTTAGAGCTGGAAATTGAAGTTAGACAGATTCATCCTAGTAATATCACAGTACAGGGGTGAGGACTGCCCAGGAGACACCTGCCAGTGGAAGCGGTGACTCCCCAGAGGGATGAGATTTGTCTGTAGCTGCATCTCAGAAGCTGCTCTCAACAAACTGGTAGGATGTGAGTTTGGGCCCCTGACCTGATCTAGGCCATAATGCTGATTTTCTGCATTGTGCAGGCCAGGATCTAGACCCTAGACTGGTGAATATCCTGGGATCAGTCTCTCCTCCTCTTTCAGCAATGAAGTTTTGATGTCCAATGTAAGAGGACACTAATTCATAACACTGAGCAGAAGAATTCTTTATTTGGCCCTTATTGGCTAGCCCATTTTTTGGCTAGTTTAGCCTACATCTGAGGAGGGTGTTTTGGATTTGGCTTCAGTGGGTGAAAATAATCCTGAAGTTAGTTAGAGTAAATTCTACAGCTGTAAAGATCTAGCCTGTGTTCTCTAGTTACCAACCAAATCCAGTGATATAACTATTTAACAGAAAGATCAAGGGAAGAAAATATTCCTTTTGTCTGTATTCTATTGGCATTTTGTAGTACTTGTTCTATTTCACTGTTTAAATGTGTGCAGCACCTAACACAGTAATGCAATAGTCTTAGCTGGAAACAATCCAACAACTTTAATATATCTATCTACCTATATCTATCTATCTATCTATCTATCTATCTATCTATCTATCTATCTATCTATCTATATCTACATCATCTATATCTATATCTATATCTAATCTATATAATCTATATCTATAGCTATATGATCTACATTTATGTCATCTATATCTATACCTATATCTATATCATCCATATCTATATCGATCTATATCTATAGATAGATATCTATATATATAGATTTATATCTATATATCTATATATCTATATTGATCTATCTTTCTACTGACAAGCACATGCATTTAAAAAAAATACAGTTTCTTCAATGGAATATGAAAAATATTGGTACTTAAAGCGGTATTGAAATATTTGATTTTGACATAATATATAGTAACACTGGTTCACTATAGATATGACAAAGTGATTTTCATATTACCTTTGTTAAATGTGATGCACACACATACCAACTTTTATTTAACTGAGAAATTACATTGATTTCCAGAATAAGATGGATGTAGTCTTTGTAATCACATATGGTCATGGTCATCTTAGTTTTATATTTCTTCACTTATGGGAAAGTTCATTTTCATATACACATTAGTCACATTAGGTATGTGATAATACATTCTCCAATTTCTGGGAAACTTGTGAGCAGACAATATGCCAAACTGGCTTTAAAGCAAAGGGTAGTCCTAAAGAGAAGAAAAACCTCACCCCACAAAACAAAACCAATCCACACCTCATGTTCTTGACAGGATATCACCACAGTGGGATTTGTCTCAGTGGATATTCAGAGATGACTTGGTACTGGCCACAAGCTGATCTAACATAAATCCCATGTGCTCTCCAGGAGACATCTTACACATATGTTTTATTCGTGGTAAGAAATCCCCTGCCACCTTCCCAGGAGTTTGAAAAATAAGTGGATATAATCTACAGCATATAAAATGAAAGGAACAAGCATAATACAATAACTAATCTGAGTTCCATGCTAGTGGTATTGCAGCTCTGCCTACATGCTGGTGAGTTTATTAGTATACAATCTGGGGATGAGGAAACAGCATTGTTTACAGATATACTCAAGCAAGTTGAATTCATCAGATCAGTCTCATGGTTTTGTTTCTTACATTTACTCCTTCTTTCCGCTGGTAAATTATTGTCTTCCTTTCATGTTTTCTTTTGAATAAAGCTAAGTGGGGGTAAAAGGAACAACAACATATGCAATGTAGGAAAAATCATGATCAAAGAATTCAACCACAGTTTTTTAAAATGAAAGATGAACTAGTTAGATAATGATAGATCAGTCCTAGAAAGATAAGAAAATACTACTTGAATCCTATAATTTCTCGCTAACACATTATGATCTATTATATTGCCACTTTTTGACACTGTAAGGAAGTATAAGGTAAAATGCTGTTGCAAAAGTGTTGATACACACTGTACAGTAATTAAGATGAAACACTGCAGTTAAGGAAAGCTTAAAAGGCATAGTTTAGCTACAGTTGTTCATGTTGTTCTGAAAGAGGCTAAAATAGGCTTTTAACTGACAGCCGGTTCTGTTGTGCTAGCTAATGTATTTCTCCCTTGAATACTCACTGAAGCATTTGACATTAGCTTGTGAATTTATTAGTATATCCCAGTTCTCAGAGCAACAACATTTATGTAATGCACAATAAAAGTCTGGAAGACTTGATTGAGAGAAACAGAAAAATGTATTAGCCATTTACTGATCTGACAGGGCAAAAACAAAATTTACAATGAGATAATAATAAAAAAAAAAGCTTCCTGCAATGGGCTGATACGGTATGATCAGTGATTATGAACAGTGCACAAAAATGCTTTTGAACATTTACAATGCTGTTTTACTGCTACTTCTTCAAAGACCTTCCAAGTAATCTCCTTTACCGAGAACTGTCTAGCACTTATTGAAAAGGCTTCAGTATGCATTGCTTCCCAGTACAATCCTTTAGTTAGTAACATAAAGAAGAGACCTAATCACTCTGGGTTTCTGCATTGTCAGAAGAGATGGTCATTTCCAGACCTTGATTCAGATTGCAAACGGGATCATTGCTCTCTGGAAGTAGACTTTTCTACTCACTTTCTCTTCATTGATTATGAGGCTGAGCAGACAATTTAAATTAACCAACATGATTTAAGTTGTGAACTCTGTAAGTTAAGGCTCATCAGCTTCTCCTGTGTCAGTGAAGTGGTAGAAAATGGAAAACCCAATCCAGGGAAAATACTCTAGGTGGAATCACATTTTACTGCTAACATCTGATACTGAAAGACATTAGTATCTGCTGCTACTGAGGAATGCTATTAACCTGAGGAACTAGGAATAGAATGAGACAAGGAGCAAGATAACAATGAAACACTGTGATTGCCTTTCTCCAGCAACTAAATAATATTAATGCATGGTGGGTCTGGCACATTTTGCTTTCAAGAAGTTCAGAGTAGAGATGTCAGTAAATTTTTCAGTTAACCCTGACAAATTAAGCAGTTTTTACTGTTAAAACTTCTTCTAAAGCTGTATGAGGTGATGTATATAGTGACTTCTGTAATATTTGTCCTTTTCCATCCATTCAGAATTTCTTCTTCAGAGCATTTATGAGCTTCCTTTTTTATATTGATCTATTAAGTCCTGTAGGATAGAGTGGACAGAGGTGGCTGAAGTTATTATAGTATCTGACTTTCTGCATTGCTGTAAGATGGGGCAATATGATTAGAGAAAATTAATTCCTTCTTACCTTAACTATTACAGCACACAATCCACATAATATGTTAAGCCTCATTTTATGAAACACTAAAAAGCTTTGGAATATCATGTTTAACACCTCTGAGGAATGTTTCACTGTAGTTAAAGATTCTCATGGAGTAAGTGAAAGTAAAATATATCATTCAGGATGGAATGACAATTTCACCTTAGTCTGACAGACTAACTGATTTATGCCATAATGACAGAATTAATAAATTGCTGCTTATATATATATTTTTGTAGTCTTTGCTCATTCCCCATAGACCTACTATAAAACACTGTGTCAGCAGAGTGAAACATTTGGAAAACAACCTTTAGAAATTAAGGAAACAGAATTAAAGATGTCTGCTTCCCCTCCTGGTATATGTAACAAGGTCTCTGACCAACTTAGAGACTACCCTGCAGAAATTAACTTATTTAGTTACAGCTCTTCCATCCTGACAGGTATAGAGGGTCTTGCAGACCAGATACACAACTAAAGTAAGCACTGAAATTTCAAGCACTGTATTAGCCAACATTTAGGCAACTCTCTGGTGGCATGTCTTATTCTGGCTAAGGGACCTGTGCTTCTGCACAATCTTTGAGTAAAAATAGATATTCCAAAATGCAAGCCATAAGAACGTAAAGACCTGTTGTGATTGTAAACCTCTAAGTCTAGCTGTCTGCTTGATGGAGTTGAGTCTTGAGTTCACAGTTCACCCAAACTCCTGTCTACAACATTGTTTGCCTTATGGCTCAGATATGTGTATATTAGGATTTAAGAATCCCTATCCCTATGCTTGTTTCATCCTGTACAGAAACTCCTGGTCAACACTCATTTGGAGAATAATTGCCCTTTGTAGGTTTTAATTCTTCTTTCTCCCAAAGGAAATAATAAAATCATAGAATGGCTTAGGTTGGAAGACCCATTAAAGATCATTCAGTGCCAATACCCCTGCCATGGACTGAGACATCTTCCACAAGACCAGGCTACTCAGGGCCACATCCAACCCAGACTTGAACACTTCCAGGGATGGGGCATCCACAACTTCTCTGGGCAACTTGTTCCAGTCCCCTTTCAGTCACCCTTTCAGTAAAAAATTTCTGCCCAGTATCAAATCTAAACGTACTGTCTTCCAGTTTAAACACATTTTCCCTTCTCCTATCATTGCATGTACTTGTAAAGAGTCCCTCCACTTTTCTCTTGTAGCCCCTTTAGGTACTGGAAAGTGTTATAAGGTCTCCCCAGTGGCTTCTCCAGGCTGAACAACTCCAGCTCTCTCAGCCTGTCTTCATAGCAAAGATGCTCCAGGCCTCTGACAATTCTCACGGCCTCTCCTTGTGTCTCTTCAAGAAGTCCATGACCTTTTTATATTGGGCCCCCAGAGCTGAATGCAGCACTCCAGGTGGGGTCTCACCAGAGCAGAATAGAGAGGCACAATCATCTCTCTTGACTTGCCCATGCTGCTTTTGATGCAGCCCAGGACACAATAGATTTTTGGGCTGCAAGCGCACATTGCCAGGTCATATTCAGCTTCTCATCACTCAGTCCCTGAAAAAGGTGGTAAACACCACTGCTCCATGCACCAGCCCCTGAGGAATATCACTTTTTGCTGCTCCTCCCTTGGACATCAAGACGTTGACTGCATTGTCAACTGCCATAGCATATTTAACTCTTCAGCTTGTGTACTAATTTTTTTAAATAGCTGAATAACAATGCAGCCTGAGATGCTGAACAGCTGCTACAACAATTGTGGTTGTTTCTGGCCTCACTGGCAAGCATGGTGATATTTTTACTTTATCAGTCATTGCATGTACACTGTGAAGGTAGAAATGAGTCAGGGGCTCCCCTGTTGTAACAAGCAGACCACAAAGATACCGTAACATGTGAAGTAAAACAATTCTATCGCTTGTGGCAATCAAGGCCTCCGCTTACATGAGGCTCACCATGCCTGATTGAACCAAGTTCTCACGTCCTGTGTACCCTGTGCAGAGGAAACAGGCAGTTAGCTGAAGGTCAGCACTCTCATATAACTGTCTCAGTAAAAAGAAGATAAAATCACAATCAAGCTGCTAGTTATTTAAGATAGGAAACTATGAGGACTATTTTAGGCCATGTTTAGGTCATCAGAGGAAGTACTCAAGGAGCACATTTAGTACCTGAAAGGCAAAATTTTAACCCTGTCCTTTCCTGGCTCAAATAAGAGAAGAGAAGCCTCTTTCCTTTTCTGTATTTTCCTACAGCTTCTGCTTTCATTTTAGACAGAAGATGGTCTTCATCCTGAAAGATACTCTGATGCTGTTCTTTGTAAGTCAGCTGTGGATACAGATAGTAATTAGTATGTCTATTGTAATGTATAGTATTAGTATAAATCATCACTATTAGTATAAATAGGTAAATAGGGTTCTACTCAATTTATAGCATAAAGGATTAGACAAATTTAGGGAGCACTGTAAAACAATAAAAAATGAGTGCATACTAACTTGGGGCGGTTATCCACCCTCAGTAAATGCAATCAAAATGTCAAGAAAGCAGCTATAGATGCAAAGACAATTCTACAAATTCAGGATGGACTGTGGGATCTTTCCTGGTGAGTTCTGCTGGGATAGGAGAAGGATAAATGATGTCTGAGTGTCTACTCCTTCCTCTGACTATCAGGCATTACTTTATAAAACAGACAGAAAAAAAATCTTAAATAGTCACTACAAATTTGATCTGCATGCCTAAGGCTAGAAACTCTTTCTCCTCTGCAAATAATCTCTCAGAAAAAGCCAGATTGGCTGTGAGTGTATTATTACTATATGTGATTAGTCAACATAAAATATATAAAATCCTGCTGGATTGTATTGTCTTCCACAAGAAAGGAGAAAAAAGTGCCCAAACAGCTGACTAACTCCACATGGGCAGGGACATGGTACTACAAGAAGTTCCTGCATGGCAACAGGGAGATAGGATTGACAGCAATAGCACAGGAGCAAACAAAAAGAAGCATTATTTTAATGTCTGTAGTTTTTAAAAGGCAGAATGGGAATGGGAGCAGCCCTGGGTAAATAAAACAGAGCCTCAATACCTAAACAGCAATAAAAATATAAATATGTGGGAATAAAGGAGTCTCACTGAACTCTCCCTCTCAGGGAGCCTCAGCTACTGTCGAGCTCCAACTTTTAGCTCTTCTAAACCTGGAGCTGCTTTGCTGATCAAAGAACACCTTTCCACATTCTAATGTCAGAGGATGGAGCAGTTTTCTTATTCCAAGCACTTATAAAAATGTGTTTTTGGGGATTTTTGTGTGTGCTGGAGTGGGAAATTCAGGGATGGTGTTTCAAGCACATATAGGTCAAGTTTTGAATACTTACCCCCTGAAAACTGAACTTTCTACTTTTACTTAGTACCCAGCAGCAGAATGGAATAACTGCAAAAAGCCAAAGCCATAATTCCCCTTGCAGAGTCTGCTGCAGACTCCTTCCCTCTCCAAAACAACTGATACTGTATCATCACAGTTTTTATTCATGTTCTGAATCTTTAGCCACTCCTTCCTGGTATTTTTTTTTCCACCATGAAAGCAATCATGTTCTGGAACAGGTTACTCTGAAAAGGTTTATGTTCTTCAACTGTAGTGATTCCAAACTTGACTGAATATCACCATGAGAAATATCTGAACCCAGCTTGAAAGCTGGGCCTGTTTTAAGCAGAGTGCTAGACCAGTTGAGCTCCTGAGGTCTCTTCTGGCTTAAATTATTCCATGAATCTATGTGACTGGATGAGATTCATAATGTAAGCTGAGCATCAGGAAAAGTAAAAGAATAGCAATGTCTCCTGAGTCTGACATTACTTTATGTATAAACTGAACTTCACAGATAGTAACTCACCTGAAGGAATATTTGCTGCATCAGATATGAACAACTTTGTATTATTTTAGAAAATCCAGGAGTGCACTCTGTGTTTGCCATTTCATTCTGAAATTTCATGGGACATTAAGCAGCATACAAGTGAAAAATCTGGATTTTTTTTCTGAAACTGAGAAAGCAATATAAGTATGTGCCATATGTCATGCTGAAATATAAGATATTTGAGTCATAAGTCGTTTTCTGTAACTTTTTCTTTTAAATATTAGAGCCTCCTCAGGAAGTTGTGCAATGGGAATACAGTTCATGCTTTCAAAATAATGGAGGGCTAATTGGTAAAAAAAAGGTTTCCTACCTCTAATTAACATAGTTCTAAGCCCCATGCATGCTCGAGGTAGCAGATAAAGCACACACCAGATATATCTCAGTGGAATTACATCAGACATAATAAGTTTACCTAGGTTAAATGATTGATAAATGTCATGATAATGTATGACATCACTGATGTAAAAAAAAAAATTCTCGCGATTTTGCACAAAGCCTTTATTGATTGCTTATGCTTGAGATTTCAAAGGAAGGACTTATTTTCTGGTGTGAAAACAATACCAAAAGATTCCTTTGTAAATTTTATATTCTCTGTGAATCTGCTTATGATTATTTAGAACAGGTATTTTTAAAAATGTGTAACAAGACTCTTTTCATGTTTGGATTGTGACATTTGATAGAGTTATAATGAAATTACCATACTCAGCTTGACTGCTGGCACAGTAAATACTGCTCTGAAGGGGAAAGTTAGAACATTATGGCAAAGTTTGCATGCCATCAATGATCTCAGAGGAAGGGCGTTTCTTCCAGTTGTTAACTTAAACAAAAACAACTGAAGACCATACACTGGTCCTGGAGGGAACAAAACACTGGGAGTTTCACAAAGCACACTCTAAATATATTAGCTTAGAATATCTTTGTGAAGGAGCTACCTTAATTTTCACTGTTGGTCTACTGTGAAGAAGGCTTACTCCAGCATTCTGAAGTTATAGTAAATCTGAGACTTTCTCTAATGCAAAGCTGATTCAGAGATGTTTGTCTCCAAACTGACTCTTTCTGTGCCTTTATAGTCCATCAGCTGATCCCTCTGCCTTGCACCCATAGAGCCCCACAGAAAAAGAGAAAAAAAATCCAAAAGTTAATGGTTGAACTAACAGCCAGAAGGCACAAGTTCAAATTATGTTTTGCCACAGGCTTCCTATGTGATTACAGACTGGTCAGTCTCCCAAGGCAGGGATAAATACAGCTTCTTTACAACCTTTATTATATTCTACAGAAATGGAAACCAAATTAGTGTCCAAGACCTTTCTCCTGCCATGTGTAATGATGATGGAGAGATAGGAGGAAGACATGATCTTCCCTTCCTTTGAGCACATCTAGCTCATTTCTCTCTCAATTCTTCTCTGTCTTTCCTCCTTACCCTGCTCTGAACTCTGGACACTCCCTGCAGGTTTCTGACAATCCTGTGAGTGAAAATGCAAGATGGTGCACTAACAAATAATATAGATAGCTTCAAATCTCCATCCTTCACACTGCACCTTTCAGAAGGAGGTCTTACACTGAATATTTTATTTATTTGCAGGTTTAGAAAGGACAATCTGGGCTAATGATTTTTGTTTCAAGTAATTATGAAGGGCAAAAAATTATGTTCAGCTAGGCAGCTCATATTTCTTTCACAAGAGTATCATTCAGGATTTTATCTGTCCTGGAAAAGGGCAGATTTTTAACTGATTAAATGGCATAGAAAATGTATCACATTCTACATAGGGCAACTCCTGAAGTATATTAACCAGCACTTTGACTTTTCTGGTTTTGTGAATCCAACAGCCATGAACTGGGAAAAAAAAAATTAAAAATTGATTTTCATATTAGGTCTTTTCTTCAAGCACTTATTGAGAAAAGTTATTGTTGATTCCTAGTATGAATATCCAGTTTAAAGAAAAAAAAGCTTTGTTATCAAGAGAAGTGTTTTTTAACAATCACTTATCTTTAAAGAATCTTGAAAGGAACAACTGAAGTAAGCAAATAAGATATCATCCAAAAGTCCAACCTTTTCCTCAAACCACTGAGGTCCATATGTTCATCAGATGTATAGTAGTGTTCTCACTATGAATAAAATCATTCAGTGGGTTTTTCCTGCATCCTACACAGATTCCTGTCTGTAAAGGCAGAAGAGAAGAGAGTGCCAAAGACCTGACCAGATGAGTGCCAAGAGCAAAACAAGAAAGCCAAAAATAGGAGCACTAGCTTTTCTTAATATACATATATTTTTAAATCTTAGAATGGTCTGAAATGTTTACTTTATTTGGTACCTGGAAACAGATGTGTCATTTGAAAACAGCATAAGTAATCAGGATAGCAGCAGCATGAAGACATAGATAACACTGCAGCTAGACATGGTTTGTGTGTGCAGAAACTTCTGGCTGAGCTGGTGGCTTTTATTTCCAAAGCTGCTTTCTCTACCACTACAAAAATAAGCTGGATGTGCCAAACAATAGACATTTAAAGCCAAAAAAATTTATTTTCCTTTGATGTAGTTGAATAAATTAAAGTTTTGAAATGTGCCCTAGAGTTGTTATTAATACAAATTTTTAAATGTAGCTTGTAATAAAACAGCAATAAGCATTTCTTGATTAGAATAATCTAACTGAATATTTACATTGGTCACTGGCCTTTTTGCTTTGTTATTTACAGTGCAAAAGATATTAAGTTTTAATTCCTGTTAAAAGAAGAGTTCCTGTGGTAGCAGTTTCTACTGGGAGAACACACAGCTCAGAGTTTTAAAGACTAACATCAATTTCAAGCCTTGGAATTTTTTTTTTAATTTTACTACTTTGTCAGTGTTCTCATGGACTTTCTCTGAATAGGAGTTTGTACTTGATGGGGATTCAAATAAGTTGTAAATTATAATGGAATCAATGATAATGACCTTACACAGACTCTGATGAAATGTGAACTTGAACTGCCAATGAAACAGAGTAATGCCTACTTTCTTTCATTTTCATTTTCTTTCATTTTCAGCTTAATTTAGGTTCTAGAAGTGGTTACTGATAATTAAAATTTTCTCTGTGCTGTGTGCTTTTGTAAAATTCATGTTTAAATATGCATACAAATACACATAGAGTTGTGCTCAACGTGTGTATGCCTATATAGAAAGATGTAAACATATAAATCAAAGGATAAAAATTACACTGGCACAAAAGAAGGCATTTAAGTTGGAAAGTTATGCACTCTGCATTGAGGTAAAACTTAGATGTGTGCAGATGTAAAAGTAAAGAGCTTACTTTTGACAAGGAGGAAACAGCATCACTGATTGGCTTGAACTCTGCCTCCTTTAGATCAGAACTAGACACTGTAAACCAACAGATTGAATATATTTCTTCTATGTGTATATAATCACATCCAATGATGGTTAAAAAATCGTATGAAGGGTTTTTGATTAATTATTTTGAGTTTTTAAGAGAGCATAAAATTAAATCATCATCTCAGTCAGAATAAAGCGATTTTAAGTCCTCAGCAAACCCACACAGGCTTTTCTAGGTCCCAAAACAAAAATTACTATCTCTTATCCTGGTGCAAAGTCATAACCTCTTAAATTGTCTTTTCAGAACAGCAAGATGTTGTACAAGATGCTTTTCCCCAACAAGCTTATTTCCTCAATTTCTTTGTCTCTTTTCAAGCCAATAGTAGATTTGCAAATCAAAACCAGAAAAGGCATCTGCTGAGTAAGGATTTTTTTCCAACTGATAAAGCAGTTCAGCTGAGTTAACACCAAATTCATCACATTAGAGGTAAAGATACAGCATTGAAAAAAGGGAAATTAGTGTATTTGTGCATCAGATGAAAGAGAGAGGGATACTGTCCTGATCACAAGTTTTGATATTTTGTCCTGATCACAGGTTTAGATAAAGTATTTCTACTTCAGTTTAACTGCTGTGTATTGTTAGTGACAAGTATTTCTCTACCCAGCCCACCCCATGTGAACTCAGAAGCAGTGTGCACTTATGTTTGCATATAGCCAGCTAAGGAGAACCACATGGCACATCTGCTATGCTCGATATCAAATCACAGAAAGTTTGATGGATGTAATGAGTAACAAGGAAAAAGAATTAGGAGCTCTTCAAATTGTCCTAGACACATATCTCAAACACTGAAATACATTGCTATACAGTGTGAAAAAAAAAGAAGGCTTGTACAATTTCTATCTGAACAGAACAGCTTTATAGCCTTTTTATAGTTTTAATGGGGTTTTGTATGTTTATGTGAAGAGATGAAAGATGAAGAAAGCTGCAGAAGAGGAGCAGAATGCCAAATAGACCACCTAATTAAGGGCTGGCAGTGCAGCCATAAGGAAAACCAAAAGACAGATATGGATATGATTTTCTCTGGTTCTGTTAAAGGGACTTGAAGATGTGAGCAAATAAACTATCTGCTGTTCAAGTCTTGTGATAGGGGAAATGGAATTTTGTATGTCTTTTGTAAATTAACTGGAGAGCATCTATCACCAGTTTCTCATCCTGGCTGCAACTGGCCCTGTCCCAAATTTTAAATATTCTCTTAGGTCAGCAACAATTCACATCAAAATGTTAAAACATAAAAGTCTAATGCTGTGCCCTCTCAGAAGTGTAAGAACATTTTTATATAGGTTTGTACCTTGCTTCGGCCTTCCATTTGCAATTTTAGTCCTTTTCTTTTAAGTACTGCTTTTTTTTATTCATCAAATTCTACCCAAAAATGTGCAAAGCCAGTCTGACAACAGGTCAAGAAAACAGTACTTCAATGAAGTTTTGTGGCATTGCTATAATGATTAGTATCAGCTGTTATTAGTTAACATTAATTTCCCTTTCAAATACTGAATATTAAAAGATACAAATGTTCACAGGTTAGTATGAATAGGAGATATTTGCTGCAACTACAAACTATTATTTTTTTCTCCACTAAAGCTGTATTTTGTTAATTTTTAACACCCTGGTGAGCAAGGCTTTTCATTCCACCTGCAACAAGTTCCTGCTGAATGGCCGTGCCAACAACAGCCAGAGCCAAGGTCAGCCACCCCAAGAGGCAAAGAGAGTGGTGTTCACAGCAAACCCAGCCGGGCATCATTTGAGCTAGGCAGGGTTTGTTGTTACCAGTGTAACTCCTGCCATATGAAATATGAATCCTGTTTAAGTAGTTAATGAGAGCAGTGGTCTTCCAAAGTGCATTCAAATACATGAAATGGGAACTACTGTGCAAGCTGATGAAAAAACCCCAACACACCAAGCAACTTTCCTCACACAATTCCAGCTCTCAAAGAAATAGATTCAGAAAATTTTGATGCAAATGCTGATAAAGGACCCTTCACCAGAGTACAGCATTGACAAGAATTACTGACAAAGGGACACAGTATAATTTTTCAAGTACACATTCTGGCTCTATTTTTCCTACAACCCTTTGGACCTGAGGAGGACACTTCTGGGTTTGGTGGGTGATTATTAAAGTTTCCTTGATTTATCTGGATCTGGAGTGCCAAAAAGACATCAGAGATCTTCAAGAATGTTTGAAGAATGAGATGTCCATCCTGAACAAGATTTTTAGAGTCAAGACTGCACTATCTAACACTGCGCTTACACATACATTTGTTTCCTATTGTTGCGTATTCCATATTGATTTTCCTTTCCTCGGCATGCAGTAATTGAGAACATCAGAGATAATGAAATGTCCTGTACCTTTTCTCAAGAGATAAGGACACTGAAAGACCTTACAGAATGTCTTTGTCAAATTAAAACTGAAACCCAACTTATAACTGAAATTGTTATATTTTTTAACAAGATATTATGCTAATTGTGTTGGTTTCTTAATTACAAAAATAGCAACTGAGATGTAAAATAATTTTTTTATTTCAGCTTTTTTTTTTTAACTATTAACTCTATGGACATGATGATATTAGGAATTGTTTATCCTTTCCTAATATTTTTCTTTTCTGATGTTTCAAAATTTTTCCCATGTGGGAGTACAGATGAGAAAATAGACAGACTTTTCTCTGCTCTATAATCTTTAAAATTTTGATGAAATATAAAGTTTGTGTTTTCAAGATCAATCATTCTCTTTTACTTTATAAATTTGCTGCAAAACCTTCTTGAAAAAGTTATATAATTTACGAATATTGAATTTACACTGCTAGCTTTAATGAGAAACAAATGAAAAAAGATATCTCTGAAAGAGTTCACAATGAACTCTTATTTATATTAAATTCTGGAATTGGATTTGGGACAGTGGTAAAATGAAGTTATGTGTGAATTGTATTCCTAAATATATATATATGGATTTATGGTAATGGAAATCTATGTTTGAGTCATTTAGAGAAAATGCATGGCAAACAGCAAAGCTCTTCTGTGTTTCATTTATACAGAAATATAGAAAGTGAGATAACACCAGTGAAGTTTCTTTTACTAAAAGAGTGTTAAGCTGCCAAACACCAAGTATTCACTGGACTCATTTCTCAATTGCTCTTGAATACTTCTGAGTACAATAATGTCAAAAAAATGGTTGTTCCATAAGCAAATGTTTATGATAAATGTTTTTACACATCAACATTTATTCCAATCTGCAATGAAAAGAATTAATGTTACCTGAAAACTGCTGGATGACTCGATTTGCTTCTTGAAATTCTGAAGGAAAAAACTTCACCTTTTTCTGAAGGAAAAAACCTCAAACACGGACATTTTTGAGGTTTTATTTCATTTTTTTAAAATTCATCTTTAATGAAAACATTTCAGGGCTACCCAATTTATGTTATGAGACAGGGTGGAGATTTGGGGTTTTTTAACAGCAAAACAAATTCTCAACTGATCTGAGTGTATGAAAATATACAGAAAACAATAAAAAGCTATAAATAATTTAGGAAGCTTCTTTAATACATTGTGAATGGCCAGTGACCCTCTCAATTTATGGAGAGAAAATTCAACTAGTTTTCCAGAAGTTTACAAGGAGGTAATCAGAAATAAAAGCTATCATTCCCACCTGCAGGATCTTCCTATTTAATAGTGTATCCACTGCCAGTTTGCTTAACTTTTGTCATATGAAAGCAGTATCTCCAATCTTGCCTAGTTTTCAGTAAGATTCTTGCTGCAAGATGTGGAGCTGCCTGCCATCCTTTAAGGAAAATTCTAGACCATAGTAATGAGATTTTGTCTAAGCTGATCACACAGAATATCTTTCTTTGTGAAATGTAAATTTAAATTAGCTACAACATGGGAGACAGCAGCAGGACTTTCCAAGAAGGACACTTTATATAAGGGAGGGTATGGAGCCTCACCCCTCCAGAGACATTCAAAACCCATCTGAACCCATTCCTGTGTGACCTGCTCTAGGTGACCCAGCCTTGGCAGGGAAGCTGGGCTGGAGGATCTCCAGAGGTCTCTTCCAACCACTAACAATTCTGTGATTATGTGACAAAATAAATGCAAAAGGAAGCATCTTTCAGTGTAATTGCGTGGACTTTATTTCTGACAGGTTTTTCCCCTATCAAGTAAAGAGTAGAAAGAGTGTTCTAAAATAGACCCTTTTAATGTGATTTAATGCACTTCTTCTTACTTAGGAGGAGCAGACAAACTTCATAATAATTAATCTGGTTTAGCATTTTATGCATTTCGGCCAGACAAAATCTGTTTAACCCATATAAAGATAGCTACCTAAACTGTCTGTAGCTCTTCTGCAAAGAAAGGAAAAAGAAATTATAGTGGGAAATGCAACAGGATGAAGATTCTCAGGAGTCAAGAGGATGTCCAAGCCACAAATACATTCCAGTAGATCACTAATGAGTGAACACGCCTCGTGTCTTACCGCCTGCTATAATCACTCATTTGATTTAAACAACATTTGGTTCCAATGTGTGCTTCGTTTCCAGGAGGCGGGTAAAACTCTAGCTGAAAATTATATTCAGTGTTGTCTTTGCTGTTTTGATTAATTTCTAGGCAGGATGACTGTGGTTTGGGTTAGTTTGAGCACTGGCACGAGGAGTTTCCACAGTTTGGCTCATAGTTTACTATGACCAAGTTTTGTGGCAGCTAGATTCTTTGTTAAAACCTGGTTGAAATAAAAAAAAATATATATTTACACAGGAAATACTGACATTTGGGGGTGAGGGGGTGGGGAATGGCAAGCTCCAGCTAAAATTGAAGGCTGATCGTTTTCTGAACTCTGTCTAAAGAGAGGTTCTGGGGGTAAAAATTGCTTTGGGAAGAATGAACTGTTGGAGACTGATTCTGAACAACAACCTAGGTGGTCCCTGGAAACTGGGGACCATGAGATCATTTAATTTCAGAAAACCAAAGATTGTCTGAATCATTCACTGGATTGAAAAAGAAGCCCTGAATTTCTTGATACCAGCAGGGCATGGTAGGAGGACTGAGAAAGTAAAAATTGAAAGCCTCATGTCCTTTAAGATTTAAATTTAGTAGAGTGAGGGTTGTCCAAAGTTTCCTGACTCATATCACAGGATGGCCTTGAACTTCAGATCCTGGACTTTGAGATTGCTAAGTATTATACTAGACAAAAACAGGAATGCAATGCACTTCAGTCGCCATGGAATTTCAGAGCAGGGAGATATGTTGTTGCAAACAAAATATTTGTGAAGACCTTATTTTCAACTCTTAAATATCAGCCTCATCAGGCTCATTCCATTGTTGACATAAATTGGCTGCTTTCAAGCATATTAAAGACCCTATTCAGTTGGTTTTCCATTACTCTGCATGAGGTATCATTTGAAACTCCTGTATTGTAGGAATCAGTCCAGGGAACACACAACATAAATGCACAGTCCTGCCCACAGCTGTATAAAAAATGAAATCTCCAAAAAATTATGTTTATCTAGAAATCAAGTTCCTTCAGTCCTATAGAAGAAAAACACCACTCCCTTCACCTTCCAAGAAGCATTTCCCTCCTCTGTTTTTCAAACTTTAATTAAAAAAGGCTATTAAATTTTATTTTGTCTGCTGATCTCATTTCCAGAGAAGTGACCAAGGAAAACTGTGCAGTAAGTAAAAAAGGAGAGCAGTCAAGGAAAATCTCTTACCTTTGACTCCTTTCAGTGAGTCAAAGAGTCTAAAACTGAATTTGTTTACTTGACAGATTGTGAACAGTAGCTGAAATACATAGAATACATAGAAGTCAGGCAGAATAAGTTCTAATCCCAAGGTAAAACAACTGGACAACAAGAGTGGACAACAATTACTTAGATTTTAAGATAGGTCAATATGGAAGTAGATCCACTGAAGAGGAAAAGGTCAGTTCTTGACAAATAGCAATTCCACTAGGTCTGTTTCTACAGCAGTAAATTGCTTCCAGTTCCATTCACTTTTCTGTACTTATTCCTCTTTCAGCTGTGAGATAGTTCTTTGTTCAGAAAATTATGGATTGGCATAGATTTCAAAGCTACTGCTTTTCACATTTGGTGATAATGCAGTGAGCAGTGATGAACTTTTTCACCATGGATTGACTTGCAATATTTTCACAGCAATTGACTTTATTTAGAAATATTGTCTATGCCAGTCTTGTCAGTAAAGCCTGAGGACCAAGGTAACCACATGCTGTGAATGTGCTCCTCTATCTCCAGCAATGTCTTCTCTTTCAGAGAAGAAACAAGGCAATCACTCAGTTATTCTGATCATATAAGTCAAAAAACTGTCTTCCTTTTGAGAACAATGGGCCTCATTCTTCTCTTCATTATACTGTCCTTTGCTGGGCTGATGCCACTGAGAGGCTGTTACAGTACCACAAAACTGGTCCTCTATACATAGAAACAGTCATGGAAAATCCTGGAAATAATAAAATACTGAGATTATTCTTCTCTCTATAAAAGCATATGTAATTCTTTTTAGTATTGTGTTTTTATCACATTTCATCTTGCTGTCTGAACTGCAGAAACATGGAAAAATAGTTGTACATCTTGACTTTTTTCCCTAGGACACATTCAGCAACGTGGATTAATGTGTCACATTTTGAGGTCACATTCACTTTTGAAACACCCATTCCATTACACTTCCACAATGCTGCTGCACCAAATCCACTCCCAAATTAGATAATAATATGTCCTTGATTATTTCCTCATCAGACAGAAAAGTTGTTAATTTTACCCATATCAAATAGTTTAGAGTAAGTATCTAACTTCAGTCATTTTAGGAAGACAATTAGAAACTGCAATGGTATTTAGCTACAATACTTCTGAAATTTTAAAGTGTTGAAGTTTGTGAGGAAAAAAATCTCCAAACAATTGGAAAAGAAAGCATATTTACAGACAAGTACACATGCAAACACATTCATGTGTATGCATATGCAGATATATATGTGCAGGATTTATAGTGTGTTCCAACATGGAATGAGAAGAGTATCCAGTATTTGGCTTAAAAATCCTTCTAACACATGAATCTTATTAAAATGTACCTCAGTCTAACTGTGGCTGAGCAAACAAAAGTGGTTCCACATGGCTGATAAAAAGACTGATCAAGAGAGGGAGAGAAAAAAATGTTTCTACTTGCCTTGCTGCCTCCGGAAATCTGCAGATCGAAGACTGAATTATTTTGCCTCTACTGCAGTGTATGCAGTCACTGAAGTCTGACCATATCTCCATTCAAATGAGAGGGAAAAGATCAGATGTGTTCAGCCAAGCAAAGCCCAGTGATTCCACATCGAAACCTAATGAGAGCAATAGCTGTACATGCAAAAGGGAAAGCTTTCTTCCTATCACATCTTGCAATCTATACCCTTCCCATAACACTGTAAGAGTAAGGAATTTGGACTATAGATTGAGAGCCTTTGTTTAAAGCAGTGACCTTTAAATACTACCACATCTACCTGTTATACTAAATACAATAAATCACTATATGTTTTATGTGATCCGTCTTAAACCTGCATAGTACTTCTAATATGACAGGACACTTGTAAAATAATTTATGTGTCCTGCTGGAAAATGAAGAGACACCTGTTTATCAGCACAAAGCCACTGTACAACAGTCTAAATCTGTGCTCTTATCTCTCCATTAGATGCAGTTATGGTTGTACACCCAATATATCTCCTCTAAGAGATCAGTACTTCCTGACAAAATACTGCAGCACTGCAGCTTACTGTGCCATGTAGGAGAGAAAATAGCTGGTGGCTAATCTGCTGATACAGAAATACAAATAGCTTCTCACATTAAACCACTGCTAATATGTGATCAAATATTTCTAAACTTAGATTGTTATAAATAGGAAGTCATAAGAGCCTAATAGAGTTATGTAGTACAAGCAAGCTTGTAAGAGACAGAGCAAGCAGTCTCGTGAAATGGACTTGTGAAAGGTAGGAGATAGTAATAGTGTTACCCATCTCAAATAGCACTTTACCTCACATAGAAGTATAATACCATGACATCATTGGGGATATTTCTGAAATTAAACATTCTTCAGAAAGATTAAAGTTACAAGTATAAACTAATTAAAAAATACTAGAATCATGATTAACAATCACATTAGCTTTTCAAATCAAGAAACTGGCTTTCATCTTTTAACTACTGAATAAGGGGTAAAGGAAACAAATAGCAAAATTGAGTAGCTTCTGCAATAGTCATATTGTCTATTAGTGGTCTTTCCCCATCTATTCGTGGCCTTTCCCATCCCAACTTTTCTTACACTTCTTGCTCCTTAGTTCCTTTTTCCCCAGCCTCCATCAGCACTGAGTGCCTGTTCATTTCTGCTTTCCTGTCTACCTGGCATTACTTCCTTTCTCTTTCTCAGGACATTCTCTTTTCTAACATTCAATATGCTTATCCTTGATTTAGCACTTACATTATTATTTAAAAGAGAGATAGTGAGAAACAGTGAGGTGGAAAAGAGTATTGAGATAAACTAATAGGGTTTTGATTAGCTGGTTAGTTTTGCAGTTGCTTTATCTTCTTCACTGTTCTTTCCCAGAAACCACAGTTAGTGTCAGCTTTAGGGCCATAGACAGGAAAGAGCCAAGAGGAGGCTATGAATGGATCCTTGTAAAGGGTCTCAGGTACTTGACAAGGGAGAAAGCAGAGGGACTGAAGAGTGGAATTTTAAACAAGTTACAGCTCTGTCCTGGAAGTGTTGACATCCTGTTCAACTAAAATTCCTTACTTTACTGGCAAGCAAAGTATTAGCTCCCTCAGTGCAATTTAATCAGATACAAAGCAACAAAACAAGTGCTGGATCCTGTACCTGGAGCAAGGCAGCTCAGGATGTATGGACAGACTGGGGAATGAGATGCTGGAAAGCAGGGCCTCAGAAAAGGAACTGGGTGTCCTGGTGAGTGACAAGTTGCCCATGAGCCAGCAGTGCCCTGGCCACCAGGACAGCTACGTGTGTCCTGGGGACATCAGGCCCACCATCGCCAGCCAAGCAAGGGAGGGATTGTCCTGCTCTGCTCTGCTCTGCTCTGCTCTGGGGCAGCCTCACCTGCAGTGCTGGGGGCAGTTCTGGGTACCACAATATGAGAAAGATGTTAAACTATGAGAAAATGTTGAAAGGAGGGAAATGAGGCTGGTGAAGACATATGGTGAGCAGCTGAGGTCACTTGGACTGTTCAGCCTGAGTAAGCCTGAGGGAAGACCTCATATGAGCCTACAGCTTCCTTGTGAGGGGAAGTGGAGCAGAAGGCACTGACCTCTTCTCTCCAGTGACCAGTGATAGGACTCAAGCGATGTCATGAAGCTCTGTCAGGCTCAGTGCTGTGATCACTTTCCTGGGGAGCCTGTTGCAGTGCCCAACATCTGGGTGAAGACCCTTTTCCTAATAGCCAATCTAAAACTTAATTTCTATTAAAGTAACTTCCATATTAATAATTATATGTAAATATATGTTATTTAGTTGCAATAACCTTGCAGTTGTGTCTCTTAATTAAATTTCAAAAACTTAAAATCTTGCAGCTCAAATGAATGTCATTTTTCAAGTTTGGTAGAGACAGAAAGTTTTAAAAAACCACAGAAACACCACAATAATTCTATCTGAGAATACTAGTTATGTAATGAACCAGACTCCTTGAAGCAGAAATAATTAAGTTTGAAGACTAGTGTAAATTAAAAATTGGTTTTTGGCATGGTCTAATCTTCTACCACAACAGGAGGATTTTTTTTTCTGCTGGTTGTACTAAAGAAAATGGGCAGAACACCATGTTTTTATTCTGTACTCAGGCTTCAAGGCAGGAGGAAATTCAGAGGATGCTAGGTTTCCTCAAAACGAACTCCATCTTCTATCATCATTGTCATCAGTGTTAACATACATATTTTGAGGGAAAAAGTAGAGAGAATGTGAGCACAATCTAGCCTTCTCTTTTCAAACAAAAGTGTCATCAAAGAAATCCAGGCTCAGTGAAAAAACATGAATCGGATTCATTATCACAAGGTCCTTGAAATTCATTGATCCACAGGCTATTTCACACAACCAAAAAAGTTAGACAGTTCAGTCTTTTTTTCAACAGTCAGAGAAAATGTGAATTATTACAGTCTAAAATGTTCTGTAATTTTTTTTTTTGAAAAATCCTTTCTGATCATTGCAAAACCAGATTTGTAACACAACCATGCTGTAAACTCTGTAAACTCTTGGAACCATTGGTGCCCTCAAGGACAATATGAGTTTTTGAAGACAAGGGTAGGATTTAAACTTATTTTAACTTATTTAAACTTATTTAAACTTCTAACTTTTTAGAACACAAAAAGTTAGAATATTCTCAGTAAGTAATGTACTTTATTCTCAGTAAGTCATGTACTTTAAACTTATCAGATCTTTTTAGAACACAAAACCATATTCTCAGTAAGTAATGTACAAAGTATCCTATAACATACAAGAAAAATTGTCTGCAGACTGTTTTCACCATAGAAATAAAAGGAATGCCAACATCAGTAATGAAAAACACTTATAGAACTGTAAGTTGCCTGGAAACAGATAATTGAGTTTAACCTTTCATACTTTCCTGATGAATCTACGGAGAACATTGGGAGAAAGTAAAAGTAGCTTCTGTATATGCTTACATTTACATGGCAAGGTCCTGGTAAGCCGGGGGTAGCACTACAGGAGGGGGTTTCTTGAAAAGAGTCCAAGAGTCAGCCCCATGTCAGACAGAGATAGTTCTAGATGACTCCAAAATGCTGGCAGCACCTCTCTGATAACATATTGAAGGCACAGTAAAAATGCTGTGAAGGACAGAGGAAGCAACCCTGCAAAGCTCAAGGTCGGTGCAGAAGGAGGGTGAGGGGGTGTTCAGGGGTTGGAGAGGAGATTCCCCCGCAGCCCGTGGCAAAGTTGTCTGCAAGGCAGGCTGTCCCATGGAGGTCCACAGTGGAGCAGATATGGACCCTGCAGTCCATCAAGGGCTACATGCCACAGTACTGGATATTTTCTGAAGGAAGCTGTAGCTCAAGGAGACTCCATGGTGGAGCACCCTCCAGGCAGGAGCTGCAGCCTGTTGACAGGACCAGGTCTCTGCAGCACCTGTGACCCTGTGGGTGACCCATGCTGGAGCAGTTCCTGAAGGGCTGGACCCCATGGGAAGGGGCTCACATGAGAACAGTTCTTGAAGGATTGCAGCCCATGGGAAGGACCCACATCAGAGCAGTTCATGAAGGACTGTCTCCTGTGTGAGGATCCCCATGCTGGAGTAGGGGAATAGCATGAGAAGGAAGGACTGGCAAAGAAAAATTGTTACAAACTTCACAATCTGCCATCCACATTGTCCTGTGGCACCTGGGGAAGGGGAGGAAGAGATAGAAGAGTCAGGAAAAAACAAATGAACTTGAGCCTGGAAAGAAAGGGGGGGTGTAGGAAAGTGGCTTTAGCTTTGATTTTGTTAATCATCAGTTTAGTCTATTTCTAATTGGAAATTAGTTAAATTAGTCTTCCCTGAGTCAAGTCTGTTTTTCTACAACAGTAATTGATGAATGATTGCCCTGCCCTTATCTCAACCTATGACCTCTACTCATCTTATTTTCTCCCACTTTTAGGAGGGGGAGTGGGGAGGCAGGCAGCCAACATTAACCCACCACAGTGTAGTTTTAGAGGGATAAAGAACAATTAAAATGACAGAACAAAATTATAGAATTGGCTATATTTACAGCAGAAGTATTTTTCCCTCTCCATCTGATTTCAAAGTTTGTTTATAAAGATAATATAAAATTATATCAAACATTGCAATCATAGTCATTTGATAAGAATCACGAAACATTTTTTTAATTACATAAATACAGTATTTTTATTTAAAGCATTCAGTCCACATTTGAATAACAACCTAACAGAATACCCTGTAAATCACAAGATTCTTTTGTGACTATTATAGTTGTGTAATAACTTATAGGTCAAATTATGCAGGACAGCAACTATAAAACATTTCAACCAATACTGACAGTTCTTACAGAGTCCCTATTACTTAAATAGGAAGAACAACTGCTTTGCCTCTGATTTGTACATTACAGCTTTTCTGCTATGTTAACAAACATAGCAGTAAAAAATGACACTTCATATTTTATAGATGCCATATTTGATCACCTTTAAAAAATGTTATGTCTTCATAAAAAGAGGTTACATAAATCAGCTTGATATTTTGAATATTTACTGAATGCTCTAAGCTTCATTGAAACCCACAGATGCAGGTTTAGATGGGACCTCAGCAGTCTAGCTGGGCCACTGACAAGATCATCCAATCCTACATGATCCCTCAGACATGCTTTTTTTATAATTACTGAGAGAGATATCCCAGCCACCCAGGTACTTTCTTTCACTTACTCAGTGGGCAGAGGAAGGGGAGGGAAAGACACAAAGAGCCCAAGGATTAAAGTGAAAAGATCAGCAGACTGTACCTGTCATTGAGGAACACAAAAATTGTGTACAGGGAAGAGGGAGCAGGAGATGTGAGGCACCTACCTTTAGAAAAAAGAATTAAGTTTCAAAAACAAGGCCTTAGTGTTAATGGTTTAGGATCTTGTATCAGCTCTGCTTAGATGTCAGTGATGCATCCTTGCAGTAACAACAGTGCCAGAACTGGGGTGAAAATGAAAGGATACTGAGCAGAGCAATTTCTTCAGATTGTAGAAATTAAATTTAAGGTATTATTTTTTGATTCTTGACTTAGATGAGTGTTTCAAAGGTAAATATAATTTCAAAATATTGTATTTCCAGTTCAGTTTAATTTTTTCTGATGTTCATGGACAATTTCTATTACTTCAAATAAAAATATTTCGGATGCTTCAGGACAATGTTTGCTTGACAGTTACCTGGGTTTTTTATAAAGATATTTGAAATCTTCAAAGAATTCTCATAATTCAGAAGTGGTAATCTGGAAGGCAAAGTGCTGCTGCTCTGTACCCCTCTTGTAAATCTGCATCTGCATCCTGCTCCTTTTATGCAACTTTCAGACACCTTCTGACCTTTCTATAGGATCTATATATTTAGGGAGAGTACAGCTCCATGGTGAATTTCATTATGCAAATGTGAAGGGGAGGAAATTGCTCTTAGTAATTTTCTAATGATATATTTAAGTTTTAGAAATTTTCATTCATAATTCAAGAGTGCAAATATGTCAGACCACCTGATGTTAAATCAGCTATGCACCTATAATAGCAGTTCTGATCTTCCACAGAACCTGCTATAAAATTAGGACCTATATATAGAGCCTATTTTGCCTGGCAGGATATAGACCTAAAGGCCATGTGATCAGGTGCTGTATTCCTCCAAGACAAATGGAAAAATGGATTATATTGCTGCACAGCCTCCCCCATGGAGCTGGATAAAAGATCATGCACTTGATGCTTTTGGGGAAGGCTGAGAAAGTCATACTGCTCCTGGCATTCCCTTGAGTCAGGGATGGAAAAGCATTGGCAGACATTTGAGAAGAACTCCAAACCTGAGCTGACAATGCTGAAAGCTCAGCTGACATAACACTCACAATGAAGAAACTGCATAATTTCTCTTCTTTCCCATTTCCCCACAATTTTTATCATACACTTATTGAAGGGTGTGAATTCTCAGGAAAAGCTTAACATTGCAAAGTGTGAGGAAGATAAAGGCTCTTGACATATAAACTTAACATATAAAACTGTATATTAAACTCCAGTCTGGGGTGCATCAGTCTGGCAGGGTACTACTGAATTCAAAGGTCAATGTATGCTTACTGGAGGTCAGTAAACTGTTAGGAGCATACTTCCCCCTGGGCAACAAATGGGCTTTGTAAACAAAACTGATAGGAAAATAGAGAAGCTTTGAAAACCCTGAGGACATTTTAGCATTTCAATGGTCCTGAAATCTAACAGGTATTTCCCTCTGGGGTTTCAGTTAGTCCCCAGGATGTCTTGGCATGAATCACCAATTCAAGGATTAGCGCATATATTTCCTCCTCCTGGTGTGGGAGCCATTTGTACAGCTGCTGCTTTGGGAAACATTCAATAATCCTTCATTCTGAAAAGTCATAACCACATAACCAAAGCCAAGAAATCCTTCTAGGACATGCGCTGCCTCTTTGCTTTGGCTTCCATACATTTGGTATGCACATGCAAAGCACAGAAAATGCTTTGTAGCAAGTTTGTCACATTCTAAGAGTGAGAAATCATGGAAATAACAGGTTGCAGTTTAATGCCTTTTAATTCCCAAAGCACAGCACTAACAGGACAGATGCATTCAAAAGAAAGAATGTGGATGAATCTGGAACTGAAGCAGGGCCTAACATATGGGAGTAGATAAACCTGTCTATAGAAAATAAGGACACGTGGAATTTTGCCAGCAGTCAGCTGAAACTGGCTCTGCTCACAGCCTTGAAATGTATATTCTGTCTCCTCTCCAAGCCTTTCTTTCTGTTTGATTGCTCCTGCTTCCAGTCCAGAAGACTCATCAGATTCCAAGCAACTATTCTATTGGGGTTCTTGTGCCCACCTAGTAACAGGATGATCTGTAAACCTTATGAGAACTGTACTTTAACTTGGCAGGAAATCACAGCCCAAACAGAGCTCAGTTGAAAACCCTGAAGTTAGTAGAAAAGCTCCCTGTGCCTGAAGCCCAGGTCTGAAATGCATTTAGAAGTCCCGTGCCTGAATGTGGCTCCTTGGTGGTATACTTGGTCAAGGAAACACATTGTGACTTCAGCCAGGCTCCAGCTGAAGCATGCTGTAGGGATCATGGATAAATAAAAAGCCAAATTTCGGAGTGAGTGTTTTTCCAAGCCAAACAAAGCCACTGAACTTTCTGGGGTTTTCTTGGCACTTATACTACTTTTGGGAATTTGAATGGTGCCTGTCCGAGGATAATTGACTCCCTCTGTATGCTATTGTGATTCTCCAAAAAAGCAGCATTTTTCTCAATCTTTCCAGGCATAGTCATGTTCTTAATAGCAACTGGACAGAACAGGAAATGGAATGGGGTGTTCTACACCAGGTCCAGATTAATGTCCGTGAAAAGAAACCCATCCCCCTGGATCACCTCAACAGGTGATGACCCAGTTACGTTAATAATTCATCATAGGATATAATTCTCCTTATTTACACATGGTACTTCCATTTCCATTTATATGAGTGGTTTAGCCACAGCAGGAAAGAGGAGATTTAAATCTCTGGTTTCTGCTATGCATGTTTTAAGAAAGAAATTAACTGTACTGTACAAGGCAGAAGAACTCCAAGCTGCAGAAGCTGACTACGCTGAAAATAAAAGCAGAAGTGGCATCACAGCCGGGAGTTGTTATGAACATAAGTCACTCTTTATTTTTAAACTTCATGCTTTATAAGGCCTGACATGATTCAACTTGTTGATGAAGTGGAAATTTTCACTTGGTTTAATTTTGCCAGTTCAGTAACTTTGCCACCATTGATGCACTTTTGAAAGGAAAAGCCAGACCACCTCAAGGTAGTTTTTCATCTATTATTCCAATAAGTATATTTGATTCTTTTGAGTTTGAAAATGGTGCTGATACTCAGGCAAATCAACTCTTTTTTCTTGGTATCAACAAGTTAATGAAAAATTTTATTAATTTCAAGAATCTAAAGCTAATATTTGTTTCACTGAATGAGCCTATTCATATTTATCTTCTCTCTAAGCAGATCATGTATTTGGGTCCTTTGGCATCCTATAGGATGAACATGCAATCTTACCAGTAATTCATGCTATTTAAATTTAGCTAATAAAATTCTGAAAATAATTCTTATGAACAGTTTTACTGTTGCTTTGGAGATACAAATGTTCCAAATATTTTTTTTTTATTTTACAGAATTTCAAACAGAACTTCACAAGTGAGCAACATTTATTATTCAACTGTTAGAATGCCCAAAGCATGCTTCACTTTTCTGATTTTCCTTTACATGCAAAAGAAAATGAAGTGAAAACAAGAAAATTAAAACTCCACTAACTGCACAAGATAAGAAATTTCTTGTGTTCCTAAGGGCATCCAGACCAAACACACATTTTTGTTACTATTATGGCATTGCAGCAAATTGAGTGCTGGTTAATTGCCTCTTTTCTAACTGATTTTTTTCTGGCTGGGAGCATGAGGAAGGTGAGAAGACTTAAAATTCATAACATCCACATGACAAAAGAACACCCAAAAGGCAACAGCTGCTTAGAGAAGTGAAAACATTGCATCTTCAGAGACCATTCAAGCAGAATAGGTTTATCCTTTATGAGCTTGTCACCTAGACTAGTGAGGAGTGTAAAGACACCACATGCAGTTGTTGAGAAATACTAAGAACACATTAAAAGTGCAGGAGTGTATATGAACCAAACCTTAATAATGGCTGTTATTGCAACACTCAGTCTTATGGACATTCCAAAATATTTTGTGTATTATACTATACGATAAACATTCAGTTATTGTCTAAAAGAAGAAAAAAAAATCACCACCAAGGAGGAAATACACATTTATAAATAAGGTATCCTACAAAATGCATTTGTATTTATATCTAAAAGATGAGGCACAGGATACTGGAGCAAAGCAAAGGCTCCCCTCAACTGCATTGATTGTGGGTGAGAAACAGGAAATTAGTTTTAGGATAAAGACAGGTAAATGAGTGAATGAAAGACAGAAGTAAACCAAAGCCCCTGCAAGGAAGTGCACACCTCAGCAGAAGCTGGTTAGAAGCAATGGCAGCAGGAAGAGCCAAGGCTGAGCTGCCTCTTTCCCAGGCCAGCATCAGACTGAGCCCTGAGGAAATCACTCTGCCAGGCAGGGCCATTCAAGGAACACTGAAACCCAGCTTTTGTACTCCTAATATAACAGATCAAATTTCTTTCTACCTAAGAAATATTGAAGAACAGAATTGCAGAATTCAGCTACTCTCTTAACTAGTGTTAAGTCTTGTGAAAGTGCCTTTTTTTTTTTCCTTCATCTTTTCTAGAAATTTTTTGGGCCAACTTATCTAGTGCAATGTCTCACGCTAGGGTTGTTTCTAATAAATAAAGCAGGGAATATAGCCACCACAGAATTTGTGTCCTATAATGTGTCTTATAGGCAAATTAATAGGATGCCAGATTTGAGGTGTCAGTTCACAGATGTATGATACTTAAGAAAACAAGAAGAATGCATCAGGGCTATGGGAAAACACCAAAAATACCAATCTGCTAAAATATGAGTCTCAGATTCAGGTTTAGTGTCACTTAGCGTTGTCTCTAAAATATGGACAAGTTATTTTATTTAAAAGAGAAACTCTCAATGCTCACCAAAGATACCAGCATACCCATAATAATGGGTATCTTTGCTGATGCATTGGCAAGAGGGTCTTGATTATTTGCCCTCAATGCTATGGCTCAGTGTGATAAAGCAGTGAGGCACAGATTACTGAGCATGCAGCTAATGCTGCAAAGCCCTGTTACCGAGCTCTTTGCCCAGCTCTTTGCCTTGTGAAGTCAGCACAGGTGCCATGAGCAGGGTGCTGGGAGATCATACCGTGGTTCTGACTGCCATGTACCTGTATCTCCTGGACTCCAGCCTGCACAGACAGAAAAAAGGCATGGCAAAGAAAAAGGGAGATGGTTTTCTGCTGAGAGACAAAGGGCAGGAGGACAGAGGGCTGTGTGTGACATTCGTGTGCCAGTGCATAAGACGACAAAGCTTCTGTAAAGGCTGATAAAGTCATAAAAAAACCTCCAACAGATTGGGAGGGACTCCTGGAGGTCATCCAGTCCAACCTCCTGCTCAGAGCAGAACTACCTCCAAAGCTAATCCAGGTTTCTTAATACACTGACAACAGAGATGGAGAGACTGCCTAGCCTTTATGCTACAAAATAATAGAAATAGCAGGTAACAGTAACATATATTCAGCTAAAATCCATAATTGAATCTTACGTTCCTGTATATTCTTTACTATCCAAAACTGGCTTGCAAAGTAAGAGCATTTCTCACTGTGACACACAGCTTATCATCTATAGCTTCATCCTCTGTTTCTGCAGCCTTTCTGTTTGCAGAGTAGGTCATGAATAAAGAAAGGAGAACACTGGGACCTGGACACGTGAGCTCAGACAGGGGTTACCACTGTTCACTGGTAGTCTGCTGCAACTGGAAGCAAGCAAGTCATTGCCAGAACAAAACCCTTCAATTTAGAAAGCATCACAGTGTAATTTTTCCCACTTCCTCCCCAGCCCAGTATTTTAAAACTTTTTCCTACCTATAATACAGTGATTTGTTAGCTTATACTTCACACACACCACAGTAAGACATGTGGTGTAATGGGGGAATGTAGAGGTCTGGCAATGTAAAAGAGGAAGCAGTTTAATTAACAGAAACTGTATCCCCTTCCTTGATTTTTCCTTCACTGAAAATGCTTAATCCTGTTTATGTGACAATTTGCTTTTTCTTTCTTGAATACCAGAAAAAAAGTACTGATAATCAAAACTTAAATAGTATAGTTAATTAGTCAGAATGAGTAATGAACATTCAGTGATAGTGCTAGTGAAAATCATAAAGGACTGGGCTGAAATTTTATGCTTCCAGCAAAGGTGTGGCATGAACAACACTATACTGGGAGTGACTCTGTGACTCAGATGTACAGATCTTTCCTCAATTCCTCCTTGCTTCTGGCACATACTATTTCACTCCTGATCTACTTCAGTGGTAAAATATGACCCACCCTGCAATGGCTCATCTACTGTTTATATAACCCTTCACTGTGCCTGTGTTTTCCAGATATTCTACAAAGGCAGAGGACGGGAAAGCAAAACCAAGGACTTAATTTACTTCCATCTGTCTAGAACAATAGCCAGGTAGTTACCTAGATAACAGCTGGGCATACATTTTTCAGACAAGGCTAAAAATGATACTCAAATTAAGTAAGGGGTGTGGAGAATAAATCATATTTAACAAGGCAGGCAGAAAAAAAGCCAAAAGACACTGAGCTTCAGAGTACAGACAAATGAATATAGGAGAACCATGTTCTCAAAAAGTAAGAAAATATAAAACTGTTTGAAAAAATATTATATTACTGAGATTATAAAGTGCAAAAATATTGGGAATTTTCCATGCTTTACAGACAAAACATAAGGCTTACTGACAAAATGAAAATGACACTTAATAGGGATCTCAGAAAAATGCAAGGCTTTCAACCATTTTATAAATAAAGGTCTATCTTAAACTATTTCACCTGATTTTCAAATTCAAGATTCTATCTGTAAAAGCAGGAATAAGAAAGTCTATAAAGGCCGTTTTCTGTGTAATATTCAATTGAACCTTTTCCTCACCCCATATCCACTTCTCCCACTGCAAATTAATTTGACAGGTTCCTGGCAGGGCTTCAGCAACTTCGCGTTTCTCCAGAATTAGCAAAAATGCTAATTTGGGCAGTTTGCTGCTAGTGCAAGTTTTTAGCCTGGCTGAAACTCCAAGGCTATTTGAGATAATATCAAACCAAAGAACAAAGGGCACCTGTCATGAGCCCCAGGCGAAGGAAACAGACAGCGCTCGAGGAATTAAAATGAGATTTCTTTACAGCAAACGCGGAGGGCTGTGAGCAGAGCGGTGTAGGAGCAACTGGGGCTGCTCTAAGGCAGGACGGAGGGGAGGGAGAGGGAGGAAAAGTGCGGCGTCTCTCGCAAACAGGGGCTGCCGGTGAAAGGGTGGGAATGGCTCTAGATAAGCTTCCTGATCCACTTCCACTGAGACACTCCAAACAATGGGGTGGCAGAGCCACTTGCAGGCAATGGGACGCGTACATCAGCCAAAACTTACATGTAAAGCTACATAAATCTCAAAATAAAAAGAGCAATAACAGCAACAACTGCATTAGAAAAATCTTCTACCAGGCAAGACTGATCTGTATGTGATATTTCTAAAGGGGTTTTATACTTGCAGAGGAAGTTATTGCAGTTTCTTTCATCGCTTGAAAGCAGAAAATTTTGAAATGGAAATAGCAAGGAGAAAAAAAAATCTAAATATGACTGCCTTTTCTTTTATTATTTATTCCAATATGTGCTGCAGTTCCTCCAAGATGCCATTAATATATGTAGGCTGAATTAAAATCTAGAGCAAAATGTCACAGGTAGCCAAATTTAAGCTCTGACCACTTCTCTAAATATGTGGTATACGAGGGGTGTTCATTGACAGTGAACTGCTTCATAGATTTGTCAAATAAAAATAAAACTAAACTAAACTAAAATATTTATCGTGTCATTCTGATTTCAATGGCATCTTTCAGATAAAACAACTGTCACCTCAAAACACATATAATACACACACACACATACACACACACACATCTGAAGATTACTTTAAACTTTTTATTTTCAGCTAATATTTTCAGGTGAAGGTTCACAAATCCCCATGCAAATGGAGGTATTTTCCTCCTGTAAAATACATGATTATATTGCAGAAATTTCTTGACACTGGGTATTATGTGATGGTTTATACTGTTTGCATCCCCAGGCTTCATGACCAGGAAAGAGCAATTTAGAGAAGCATCACTACATTCTTCTGCTGTTCTTATGCACCTGCCTGGTCAGGGTCAGGGGAACTGATTGGCCCCAGCCCATGGCCATCCTTTTGCCAGCTGACCTCTAAAGAACTGTTCTCACTGTATATACCAATCTTATTTTAGGTTCTATTTCAGTGTGCATTTTACTTTATAATGAGTGATTCTTGACTTTATAACCTGTGATTCTCACTGCTCCAGAATCCTTTGGGGATCAGCATGATTTTAATCTTTGTTTTCAGGCCATCACAGTCATCTTCCTATGTCCTTACTCAAAACTAAAGTCTTGCATAGAAAATTACATGTTCATATGACCCAGCACTTATATCTATGGTAATTTTTGATAATACCAAGCTACTGAAATATAGTCTTCATAATTTGGGACAAATTCCAAATAATTATGCCCAATGTTACAAAGATTCTTTCCTTTGGGCAAGTTTCAAGATAATTGGCCCTTTGCAATAATTCTGACATTTTCTTCCAAAACGTCACAATCAGCATCAGAAAACAAATATTACAAAGGCCTGTTTTTCCAAGGATTAAAAGAAAAACTTGACAAATGTCTCAAGAGACTGAAATAGAAAATAAAATTATACTAAATAAAAAGAGATGTAATTTTAAGATGGGCAATGCAAAGTCGATATCACTCTTTCAAAACTACCAGGCAATTGTGGTCTTCAGACTGACTGGAAAGGAGCATTAACTCAGCTCAGGAAGACAATTCTAAGGAAATCTTTTAGGAGTGTTCTGTCCATTACTGAGGCTAACTGAATGTTAGTGCTGGTATTTTTTCTATGAAAAAGGAAAACCAGGGGCACTCTAAGTGTCAAATCAGCCATGTATCTTACCTTGACAGGCAATGTAGAGGCCCTTAAAGAGATGTTTAACATCTGATACTTTGCAGATAATGTTGTTTTTTGTTTTTTGGTTTTTTTTTTATGTGACAAGTTGAATTTTGTCATGAATGTATGAAGAAATTCAAATTACAAATCATGCAGTTTTGAAAGGATGAGTACAAATGTAAACTGTTGCAAAAAACCAAAAGAACTCCTTAGGGCATTTGGTATGCAAATTATATTTGGGAGTTTTAAGACTATTTAAACCTACATCTAGGAAAAGGAGTAACAGAAACATGGAAGCAATACTTCACAGAACACTTCTGGACTCAAGAAAACCCTTCTTGAAAAAACTTAAGAAGATTCCAGTAGCAGTCATAGATGCCAAATGGTCAAAGTCACTTCCATTGGAACAGAAGATCTCTATGTTAGCAGGGAAAAAGGAAATTTCAAAGCATGTCCAAAGAACTTCCACAGCAGACATAAAGCCCTCACAGGAACCTTTTGCCATTTAGGACTGTGATGCCAAGGCAGAAGCACAACTTGGAGCCTCAAACCAAAGCAAAGCTCATCTCTGGGAAGTTCTGTCCAACTGGGGAGGATAATTGCCGTAACAACACAGACAAGTTCAACATCAAATGGGATCAGCACTCCTTGAGTTCGTGAAGCAGAAGCTTGGAAAGGAGTTATGAGTCATCAATTCTACTCTGTAAATCTATTTCCATATTTTGTAATCTCTTGTTTGACCTTTATGTTAGTAGAAGAAATCAGCACATTTAACCTTTAGGCTCAGCTTGCAATAACCATGAAACAACACCCTGAGACTACCCTGTTCTAGGGGGAGAGCAGAAAGTCCTAGTTTATGAAGCCTTCTCAATTAACCTGACCTCAGGTCTGTGCTTCAAATCACATCAAGCCGGGATCTGACCCTGGCCTCAGGGAAGCACTCAAATCACTAGGCTGCTGTGGACTGGCCAGGTTGGAAAAGAAACCTTGAGAAAGTTCTCCTTAGAGCAAAGAAATATCAACAAATATTTGTAAAAATAAATGACCACAAAAAGTTTCAATTTTAACTCATCAGCATTTTTTGAATGAAAACAAATTTTGTGGAAATATCCTACCCAGCTCTAGCTGCTTTTTCTATCATAGGTACAGACTAAAATGAGGCAGAAAGCATTTCTGAGGAAAAGTCATCTACAGACAGATGGCTGAGCTGTGACCCAGATTCTCTCTACACCAGTGGAAACCTGAAATAACCCTATGGAGTACAGAAAGACAAAAACCACTCTGGTATCTCAGCTGTAACAGGACTAGCTGCTCAAGAGTCACAGCCTGGGTTCTCCATATTTCTCTATTACTAATGCATTTTTCTTAAAAACTGTGGAGGAATCTTATGCTTCCCACACTGTGCACACCATTAGGGAGGGCAAAAGAGGTAAAGATGTCAATGGCAGAATCCATGCACATGCCTTGACAGTTTAAGTAGTTCTTAGAAATCGTGTTTGTATAAAAAAGGCCTAATTCAAAAAAGGTTTTTCTACTGAAGAGTCATCGCTAAGTTCCATATAATCATCCAGATATCAGTTTTATAGGCATGCTATCTTAATTTTAGAAAATCAGTGATGAAAAATTGTTATTCACAGAACTCAATGGTCTGACCAACCTATTCCAAAGTGTGGCCCAGAGTAGAATGAATAGTATTTTCATTGACCTTAAACTAGCATGCTGTGAAGAACCTCAGCACTGGAAAGATGGATTTAACTTCACAATAAAAAGAAATTCTGCATAATTCATGTATATGAACTCTGATTCTACTCAGTGCACTGTGAAAAACACTATCTAAATTGGTAACATATTCTTCTATTATAATAATTTTTATATCTACCTGGTTTGGCAACCATTGATAACATTTGACATCCTTTGACTAATTGAGAAAAAAAATTAAGAGACCTCCACTGGTCTAGTTACCAAATTTAAACTATAAAAACCCACTAGGGCAACAATACTATTCTTCATCCTCTTGATTTCTTGCCAGTCTGCCCAAATGATGACCTTTGCAGTTGAAAAAACAAAGGGTAGGAAGAACATTTCTGTTCTTGCATGCAAGTTACCTTAACATCTGTGTCTGAGATTGCCCCAGTCCTTAGCAGTTTATCACCTACTGTCTACATATTGTTCCTGCTAGGGGCAGCCCCAAGTTTAGATAATGCCAGCTGGATCAGACTCCATGTAGAACATTTTCCAAAGGAAAGATTTTCCCCTTTTTAATTCTCTGTTGTGTGAGGGGTCTAGATTGAGGTTCTTTCTGCCTTAGAGGTAGCTATGAAACCCCCATACGGAAAACTGCATTTTTGTTCAAGAGGTGTAGGAAGGCTGGGTAAGGGGAATACTTGTTTCAGTAGTTTCTTTTTAAGTTCTTTCACCTCAGGTTGAATAGCAAAATATTAATTGCAGCAAAAGTAAGGGTAACTCAGTTCCAAATTGTGATGGCTCAACTGTCTACTTTTGGACCTGTTTCTAAACTTCTGATGTAATCAATAATGTTTAGAGAGAAATTTCTATCCTCCTGAAGCAGACACCTATCCTGGTAAACTGAGGCCCAATTTAGACTTTGCTGTATATAATACAATCTGAGATAGTAAGATCACCTGTAGAAAGTCTCTGTGTATGTGCAGCCTCTGAGATGACTGCCCTGGTTTTCTCACCTTGTAGCTAAAGAGGAGCTTCCACCATTTTCTCCACCTTGTGCATTTGTGGAGACCAGCATGGTGTGAATGATCAGTGAACACCTTCCCAAATAGCTAGGGAAGCAAAATAAGATACAAGCACCCTAGTTCATGGATCTCGAGGAGGCTTCAGCTGCAGTGAGTCTCAAAGTTGTTAGAATTTTGGGGGAAGTGAGAAACAGGTCAAAATTGAGAATAGTTGAGACTAGATCTTCTGCATTTTGCATTGCTAGGTAGAGGAGAGGAGAAGAGGAATGGAGATGTCAGTTGACCGGAGCATGCAACACAATCTGTTATGCAACCAGACTTTTCAAGTGCAATATTCTGAGGTAAAAACCCAGTAATAGATTTTCCTATACATATCTGTCTGATAAGGTTTTTCTTATTTGGTCACATTTGCTGCATTTTACTGTTCCTTATAAAATCTTCAATCCTCGAATGACATATTTTAAATTATAAATACTACATTTACAAGAAAATTAGTCTCTTTTATTAAACAGTCCCAAAACTTTTTAAATTATTTTGCAAATTCTTACAGCATCCTTCAACAATACATGCCATCTCAAAATAAATTAAGAAAAGTTTTAAGATTTATCAGTATATATTTATGATCTTTGATTTGCTTCTGATTGTACAACTATTTGCAGCAATCCTTCAAAACAAAGCTCCACTCCCCACTGAGTCTTGCAGTCACATATTCTTTCCTTAATGTATGTTGCCAAGTAAATACCTCTTCTTTATTAACAGAATGTATGTACTTCTCTCCTCATAAAAAATTGCTATCGAGGAGGGACACAAAGTAAATGATTTAACTTGCTTTATTGTAGAACTCTTTTGTGTGTGTTTGGATGCATGTTTTATATAGTAGACTGTAAAACAATATTCAGTGTGTGGTAAATGTATAACCTCTTATAGAACACAGAATAGTAAAAAAGTTGATAAACCAGAAATAGAATTACTGTCTTAGTAACATTTCTTAATAAGCCAAGATGAAGGACTGTTTTCTGCTCAGCTTGCTAGATCTTCAAGAGAAAGTGCTAATTCTGGAATAATGCCTTTAAACTCCTTTTAATTCTCTCCGTAGAGGCAGAGAAGAAAAAAGTCACTGCTACAGCAAAGTTCTTGGAAAAGTTTCAGCTGATATAATTTGGGAAAAGGGTCTTAATTCAGGGATTTTGGCAGTATTAAAACCAAAAATTAGGCCTCGTAATGATATCAATGATTCCATTCACACAGGTTTAACTAAGGTATAGTCCAGTCCAGTTAACACAGAGGTGCTGCAGAATTACTCGCTTTAGCTGTCTAAACATCACTCAGGGAGACATCAAAATGATTTTAGAAAGCTACCCAGGAGAACACCTGCAATCTGTGGGAAGAAAGAACACCTGTTCCACTCTGATTACCAAGAACGGAAGTCAGCATCTTTCGGTGTGAAACAGCCCTTTCTTCAGATCAAAAGCAGAGCAGAAAGACAGTAAGTTATTTGTGTGGAACTAGCATCAGCACTGAGATAGAAGCAGCATTGGAAGCATTTCCACTGAAAAAAACCAAACCCAACCCATTTGAAAACAACCCTGAAATTCAGGCTTCTACAATGATTTCAATAGAGCCTTTGTAGTATTACAAATAAAGAAGTAGACTTCAAGTATAAAATTGGGTTTTGCACACAGAAAGTAATTTACTTCTTATTTTTACTGTCTTCTGAACTCCCACCCCTTTCTTTTTTTTCAGCAATTCACATAGTAAAAAACCTCTAGTTTTATTCATACAGAGTACAAAATGATACACATTTGAAACAGAAAGGGTGGGTTCTTTCCCAAGGGTCTTACATTAGAGAGTCACCTTTTTCACATCTAAAATCAAGCTGCTTCTGATGAGAAATGCTGCAACTCACGTTAAACAGCATGTGAAGTCCCACAGCAGTGTTTATTACAACTGGCTCATTCAAATCCTCATGGTATGTTACATAATATATAAGCTCTCATTGTAGATGTTTTCCTTGAGATAAAACTATCTAAGGAAGCTAAAAATAGCTGGAGTCATTACAAGGCAGAGTAAGTTTTCAGGGACATAACTTCTCCTTTGTATGAACTAGTATGTCCCCAGACCAGTCATTTGCCACCTGGTGACCTTTTTATCACAAGGATTTGCATAAGACTAAATTTAAAGTTCCTTACCTATAAAATCATGACAAGTTTTCAGAGATCTCTATTCTCCTTCTTTGTGTTGGGTTGAAGGGTGATTTCTTGCTCAAAGAAATAATAAGGATGAAGAATGTTCTACAATGGAGGACAAGAAATGCCAATAAAATTTAGCACTCTCATTTATTTTCTCTTCTTTTTTAAACCTATCTACTGGAATTTCCTCTACTTGAAGAGGAGGAGAAACAGATTATGACCATAAATTTATTTAATTGTCTGCACAGGTTGAACTAACCTTTACAAATTAAACATTATAAACTTCTAAGATTTTAAGAGCACTTTGACAAAACAAGATGGGAGAAGAATCTATAGCTCTGTATGGGAAGCCGTCTAGCTTTTTACAAGAAATTATTACGGTAGTTCCAAATAGAACTGGCATAGAAATTAGGAGAATTATGTATAATGCATTTACCATGTGAGCAGCAAAGTACCCTGAAACAGAAGAAATATTCACAGTAAGTAGTTTAACAGATAAGCTCTTAATTAAAAAGTGGTGATTCCAGTTACCTGTGAAAATGAAATACTGTATTTAACGTATGTTATGCAATATGTCAGCAGTTGAAATGTGCTGTTTCTTCATCAGTTATTATAGTCAGGATATTTTTAACTGTCCTTAGTATCTGAATGGCTAATGTTTAACTAACTCTTTCAGTCTGGGAGGTCCCAGATACTTCCAACAAAAGCTAGTAAATGCAAGTTGGATTTCACATTTCAGCTTGGCCTCTTCTATTTAACATCTAGAATCTCGTTTGCAATATTTTCCAGTAAAGGTCTGTGCATTTTACATGCATACAAAATTATATAAATATCCAACTATATCTGGATCATTATTTTACCAGCATAGTTAAACAGAACAAAACAAAACAAAACAAAACAAAACAAAACAAAACAAAACAAAACAAAACAAAACAAAACAAAACAAAACGCCCAGGTGTTAGTACTGTGTCTTTAGGGAATCATTGATGGAACTGATCATCCCTAAAAGCAAAGTTCTTCTGGATTGCTAATGCTTGCAAAAATTCTGCCATTTTTAGATTTTCTTTTGAATATCCAAACTTTGGGGCAGATGTGACTAGGTAGAGGAAAAGAAAAAGGCTAGAATATTTTTATATTATTATATTTTAAGGGTTTTTTCAATACTATAAAGAGACGTCTACTGTTCCTGCTAGCTGTATTGTCAGCTTACTACTTCACTATGTTTTTAATGCCTTCAGTAAATTTAGACTTGGGCTTCTCTTTTTTTTTTGAGCATAAAAGTATTATGAAGAGCTCATGTTCAATGCTTCCACTTTGTCTCCTTGTATAGAGGTACTCAATCTGTGTCTGAACTGCCTATTTAATGCATGAATGAGGTGAAAACTCGTGCTTCTGCAGCCCAAAGCAAATATATCTTCTAGTCAAGATATATTGAAATAGTGAAAATAGTCCTATGTGTCCTACAAATTGCATATTGTGCTCTCCTCAATAGCACAGTTGCTTATTTCCTGGAGGGTTTTTGAGAGCAGCTGCCTGTGCACTGCACCCTGTGCTCTTGGCAGGTCACGATGCTCTCAAAGGGCTGTGCAGAGTGCAAAAAGAGGAACCCTTACACTGGATCCAGTCAAGTTGTCCTCTACCTCAGCACCTGATCCCAGAAGGTGGAGAGTCCTGGTTGACCTGACCTTGGCTTCAGCCAAACAACTGGAACAGTGCCAGGAGGAGGAAGCTTTCTAGGAAGAATCCCAGCTCCATTGAGCCTTGTTGGGGCAGTATCCAAAGGCTCTTGGGATCCCTTCAAGGGGGGCTGCTCTAAAGGATGTGCTGCCCAGTGTTGACTTGTGTTTTAAGTCATTCAACCTTTGGTTCCTGTGGTTCTATATTTCTTATTTTGGGATCTTGTCCCTCTTTTTCCTACTTTCACTCTGTAAGAAAGCTGTATTCTTTCTACAAATCTCATTACAATTTGTGTCAGGCTACTGCTTAGCCCTGCTCTCCATGCATAGACTTATCACTAAGAGAATCCATGAACCGGGACTTGAAATATTTCCAGGGAGTTCATCCAGGGTACATCAAATCTACCATCTACTCTGAATCATCTTTTCAAAGCTCAGATCTCCACATATGATTCACAAACAGAAGATACCTAAGAAGAGCTTTTGGCAAATTAACTTATTAGTTCCATCCCTCCTCTTCCTAAGCATTCAAGTTATCTGCCCAGATGGCTGCTCAGTGAGTCACATTCCTCCTTCACCATTGTGTTTATCAACTATTTAGGTTGCAATGGAAAATCCTTTAAGCATGACCTTGTCTCCTGAGGTCCTAATTCAGCAACACATTTAAGTATGCATCAGCACGCAGCCTTATTCCGAGAAATGCCATCCATTTCCCTGATAACTGCCACACACCTAGAACAAGCAGCTTGCTGAAGTGGGTCCACAGTACCTTCTGTAACAAGTAATATTTTCAAGCCAAGGAAAACCAGAACCATTTAAAAGAATATATGGGTCATGAAAGATCCAATTTGCTGTTGTGGGAAATTTATGCAGTTAAGAAGCCACAGACATATAAATGGCTGCCTGTAATTAAATTTTATTCCCTTACTGTAGACTTAGGCAGGAATGATTCAGTATTACTTTCAGTACTTATTGTAATGTCATGGAAAACCAGAAGAGTTCTATGAAAAAATAAACCCAAATACAACCTTAGAATCTAAATATTCCAGGAGACTGACTATTTCCAGGCTCAAATATTTCAGTTAAATGGCAAAAGAGAGACAAATAAAGCAAAACAATTCAAAATCATGGACTTCAGCCTGATTTAGCCTATCTAAATCCATCTTGCAATTGTCCCAGAAACACAGCATTCAAACCAGAACAATTGTGGTGAAAATGCAGAGAACAAAATAAACTTGCATAAAATAAACAAAATAGACTTGCATAATTGAACATAGAATCTTCTTCATTTCTTGCTCTTGGCAGATGGAGACAGGGTACACAGGGTAGGCCTGAAAAAATCTGAAGTGCAGAACACTAGTAAATAATCTACAGAATTTAAAATTAAAAAAAAATCAAACAAAAAAACCCTCTCAAAACAACAATATTATTTCTGGCAGATTAGAGTACCTAGAGATGCAATGATGAAGATGAGAGATGGGGCACTTTTATGACTGTAGGGTCCAGATTTCTCTTTCACAAGGACAAAATTAGTATCAGTGTGTTAAACATCCTTATAAAGATGGATTATTAAGCTTTAGTCCTTTTAACTAGGAGAAGAAAAATGTATTTTAATTTTAAATGTGGTTTCTCCTTTACATAGGTTTTAATCCATATGTAGGATTGAGGTAACTCAGGCTGTCTAAAAATGACAGATTTCTCATCATTGTGTGGCGTTTCCAAGCAGGAGCAGACCTCTCATAGCTGCCTAAGGATAATTCATAAACTTTGGTACACAGCAAAACACCTATACAATAAGCACTCTTCTGCTAGTTTTTTTCATAAGAAATGCAACTTTCTAAACCAAGAAACCCAAAGACTGTAGTGAGCAGACACTCCTTGACTGTGTGTCTTTAATATAAACTGTATGGACTAGTCCTCTGTCACATACTATTTGAACTTTTTATCAAGCATCTAGTCTGGTAAAAATGGTTTCTTCAGGAAAAGTGTGTTGACAGTACATCAGGTGTAGAACAGGAATGGGAACAATGTGAAAATGTAGGTACCTGCGCAGTGGGGTAACTTTGATCCTTTTTAATAAAATACCTATTATGCAGGCTCTATTTGCAGAATGGGATAAACAAAGTGAAGCCTGGTGAGGCAGTGGATAAAAATTCATCACAAGCTCTTAGTGCAATACAGTGACAAGTATAATTAATAGGACTGTGTAATGTCCTGAATAATGAAAGAAGGAGAAAGAACTAGGATTAGGAGAACAAGTACAGGAATGCAAAACACAGTTCTAGTGTCTTGGTTCTTATCTGCATGAGATTGTGGAAACTTTCTCACTGTTCAAGGTAAAAAAAAAAACCCAAGCAAACAATTAAAAAATGCAGATCAAAACAATGATTTAACAACCATTGACACTTTGGAACAGGTATGACCAATCCTGGTTTCAAGTAGGAAGTAAGCCTATATATCACTTCTCTGTGTTTCAGCTGGCCTTGCTTTCTAAAAGACTGCAGGCTAAAAAGTGCTCTGAAAGCTGAAGAAGATATACAGGAGAGCCACAAAGGCAATGGCTACAGTGGTGAGAAATTCAGCAGTACAGTAGTGGGTCAGTAGATCAAAGTAGTTCTCACTAGTGTCACTATCTCTGTCATAATCTACTTGGGACTAAATTCAAGATTTCCTAAATTATCCTTAACTGTCATGTGTTTTGAAGGTGTCTAAAGGATTAGTCTGAACCCGATGTTCCCATAAGGAGGTGGAATATATTTAATCTGAAACTGGAGCAGATCTTCCTCTTAAATTTTTTAATGGATGATCTGGCACACATCACCACTGCTCTGTGATCCTACAAAGCAAGCTCCATTGATCGAGGGTCTGCCTCCAAAAATGGCATGTTGCTCCTCACCTGAACAGCCAAAGTACTTCAAGTATTGAGCAACCTGCCTTATGTAAAGATTTTGACTGAGCTTTTCAAAATGAGGCCAGTCATATTGTAAAAAGGATATTTTGCTCCTAGAAAGCTAAATAATGAAATATTCTTTGATCTATTAAGCAAAAGGCTTGATTATAGCCAGAGACTACTAGTTTAATCATGATGAGCACAAATTTAAAATTAAATGTAATCTTTTTTCATAATCACCACTGTTGAAACAAATTATTTGATTCCCTTGTATTTATCTCAATTAGCATTAGCCATCTGATAAAGAGACACAAAAATTTTGTCACGTTTAGAGTTATGTGGGATGAAGTACACTGCAGTCTCTGCATTTGACACTGGATTTGACTGGACTCTCTTTCACTGCTTAGGGGGAAAAAAAGTTCAATTTCCACACGATGCAAATTGAAAATATTCTGGAGGATGTAATTATGAAAGTGTTACTTTTATTTAGCCCATTACAGACCTAAAGGCTTGAAGTAGCCTGTTAGAGTAAGGAAGTCAGACCAGAAGATCTTTACTTGTTCTAACTGGTCCTATTTACAAATGATTCACATAAAAGACTGCGCAGCTGACTGCTGTGATAGGGAAATCAGGAAAGGTAAAGATTTTCTGGAAGACAGAAAATACAAACCAATGACACCTTCTGTTTTGGACAGAGGCATCAGCACAATTAGTTCCTCTTCTGTAAGCAGCACCTAAATATCCTTGAAAGCCTTGTTCCTACATTTTATTTGTGTAATTTCAATGAGAAGTTAAAGAGGTTTCAAACCCAATACAAGATTTAATTACTGAAAATCTTTGGGGTTTAGGTTTTGCTTTTTCTCCCTTTTTTTTTGTGGCGTTTTGTTGGTGTTTTTTATTTGGATTTTTTTGTTGTTTTTTTTTGTCCTTAAAAAAAATAAAAACAATAAAGGAGCAGAAAGGAGCAGTTTCAGGTGAAGTTGAAGCTTTCACAGTTACTCACATATCTTTAATGCAGGGTGTAACAAGGCCTTCAGTACCAACTCTCCAAGTACACTCCCTGCTGTGGCATTCTCACTGCCTCAAAATAACTCAGTGTGCAGTGCAGAGATACTAGTCTTTAATTAGAGACCAGAACAGTTTCAACATATGGGTCCAGATTCTATTCAAAGCAACTGTACTACAAGTGCACAATCCACCTTTTGTTGAGCTCAGCAGAAACATAACCTCCTGCCTTCAGTCTGGAAATAGTAAAACCATCCCAAAAAACAGTGTAAGTCACACTGGGGTGAATAATCAAAATTCAGACTATTAACTAAAGTAACTGTTTACTGAAGTTTTTAAAAACCTCTTCCTTGACCCCTTTATTATCAGGCTGCCAGTCTGGAGCAGGCCCAGAGGTTTGCATATGTTCCTATTGGGTTTTCTGGACAACAGTGCAGGAATTTAAAAAGAAAATCTGAAATAATAATGAGGTTTTTGCGTGTGTGCAATCACTATAAACAAAGTCCATTTACAAAAAAAAAACCAAAAAAACATTCTGCATAACATTAGGATGAGGTACTGTGGTGTGAGCTTGAAATATCATTGGACTTTGGTACTAGTGAGATCAAGGGTGGACCTGCCAAGAAGAGAGAAGCTCTCTGCTGCAAGAGGCCAATAAGATCCAGGCAAATGGACATATGTCCCCCCACGTCTTCCTTCCACCCCACCTCCTCTTCCCAGATTCCCACCTCAAATTAAAGTCTTTAGGAAAAAGAAAAACAAATTGCCTTTGCTTTGGTTTTCTCTGCAAAAGCCAAGTGGCAGGGTGGCTGTTTTATTTTAGGTCTGGCAATCCCACCAATTGACCTAACGGCCTTGGCCAGGACACACAGTGTGATGCTCCAAAAGGGTTGCAGGCAAGAGCACACAGTGACCTCCTGCCCAACAGTTGTGATTAATGTGGCTGGGAATGTAGCACATACAAAGGTTTTATTTGAAGAAGACACGACAAATTCACTAAAATAGATTTGTGTGTTTATTTCCAATTTGTCAAGTAAAGATAAAGCAGATTACAGCTTTGAAAATTCCTGACAGTCTTCACACAGCAACTGTGAAGACATTAAAAGCTCCTTTAAACTGGAATGATAGCAGTAAATGAAAGTCTTTTCTTTGCTACTTGTGGTTGAAAAAGAGATGGTTCTCTGAGAATGATTAGTATCAGTCCAGATTAATGAGGTATTTTAGGGTGTCATTATTACATGACAGGAAATAAAGTGTGCTGAAGACTGCATGAAGAGAAAAAGATTTTCTCCTCACAAATGCACAATCCAAATCTATCAGGAATGCTACAACTAGTGGCCTAAACAGAAATTTCACAGAAAATAGAATTTAATGGGCTACTTCACTCTTCATATTTCTACTAAAAAATATTGGCTTTGCCTTCCAGACATCCTACCAAAACCTGGTAAGTCATTGCTGGCACTGTGTATGAGCTGCTGTCCCAGTTCAGGCCCAGATCAGCAGGAGGGAGTGTTCTGTTGTTTGATATCATCTTATGTCACAACAAGAAGAAGGGAAAAAGGATTCCTTGTAATTTCTGAGAAGGGGAATGGTTTCCACTCAGGAATAGGAGTGATGGATAAAACTGTCAGAGTAGGTGCCACCAGCTGTGGCCACATTGTGTCAGGTCTGGTCAGGCTTGGGGACCATTTTGCATGTAAACCATCCTCTTTTTTTGGTACACTTTTGTTATCAATATTGCTGTTGTTAGTGTTCGTTTTCTTACCTTGTTGCTGTTTCCAGTAAATTGTTCTTATCTCAACCTGTAATTTACACCTTTCTGTGTCTCCAATTCTCAACTCCAGACCCAGAGTGTGAAGGGGAAGGAGAAAACAGGGGGAGCAAGTGGGTGGTGTGTGGTTTTGGAGAGTTGGGAAGGGGGGATCAACAAGTTGGGGAATTCCATTCCTAAACTGTGACACCTGTTCCATGAAAATCCATAAATGCATCAGTGCACATAAAGGTTTCCATGAAATGCAGCTTTGACAAATCATCCTAAATTCAGTCTGACCTTTGGATAATAAAGCATGTCCCTTCAATCTCTCTTTTCTTCTTTTAGCTGCTGTATTACTAGAAGATAATTTTCAGAGAATGTGTACCATAAAAAAATAAAATATAAAAAGAAAATAAAAGCAAAGAATGCCCAAACAATCATCTACATGGCAGAAAATCAATTGAATCCCAGCCTGATAAAAATTTATCTATGCAACAAACAAGTTTATGACGCTCATTGTGCTTTCACAAGACAAAATCTTCACCTGGAAAACAGTCTTTTCCCCCTGCTGAAAAGCCAAGATTAGAAAAAGCCTATTGCACGAGAGAATTAAGCGAGAAGAGCTGCCTACTATAAAAGTGAGACAAAAAAGATGAACAGCCATAGCAATTTTGCAAGGACAATTTTGTTAGTAACTTAAGAGATGATGACTTCAACATCAGCCTAAAATGATTCCCTGTATCTATATCAATCTTTTCCTATAAGAGCCTCCACACAATTAAAACAGTGCCATGCTTCTGGGGAAAACCTTGTAAGGTAGAAAAGGCAGAAGATTTTCCTTGCTTGTGATGATTACCCAGTGAATACACTCAAAGCATCTGAAATGAGAGCCTGCATTTTTCAGCTGTGTTTGTGTTTGCTCAGATACTCATCTGTTCCCTTGTGGTGAAAACACAAAATGTACAGTAATATGTAATGTCATCCTTTAGCCACAACAGTCGTGGCTCATGCCCAAGTAAAGTGTTCCCTTTTGCAAAAGAGACAGCATTCATTTTCTGTACCCCACCTAGTTATTAAATGAATGGTCATCAAATTTAAGCATCCGTTTATCAAGCCTGCTTCTCTAAAAGGCACTGCAGGCAGCACAATGCAGCTGCCCACACTGTGATCAGTCACTACTGGATCACTCAGCCCAGGATATTTCCATCACTTATATGCTTGGGGCACTGAGACCCCATTTGTCACTTGGAGCATTTGTGACTAAGCAGTAGTTGGACTAGGAAGACTTGAGAAGGTTAAGATTTTACTTGAGAAGATCAGGATGACTATTAGATGGAAAAGTTCCCCCTTGTACTGAAAATTGACTTCCCATGGGATATCCTGAAGGGAGTTGTGTTTTTTTTTGTTGTTGTTGTTTTTGTTTTTTTTTTTTAAATATACAATCCTGAATCTCAAGTGAGCTTCGTTTGGCTAATTTGACAAACTAAAAGCAACTCTGATATGAGATACTCCTAACACATTTGCTCAGAAAGCAAAAAATCCCACTAGTTCTTTATAAGGCATATAGAAATATAAAACACGTCTTAGAAGGTGGCATGGATACAGAAGTGTCCATGATGCTGGGAGAGCCACTACAGCATGCACTGCAGAGTGCCTTGGAATTACAGAATACTAGAATGCTTAAGGATGGAAAGGATCTTAAAGATCCTCTTGTTAGAACCCCCCTGTCCATTGCCAGGGACATCTTCTGAATCCTATTGAACCTGGCCTTGAACACTTCCAGGTAAGGGGCATATAGAATTTCTCTGGAGAAACTGTTCCACTCTCTGAGGAAAGAATTTCTTTCTAACATCTTGATTAGGCAAGGCACCAATGGACAAGAAACTACTTTAAAGGTGACAACTTCAAGTAATAGGAGTAGCTTTTTAGATGCTGTGTGGCCTACAGCACTTTTCTCACTTGGCTGGATGACTGCTTTGCAGTGCAGCCAGGTGGCATTTATGCCTGGCACGACTGTCACCTGTTACAGTCTACCTGACTATTAAACCGTGGAGTGCAATGCAAGAAGGGAACAAAATGTAGCACAGAGCAGTAGCTCCCGTATTTTTGCTACTATCACAAATTTAGAAACTGGCTCTTGAAGCTCAGGTTTCCAGCTGTTGGAAATTTTTTGTGTCAAAGTTCAAATTTTAATGAATATAAGCAATGAAGCAATTTAACTGGAAGGGCTGTATTTGATTTGATAATGTGAGATATTCTCTTCACACAGCAGAATGTTGCTAGCTCTTTAACCTAATGCAAGTTTTTTTTTCCATTACAGTGAAATAATGGAAATCTTAGGAGCATATAATCCACTTTCAAAGAACCCTTCAAGTCTATAAGTTTCTCTGAACGGAACCATTTCTGGTTCACCTGTCATCAGTTTGTTCCTGCTGTGCGTGCACGCCTGCGTACAGCTCCATAAGCACACACACACACACACACACACAGACACACACACACACACACACACACACACACACACACACAGACACACACACACACACACACACACACACACACACACACACCTGCCTCCTCAGAGTTATTAATGCAGCTGTGCACGAGCACACTGAGAGCTGTGCCAGGCAGCTCCGTCAAACGCACTGGCTAATGGAGAGCGCAGCATATGGTGTGTTAATTGTCGCACGCTGGAGCTGAGGTGCACACGTGATTAGGAAACACATTCAAGCTGACAGAAATGTATCAGTCCTGGTATCCCAAAATATGGGGCTCCTTAGATGGGAATCACAGATAACCTGCAAATGGGAATGATGCTGAAGCGGTTCTTATCTGGAGGCAGCTCGGACATGTAGCTCTTCAGTGTAATTACATGTAGGCCTTAATCTCTTCTTTAAGTGAACCAGAAATTTCTGGTCACTTTCTAGAATTTCAAAAGTAGATGTGCTACATTAAAAATACCAGTAATAGCTAAGAAAATATGTGGGTGATAGGGTTTAGCTTCTCTCACTAACTAATGCATGTTATTCCTCAAACTGTTTTACTCTTCATCTCCACTACTATTTTTCTCATTAAGCCCAGAGAGGACCAGTTCAGTACTAATGACATTATAAATTCTACAATCTCCCCAGTTATCTTTCAGTTTTCATTGGATTCACATATGGAGAACACCACTATATAGCTAAATCCTCTTTGGCAGTCAGAGAGGCTCCTCAGCCACCAAAGGAAAAGGTAAATCCAACAGCATCCCATTCAGAAGTGCTGTACTTCTAATTCAGACATAGTGAGGGTGGGGTGAATCAACAATTAAAACAACTTGGAAGCAATTGTTCAGCATTCTGGGGCACTTTATCTGGCTATGCTGCTTGCTGTAACTAAAGAGTTTAGCAGCTCTCACTCCAAGGATTAAAACACTATGACCAATTACTAAAACAAGTGTTTTGCACAGACAGTTCAAATAATGAATGTGCTTTTTGTAATTGCTTTGCCTTTTCAGTAGAATGCTGTCATCACTTTTGGCCGCTGGTGCATAAATTTACAAACATCATGCAAATGCACTATTTGTAATAAAACTGACTAATGAACTTTAAAGGCCAATTATTTCTACATGTCTGCTGGCTCACAGTAATCATGCATCATTCAGATTTACACTTCATACTTGCTGTAGTGCAATTTTAATCACTTGTTAATGTATGGTTTATAATAAGCATCATGAGCAACCAAGATGGAAAATGGGTTTCTCAGACTCTGAAGATCTGACACCTCCAAGACGGGGGTAGAAAGCAGAATAGAACAAATAAAATAGAACAAAAAACCCCAACAGTATGCCACAATTCAAACTCTACATAGCTCCCAAAATTCAAGTGCCAGGGAGTAGCCACAATATCATCTCCTGCAGGACTCCAGTGTGTGCTTGTGCCCCAGCCCAGGGCAGGCTGGGACACACTTGTGGGGCTACTCCTGCAGTGGGGCTGTGCAAGATCTATGCACCTGTGTAACAATGCAGGCTGTTTAGCTGATTTCACAAATGGTTGGACCACAGACAGTTGTGAGAGGATTTATGACAAATTCATGGGGCCCTTGGTTTTTACAAACAGGTTTTCCAAATATCTGAACCTCGTATATTTTTATTTAGATATTTGTTTTCCTGCTGCAGCTCCTATAAAGTCATTTCAGGCAGGTAGATTGACACGCTGTTGGCCCATTTCCACAGCCAGCTATTCTTTATATGCACTGACTTTTCTTGCTTCTCTTTGTGCTTCCTCAACCAAATCAGCATTATCCTAGTTGTTGTGATAAAAAAGGGTTATGATCACTAAATACATAAAGCAATTATCATCAGGAGCTAAAGGCTTTCTGCTGGCCAGACAAAGATAGCTGAGATTCAAAGCCAGTTTCCTATTTTCCGTGGTCTCAGACTGGGAAATCTGCTGGCCAGACTGGAATTACTGTCAATGATTTACCACCAGCAGAGGAGTGGAGTGAACCCCTGGGGGCTGTTTCTGACTCTGCCACTGACCTTGGATTAATCCCTTGACTTCTCTACACTTCATCTTACCTATTGCAAGGCTTAACTGTCTAGAGTACAGATTTAGAAGTTTAATTAAGCTCTGCAAAAATGTTTAAATCCCTTAATATGAGGCTGTTCTCTTTTTTTTTTCTTTCTTTCTTTCATAATGTCCCTTGCACTGAAATAACAAGTAAAAGATGCAAACAAACACCTATAAGAAAGCTGTTGTGCTGCTCACTTCAGTCAGCATTCACTATCTCTCTGCCAAAAATGAGAGTGCAGAACCACTCTCGCTGAGGATGCTGTTTCTGCAGTGTCTGGGGTGGCAGTGAGAGCTTGTCACCTAGCTGATGCTGCATGTAGTGACACTGAAGCCCCCAGGAAATTTTTCAGGAGAACAGTTTGTTAATGTCACCACTAAAAACTCTCATTAGAAAAATCACTGCTAAGAGTAAATGCCTTATGTCTTTATACCCCTCTTCCTGTCTCCTCAGAGCCTGATATTTCCACTGGGAGCCAGGGAAGTGCAAGAATCTGTCATATTGTCATAATAGAAAGAATTAGAAGAGGCTGCTAGCTCTTGGAGTGTTTCTCTAGGTTTTTGGGGTTTTTTTTTTGTCTTTTACCTCATAAAGAAAATGATAAAATTTCACCTCGGGAAAGAGAGGAAGTTAGGAATTTGGGAGTGGAAAGATATGAGGATAAATGTCAAAGGTTCATGAGAAACCAATGCTAGGAGAAAAAATTCAGGTGGAAAAGCAATTGAACCTTTCCAGAAAGCCCCAGGCAAGTGGAAAAACCCTGCCTCAGTAATACACGTAAGATCAAGGGACCCCTCTTTAAATCAGTCTTTATGTGATTCATTGGGAATCAAACTGGGCCAGTCCTTGCATAGGACTTGCATTGGTGCAACAAGGATAGTTTTAGGTGGGGGTGAAGGGACACTGAAGATAGGTAAATATGTTCAGGATAGCAAGGCCAGGCTGGGTTCCTCTAAACTCAATGTCTGCTTCTGAAATCTTTCCTCTTCCAGCCCACTGGGCAATTTCTCTCTGTTCTCAAAACTCATTCCTCTCCAATTTATTCAATATCAATGCAAAGCCACTCAAGGAGTCTGAGTGACACTTCAAATTAAAATACCAGCAGTTCCTTGACAACCGACAGCCCTGTATTTCCTTACATCTAATCACAGCAGAACTGTCTTACAGTGTGCTGCTTGTGGCTTCTCCATCCTGAGAAAATGCTGATGGAGTAGGCCTGAGGCAAGTGAGAGGTTTGAGCAAGTAAGTGCTGGAAACTTTTGAGAACTTTATTCACTGTGACCTTATTTTCTATTGATCTGTTCCAGCCCCAGTTCTTTCTGGGCATAAATTCAGTTTTTGAAGGATAACAGAGTTCCTGCTACTGCAGGAATGGTCTTGCTAGTTTGCTAGCTTCTTTGAATCTCCCTGGAAAAGTTCAACATCACTGCTTTAATCCTTTCAAGGTCTTCATCCAAACACTACATAACAGTGGAATCAACAAAGTCCAAAATAAAACACAATGCATAAACCAACAGTTATATTTCCCAAGGGGAAGGTGATTTCCTTCCTCACCAAATCTTCCTGTTTCTAATAGTTACTTCCCGCTTTTTTCGAGGCTTAGTTTTATTAAGTAAGATAAATATCAGCTCACATATTTAACTTCTCCCTTCCCTCAGATCTTTTCTCCATGAGGTTTTTTTCAGATCAACAGTCTTAAAGGTGACTTTAAGACCTAATGTTTTTGTGTTAATTTACTTAGCAATGCTCTACATCTACATTTAAAGAGACTTCAGAGAAGGCTTGTTGATGCTAAAAGCAAAAGGCACACACTCCTCCATTATAGGTCCTACATCTGACTAACAGGTCTGCTCTGCTGCATGATGTGCTGGAAGTAATTCCTGTGTTAGTGATGCTGTGGTGTGTCCTCTTGTTGGACTTGCCAGAGGGCACCCAATAGAACATCCGATTACTACAGATATGTTTTAAGGCCACAAACAACCCTTGAGACATGGGATATTTAGCAAAATTGCAAGGTGCACAAAAAAAAAAGTGTCTGGAGAGGAGCTCTTCTCTCCAGTCTTTGCTTGACCCATCAGTTTCTGATAGGTTCCAAAACTGCAAGAAATTATCCAGCCCCTTCCTGGCCCATAGGAATGGTTTCTCTCTGTCACCTCTGCAGTGAAGACATTGCTCCCTGTTCTTCTCATGAATTTCCAGTTGCACTGCAGGCAGGTCAAAGGACAGGGAAATTCCCCATTACTGCTGGCTTCTTCCTGCTGATCAAGTTCATATGCCTTTGGCTAACTCAGTCTCTATTGCAGAGGTTCCACCTTCCTCAGAACAAGCATCCAGGATACAGAAGGAAGGCAGTTTCTTTCTTGCTGCCCAGCCACAGACCTATAGCTGAACCAACATATAGTTATGAGTGCAAGCAGCCAAATATAAGTGCTGCCATCAATCTGTAAACCACAATTACAGTTTAATTTTCTAAGGAAATAAGCTGAGGAAAAAGCAGTTCCTGGTAGTTTGGAGGTGAGCAGTCCTCCTGCAGCAGTGAAGGCTGATGGTTGCATGACATTGATTTGCTCCACAGCAGTCCCTGGGGAGCACGACAGCACAGTGATGCTCCAGGATGCAGAGCTCAAAACAAAATTATTATTTCTCCCCTTTTTACTGTCTTAACCAAAGGCATGACTTAGAGGATCCCTTATTTGGCAGGCAGAAGCAGTACCAATAGGAAGTGGATGATATTAACAAACCTCTGAGCTCTAACAGGGCATTCAGTGTCCCTATCTTCATTTACAGGGAGTTCAGATTCTGGGGCAGTAAATCCCAATAACCCTATGCTAAAGGATCAAACTAAGCTAAACATCCAGAAAAACTAACCAGAGAACAAACAAGTAAATCTTCTGTACAACCAGTGTATAAAATGCTCTGATAAAGAACACCTTCTTATTACTGTTTCTAAGCTCAGCTTTATACAAACGAAATTATCTTTTTCTTTTTTTTTTTTTTAATAGTATTTAATTTCTAATGTTTGCACTGCTTATATACTGTTTATAATCTAAGCTCTCTCTGTGACATATTTGGAACCCAATTCTCATTCCTTACATAATGTTCGACTGTCCACCAGGGATCCATTATGGTTTGGAGTAATCCTTCTCCCAACACACAGTTATACCACAGCCTCCCAGTGGCAAGAGCAAGCCAAGGCAGTGCACAGACTTACACTAATACTGTGAGGCTCATAAACAACAGTAGCACTAACAATTTCTCCCTTACTATTTGAAAAGAATCCTTTTCCTCAGTGCTACCAACAGAACTGAACATAAATTTAAGAAGTGCCAACAGCCTGCCAGCAGCTGCTGCTTTTAGCAAAAATAAGAATGATGTTTTTGATGTCACATTTTCTTTTACGTCAGGAAACAGTTTTTAAGTAATTTTTGGCATTCAGAGACAATATAAAGACATGAAAGGACATAATAAGTGGTTTATGCTTGCTTCTTATTAAAGCAGCTATTTTCCTGTTGCCCTATGAGAAAAGTTAGTTTGCTATTTTGCTCAGTGGTTTTCTTTTAAAAAGTTCACTCATTTAGATTTCTGAATAAAGGCATTTAACAAACCCAAACCCACATCTTTGTTCTCAGGAAGGTACCATAGGCCATGTCAGCTTCCCAATGGTGTGAACAGCTCCTCTGTTTTGTGGCTGTTAACACCTTGGTCTTACACTTGGACATTAATTCATGGGAGCAGATAAAAATATGCATAAAATTTTATTTTAACCTTCCTTTTAAAAAAGTAATACCCAGAGCCACAATAACATACATTTCAATAGAAACCTTTATAGACCATTTATTTTCCTCTTAAATAGCAATTTTCCAGTTCTCTCATGCACAAGTGTTTGTTTAATCAAAGTAGTTTCTATCAATCTTTCAATGAAAAAAATGTGCCTGGGTACTATACAAGCTACAGAGTGATTCAAGAGGCATTTCTGCCAGCCTTGCATAGAACTTGAAGCATATCAAAAAGGTGTTTGCTGGACTGAGCCACAGTGCTCTGCTCAGATCTAATGCTTTAGGCTTTAATAACTTCCAGGGGGAAAGGAAGAATAAAGAAACAGCCCATGAAGTCTTTCTAAAATATGAAATCTCACAATTTGCTTCTGTTTAATTAGTAAGATTGGTAAGAGGCTTTTCACATGCAGCCTGCACAGTGTGCACTCAGCGCATCAGTGATGCCTATATACAGCTGAACTGAATAGTAAAACGACTCCCTATTTGTCCCAAACTTGGATTTTTTTTTAATGTCTTGGTTTAGACTGGACCAAAAGCCACTTCTGCACAATTTTTCGCAAGGGAGCAATTCCCATATTGGCAAATATTTCAATTTTCTGTGACACAGAAGCTTAACTTCAAACTTCCCTTTGGATTTGGTGATCTTGTGTTTATATATATCAGAAAATGCTCTTTACACTGGCTAACCATATTCAGGAGTCTCACTCCCTAAAATTTCATCCAGAGATACTATCCCAAAACTGGCACATGACTCCTGTTGACTTGCATCACTATTGCTATGTTCTTGAGGAGAGTTTCAATGTCAGTGAATTATTTATTAAGAAAATTTGTTTAAAACCAGTTGCTGGCAAATGTACAGGTCTGGTCATACACACTCAGACATGAATGAATAACCCTGTTCAAGATCATCCAAGCTCAGGGAAACCTCTTTTTCAGGGAAACCTCAGGGACCAGTGCAGCACAGTCCCCTTCCCAGCTGACAAGCTTATTTTAGGTCTTCTGCTCCTGGCTGCTCCTGGACTCTGCAGTTTCCTTACCTAAACCATTAACATTTGCTTCTTACCCCCATTTCAGTATCTCTTGTTAGGAGAGCACTTTAGCTTTAACTCCATAGCTGGGTCAGCTGTGATCTGTTCTTTGACAAACCCTCCGGACTTTGTGAAGATAGCAGCTCCACGTTATGTTTTTTGGATAGGCTACTGGTATACTTATTGTAATAGAGACAAGCTCCAAATCTTGCAGCAGGATTTCTTGGATATCTTAAATTTCTTCTTATGTATATATTTTTAAAAGAAGAGATCGGAAAATAGAGGTTTTAGGAAATTTTATTCAGCGTTGAATTGAAATCTATGTGTAAAGCGAGTCTGTGCAGCAGGCAGGAAATTCCACCTCGCAGATCGTGTTTCGCTTGCTCAGAATTGCTCCACAGGGCCAGCGAGGGAGCTCCAGCTACGCCTGCCCGTGCTCAGGGAAGCGAGGAGTGTGCCAGCAGGTGGGCACTCGGCGAGGGCAGGACGGAGGAATCGGGAATCCTGGCCTGGCAGTGGCTGTGCCGTTCAGAGCTGCTGGATGCAGCTCGCTGCCCTGCAGGGTGGGCTCTGCCTGCTGACCCCATCCCAGCACATGCGGGCTTGGGCTCCGTACAGCAGCTCCTGGCTATAAGCAATTGCTCAAAGTTGCAGCTGGACTTTTTATAGTGTTAAGAAAAAAAGGAAGAAAGGGTCAGCCTATCGATTTTCACATGATCCTGGCCATTTAAGAGAAGGAGAGGTAGGAGGTTTATTACTCTCCCTTCTTTTTAAAGTTCAGTCTTTAAATTACTGTTCTAGTTAAGTTTGTTTTGGTTTTATTCTCAAGGTGAGATACCGCAGTAAATTTCCACTCTAAAAGGCTTATAGTACATGAAGTACAGTGGTGTACTGTGCAGACCTCTGCTGAACATAGCCAACTCACAGCAGTAAACTCTTGCCTTGGCAAATTCTGCACCTTTATAAGAGAAATACTATCAGGACGTAGTAAAGGCATGGGATTAAAAAAAATGGAGAGTGAGAAAGAGTGTTGAATGATTGCAAAATAATTTCAGTATGAATTGTTAAAAAGTCAGCTAATTCAAATATTCATTAGCTGTATAAGAGCAAATATCACAGCCTGTAAGATCAGTACTGAGTGAAAAGAGGTGCTAGTCCTGGTGCTCTGGCATGGCACTTTGTTTATGTCCCCACTCCAGTCACAAACCTGAGATGTCTTAGTCTGAGCTTTTATGTTTAGTCATGACCCAACTGGAGCTCCATGGGCTTCCCCATTAACTTATGTCATATCCTTCTTGGGGAAGGGGAAGGGAAAGGGGAAGGAGAAGGGGGAAGGGAAGGGGAAGGGGAAGAGGAAAAGAGAAAGAAAAGAGAAAGAAAAGAAGAGAAGAGAAGAGA
>QUSF01000002.1:9807575-9864510 GCA_003676055.1 Chloebia gouldiae | reverse complement strand
AAAAGAAAAGAAAAGAAAAGAAAAGAAAAGAAAAGAAAAGAAAAGAAAGAAAAATAATTTGAAATTATCAGATATCTGAAAGGAATACAAAGGAAAAAGCATTTCTGAGACTGTCCATTTTAATGTGTCCCTATATTTTGTTGGGTTGTTTAATTTTCTAAAGTTCACTTTTAATCTTCTGTTCATTCATGCTCAGATGCTGCACAAAAAATGAAATCTTAGGCAACGACTCCAAAATCTAACAAAAATATAATAACAATCCAAAGAAATAATGGCTAAGGAAAATGAAGTCAGATTCAACTGCCCAAATTGATTATACCAATGTAATATTTTGCATTTAAACTAACACAGCTAAATAATATTTAGCTTGGTACTTTTGAAAGTCCTTTGTGATACACAGTTAAAATGGAAAATCAATGAGAAAGAATGAATTAATGAAAAAACTAATTTTAAAAAATGTATGTGAGGTAGAGGTAGAGGCTTAATTTATTAGAAAAGAAAAACACAAAGGCCCTGAACCTGTGGTCCTACTGGCTAGGACCAATTGAAGTTATTTCATCAATATGCAAATATAGGAATCAGCTCAGGCAGGTCAGAGGCTGGAGGGACAAGATCCTGAAGCATTATGTATAGGGGATTCCCATTTGTTGTCTGAAAGCTGATTGACACACTTGATCCTTCATGAAAAAAAATTAATCTCTTTTGCCTCTAGCTCACCATTTTCTGAAATCACAGTATATTTTGCACTATCATATTGACAAACAGCCAGACCTGTTTGCAGGGGACTAGGACTTCTCCTGTGTACAGCAGTTCTGTCCACGAATAATTTCTCTGGGGAGGGAAAAGAGATCGAATACACAATGTACAGATGAGCTAGTGTTTCCCTGTCTCTCTAGCACTTGTAATCAAGCTTCCAGTCCTTCCTGTTCTGAAGAGAGCAATTTGATGCAGCTGTGCTGTTGGAACGCAGTGATGTAAATCTGAGCTTGCCTGGCTACCTTGGCCTTTAGCTATAACTGAACTGCATTTACTTCTGCAGACCAGTGTTGGCTTTTATGTGAGCAGTTCTGATGAAGCCTCTGTCACTAGGCTTTTCAGAGATTACTAGGGTATTCAGAAGAAAAAGCTCCCCAAATTTGTTGTTCCTGTTCTCCTTTTGTCACCCAGCAGGACCCTGCTCCTCTGAAACCAAGATTAATAGGGAAAGTTTGGTTCAGATGCCAAAACAAAAATAATATTGTCAAATATATGCTATGCAAAAAAATATATAGCAGACTACACATGACATCTAGCATTAACCTTGATTCTTATTACAAAGTCATTGAAGGAAACAAAATATAGTTGTGTATGGGAACAGAACTGTATTTACTTGTCAGTCTGGATCTGTTAGGTTCCTAATAGGATATCAGTGGCCTTAGCCAGAGCTACAAGAGGTGAGGGAACAAACACAGTCCTTAGAATGCAGCATCAGTCAGAGGAGTAAGGGAGAACTCCTTCACTCCTCCTTCCCTGTGTCAATAACTAATATCATAAAGAACTGAAGGTGACTACTAGGGACAGAGAAAAGGGATAACTTTAAGTACTCAAAGACAGATAGGAGAAACTAGAGACCTGGGCTGTGTTTTCTGGCTCCTGAAAACTATTCTCTCTGCAGCACAGCTTCTGATTTCATTTGTCATCCAAAGGAAAATCCCTCTCAGGAGGTGGGTGCATACAATTTAAAAATTCATCCTGGCTATATTTAGGATTTTCAAGTCTCTAGGTATGGTTTCAATGCTAGGAATTTCTTTAAAGCTTTTAAGCCAACATTCATTGATAGCATTAAAACACAGCTGTACATGATTTATATGTTTTAAGAGTTCTCTCTCTTGTATCTCCAGCTAAAGCATAAACTTCACAACAATGCTGTGCTCAGCAATTCAATAAACTTTAAATTATTTGTCTGCTCCCTGTGCTGAAACTCCTCACTTCAGTTGTGTCTCTGACTCTCACTGGGTCAGTATTGGTTAGATCCTTCAGGAGCTTGCAGAGCTCAGCCAGAGGACGTCTTGCACTTCCCCATCACATTTCAGCACCTGATCTTCTTCTTCCTTGAGGCTGACAAGACAAGAAAGCCACTCCTCAAGCAGATTCCCAAAGAACAGACTCCATTCAGAGGTCTGACCAAGTGTTTTAATAAGACAGTTCCCTGCCAGTGCTTGGGGAACTGTTTCCCAACTGGCATGGCATGGGCTACAGTCACTTTTCTTGCAAATGAGTGGAGCCTCCAGCTGTGGAATGGCTGCATAATCTTTTGGTTGGAGCAGAAGAGGAAATTCACCTTCCTTTTTCTTGCTTTAATTTTCCATGGTTTGGTTTATTTATTTTTATGTGAGATGTATTGTGCAATGTTGAGCAATACCTCCCTAGCTATGTCACTGTTCTTGCCAGTTGACATTATTAAGCCTGCTACTAATTTCTTCCCTCTGTCTTGCATTCCTGTCTCTTTGTGAGGTGAGGTGGGGGTGGAGGCTTTCCCTGGGGAGCAGAGGCTGGTGCCTGCAGAGTGTTGGGAGCCACCCCAGCTCTGCACTGGAGTGTTTCAGTGGGGACTATTCACATCAAGCAGCTGTTCACTCAGCCAGATACTTGCCTCTTGAACATCTCCAGTGGAGCCAAAAATAAACCTGTGGATCAATTCGGCTCCCACTGAGTTTGATGGAATGTTTTCCATTGATTTCTAATGAGATCTGGATGACAAGCATTTCTGCAGAGAGGCCCTGTCTCTAGCCTGCGGGGAGGAGAAACTAACATGTGGTTTCTCCTTTTCACATAGGGTTATTCCCCCAAATTTTGCAAATAAGTGAGTATGTGGCCTGTGTAGCGAAGGAGACCCACTGGTCCATAGACTTTAACATTGACAGTGTTGGCTCCCCAGCCCTGTGAGTGTAGCTATTCAGTATTATAACATTCAAAATAATTATACCTTTGAAATACTTCATTTGAAGTTGAAATTACTTTCTTTCATGAACTGTTTCTAATTATTGTACTTCAAGTGACAAATTAAATGTCATTTGAAGCAATTATACCAAATACTCAAAAAATTATACCTAGGTATGTCAATTAATATAATTAAGTCAAAAGTTATATTTCACAGCTGATTCAGCTTTTCCATTACAGCCTTGAAATTGCTTATGAGTTGAAAGCCACATTTGAACAAATCTGTAGTAAACCAGAACACTAAAGGACTTATTTATTTTTATGCATTTATTAGACAAATTGGGAAAAGCATGAGTGATCCTACATGAATAAGAAATAATATAGTGTTCTTTTTCAGAAGTTGCGTTTTTTTTCCCCATTTAACTTCAATAATTTTGTTTGTCAAAGACCCATAAAGGAACTCGTTGTTCCTGAGCCTCCACTGTTTCTTCATGGAAAAAGCAAACAAACATATTCTAAAGGGATTTATGTGTTAGTTTTAGTTTCACAATGGATATAATGTAGAGATTCAAGTGAGGCAACAGCATGCCAGCTTGCTCCTTTCTAAATAGCCTCTAAAACACTGCTACGCTTTCTTGAACCTCTTGGTTAATGAGAAGCTGGGGTCAGTACTCTTTCTTCCTTAGAAAGAAAAACAGATCATGAAGCCTGACATTTTTGATGTGTAAAGCTCCACGCCTCTGGACGCAGGCAGACCAAGAGAGTAAACTTTCTTTGCTAATTGCTCTGAGAGCCCTCAGTATGCTTCAGTGTGCTTCTCTACCTTGTGTTTACACTCCTCAGGCTTGTTTTTTCGCCTGTCACAAAAACTGCCTGGTCTACCTGGTTAAACATTTACCCAAACTTGCTGTATTGTGGTGTTTTGGTTGACATCTCCTGTAAAAGGTACATGATCTTTATTGAATGCAAGAGGGCTGATCAGTCCAGTCTTTAGCAGATGATAGTCCCCAAACTATTTTTTCACAGCTGTGTTCATTCATGATGCTGAGAGAGCAGCCAGTGCTGCCAAGGAGAAGTTCTGTGCCTGAGAAGTGGTGCAGGGGTGCACAAGAAAAGCCAGGACACTGCACAGAGAGCCTGCGCTGCCAGCAGGCAAACTCACGGCAGCACTTAGCTCCCCTCGAGCACCCAGGGAACAGCAGTGTGATCACTGGATACAGCCAAAAACAGCCCTAAAGGACTTGGCTTTCATAAGGAATTTTCTTCCAGTAATTTTTTTTATAGCATCGTCAATTAACAAGATTAAACCAAAAAAAGTGTCATGAAGTATAATCCTGCAACTTTTTTGAAACTCTTCTGATTTCTAAGTTTTCTTAAATCATAATAATGCATCAGTCATCCAAAAAGCCTATCTATCTTTGAGAAAAATTGCTACACATTGACAAAATTAAAGGAGAGAACATGAGCCATAGATAGAATCTAGAGTTCTTGAAAGGTGCTGAAATTACAGCACAAGAGACAGGTGGTACTCATTAACTCACAGATCAAATTCCTGCTGTTTTGTCTTCTCTCCTTGCTGCTTAGTTTCCATAATCAAAAATAAAAATAATCTAAAAGGAATATATATTGTGCTCCTCCTTCCATATGAATGCATTAGTCCCTCACACTCTTTTAAAGGATGTTGGCCTATGGTTTGGAACCCAGTCTGGGATGCAGGTGCAGAGATACCATAATAATGAGGGCCATGGTGAAAATACCTCTACAGATAAATACTCACAAAGGGGAACTCAGAGACAAAATGAATGTTTCAGAAAACTAGCAGTGCAAGAAGCTGTGAAAGACCAGGGACTAATTACCGTGTTGAGAGACAGTTTCACATTGCCACAGTGGTGAACAGTATAAAAAATAAATGTAAATTGTTAAGTGTACATGTCAAAAAGATCCATCTAGATGAAAAATAAGAGATCTATGCCATTTTAAACAATAATGGAGAAATGTGCATACATTTGTTTTTTTCTGGAGAGCAGTCTGTACTTGCAGTTGATTTTCGACTGTACAAAGGAGAGAGGTTAAAAAACCCTTTTCCGAACAATCTGCCAGTGAATAATGATAAAACTTAGTGACTTCAGTATAAATTAATACCTGGACAGATGAGGAACTCACACAGAAAAAAGGGAAATGTGGCACCTATGTTTATTTTATGAAAATACTAAAAGTAACTAAATATGAAAAAAGAAAATAGAGCCACATTATAATTACTGAAAAAATTAAAACTTTAGGAAAGTATTTCTGAAAACACAGATTATTAATATGTACATTAGCATACTTTCATTGATTGACAACTAGGATAAAGATTCTATAATTAGTCTCTTTAGACTAATGGAATGTTCATCTATCTCTTGGATACTTATTTCTACTTGGGATTTTTCATTTTTAAATTTCAAATTAAAAACAAACAAACAAGCAAAACCAAAAAAAAAACCCTAAAATTCCTAACAAGGAGCACCACAAAAATAGATTTTAAAGTATTTACTCAATAAAAACAAAGCAGTATTATCAGGAAGATATTTAAAAGGTGTGGCAGGCAGGCATGCTTAGGGAAGCATGCAGTTGAAAATATTTTGAAGGAGTTTTAGGGATTTTGTGAATTTAGGTCCTCATAATCGCCAGGTAAAGACAAGTGGGAAAATCAGCAACAGAAAAGCATTGACATTCATGATACTGCACTCATCACTTGACAATCTAGAGAGACTGCAAATGCTACTCTGTTTATAATGAAACATCCTTTTACTATCATGCCATTGTATCAGTTCCAAATGAATGGCAAATATTATGCCTGGAATTTACAGGTATAATTTATGTGGGTTTTTTAATTGTTAGTACACGGATTTGGTTGATAGAAACTTGAGAAAAAAGCTCATCTTTGACAAACTACAGCCAGAAAGCTGGAACATGACTTTGCTAAGTTACATGCTCAGTTTCTCTAATGGCAGACATGATAAAAATAAACTAGAAAAGGTAAATAGACACAACAGCCTTCCCACATTATTTCTCCCCCCATAATTTAAGTGTACTAGAATATCTTTTAGCATTCACCATCTTTTCCATCTACTTGACAGTCATTACCATGATTTTTTTATTAGCCTGATCTCCTGATACTAAAGTAATCAAGGGGGTCTGGGCAAAATATTCTCCATAATGTGAAGTCCTTCACAGATGTTATACCATAAAGGTCTGGCAAGCCAGTCTGAAGGCATCTGAGACAATCAACCTAACTCACATCAAATATTAATAATCTTTGTCTTGGTAGGCAAAGTGTTGTCATTTAAAAAGTTCTCATCTGAATTTTATTCAACTAAGTTGTAATACTACACACCAAGTTCCCTGTAAATTGCTCTGTGAGGGCAAAAGCAGCCTTGTGATTGGTGAAAGTTTGTAGAACAGGATAAAAGCACTTTACTTGTCCCTGATCTTTCCCACTATTTTTACTTCCTAACCAGGTTGATGTTGTACACATAAGAGCACCTAAATATTTGTGAATTAAATTATAATGGTGACTGAAATTAGATAGAACGTCTGACACTATCTGTCCATTTACAAACAGATTGTCTTTCTTCTAATATTTAGTGACAGTTTTTATCAAGTCAGGACCTTGTTCCTCCTTGCTAAAAGCTCAATGAACTGTGTTTTGTTTACCTGTCTTCTGACTGGCTTTAATCATACCTGCTAATTAGACATTACTTTATAAGCATTTAATTAAGCCTGGAAATAGTCCTACATGACAGGACATATTTCCTTATCCTTATCTGGGAGATAGGTATCAGATTTGTAGATAGGACAAGAAACTTACCGAAGAAATAAGGGCACCCAATTCTGATTGCCAAACATATTTTCATGCTAAATTTAATTCACTGTCATGTCTACAGGAAGTGCATAAAATACTGAAAAGTAAGCCTTGGGAAAGTATTTCCAAATAATTCTTTAAGTTCCATAAAATATTTTATTGAATAAATCAAATGGCCCATGCAAAGTATTATACAATGATGTTCGTAGATGCCTGAATCAGAAACTTGAGTAGCATATTTAATGAATAGGCTCTACAACTTCATTAGCCATGATAGAAAAGTTTAGCCACCTCTCCCTCAGATATCTTATTTTTAAAACACATCAAACATATACCACACACGTGGACATCACAAACCCAAGGATGCTTAGTTGGAGCTTTCTGATTGGTACTTGCTTGAGGTTAAGTGTCAATATGCTCCTTAAATTCTTCCTCCTGGTGCTGCTCGTGAGGTGCACACACGTATTCTTCAAAAAATGATTTAGAGTATGTTAGGCAAATCTCTATCTAGCTGGTACCTCTGTCAAACTATAAGAAACATTTTCCAGTATCCTCATTGCTCTTCTCTAGGTTTACTGTGTTAGTAAATGCTATTCTATTTTAGGTCCATAATTGCTTAGCCAATATTTTTTTTGCAAGGAATTTCAATGACTGAGATATAGAGAGTGGGGTATAATGACATTCAGATGACCATTACCTATGGCAATAGTAAAGACTACTTAGACAAAACAAGAACCAATAGTCATTTTTGATTCTATTTTAAATGTTTAGTGCCTTTTCATCATTATAGTAAACCAAACTGATCTAATAAGAGCAAATTTTATAATATAAGAAACAAAAATGTATGTAAATGTGAAAATGTTATCTCCTGTCAGCCTTAAAGAGTAATCTATTATCTAAGTTGCTCTGAAATTCTGATTTACTCCAGTTCTCTGCTTCCCAATGGACTTCTCAGATATTGATTTGAATATGACTGCACACAATTAAAACAAATTATTTCCCAAGAGTCTATGAAGCTATTTACCATTTTGCCTCAATAGCTAGCTGCTATAATTTACCAGCCCAGAGCCTTGCAATTCTTTCATTTGTTAAATATGTTGAAACAATTTTTTTTGCTTCATTTGTCAGCTGTAACTCTAATATATCTTTCTTTCTTCCTTGATATTGTACATTAATTCTGCTCTGTGTTAAATGGCAACTGCCATTTCTTATTAGAATCCTTTTCTTCTTTGGCCTTTAAACCTACTTCCTCACACAGACTCAACAGCAAGTTTCCAAACAGTCTTCCTTAATTATAAAGACAATCAAGAAAACAGTGAGAGTGATTCAAACTGAATATAGGCTTAAGGGGAATAAAGTGTAGTAAGAAAATAAGTTCAACATAGAAGAATTCTTGAGTACTTGACCCAAACCAGCTCACTGTTTAAGAGCTGTAAAATACGTATTAATAATATGAATAATGAGATGAAACTCAAACCATGCTTAGACAGAAATTCTAATCAAATGGAAGAAAGCTTTAAATTTGATTTGGAGAGGACTGGGAATAAATATGCATGGGAAATTAAAAGGTAGATTCTTATGTGCAGACTTGAAGTGGGAAAGGGAGGAAGTAGGAGACTACAGCAGTGATAACTGAGAAGAAGAATAATTGGGGAAACTAACATGTTTATGCAGAAATGTCAGGAGCATGAAAGCTAACAGAAAGAACTACAAGATTCAGAGCATCTGTAAAGCTATGATATACATGACACCAGGACATGATGATACAGAACACTAGAACTGTTACTGGCTTGCTTAATAAATACATACAGAAGAAATGGGATGAAATGTCATGTCATCTAATTAAGATTACATATAGTCATTAAGAAGCTCAAGAGGATACAAGAAGAGGATTTGCTGAAAATCTTTCAGTAAAGACAAATGCTTAAAAAAAGGAGAGTTATCATGCTAAATGTCCATCATGGATCACCTAATCAAAATCACTTTTTTTTAAAGTTTATTTACTATCATAACTGGAAGAAATGGAAAGCTGTGTCACATTGGCTAATAGGAAATAAATTATAGGAGAAGAAACATCCTTCAAACTCTTAGGAGAAAAGAGATAAAATCTCTTTCAAAGTTGCAATATCTTAACAGGGACACAGTGGAGGGAAATGGGGAAGAATGGGGAGGAATCTCCTCCTTATTCAGAAAAATAAATAATGGAGGTACTGGCCAGTAGGGTAAACAGGACTTGCAACTACCCCAGTATATGTTGGGTTGCATTCCCATTTGATAAGTCTCCAGATAGAAATAAGTTATATTTTTCTTGCCTGTTTGTGCTTACAGTGCTCAGTTCTCAAATTATATTGAAAAGAAAATGTATTGAACTTCAATGCCTGTCTCTGAATAGTTTGCATTTCAAAAGCATCTGTAGATATCAAAGGTAAATAATGCAACAGATTACAGTCATTCAATAGCTTCATTAAAGTAATTGCTGTGTTTAAACCAGAAAACTTTTGAGATATTTTTATACTCTGTGGTGTCCACTGAGAAAGGAAGTTTATATGTGTATGTATATGTGGGTCTTAGTAAGTTCAGTTCAATGATTTTATTCAGGGAAAAGCATGTCTGATGAATGTGAATGTTTGAAATGACTGGGTCCTAACTCCAGAACTATTCTGTCTCCTCTAAGGTTCACCTCTCAGTAGTGTCTGCAGGCAGTCTGCTGAATTCTCCTTTGCATAACTACAAAAGCCTAGCTACAGGCTTGTGATGAGATGATTGGTCAGAATGGGAAATGAAGAGAAACAGTTTTGCTAAAACTTATAATGGAGAAATAAAATAATTATGCTTAGGTAAATTGAGTGTTGGAAGATAGAAAATTAATGATATAAGAATAGAAAAACCCAAAACCACAGGACTTGCAGGTAGGGCTTCTTAATATTACCATATGAAAATTAGTAAACCATATGAGATCAGCTATTGATGTATAATGGTGAACTGTCCCAAAATAAACAAATAAGAGAGAGTAATCATAAAAGCAGACTTATAAAGCTGCATTAGCTACTCATTGCTTATCTGAATGTTTTTTAAACCATCATCTAAAACATAGAAACAAATGAAGGGTGAGTGTAAAATAGGGAAAATATGTAAAATTAGAAAAAAAACAATAAACCAAAAAAACCCAACCAAACTCAGAAAAAAAAAACAGCCCCACAAAAAACCCACACCAAAAAAAAAAAAACCCAAAAAACAAAAACAAAACAAAACAACAGCAACAACAACCAAACAAAAAAAAAGAGAAAATAAGGATTTTTTTTCTCGTTCTGCTTCAAGAGTAGAACAGTATCAGAAATAAGAAAATAACAAAGAGGAAGTAACTATCCAGTTCAACATGGAAAATTATAAAACTGGGTGATTCAGAGAAAGCTACAGCACTCCACCGTTATGAGCATCACTAAAAATTTATAATAATATAAATTAAAAATCAGGTAAAATCTTAATTAGATAAATTATATACCTACTGCCATTTCAGAAGAGAGGAGTCCAGTCAAGAGTTCAAAAAGAAAAGATGAAATAATTGGTCTTCATTCCATAGCTTGTGGCAAAAGACTACAATGCATTCCATCTATGGTAATTTTGGACATAGATAAAACGGAGACAAATGAGAACAAATTAATATGTTGCCACAGCACACTTCTTCCTCAGTATAGATACTATGGGCTAGAGAAGACCAAAGTTAAGCTAATTTTGATAAGATTATTGTGTTAAACTCAGCAGGTCCTAATGTGTCATTGGAGAACACTTCAGGATGGCCGTGGAGCAGTTTCTGAGACAGTGACCTTTTCAAGGAGAAGATAAGGTAGGGGAAGTTCCATAAGGCTGGAGAAAGGCAAGCAATATCCCTGGCCTTAAAAATGTGATCATGGTGAGCCTTAGTAATTATAGACTGGTGTAATTCAAAACCTCTGAGAATTTTTTAAAGAAAATGTTGGAAACTATGGGCCAAGTGTTGGAAGCTTCTAGGTCAACTAGGTCGACCTAGAAGGCAGCAAAGTAACAAAAGCAACCAATACTGATGTAGCAGAAACAGACCACACAAGTAGAATTTTTTTTTTAATTTAGTATGTTAACTGCCTTAACAGGAATGATGGAAACCACAGTTTGGACACATCTCAATTTAAAAAGACTTTTCATTTTGTCTTATGAATCATCCCCATACAAGGCAAAGCATAATGTTTTACACTTAATGTCTATCATGTACATTTATAATTTACCATAAACCAGCTTGGGTTGGTGTGTGTGTGCGCAGGGGAGGTCACCAGATAATCTATTTTACATAAGTCATAATGCTGTCAACTAGATGTTGGGAAAAAAAGAATCCACATATAAAATTTATGAATTTTGAGTGTGACACTCAAAAAAAAAATAAATGGGGTAAAAGAATATAAACTTTCAGGAGACAAAAAGAAAAAGGAGGTTGCCTCAGCAAATATCAATTTGAAATTAAGACAAGTACAAAGAGCATGTACTTACAACTTTTCACTTTTAGCTGTATAGCAGTACAGAGACTTATGAGCTATTGCTCATAAACAAAGCATAAATCAACACAATGTCATGATAAAAAAGGTGAATATTCTCCACATGTTAAGAATGTTGCTTATGAGAGAGTTGTTCTATTTGATGCACTCAGTGATGCCAGTGATGCAAATGCTTAAACACCACATTCAGCACTGAACTTTCACAAATGCATGCAAATGCAACATAAAGATGTCTGAAAGAACAGCAACAATCAAAAGCCAGAAAACACACAAAGAAAAGCTCGTGGGAGAGGGAATTTAGTCTCTAGAGGAGCCTGATGAGCAATCTGGAAGGAAAGACTTCAGCCATGAAGGGACCTGACAAGGGGATAGAAATGCCTTGTTTTATGTAGCCCTATGGAGAGACTAAGAAGGTATGTTCAGCAGAGAAAACAAAGAAAGTATATGGGGGAAAAAGACATCCATTCTTGGTAATTTGTTCTTGGTCCTTTTAAGAGGCCCTGGTAACCAGCTGGTCTATAGATGCTTCATCACTGGATATGGATGTCTGTTGAAAATTGTTTGTCTTTTCTTGTCTTCCTGTGTTGATCTGCTTCAATGTAGTGAATGAGGTGGTTTTTATTTTGTTTCATTTTTTTTTAGATATAGATACCTAATCATAGACATGTATGTAAAGCACACTGCATACCAAGACCTTCAGTTTTTTACAACTTCAGCTGGGAACCTGGAACCTCAATTGTTCCCTTCTTTTTATGCCTCTGATTCTTCTCCCCTGCACCTCAACAGGACATGGCAGGGGGACTGTAGGTCACCTGCGCTCTCTCCTTGTTTGATGTCTTCGTGTCCCCAGCTTGGAAGGAGCCTTTCATCCTGAAAATATAGGATTCCTGCTCTAAGTCTGCTTTGAAATCAAACTAAGAAGAACTGTGCAACCCCTCATGAATGAGTGACCATTCCCCACAGTGCACATCCACCTGTTTGCAACCTTGTGTGTTTGTGTGTGAAGGGACAACAACATGCATTATTCAATTTTGCCCCAGAATCAGGAGTATTTCATACTGAGTTATCAACATTTCCCACCAGAATATGCAAGTTACCTCATGATGCTTTCTCTTCACATCGTGACTTTCCTTAGTCTTTGTGATCTTGTGGGTTTTCCTATGAAATAAAAAACAAGCTGTCTATTTGAAACTACTGTGCTGAGCACACCCACAGCCAGTGATCTGTGAAAGTCTGGATGTACTTGAGTTACAGTTACTGACATTTTATCTGCTGGCTATTTACATTTACACAGTTATGAGTACATGGATTATGGCTGTAAACTTGTAACAATACTTCTGTATGTTACTTGATTAATGTTTTGTATTTTTGCAGAAGCAGTTTACTTCTTATTATCGTTAAGCTTTGATATTATGCGTACATGTAGGTGTGTATTTGTCCAGTTTTCCTGCTTTGTTCCCTTTTCAGTTTATTAATAATTCAGGCCTTTCAAACTGCCATGTACAGGATAAATCCCTCCCCCTTTATTTGACGATGATAAATTAAGCTGTTTAAAGAATGACTCATTACAAGTATATATCCTGTTGGTGCCACCACCCTCCTACACATAATAATTATTGAAGTTTGCAATGCTCCGCACAGTCAGCACTTTCAGAGCAGGGTGTCAGTGCTGGTGGCTACAGTGCCTGAATACCTTATTGGTACTGGTTACCCATGGCAACTAAAATTATCTGTTTGTGGTAATAATGTCTTGTTGTTCTGTTTGATAGTTTTGCTGTATTCTTTCCTGTTTCAACTGCAACAGAAATCTATAGATTTAAAAATTAATTTTAAAAAACAGAACAGTGATCTTCAGAACAGTGAATTTCACTCTTAGTGTTTGTGCAAATATGAAGTAAAAGAAATATAACATCATCTCATTGAAGATTTTATCACTGTAACAACCCCCACCCCCACCCCCCCCCTTGGGTCTAGAGTAATGAAATTAAATCATTCTACCTTGTCTATATATGTTATGTTTTATTGTTTGCTAGTAAACACCCTGGAGGTTTTGGCAAGTGTAAGAAAGTGGGAGAGTACATAATGATTTCTATTTACTGTGTGCACATCATGATTTCTACTTACCATGTGCCCAATATTTGCAGATCTTTATGATTTTTATTGTTATTAATAGAATTATAAGCAAACTATGCCAAAGGTAGGGAGGAGAATCACTTGCTTCTAATCTGTTAATACAAACTTATTTGTATATAACACACAATTTGATTTGTAAGCTAATGAACATTTTCCCTGCTACAAGCAGTTGATAATTGGCAAGTATTTTTAATTGGCAATACTGAACTGCAAATATTTTGGATTGTTCAATCAAACTCAGTGTAACCATGATGTCTTTTGGCAGCTTTTTTTATACCATAGCATGCTTAAGACCAGAGTATCTCTCTCAGCTGATGGATATCCAATAATGGAAAAGAAAGTAGAAATACTAGAATGGCCTTCCCTTTATATCACTGGTTAACAGCAAGAGAATGACAGCTGGGCAGGATGCTGCCTTTTGGACAAGAGCACCACACAGTCACTCCATCTCTGAGCAGCTGTGCCAGCTGGTGCTGAACCTGCCTGGGAAAAGCCCTTCATCTTCTCTTCTCTAAAGGTGTCTTAGAACTGCAAAAAGGCATTTTGGTCCCTTCAGCACCTTTCCTCTATAAAAGATTCTTACAAGTCATATTGAAGATCTAAAGCCACTTTTCTCAGGGTGGCAACAGTCAGCAATTTTAGGCATATCTGCCTTTATTTGGAAATTCTGCTACTATCCCATTACCTGCTGCTCCAGCCTGAGGTTATTTCTGACTTCCTTCCAAGAGCAAAAATATTTTCTTTGCATTCAGCCTATGCACCACCCATCCCTTTATCTTGGGAATCAAGTGGAATTGCTTAGAGAGTCAGATAAAACCTTTGATGCATGTTTAGGATATGTAAGTGTGAATGCATGATTTTGCCTATTGAGGGTCTTAGAGCATACTTGACAGTGTCTCCTCTGAATGAAGGATACAAATCCTGATGCCTTTAAATTGCCAAATTTAAGGTAAGAAATTGTGGCCTAATACAACACTGATATAAATAAGGTCCTCAAAATGTGGCCTTTTGGCAAATAACCTCTTTTCTGTTGATTTCAGTCAGGATTCTGGGTTATGATTCAATAGTATTATTTTCTAGCTAGGCTCACCAACATTTCCACTATTCCATACATCCACAGTCCTTAGAAATTTAATTCATCCTTTCACAAGACAGCAATGTAAAAGTCAAGAAGCCTACATGCTATTATCCTTGAAATAAAAAATATTCTCAACGTTATTTTTAGTTGGGTGTCCCAGAGAAACCAGCTGTTCCCAGGGAGATAGGAAGCAAAAAAAGCATCTTCAAGATGCCTGGGTAAAATACTTTGTGGTGAAAGTCTGGGTTTCCTTTTCTTTGTGGGGAAGGCAACAAAGGGTAGTGTTTAGCTGTGCTATACCTATATCCATGCAATTTCAAGACTAGCCTTCCATCACACATAAAATCACATCTTTTACTGACTTTATTATTTTTTTAAACCTTTAATTCTTTAGTTTAGTAGGAAACCGGAAAATCAGTTCCTCTGTCAGTTGTTTCCAACTTAATAAACAAAATATAAGGAGTACACCCTTAGTTGTAGAGAATCTTGTGTTACCAAAATTCATGGAAAACACCACTGTTCTGATTTACTACCATTTTTACACCAATCTTCTTCTCTCTTTGCAGTAGCATGATCAATAGCCTGAAGTGTACAAGAAAAACCTTATTATACTAGGCTCTATTCTACCCATTTTAAACCCAGTGCAATGGTAATTTGATTATGCTGGGTCTGAGATCAATCTAATCTCTGCTGCAGAACACAGATCATCAATTTTGATTTCACTGAGCAAGCGTCTTCTCTACTGGGAAGCTTTATGAATGATGGACCACATCAATGAATGCTTACTCTGAGAATTGCTCCATATGTTGTAGCACAGGGATGATTCACCTCATTCATTCAAGGACTGCTTGAGTGAAGGAAAAGAATAGTAAGATGGTTGGTTATATATCAGAGTGATTTTGTTTATTGCAATTTGTGGACTCACTGGGTGTGGTATTTCTGTGTACTGGGTATCCCAGTGAAACAGGATGTGGTCACTGACACCCAAATCTTTGGGGAAAACTAGCAGCACTGTGCAGACTCTGGGGAATGCAGATTTTAGTGTCACACTTATAAGTTGTGATTCTTAAGAAAGATTTCTAAAGAAAGCAGCTTTGCAGAAAAAGCCCTGTGAGCCCTGGTCATCATCAAACTGTGCAGGAATCATCAGTAGGGTGATTTTATAGCAAGGGAAGCCATCTATCCTGGTCTTCACCAGGGTAGAGCCAACAGCTCCAGAGCAGTGATCCTGCCCTGCTGTTTGGCACATGTGAGACCACATTTGGATATTTTGTCCTTTTTGCAGCTCCTCAAGAAGATGCTTGCCATGTTGTGTCAGTGTAATCCAGTGATAGACCATGAAGGTGGAACACAGAGTACAACAGAACCACTGAGGGAGTGGGGTTTGTTTAGGCTTAGGAAGAGATGGCTGAGGGGGATCCTTCTGCTGTCTGCGACAATCTATTAGGAGCATGTAGAAAGGACAGACCCAGAGGTGCAGATGGAGAGGCAGCAGTTGCTAGCTGTAATACAGGAAATTCCTACCTGATAGAAGGGAAGCTTAAAATGAGAGTAGAGTCAAATAAATATTGGAGCAGGTTGCTCAGAGAGGCTGTTGCAACCCCATCTTTGGAAGTAACCCCACCTTAGGTATATGGGGCCCTAAGGACCCTGCTGTGCTGCAATTGGTAGGAACAAGGTATGAGAGTAGCCCAGGGTCCCTCCCTCCCAGCCTATATGATGCTGTGATTGTCACATAAATTGTTGTGTTTTATTGCAGTGATAATGTGTTCTTTTTGCATCACAAAAATTAATCACAGCTCAGGGCCTTTCACAAGACTGTTTAACACTGTCTCCCCTGCTGACTTGTGTTATGCTTTCCATCCTTTCATGTGTTTACATATCTTAGTCCATACCTGCACCAGGTAACTAAGCAGTTGCAGGCCATGCTCTGTCCCTGAGCCCTGCTGCTGTACTTGGCAGCCACACACTAGATCTCTTAGCCTCCAGAACTGGCTGATGCCACCCTTTGTCAACTTTTGGCCTTTGCTGGTTCCTGAGTCATGTCTGGGAGTTGTTTGGATGAGTACAAATTGGCCTCTGCCAAAACTGTGCAAGAGTCAAGAAAACAATAGCAGAAATAACCATTTCCCATCACCTGAGTCATAAACTGTATCAATTTTTAAAAACTTGACTTCTCTAGGTTGGTGTGCAATGAAGGATAATGCCTTCATTTTACTGCTTGAAAGACAGAGACATCTACTGTAAATGATGCTCAGGGAAAAAAAAACTCACCCACCACACAAAACTTACATGGGCATCTCTGGTATTTTGTTGTGTATGTGTGGTTGTTTTTTTTCCAAGCAAACAGATGCACATTGGTAAGGGAATCTCTGTAAATATTGTCCTTTCAGATTTTTTTCTTTATCTTGCTTTCCCTTTTAGTCTACCTACAGAACACTGCTTGAATCAGGAACCGAGTATTGTTAACATGCAAGTTATGTGGTTAATCAGGTTGCTCAAAACACATACAAAGTGACCTACAGAGAGACACCTGTAGACTAAATGAGATATACATAAAGTTATTTCAATGTTTCTCATATGCACAGCTGACACTGCATTTCACAGAAGTGAATTCTAGAGGAAAAAATATAGAAAATTGTTACTCTGACACCACTATTTTTCACATTGCTGCTAAACTGCCAAAGAGATGGTAAAGAAGGAAATATAGCAAAGCTCATCATGTTTTGGGAGACATTATTAAATTAAGCTGCAACTTGAGCAATAATTAATTAATGCAATGAGGAAGATATAGGGTGGAGATCTCAAAACAACTCAGCATCAGCCTGACTTTGTTCCAATTGAAGTCAAATTGACTCGCTCCCAGTGACGTCAATGGGAGCAGAGCTAGATCAGTACTGAGTATTTCTGACAACCCAATCTCTAATATGTGCTGACCCAAACTGTCAGTAATCATTTGTGGTTTCAGGCATCCAGCATAAGGCTCCATAATATGATCCATCTTCTGGGACAGGTGTTCAACCTGGAGATTACCAGGTTCAGTATAAGTCTCGTAGCCAAAAGTCACAAATCAAATTGGAGCAGTTAAACCTTAGCAAACTATTTGCTATGGTATTGCTCAGTATCTGAGATAAACTGAAGTTATTTTTGTGTTCAGTTCAAGGAACTGAAATGGTTTGATTTTCAGTGGACTTCAACAATGTATTTTGTTTCAATTCTTTCTTTTCTTTCATGGAATATTACAATTTCAGAAAAACAGAAACTGCTTTTTCTTTTTAAGTGATTTTTCTTAGAAAAATCCCGAGCAACTTTATTAACTAGACATGCTCAATAATGCTAAGGAATATCAACATGTATTGCAAATACTCTTGAAGTGCACATGGAGAGTAAGTTGTTCTTAAGGCAAGTAAATGTTTTGCTCCTTTCATTGCAGTAACATTCAACATATACCAGATAGTTACCAACCTCAGGGGCTGATATGATTCCCTGTCTGTATGTTATCCAGCCATAGCAGATCTCCTCTTCCCAGTTTTTGCAGATTTACTCTCTCAGTTTTCAGCTAGACTCTGCACTTCATTTTCAGCCAGTGTAAATGGGCTAATCCAGCCCTGGCCTCTTATGTGTAAAATATATGGGGTTTTGTTCTCATCTGGAACCTGTGCTCTAGTATAGTGTTCCACTGATTCTCCTGGCAGTCACACGAATAGATAGCCAAATGAAACTTCATGGAGGCTTTGAAAAAAGCTGTACACACCAGCACTTACATCCCTTGACAAGGTATGGAAAAACCTCTGCTATAGCCCATCTCCAGACTCCTGTTCCAAAGAAAAATCCATGCAAATCTTAAACCTTCAAGCCATAACCATGAAATAATAATTATATTAAGCAGCTGATGTCCATGCTATATTGTATTCTCATGTGAGATACAAGTGTCAAATGAGGAATTGCATTTACAGTGGGGGAGATTCCATTGTCCTTCTGCCAATCTAGCAAATATGGAAGAATTTTTCCCATCAAATGAATTTGTTAACCTTACTGTTAAATGTGTTTCAACTTTGTTTTGACTTGGATAAGAAAACAGGTTACTGATATGTCAATGTTTCCTACCCCCGTGACACTTCTAAATGCGAGTCAAACAATGTGTATCATTGATGCAAGATTGGTAAGATTCTCTCTGGATATTTTTGCAGCTCTTATAGTGTCCCACAAAAAGGTTTTTGATCTTTCCAAAAAGCAGCTTTATCTACAAAGCATGTAGCAGCTCAAACAGCAGAGGGTGCTTTGTAAGCAAATACAAAACACTTGATCTAAAATTATTGCAGTAGATAGATCCTGCAGCTGTGTGGATGCTTTACTACCAGTTCTATTCATGAAGTGGCAGATTCAATGGCTCACTGCTTATTAGAATTGTTTCAGACACTCTAATAAATCTCCTGTGAAAACCACCTCCAAAATTCTACATGCAAGGGATAAAATTCTACATATGCAGGATGGCTCCATGTTTTTAAATAAGGTGAACAATATGCTATGAAATAATGCATTATTCATAGATGCATACTGTTTTAAGACCTTAATAAAGAATTTGATTAATAGTCCAGGCACGTGTCCTGCATATTTATACCCTGGTATGCATACAAATGTAATGTATAGCATTGGATACTTGTAATATCCTCTTGTCTTTTATGCTTTTTAAGCACTTATGATGCAGAGCAGTTAAGTTTAATTGCAAAACAAAGCCAAGCACAGCAAATTTTTATCAACCTGCAAAGTGGGTGGTTGGTCATCCTTTAAAGGGAGCTCTATTACATGGAATCATAGACTCCATATCCTGAGTTTGAATGGACCCTCAAGGATCATGAAGTGAAACTCCTGGCCCTGCACAGGATGGCCCAAGGATCATATAGTGTGCCTGAGAGTGTTGATTTGGAATCTGCCAAAAAAATACACAGGACTTTCACCTCCTTAATGTTGCACAGTCTGTCTCCATTGCATTTCACTTCCAACAAGGGAAAGGGAAGTTTGTTACTGAGCAGAGAAAAGAATGGCAATGCTTTCAGGCACAGAGGCAAACAGGGAGGAAAAGAAAGATAGCGAGGGAATCATTAGACCTTCAGTGCTAACATTTATTACCATTTTTCAAATTTCAATTTTGTAGCTTTGGAATTATGATGACTTTCACTAGCTGATGAACTCATCTAAAGGAGTTTGGAAGGAAATGTGGAAGAAAGTTGTATTTGGTCCTATCCGTTTCACCTTGTTATAGTGACAGAGTGAGGGATGGTAAGTTGAGTAAGGAGTTAGAATGAAAAGAAAAACAGAAGACATCAAAGACACAAAGATGCCTGTTTCAGAGGTATCACTACAGAATGGAATCACACAAATAGAAAAAATTGGAATAGGAGAGAGGAACAAAGATGTGGTGACAGAATTACTATTTGGTAGGGCACAGAGAAGACATCAACAATCAGATTCACTCAGGATAGCATTGGGGAAAAAGCAATTATTGAGTTAGAAAGTGCTCCACAGAGTACAGAGAAATCCCAAGAAATGAGTTTTCTCACATCCAAACTTTTTAAGCTAAAGACTTCACTCATAATTTCACATTTTCATTTCTTTCACACTTTGGCATACAAGACCCTTTTTTAGAAGATCCTTTCCCCCTTCTTCACTTTCTTCAATTGAATTTTCATTGAGATGCAGCTTCTGTCTACACATGCCATGACTACATCAAGACCCCTTAGTTCTAGGACAGGTTCAGGGCTAGAGTGGACCATGTGGATCACCATTTGTTTGACTTCTGTCAGGAATACATTCTCAGCACTAATGGCCTGAATTTTGAATTGTATCTTATTTTTTCAGAAGTGATAATAAAGGCCTTCAGCACCCTAGCTTCAGTTATTCCATTGGCAGCTTTTCTTCATTAACAAAATTTTGATATATTTTTGTAGCCTGAACTTGCCTTTATTTTCTCAGTCATCTATGCCATAAAACTCCTCCAATTAGGTCCTCATAAGACACAATGAAGGAACTTTTTAATATATATTTTAAAATAAGGGAGGTAAGAGATCTAACTCTTCCATTGTAGACATCTTCCATATATGTAAAAAAAATTTATAGCTCTTTCTGATTTTTTTCAAAAGATCTATGGTTAAGCATAAGTTTTGAGAAGCTGATGAATCACTGGCTGAATTATTGTACCAATACCGTTTCCTTGCTATTTTTATTTCTAGTTAATAAGGTATCTTCTGCACTGGACTCCAGAGGACATGAGTAATGGGAAAGGAGAAGCTGTAGAATGTTATAAACAGCAATAGAAGTCAATACATAGATTTGTCCTGTCAGTAGACAGGGCTACAAGGTGATACACAGCACAACCACATTAGAGATGAACGCTAAGTACAAAAAACTTGGGAAAGTTTCAAACTGAGAGAGCAAATCCAGACTAAAATGAGAGGGAGGATCAAGCATTGAACCTATATCGTGGTGGTGGTGCAAGGACTTCATCATAGAAAGATACCATGAGTAAAAAGGAGGCATTATGGCAGGGGGGTCGAAACTGTATGATCCTTAAAGTCCCTTCCAACCAGGCCATTCTGTGGTTGTATGATCCTATTATTACAGCTCTCAAAAATACTGTGATCGAGGAGGAGGAAAGACAAGGAAAAGAAGAGTTAAGGAGGTGAGTGATGACATGAATGGTAATGGGAGGGGGGAAACAGTGTGAGACAAAGACAGAGGAAGAAGCTTGTTATGGCAGGAGTCACCAGATGGCATTATTACATGTAGTCTTAATGGTTATTTTCCTTGGCATGTAAGCAAGTTTTTGTTTCAGGAAAAATACCTGATGTTTTAACTCTTATAAATGTCTACAGAGGAGTCATAACAAGCAGTTGAGCAAAACACAGTGTTAGAGATGGAAACTCTGAAGGATCTAGACAAGAAGGTTTGATTTTAACGTAAAAAAAAAAAAAGCTCATCATGTTGACTTTGTTGATCCGTGACTGATGTGTAGACAAAAGAACTGAGCAAGAGCTACAAGCAAATCCAACTTCCTTTTTTTTTTTTTTTTTTTAAAGGAGTGAGATAATCTGTAAGGCCCTGACAGCTCCTATCCTTCAGTAGGAAAGCAATCTGATGATATCAGGAAGGACGTAAAGTCTGAAGACAAGAATCAAGTAAATGGAGGAAAGGACTATGAAGTGGAAAAATAGAAACATTGGAAAAGAACAGGGAAAACATTAGATACAATCAATGGGTAGTGAAGCATATCTACAAGTCAAGGCAGTCGATAGCACATCAAATACAAAACAAGGAAAATATGGTGCAAAATACCATGTAGAAGTGATATGTAGCCAAAATGGTGTAGGAACAACATTAGACCGGATTTTTTCAGTCTATTCTAAAAATGCTAGCATGTCTAAGTTACACAAACTGCACTAGAAATGAGGACTTATGGAGTAGATCATTGCTGGGGCTGGGAAAGAGTAGAGGGTAGAAGAATATCTGCAACACACACTACTTGCATTGCTGGTGAATGGCAACAACTGGCTTCTATAATACAACACAAAACTATTACATTTATTACCACTTCTGTCTAGTGTTCAAGAATAATTCAAGGTTTCTTCCTTTCCCAGTTCTTGGGCATTAGTCCAGTGTTAGGTTTGAATTCTCTAAATAAAAAAACCCAAACAAACAAATGGCTTTTAAACTACTGCTCTCTTTCCAGAGAACAAAATCCCTAATGAAGTCCAAGAGATGGTCTCTGAAGCACACTGCTTGCTATTCAAAAGGAAGCTGGGGAGAGAAGATGTAAACAAGTGCCCAAGTAACCACTCTTCTTGGAGTAGAACATGCACTGTGTATTCATTCCTCTTTCCCAAGGCCTGACCTTTATAACTCTAATGGCAAAACAAAAGCCTGAGTTCTTCATAGTCTTGAGTACTCATGGCAGCTTGTCTGTCACAGCTTAAGTTTGTCTTGCAGAAAGGACACTTCAAGCCCCTTTAAATTCTGCTTCAGTAAAAAAAAAATTCCACTTAATTGTATATGGTAGTAAAAATCTGTCTGGGTGAAATTCTGGACCTCCTGAAGACAGACCTCTGACCTCTTTTTTCCTCAGTGAGCAGCCTCTGTTCTGAGCTTGAGTTGCAGCACAGAATCATCCCAGGCAGAAAAAAAGCAAATAAAGTGGGAACCAAAAGGGGGATTCCTCACATGTTGAAGTCAGCTAAGCTCTACAGATAGCTGGGTGGCAGCTTTCCAGGGTGATGTCCTGAAACAGACTGTGTAGTATGTGTACAGCTAGTTCCAGGAGAGAGGCTCTGCAGACAGCCATGAATTCCTTCAGCAGCACTTGATCTCCCACTATAGCTTCACTGATAGGGGTCCTTCAGCCCATTAAGGCTCAAATCACTCTTACTCTAAAGATTTCAACCTAAAAACACTTCACAACAGTGGGGAAAATAAAGTAAAGTAGCTGGTTGTTGAAAACAGGATTGAAAAATGAGGAAGAAAAAGTACATTTTAGAGAGTTTCAGTAATTTGAGATAATGACCCTTTGGAAGATGAAAAGAAACTTGATAAGGAGAGAAGAACAATGCAGATTCCCCCATGACTGCTCTTAGGTGACATGGGCTACCTTTGCTATGATTCCACACTGTTCTGCCTCTCAGCTGCTCCTGTTAAAAGGAGGACTCTTCTGTGTTCAGCTAGATCTTACAACCACCTCCACACCTGTTTCCTGTCCTCAGCCCTCTTCCTCTTGCAGTCATTGCATAAAGAACTTTTTAGGAACATACTCAACCACTATAAAATCCTGGACTCAACCCAGACTAATCTTATCTGGCTTCAGAGCCAGCTATTCAGCTGTGCCTAGACCTCTTTCCCACTCTACCCCAGGAGCCCTTCCAGAGCTACCTGCTCTTTGAAGAGCCATGTTTTTAAATAGCATTAGCTATTTTCAGCTAATCAGGGCCTGCTCTACTTAAAAGCATATTACACCTGCTGGTATTTAAAGTAAATTTAAAAAAGGAAACAAAGCACTAATACATGCCTGTGCCCATCTGTTCTCACATCCACATGGATTCATGGACCATTTAGTATCTCTAACAAAATAAGTAAGAAGTTATCTTGTTAACACAGAAGACTAAAAGGAACTATATTATACTTGGAGGATCTCTTTAAATGGAAAACATTTTTAACACTATAATAAACTGGTCGTTCAGCGAAATTTTTGAGCAACACTTTGTATTTCTGTACTAGTACTTTTCTAGATCTGGATTCTATGTCTTCACATTTTTGCTCTGTTTGGTTTAGCTGATCCCAGTTACATAATTGTTCTCTACTCAGTAAACTTAACGGCCAGGATAACCTAATATTAAAATCAGGATTATGTCATGTGAATGGGCAACATAACCAACATATATTAACCATAATGTGCTTTGTATCCCCACAGCCTATCTGTTCTGTGACTTGCATCTCACTGATACAAGTCAGAAGAGTGGCATCTGTGCCACCACTCTGATTTAATGTTTTGAGATATCCTTAGTTCCCAAGAAAGAAAAGTTTTTCAGTTTACTGGAAACTGGGGAAACATTATATGTAAAAAAATACAGGGGGAAAAACAAGGAACAATGGTTGCTAGGAAATTCAGTAGAGTCAACAGGTATGATCATGTTCTTTCAGCCCTCAAAAATGTATTTGAATCAAGTACTGGATCACTTCCAAACTAAAGTAATCATAGCAAGGTAGTACTGGTATGCACCTTCTATACATTGCAGAGATTACTTCCATTGTGTATGGTCCAGGATGTTCAAGGACAAAAAAGATTTTGTTTCCAAAAATAAAAATGCCAACTGTATATTTTTAAATAAGTATAACAGTGAAAACTCCCAAGAAGGTCCCAAGGGCACAATAAAATCTCAAAAACTCTAGGCAAATTATACAATTCCAAAAATTTGCAAATCAGAATGCTCTGTATACAATTCTGAATCTTGACCCAAAAGGAAAAGTGTCAGTGTATGGGTAATTTCCAGTTTTTCAAAAGGATCAATCCCATATCACTTGCATTTTCACAAATGAAAATATACGTTGACCTATGAAAAGGAGGTACCCATTGTTTTAAATAGCATCTTGCTACTTCTGTTATTTGCTTCTAGTAATCTGCAAAATTTTTCTCAGTTCATTTTAATTTTGGCATGTTTTTCAGTCTTCTTAGTGTGCACTGGAATTTGTCTGTTTTCAAAGTTCTTCATACTAAGAAATGAAGCAGATTAGAGAGGCTACATTTATGAAATTACAGTTCTGGACATACTAGTCCAATACAATTCATTCACTTGTCACTGAAATTTTAGAGATGGCCATGGGCAAACATGAACATAGGAAGATGAAAATTCAGACAGACAGAAAGCAGTTCTTGAGCAGGCAGAATTCAAACACCATCATTGCTAATCACTTTGTTTAGTAAAAATACCAGAACTATTTTTCCTCATGTAAAGCACAATTCATCTTGCAGCATAGATACAACACAGTCACATTATGCTCTCCAAATCAATGCTGTACGTCTAGTTTAACATCACACTTTATTTTTCATGAACTGAAGAGTTTGCCTGTGACTTTGTTCACAAAAGGTCACATTCCCAACCCACCCAATTTTTGCATATATTAAGGATAAACTCCTAGCAAATGGTATCCTGTTTTAACCTCTTACATGAGTGGACAGATTAATGGTTCTTCCACAAATGGGACAGAGTTTTGGTTGAGTATGATTTCCAAGGGTTTGACTTAAAGCTGAAACCATCTGATGGTAGGTCTATTTTGTTATTTGGTTTGGTGCATAACCTAATATTTGCTTAGGCTAATGATTTGAAAATCTATAATGCATTGTCTGTCTGTGAAATTTTTAATGAGTCAGCCTCAGATCATAGCTCTTGTTTTTGTTCTCTCTTATCAGGAGAGAGATGGAGTCCATGGAGAAGATGATGACAATAAGCTCTCTAGAACATACCAAGTTGGGTGATTCAGCAGAGTGTCTCCACACACTGTAATTAAAAGGCAGGCAGACACACATTTTCAGTAATGCGAAGGAAAGTGTTTTCTAATTGCTGGGTTTTTTCCAACTGAAATACACTTGTTTAACCTATAATGCAATCCATCCCTTCCTACCATTATGTGTCATCAGTGAATCTGAAGGTTTGTTCAAACTCTGTGCTATACTCCCCCAAACATTTCATACAAGGAAGATTTAAAGTGTTGTGTTCACATTTTGCAAAATCGTCTCAGGCAGTCTGTACAGGCACTTTCAATATCTTTACTGAAAATTCAGAAAGAATGGACAAGTCCATTTGAAATCAGGACTAAGAACATTTAATGATTATAGATGAAAATCATGCTATCATCAGGTCCTGTGTGGAGTATATGCATCTATTTACACCTCTCTCTGTAGGCGGAGCGGTTTCTTCTCACATACCCTTGCAATGATGCATTTACATACAGAGCCTACTCACAGTCCATATCAACTCTGAAGCATTTGGCACCATGTTGCATTCTATTTAGTGTTAACACTTATGTTAAGAAAGGATATACCAGGAATACAGAACAGCAGCTCAAAAGCACTTCTTTCTTTCACTTTTTCTCCCTTTCTAGCTTGATGTCACCATATTATTCTGTGCAATACAACACTAGTTCATATTAAATTATAACTTTTCTTTCTAAAGAGCTTGAGTATTTTTTTTAGCTCCCTTGCCATTGTTGTGATGATTCCAAATGATCAAGTTGCTGTTTAGTCCTGGAGATGTCATTACTGCATGAAGAGGAATTTTTTTCTTCCACCAGTATTTATACAGATGAATACATTTAGGTCTTGGCTCAATCTAATGTTCCAGAGGCACACTTTTCATGACCTTTGCTGAAGTAATTACGTTGGCTAAATTTACTGAAGTACCCTTCTACTGCTGCTGATTCAGGGAATCTTGAATTTTCAACAAAGACCTAGGAGACAGTTGCTAGATTGAGATTAGGACCTGAAATTAAATCAAAAAATAGCAATCAGCACAAAGAAAAGTATATAATTTTAGGGTGTATTTTTCCTCACATTATTTTTAAACAAAAGGATTATTTTAGCTGTTACTTAAAACATGTAGAATAACCATATATAGTCAAAAAAGGAAAAGGATGAGGAGTTACCCTGGCAGAAGAAGAATTCAATACTGGCATTTTAACCAGTTTTGAACCTGCATTTATAGCACTTAGGCTTCAACAACAGCCTAACAGAGACTCCTTTCCTATTTTTTTAATACTTAGTGTTAAAGATGATTTTACTGATGAAATCATGATGGAACTTAAAGTCTTAAACAACATTATTCTCAATCTTAAATATTTTTCTATATTTAGTGTTGACTGAATGAAGCCTGAGGTTGTAGAGGAGCTTGCACAGAAGAAGAGGAGCTGCAGCTTATTTTTTTCCTAGCTAATGACAGAGGTAAAAGAGCTCATTTGTATGATGGCTCCATTTAGTGGTGTTCAGGCTCAGGCTTTTATTGAAAGAGCCCCAGGCTGTGGAGCTGTGACAGGTAGAATGGGTGAACAAACCTCTGCTAGGGTTCTGGTGCCTACATAGTTTACAGGCAGCAGTAACTATTAAAGATCATCCTGGCAGGTCAAACAAACAGCCTCGAGCCATAACTACAGTGGGGTTTATTCTTTTATCAGTCACTGGGAATGTCCCATGGAGCTGCTGCACCAACACTGTCCTCAGGCTCGACAGTCAGCGCTGGGGTGTGAGCAGAGGGGGCTGACACAGGCTGCAGGCAGAAAGGGCAAATCACTGCTTGTATGTAATGGCTCTCTCTGGGTCCCTGTGCCCACAGAGAGGCAAATGACAATCCCCCAGTACAAACAGGGACAGACACCCAGACGGGATCACTCTTCCTCTTGACACAGATTGCCTCTTGAGTGCCAATCTTCTTCACAATTCCTCTGCACGCCTTTAAAGCACTGAGAGTGTCTAATGCTAAAAGCAGGCTTGGTCCTGCTCCTAATGAAATCATTAGTAATGTTGCCACTAACACTGATAGGTGCAGGACCAGGCCTGTAGCTCACAGGTATCATGTTTCCTGAAATATTAGCTAGACCATGAGTTGCAGAATGCCATATAGTGTCCCTGCCAATCCCTGTACCTTCAGGTGCTGTTTATGTGGAAAAGAAATCACCTTGGCACTCCTGCTCTGCTTTATCTTACCAAAGGACTTCACAGACTTTTAATTGAATGAAGTCCATAGATAATTATAATTTCCTGCAATTGGAGTTGAAAAGGTAGCTTGGGAAGGATTTTACTTTTGTTCTGAAATTATACTTGCTTTCTTCCTGGCTTCTTTAATAAGTTCACAGCACAAAAGCTGAAGTTTTCATCGTATTTTTAGATTACGATATTTGACAGCTCTTGGCCTTCTTTTATGTGCAGGGAAGACTCTCCTGACTGGCTCACGGAATGAGCATTAGCTCCCACAATTTAACAGCTCAAACCTCAACATACTTCCTTCCTTCCTCCAAACTACTGAAATAAAGTAGATGAGAACAAGGGCACCAAAAGGTGAAGAAGTAAGAAATCTGACTTCTCCCCTTTTCATTCCCAAAGGCATTTGAAAGCACACCTCCTTTAACAGCCTTTTCTTCTACGCCATGTGAGCAACTTGGGTGGAGTAAACATGTCTGTGCAGTGATAAACCAAAGAGAGCCTTGTATCATTTCATCCCGAGGGAAGGAGCCTCTGGTGCATCACAGATTTGTCAGGAATAAGGTTGGGAGTCCTATGTTTTTTAATCTTTGACTCTGTTTTGTAATGAGTGTAATAGAACGGCACCACGGAGACACAGGGATTAGCTGTAGAGAAGAAAAACAATTCTACTCACAGTGCTTTCATGTGTTTCTATTTGAATTAGAAAGTGGCACTTTAACAGCTCAGAGAGCTGCATACAAAATCTCAGCTTAGCAATCATACTGTCCAGGACATGAACTTCTTGCAAAGCAATGTCAAAGTCAGACAGAAACAAACTCTGAGCAATTTAGAAGTTCAATAAAGGATTCAGTATGCAAAAATCACAAGAAACATGGATCATAGTGACGGGCTACAGCTATCATTGATGCCAAGCATGTGAGTGGAAAGGAGCATTTAGTAATGAAAATGAAATGCTTAATAGAAGATATTTAATGAAAGAATGCCTATTTTTAAATTAGAGAGTAGAAGGGGATCAAGGGAAATACTAATATAATTTTATACTTTGGTTTTGTGTGATTTTTTTGAATCTTGGCTTTTGAACACAGGCAGAGTGATCATGGAGACCTTCCGTCTGTAAAACATAAACTGGGATTTATCACCCTAGAGGAACTGCCACTGTAGAAATGCCTGTTTCAACATTGTTAAAAGCTGAACATATTTGGCAGCAGAGTAAAGCATTAGGAATTCTTTAAAACTCATCTTTTGATCCAAACTTGTATTATAAATAACACAGGAACAGCTGCAAAGGATTCTCATTTTCCACCATGAACTTGGTAGGCAGAGACTTTTCTTGCTGTAAGTACATTTAAAACTTGCTGAGCTGATTTCATGAAGTTTATATATATTTGTAAGAACAAATAAAATACATGCTTTCTATTGTTATTATTTTAGTGTATCTGCTCCTACACATATTACATTAGCAAATCCTTCTTTAGTAATAAAAGTTTTACAAGAATTTAAGCTGCAGAATCAAAGCTGAGTTACACTGAATGGCTCCTTTCGGCTGACAGTCAAGTTCCCCACCATCAGAATTCCATGGAAAACAAAATCTTTAATTTGGAGTTAAGTTTTAAGGAGTGAACTTAGCCTAAGATTTGCCTTTTCATGCCACATAAGTTCTGAGAAAGCAGATGGTCTGCAAAAAGGGCTCATGGAATGCTGGTTTAGGCTGCATCAGAGATGAAGATCCAGAAATTTGACTTAAGTGGAAAACACAATGCCGTACTCACTGAGGTATGAGCTAGTGATAAGTTCAGCTGTGCCCAGTTCTGTTTCTATCCATGTTCAGCCACATCCCTTTCTCTAAGTGCTGAGCAACTCAGTACCTAGCTCAAGACTCAGCCTACAGTGACATTATGACTTAAACCAACCTTTTCTATCTCCCAAGGGATTTCTGTTTCCTTCTGCGAGAGACAGAGATTTAATTTTTCCTCAGTAGCTTATTCTTCAACTAAACAAGAAGAGTTCCTTTGCTTACAGAAGGATCTGAAATCCACATCTTTGCTTTCTAGGGAAGAGCGCTCAGCACCCACCTGCAGACTGCCATGGTAGGGGTGAGTGGCAGAGGCTCCTCGTTACTGATACTCCAGTGGGCCTGTATCCATTAAGGACAATGGAGTAAAGTTACTCTGTAGTGTGAAGATATGAACTTAGTTCTTATTACAAAAACATGAGGTTGTGCTTTGAGCAAGGAGTACAACCCAGGCTGCCTCCATCTTCTAAGGAACCCAGACTGTCGACCATACACAGGGAAAAGCTGACTCCACTGAACACGAGTCTATGGGAGTGAATTGTTTTATCTCACCTAAGCTGACTTACACCTTTTCTTATTCATGGTCCACTGGAGCCTCTAGGAATTGACCATTTCAGACATTAAACTTGCCTCTTTTACCTTCCACGAGCCAACAGGTTTTCTTATAATTCAAATCTTTTTAATGATCAGGAACATCGAATTGCCTCATAAAGCACAAGGGTTTGGGTAGAACACCTGCAGGAGCTCTCCTGGCAAGGCTGTGTGCTTCCTATGTCCACTAATGAAGACAGTCAGGTGTAATAATATGTTGAAACTGGAAAGGAAATGTGATTTCTTCTACAAAAGTTTTGCCCTACTGGCAGCAGTTGAAGGTAAAATAGACTACTTTTCTTTCTGCAAAAATTCAAAGACTACAAATACAGGGACAATGCTGGGTGTCAGAAGAGAAATGATAGAAACTGTGAATCTAGAAACATACAAAAGGAAAACTTTTATTTTCTTATTTTATGAGACTCATGGAACAAAGCAATTAGCAAATATTTGGTATATTTAAAACAAAAAAAGACACCTTATTTTCCCTTTGATCTGTTACAAAAACCTTCCCCTTCTTAAAACTGCTGATATACCCACTGATATTATCTTAATTTAATTGTGACTTTTGTAATTGTACCTAGAACTCTTACTCAATAAAGCAAATCTTCATCTGTTACATCACTAGTTTGTAGCACATATACCTTGCTAGCTGCATCTAGAGCATGGAGATGATGTCTTGTTTATTAGCAGAAAAGTATTATATATATATATATGTATAAAAGCTGTTTCAGGTCCAGTCTGAGCATGTGAAAACCTATGTGAATCAAATGGGTCTCTTAAATGTAGATGTAAAGATGTTAAATGTCGATCTTGTTAAAAAACTTCCATGGAATATAAAATCCTTTTTATCATAAGCAAAGGCTGGATATGGCACATCACCTGTTCTGGTTACTAGCCATAAACAGAGCTGAGGCATATACCTAAAAAAACTGGTGGATCCAGTCAGAGAAACTAATACTATTTTTCCAATTATGTTGTTGACAGACTGCAATTCAAGAGCACTATATGTAGATGAACAGAGAATATCCTATAATCTATGTAAATGTCAGATTCCACACCACCTACACTTTGACCTTTATGATTCTCAGATGGAGATCAGAGAGGTCACTCTTCACACTCTCAAGGTAAATTCAATGAGGTTATGTTAGTTTTCACCTGAATATGAGACTAATGGCTTCAGAAAAAACTTCAGCCTTGGCAGTGATAGTGAATTCTGTTTCATGTTAGTAATGTATACCTCACACACTTGTCTCTAACTTACTGTAAATAGAATGAAGAGTGCTTTGTTGCTGAATAATTTATTACACATTAAATATGGCCCAAGGCAATAGAGTTTTCAAGTTCCACAAAGGCCTTATATATTTCCTGCTGTTATAATTATGCAAAGGAAACACTGACAGTCTGAATTATGAAATATAGATTATCCATTCAGCAACAGTTCAAAGATGTATTGTATGTATTGTATGTGATGGTACTGAGCAAAGACAGGGGATTTCAAGCATCATGTGTACTCTTACAGTATCTGTTTAAGCATCTCCCTGCTGTGTAGCAAAGCTCTAGAACATGAAGAGACTCTCAGTTACCCAACAAACTTGCATGACTGACACTGCTGACTCATATACCCTTTAAAGCCACATTTTCTTCTCTTTTCTTTGTTTTCTAGTTTCACTTTATCCTTCTTTTCATGCTTAATGAGACATAAAAATACCTTCACTGAACATCTTTCATCCAAGCAGCTCAAAGAATACCACATTAAGGCTCACAACACCTCTGTGAGGAAGGCAAGAAATACCCAGAGATTTTTTTTCATGTACTAGAAGGTGTATGAATTTCTGAAGCAGAGGGTAGTAACTTCTGAGAAGCAATGTACTTCCAGATTATTCTGAAACATTGATCTGGAAAGGTGCTGCACAACAGGTCAAGAAAAATACTCAATATTGTGCTTAAATTCGATGTGTAAATTTACACATCAAATTTAAGCACAATATTGAGTATTTTACATGTTCTGAAAATGACAGGTGATTAAAAATTTCACTTCTATACCTTGAACAGACAAATATTTTAGGAAATCAAGATCAATGGATTTTTCAGCCCCAGTGATATCTGAAGAAAATACCAGAAAACGTAGATGGGTTTTCAGCTCTGGACAAATTTTAAGAATACTTTGCAATAACTTTCATCAGAGTTCAAAATGCATTATAAAAGTTATGAAGCACATTAGTTCTGTGTTACAAGGGAGGATGTTATGAAAAAACAGATGATGTGATTTCCAAAGTTTGACCAGTTTGACCAGAAAAAAAAAAAAAAAAAAAAAAAGCCTGGTACAAACAGAAACACCTTGCTGGCTTCTGGCCCCTACTTCTAACACTGGGTTATACTTTCATATACATTTTAGAGAGAATTATGCACTCCCTTTTGAATCTAGGCAGAAATGCATTAATCTTAATGCTGGACACTCTGATCTATGATTTATTTTTTAAAAAGTCATCAGGCATGGCACAAGGATTTTGAAAATTGTAAACATGTAGATTCAAACATATTTTGATTATTCGGGAGTGATTTTCTGTGTGTGTTTATATTTCTTTGCCTTTGAAGTGGAAAACTTACAGACAACCCACACCTTTGGTAGGAAGTTTGCTAACTTTTCCAGATCCTCCCAAAACATCCCTGTGCAAATGGAATTATGAAACTTTCCTATTATATTTTTGAGTGATATATCATACTATCTATGGAGATTTATGTTATTTTAGAGCATGGAAAAAGAAATGGTTTGATAATAAATGGCATGCCAATATTCTAATACAAAGGCAACTTGTGCTGAGTGACATTCACTATCTGAATGCCAGATCCAATGCATTTTGTTCTATATATGGCATATATATACCCTTAGTCATGCAGTCATGGAACTTCACCCTTGCTATAACACCGTATGAAAGGAAATAGGCTGAGAAAGCAATTCTCATTTTTATAATGAGGGTAGGTTGGATTCAGTTTTACTGAATCAGATGTGCACTGTGGTCACTGGGAGAAGAGAATGAGAGCAGGCATTCTTGGACCCTGTGAAAAACAGCAAAACAAGTGTGGTCTGACTAAATGGCAGATTTAGAGGACGGGGCTTGATTTGCACATACAGACTCTCTGCTCTTCCTTGTACTTAAACATTAAGTATTTAATTATATTGATCATGTACATTTTTTTTTTTAATTCTGCAGAATCACTGCCTCATTTAGTGGGTGGTACTCAGTAAACAAGGCAGCTGTTCAATATTCCTTTTTATCCACTTCATTCACTGTGTGTGGTCTCATGCCTTATTTACTTCACACAATCCCAAATCAACCCTGGGTCTGGAATTATTCACCAAATAGTATGTGATTATGCAATTAAAGACTGTATCAAAACACACAAAAGGGTAGAATTAGGATTGCACACAGTTGAATTTAAGTTACTTTAATTCACTAAATTTTGTGTGCTTGTACCTTAGTAATCTTCTCTATGCAGTTTTGTTTTTATTTTTGCTAATCTTCTGAGAAAATATCTGCGGTAGGCCTTTGTAAACCTCAGTTACTAGAACTGCAAAATTGTGGCTTAAGTTGTGAATGGTTTCTGTGTGGAGCTAAAAAGTCTTAATTCTCAGCATATCCCCATAAGAGTCTCAGGATTTTCTCTGCTGGGTCATTGCTTGATGTAGCAGCATCATTCTTTCCTATGCCATTCTCCTAACGGAGCCTTCTGAGAAACAACCCCACCTTTACTTAAGGAGTGAAAAAGGCTCATTGTAGATCTTACCTAATATAACTCTGTGCCTTACACGAGGAAACCCACATGGGTCTGGAGAGAGATGACACATCCTGTTCAACAACCCCTGGCCAGATGAGGGTACCTCAGGTATGATGGCAGCCCTGGGTACAAACTATGCCCTGTGCTCGTGGCTTACCAGGGTCACTCTTTCTTTCTCACTCAGCAAACAAAGGGTATAAATTGATCCTTTATAATACTGGAGATAAAATAACTGTGCTGTCACCTACTTCATTTCCACTGTGGTTTTCACACATTTTCACCCTATTTCCATGTATAAGGGATTTTACTGTTAGCAAGTCTGTATTTGTATGCTGCTTTTCCCCCTCCCTTTATTTAATCCAAGTCTAATTATACCCAAGTATGTCTAATTATATCTCCTAATAGCAGGCTAAATAATTTCCAACCCTTCTTGGCTTTTACCCTGTTCAAATATTTAAAACCAGGGCCAGAATCTCCTCTCATTTCTAGTGAGCTATGTCAGTGAGTAAAATTTAGCTTAGACCAATGGACCTACAGACTCACAGTAGGTGCAATGTGGCATGACAAGAGGGGAGCAGCTCATACTCCAGTATAATCCTAGGATAAAATCACTTTGGTAATTGAGGCCTAAATGGGTTCAATTTGGCAATTTTCCATAACCCAGATTTCTGAGGCTTTGTGGGGTCTGGGAGAGAGGATGTGGGAGGGAGCAGGAGGATTAACTTATCAAAGGGTAAACTGATTATTTTGAATTTCAAGTGCAGAGGCTTTGGTAAATGAATGCACAGAGGGCTCTAAGCTCATACTTAGAAGCACTGGGTTGTGGGTGCTACAAAGGGCTAACTGTTAATTAATTATTGTCACATATGTTGTATGGATTGTTAAACCACAATTATTTTACATGAGGGTATAGCTGGAAATGTTACCCTTGTTCTTCCTTCACATGACCTGGTGCAAGACACAGATCAACATTCATCTAACTTGAGTAAAGTAGCCTGTGTGTTGGCTGCTGCTCACATTTTTCTTCTCTTTATGTTGGCTGTCTTCCTAAACCTATTGCAAAATTCAGTGTCCTGCACTTACCACCACTGCCTCCTCTTCCTCCACTTCCACCTCAAGCCATGAATAAAGAAAGGCAGCTGAATTTGCTGCCACTTTACATATTTAACAACTATGTCAATTTACTCTTAAACCACTCTCCCAAGGCCAGACCTCATCAGTGGCCTGGAATTGATCACATAGGAGGGATCCTAAGTAATCTCATTGACCAGTATCCAAAATCAAATATCCCCTACCAAAAAGAAAAAAAGAAACATCAAAAGTGCCTTTCTGTTTAATAGGAGCTGAAGTCCTCGTTTTGAAGTAAACACAGCAGAATACTTGAAGTTCTTGTTTCTTACCACTGGGGAACAGTTATCCCTTAAACTTATTAGGAAATGGCATCTTTGGAACAGGTTGTTGAAGAAAAAATCTATAAAAATTATTTTAGTCAACATTCAAAGATTTCTAGATCTATTATAGGAGCTCCTTTAGAGATTTCATAAAGATTGGTCTTAAAGTTTGAACAACACACTATGAAAATATATGGAAAGTACAGCATTACCACTTTTGTCTTTGACTCAAACTGAAATGCCTGAAAACATATAGGCAAATCAGTACATGTGTAAGTTTAAAGTAATGTTGAAACGCAGCTTTCTAAGAACTATAGACTTTATATCTGTGAGAGGAATATCAAACCCAAGCCTGAGGGCTGGTTCCAGTTTGCCAAAGCAATACACCAGACACATCCCATTTCCTGATTGTCCCTTTCCAATCAGTCATTAGTCGGGGTCTTAACAAACACCAAACTGTCACCTTTAGCTGAAAGTGACCCTGAAATAGAAAGGCAGGAAACAGGGCAAAATATCAAAATATATTTCTTCTGCTTCTCTCCTCTTTGCCTAGATGGATCTCTGGTGTCACAAGAAGAAGTGGCATTCTTTTATATTAATTTAATTGATTAGAAAATTAATTCCTAGTCTCCAGATGAAGGTATTGCACTGACCAGAAGGGACACCCAACTGCTCTGAACCATTAACACAGCGAAAACTCACTCTCAGCTGCCAACAAGGGATGTGGAAAAACTAGGAGCTGAATTACTTTTTCCTGAAAGTAATGATTATTTCAGTCTTCATAATGTAATATAATATAATAATATAAATCCTATTATATTAATGTCTTGTTTATATATATATATATATATATGTACACATTTTTGTTCCTCAATAACAGGAACTTGGAGTCGATTGTGCTTTCACTGAGAATTCCACAAATAGCTTCTTTTTTTTTCAAATTATTTATTCAAAACCCACTGTTTTCCAGGGGAATGAAGTTGTACATCTGCCATTAGCAAGCATTATTTAAAAAGGATTATTTTTCACCATTCTATCCCAAATTTCTAGAACACTTCACTTGGAAAATATGGTCGCCCAATGTTTTGGGTTTGGGCGGCAAGTTTTTGTAGCAGTAAGGCTACAGATTGACTTCTGAAAAGCTGCCAGAAACTTCCCTCATGTCCGATAGAGCCAGTGCCAGATGGCTCCAGGACAGACCCACTACTGAGCAGGGTCAAGCTCACTAGTGATGGTGGTAGGACCTCTGGGATAGCATAGTTAGGAAAAGGAAGAAAAACCAGCCAAACATCCACCACAGTGAGAAAGAGGACTGAGAACATTTGAAAACAACAGCCCTACAGACCTCAAGGTCAATTCAGAAAGAGGGGCAGGGGTGCTCCAGATGGAGCAGAGACTCTCCTGCAGCCCATGGTGCAGCCCATGATGAGGCAGCTCTGCCCCTGCAGCCCATGGAGGTCCATGTGGGACCAGGCATCCACTTGCAGCTCCTGGAGGACCCCAAACTGAAGCTGGGAAAGGGCTCGAGGAGCCCTCCTCCTCCCAGAGAAGGAAGAAGTGGCAGAGACAATGTGTGATGAACAGTCTGCAATCCTTGTTCTCTGTCCCATCGTGCCTTTTGAGGGGAGGAAGGAAATAAGATCAGGAGTAACATTGAAACTGTGAAAAAAGAAGAGGTGGGGGAAGGTGTTCTAAGGTTTGGTTTTATTTCTCATTATCCTACTCTGATTTCACTGGCAATAAATTAAACTAATTTCCCTGGGTGGAGTCTGTTTTTTCCATGAAGGTAACTGGTGAATGACCTGCCCCTGTCCTGATCTTACAGCTTGCATTTGTGCTTCTCTGAGCATACTAACTTTCATCCAGCATAATGGAGGAATTTATTATTCAGGAATTTCAATGGAACCCCATGATTCTCATGCACTACTTAACATTCATCTAAACATACAGTTTTCAAGTTTGGAGTGATTCTTTGCTTGAAGGTTTGCTCATGCTTCTGCAGTAATTCCAAGCTCTGCAAAGGCTAAACCAGATGCTTTATTCTTTGAGTGAAAGCTCTGCAGACCTGCAGACTAAGTTGGTGACAATTGATGAGCTCCTGATTCAGCTAGCAGGTTTATATGTGGATCATGATAAATCTTCCAGCAATATAATACCATGTACCAAAACTTTGGGTTCTGCATTAACTTTGCACTATTTTATTTTCAGAAATACTTCTTGTATTCATTCTGCTCATAATTTTTACAGTTGGCATGGTAACTGCCTAAAAATGTGCTAGAGGCATTACAGCTCCAAGCTTTTCTTGTAGCCTATGATGCTTAATCAAAAAGTTTGCAATACATCCCAGTACTCTAAGTGGTAAAGCTAAAAATATTGCTCTCTTCAGAGCATAAACAACTGCAACACGCCTTCAGAAAGAGTTTGTACTTACAATGAAATGGAAAAACACCAACACCCCTTTATCCACTTCCGCACTTCAGCAATGTGCAGCAGTCCTGGAAATCTTGAATGTCTGGTATTCAGTAAAATTTTCCCTTGCAGCACTCTATTCTTTTAAAATCCAGGTAAGTATAAAGGTTGAAAGAGTTTGCTCTCTTTAATAGGTTACAAAGGTCCTATTTAAAGCCATGACAATGCAAATGTGTACACATAGAGGGATTATTCACAAAAGTGAATGGTAGCACTGAACTCTGGGATGACTTAGAATAGTGGTAATCTTCATGTTTAGCTGGCTACAGAATTTATATATCATTCTTAACTGACTTAACTGAGTGGTATTGTAAATATTCAATATTTATTAGAAGACACAGATGCGAGTCAAGGAAGAAAGATGAGGACAGTGAAACCACCACAACATGATGCAGAAACATGTAATGCCAATGGCAAGCTTACCTGCACACAGGTATCGTATTGCCTTGGAGAGGCTACATAGAATAGAGGCTAGACAGAATTAGAAAAAGAATAATAATATTCAAAATATAATAATATTCAAAAATATTGAAAGGCCTTCAAAGGGTATGCCTTGGGCAGTGCAGGAGCTTTGCAGAGACTACATTCAAGATGGACGACGGTCATGAATTTTTCATACAGATATAAGTCTGGTGTATTTGCATATCAGAGGTTAATTGTCCAATTACAGCTTCAGGTAACGAAGTCATTTACTCCAACTTTTCCCACAATCCACTGTTTTTTACATTTTTTGAGGCCTGAGACAGTAACGGGTCCTTGAGTTTCAGGCCTAGAGAGAAATGGTTTTGTCTGAATAAAATGGGAGAACAGCAGCTATGGAGTCTTAGAGTTATACACTAAAGCAGTACTGATCTGAAAAATATAAAAACTAAAACTTAAGGCATCAATCTTACAGCTAAATCTGCATCTGTCTAAAGGATGGAACTGGAACTAGGGCTATCATAACCATCACTTGTGTCGACATGGAATACTCCTTGCTAGAGAGAGATTCTTCTATTAATAAGATGCACAAAGCTATTCTAGAATTTGCCTCAACACGGAGGGCAAACATCTCCTTGTAGGGGCAAATGATGGCCCTCAGATGGCTTGTTTATGCTGGTGATGTGCCTGAGAATGTAGCCTATATGGAATACATTCCTTTTTGGTACAATGATATCTGGGTCTGCAAAACCAGGGGTGGCACCACAGTTTCTCTATAGAATATTATGAATCAAGCCAATGGACCCTGAACTGGCACTCATGCACTCAGTGTGAGGCCAGATGAACTCTGACACTTAAACAAACATGGGCTCTTAGAAGGTGTTTGTGTGAATTCTAGGGCAGTATCCCAGCTGTGCATCCTTCAGCACACAGCAAAAGGGTACAGCTATTTGCAAGGCCTGTTATCTCACATAAGATGCTGATCCCTTTTGTTCTCGATCCTTTTTCTGAAGATTTTCAAACAAGGATGTTATGTCTACTCCGGTGTAAGAGGCTTGATTATCAGTGCACTGATGACAGCAGTGGTAATGGTGGTGCAACTAAGGCTGACTCTGAAATTGTTTAGATTTGCTGGAAAATCCTGTGCTGCAAAGCTCTACAATCTTAATATCTGGCAGTTTCAATGTTTTGATGAAAGTCAGAGGTGCTTAGAGCTTCTGAGGATCAGGTTTCTCAATTACTTGGGTAATTTGCATTTGAAAACATTGCTTTGAAAGGTCTGGCCACAACACTCTCTGTTGTACTCTAATGAGACTAGGAAAGGCTTTTTGACTGTCTTGCACCGCTCTAATGAGTGTATGTGTAAGTCTGTAATTTATTTTTTTTTCTGGTCTCAAGTGACAAACTAATTGGAACATAGGAAGGTAATTTTTATGGTCCCAACTTTTTGGATGCAGTTACAGTTTCCTTCTCTGTACATCACCAACTTTTTGCAATCCCCTTGATAAGACAAGTGTAGAAGATCCATCTTCCACAAGCTAAATTAAAGGTACCTCCATGAGAGTGATAGTCTTGTGGAATATAAACACATAAGCATTCAAATCACAAAGACATTTTGGATCTCTTGAAAAATTTCAGAGAAATAGAAATGTCATAGTTATAATATTGCTAGAAGTGTTTTGAAAATATAGAACTATGTAGGACAGAGCTGTGATGTTTGCTGTCCCCAGTGGGAGTAAGGATGAAATATGAACTCCCTCCTGATTACAAAACAGAGCATCCACAAAACAAAACAGAAGTGTCACAATCGTTGCAAAAATTTCACTATGAGATTGTGCCTAAGTTGATGCTAGAGAATCTATTAGTTCACTGGTGTGTTTTCACTGAGCTGTAGCAAGGGCTGAAATTTTAGTGGAACTCATTTGAAAAGTGTTCCTCTATTTCCTGGTTATTGTTAGAAAATATTTCCATAATTTCCATAATTTTGTAAAGATGCTAATTTTAAGTCCATTTGGATTGTGTACAACTTCTTCTGTGACAAATTTCTGTCCCATGAATGTGACAGACCTTGTTTAAAGAATTTAGGGTCTCCTGAGGAAAACCTCAACTTTTTTCAGTACTCAGGTATGTTGTCACCCAGTCCTACGGAAACATAGGCACCACTCCAGCTTTGAGCTCCATCCAAGCCAAAGATATGGTTATACTGGCACTCTAGGACTTCTGTTGATGATCCTGTGTAACACCATTCAGGCCTTGTAACACCATTCAGAGGAAACTGTAAAAAAGGCACTTAAAAACCCCTTTAAAGCCACAATTGTCTAAAAACACCTTTGTCTTCTCAAATACATGACAATATCTGTGGAGACATTTTCATAATGTTGAGCTTCTACTCCTATTGGGAGAGACAACCTTTCATTTTGGAGAAAAGAGGGGACTAGAAGGGAGTTCTGTTTTTTCAGGTCTTGTCCAATTCACTTCAAAATCCCAAGTGTGCAATTAGGTACTTCTGACTCTTAAGATAGAGGAAGTATCACCTTAATGACTGGTCAAATCTTGCCAGGAAATTATAAAGATTATTTCAAGCCAATTTTAAAAATGCTAATTGGAGAAAAATGAAGGATAAACATAGAAGAAGTGGCAATTTAGTGGTTTTATATATTAGCATGTTTTTAGATATTTTACCATTCCTTACTCTTTGTGACTACTGTTTCACAAAAATAAGATATGCTTTACTGTTGAACTGCTACTAAAGCAAAGAAATGTCCCAGCAGCTGCAAGGTTCAACACAGAGGTTGAATTCAAGGTCATTCCTCTGACTCAAATGAAACAAGATGGTGACTCCAATGACAAGAAGGAAGGCAGTGATTCTACTTCCCTGGGACTCTGAGTGACTCTGAATAATTATAGTCTTGGGATGACAGTGCTTTACAATCACTGCCTTTCAGTTGCGTACACTTACAGTAAAATAAAAAAGATAGGTCTTTCTAAAGATTAAGCTATTATGCTTTGAATACATATTTCAATTTAAATTTTAATTTTACATATCTAATACTTAGGATACTTTACCAAGGAGATTTCAGGGGTTATTGCAACTTCCTATTTACTTTGAAACTCTTTGGGGCAATATTCATCTTGATTAATTTGATTCGACAGTTAAGATTTTCTGTTAAAAGCTACATATGCTGCATTAGCCAAGAAAGTCTCCCTTTGATGGCTCTGGTTCCTGCAAGAGAACCCGAGATACAAACAGTCACAGACCTTGAAGACACGTAACCATGTCCTTATCAACATCAATGTGAAGTTACATATGTTAGCAAAATATGTGGATATAGGCCAGGGTAACATCAAGGGACGTTTGCCAGGTCCTAATTGAGCAATAAGGCAGGGTGTAGACTGTGATCCCATGCTTTGGTATGTTGCTAGGCAAAGGGCAAAAGCTCTGTACTATCATTCAACAAGGTGTGCTGTCATTGCACAATAACTCCATCCTGTGCACTGGGATGATTATAGAGGGCTATTTTCAGCGTATAGAAGATACTTCATTTATGTATATTTTATTCTGCTGACAGGCAGAGGAAATAGCTGCTTGGTAAATGCTGTGTTATAGTAAGTGTATGGCCTATTTTTAGCTAGACAATAATGTGAAAGGTGATGCTCTTTACAGGCCACTGTGGGAGTTCATGGTCTTGCATACAAAGGCTGGATGGGAGACTTGAAAAGGCCAATGCCTTGTTCCTGCTGTGAGCTGTGGGCATGCAGAATCCTACCTGTGCTTGAAAGTGAGAAAAGAGGAGTGCCTTGCTATCTCTGAGACTGAAAGGTATACCTATAGCAAAAATGTATACCTATATAGCAAAAAATTCTCAAGATATTTAGTGAGGAAATACAGATTATGTAAAAAGATAACACTGCTCCTTGGAAACAATTTCTTATAGGAAGCAGCATGAAATTGCTTTCTGCTTCACAGTTACCTTGTTTGTTTTGCTAATCCTCACAAAGATTAATAAAGGAATGATGAGACAACAGCAAACTGTAAGCATAGGAAGAGACAACTGCCTAAAGCATCTGGATATGATTATGTAAACACAATGTAATAAGAAAGCTGAGAGATTTAACTTTTGAAATCTCCTTTATTCCCTTCTAAAAAAAATGTCCTTTCAGAATACTTACCTTATTCCCAAGTAGCCTTTCAGTTGTTAAAGCACTGCAATTTTCATTCAAGCTCTTTACTACTCATGATCAGTCTACTCTAGATTTGATCTTTTATCCAAACTTTTCCTGGCATGTACTCTGCTATACAACCCTTTAATTTGAGAGAGGTGTGTTTTTAAATTTGAATGGAGACATTTTGTGTCTAACTGCTATATGTACTATTTTCCTCCAACCCACTAGTAATTAAATAAATATTTTGAACTTTTAGTACATGGCAGAGTTTCTTCGTTATTGACACAGTGACCTCTTCTTTAAGGGCATGAAGCTGAATGCTCTGAACAGTGAGCTAGGCTAGTCATACCCACAGTTAACTTTGCTACTCACTAAAATTCCCAAGGGATAAATCTTTTAAGAATACTGTTATATATAAGAATACTGTCATATATAAGTGTTAGAAATTTTAATATTAATTCTACTAGTTTTTGGCTTTTTTTCTCCCTTAGTAATTTCATTTTTTAATGGTGCTAGCTGTGCAGGTTTATTTTTTTAGCCCTTTTTAGACTTCAGTTTTATTAACAAATTACCTTAAATCTGCTCTTTGTATAGAATTTATACTAAACTCATTTTGACCTATTTGTCATTATCTCTTCATAGATAATCATGCAAGAGACATTGAGGAAAATGCAGAGGAGAATCAACGCTTCAGTAACTTGAATGCTTTATTAAAGCAAGGGAAATATGCACCTTTACTGTCATTTTATACCTATCTGATAATATAGAATGACAGGAGAGTCCAGAAGGGAGAAGTAGAAATGGTTCATATTTGACATTTCTAAAACATCCCCTGTGATGTGCAGAAAATCCTGCTTAGCCTCAGTAGCTCTTGGCAGAACATGGTCACTGCAGAGGCCTCTTTAGTGAACTTATGTCTCATACTTTAGTAGTACTAGGATAGGCCAGGTCGGTTTGTTTCATGGGGCCACCAAAAATATTTCTCCAGTGGTCAGAAAAAAAAAGGAATTCTCTCTTTTGCCTTATTTTTGCTGTTTAAGCACAGGGCTTAAAGAGCCACGAATGACACATGAGGCCAAACACAGACTCTGTTGTCTTTTTTTTTTTTTTTCTTTTTTTTTTTTTTTTTTGTCTGAAGCACCATTTAGGCTGAATTTTTCCAAAAGGAAACACATAAAATGTGGCCGAGACAGATGTCTGGAAGGGGTATTTTCAATTCAGTTTGTTGGAGTATGATAAGGTTATAAACAACAAGAACAGTGTTTCCCTTGACCAACAGTTAGTCAACCACAACATCAGAAAGTCAACTAACTTTGCTCATAATTGTAATAAGGAACTACTGACTGCCAGACTATTACATTTTTGCCCATAATATTAAGTTATAATAGATAATTACAAGTGTCAAGATGGGCAGCTGTTTCTTTGAATGAATATTGCCCTTTCATTTTTTTTATTTATGTAAGATACCAAAAATGTTAAAAATGAGTAGTCATTCATTATATAAAGCAGCAGCTGAGCGGTAGGTGGACTAATCATTGCTTTTTCCTACTCCTAAGTAAACACACATAGAGCTTCATTTTTTAAATTCATTTTATTTTGATGGCAAAAAAAGGGATCTCTAATGGCACAGAGTTTCAACTGGTAAATCTTCTTTGCAGTTTTTCTCTTTAATCTTGAAAGCTGATGTAGTTCATTCTAATTGCCCACAGCATCAGCTTTATTCTCCTGAAAGAACTTGCTCTCTTTTTAGTTTTCCTTTAATGTTTGGAGCCCTTACCAGGAATGGTAATCTTCTTAAGGTGTTAGCAGGAGACACAGAATGCACCAAAACTAAACCTCATATCTAATGAAGTATCCCATTATCAGGATCATCCAAATGACTCAGGTTTGTCATAGATGCAGTATACTCCTTTATATGATTCTGTAGTATTAGAAAGAAAAGAAAACTTGGGGGATTGATTAGTCAGGTTAGAAAAAGGTTATGAAGATCACTCTACCTAACAACAGTCTTTTAGTTTTGAAATACATTTAGGTCTATTTATTATCACAGCTAGCCAGTATATCTGGGTTATTTGATTACACGCAGATGTTCTGGTTCTGGGTTCCACACCTTATGTTGAGGAACCCATAATTTATAACCAATCTTTTCCCAAACCCCCCTCTTTCTGCAAGCTGACACTGGATCCTATGGAGACAGAAACCCCAGGGGAGCTGTGAGATGCTACTGCACATCTTGGTTATAAACATTTCCTCTGACCATGGCTTTGCAAGCTGAAGCCTTCACATGCTGCAACACGTTGTCCAGGCTGAGCCATGGAAACCCATAGCTGCTACTCTACAATGGGACGGAGAGAGCAGAGCATCCTCCAGGAACTGGTCTGGAGATGGCTGGTCTGTCCTGCAGTAAGAGCCCAAAAATCAGGTGTGACTGTCAGCCTCACTGCTCATTTCTCTCTGTAAAAGCCCAGAATGGGGATGGCTCTGGAAACTCTGAAGCATTTTGATTGTTTCAGCACAGGTTGGGTGTTGCCGTTGTAGCACCTATTGAAAAAACAGTGGTTTGCATCACAAGAGTGGGATGAGACATAGTGATACTTGAGCTAAGTCACCACCACTTCCCGGCACAGTTCAAGGTGTTGACTGGTCCTGGAGTAGCTGGCATCCTGCCTAGGGAAAGATCACTTCTTTCACCATGTCATACAGTAGTGATTATAATCTGCCAGATGAATCTTTCCTTTCCTAGAGCTGAAATCTCTGTGACTGACAGAAGATCATATTTGGAGGCTCCACTCTTCTGAAATTGGCTTATTCTGGAAGTCTGCCAGTGTCACAGACTGGCAAAGCAGAGGGATCAGAATTACACTTGGCTATTCACTCAGTCTTGTGAACTGTTGCATCACCGCTGCAGGATGTTACAAACTTTTGAGTTTAAGGGACAGTTCTTTGCTTTAGTGTTAGTATTGTTTTCAATAATTTCTACATATGTAAGACTGGAAAAACATATTCACTTCTCAGGTCTACTGCACTTTGGAAATGTAAAACTTCTCTGTTCAATAACCATTTCTCCATCTTAGCTGAAGAAGCCAGGGGGGGAAAAAAAAAAAAGCCCAGCATGAAATCCCAGGAAGTAACAGACTGCAGACACACATAGAAAAAATAGATGGCAATAGTTATTCATTCATGCCTTGTGAGACAAATAAAACAACTTTACATTCATTTCCTCCCCACACCTCCACCCTTTTCTAAGGTTAACAGAAAGGATTCCTTTCATACATAAGTTATTTTAAGATCTTGAACAACTTAGAGATCTAACATCTTTTTCCATGTGTATAAATAACCCCACCTGTTGCAGTATCATATATATGATCATTAAAATAGATACATGTAAAAAACAGTATACATTTCAATCTAAAAGTGATTCTAGGAACAAAGCAGACATGACTAGCAGACCTTTCCTTTTTCAAAAAGATAAAGGGGATTGTCCAGACTGAGGTGGATTTTCCAGAGTCAAAAACCTATCATACACTCATCAACATTGTAAAAGTTACTGGAAATTAAAAAAAAAAAAAAAAAAAAAAAGAAAATTTTCCATGACCAAGCTGTTGAAGTTCACAGACAATGTTTTGTCACTGCACAAAGTAAGGGATGCCAAAGTGGTGCCAGAGACGCATCAAATTTGTTTCAGCTTCACAATTCATGTGTTCCCTTTTTACTGTTGCATCTGAAACAATTACAGCTCTCAGGAGTTAACAATTACAGCTCTACAGGAGTTAACAAAGTGCTTCTCCATCATTTTCCAATAGAGATCTGAGACACAAACTGAGAAAGTTCCAAGTTATTTTGCGATAAAGTCAGCACAAAACATGAGAAGACACAGCAGCTGTGTCAAACTTTGCAGGCTGTTTCTAACTACAGATGAACAGCCATACTGCAGGAGAAAGAGATCTGAGACTAAGCTTTGTGCAAATTGTTCTCAGTGAACTACAATTCCATGGTGCAAAGGTGGTTATTTTAAAGTTATAATTTGGCTTCTATGTTTGATGATCATATGACGTTTTCAGCACCTAGAAATCCTTCGCTTATGACAGTGTCTGAATGAAATGTTGTTACTGACGTAACAATTATCTCCTCACCCCATAGCTGTCAAGTTATGACTTAATGTTGAGAAAACTGTGGGCAAAGTGAGTGAAATAACTTCAGTACCTTCAAAGGATGTGGTTAGAATAGTCTGCAGGGGTGGGAAGAGAGTTTTCCTTTGCAGTTGGTAGAGCAGCAACAACAGAGTGTCTTTCAATTGCTTCTGTATTGCAGCTCAGGGCTTTTAGCCCCTGTCTGCTGCACCCACACACGATCTGGTACAGACACTTAAAAAGCACATAGCAAGCTCTCAGCTCAAGGAGTCCTTTCAAAGCAAGCTTCAGTCACCCAGGGGGGCAGCAATCTGTAGAGGCTGCTTTTTCTATCCTGAGATGGAGTACCACATTGGCTCTGCTGCACTGGGACCACCCTGTGCTCATGGTGGAGAGATAGGATTTGCTTTTCATTAATTCTGTTACTATAAAAAATTCCTGTAGGATATTCTGTAGTTAGAGCACTGAATCATTTCTGAAACTTCTTATTCAAATATTTGTTTTATATGGCAATGGTATTAGTAATGTACAAGTTTTATGCACTGCTATTTCCTCCCACACCCATTGAAAACTAACAAGAGCCAGCCTGTCAAAATAAGCATGTGAATTATAGATTAGCTATAACATGCTTCAAATAGCCAGTGTTCCAGCCTAGGTGATACTACATAACTCTGCTTTCCCTCTGTTTGCAAAACTGCACAGTCTACAATTCACAAAAAAAAAAAGGCCTACAAACTGAAGTCTGGAATTATCCCATCTCATTGAAGATACTCAAAACACATGCTTAATAACAGAGAATTTTCACCTATTGTTGATGCAGAGACAGACAATTTCCTTTTAGCTCAGCTCGTATTTAAGTTACCCTTAAGGAGAGCCATTGCTGCTACTGACAGAGTCCAAGTTGACTCTGATTCTGTTTAAGTTCTTCAGGTACATACTTCATTTTCAAGAAGAAAAGGAGATAAGGCTATCTCTGACCCCCTAAAAAGTTTGCAAGAAGGCTGAGCTCACTCTTTCTAGTCTGACCTTTTTTCCATAGACTGCATCCCCTTGAAGGTGGGCTCTGGCATTACTCTGTGATGCCAGCTGCCCCCAATATTGGACACCTAATACATACATTGTCCTGTAGGTACTACTCAAAGTGATCAGGAAATGGGAGTAAGTAATGGGCTTGCAATGTTTGCTCACGTGGGGTAATAAAAAGGAAAACTCACTCTGAGGAGCTACACAGGGGCCTTATGCTACAGAACAACTGTAATAAAGAGGCAGTGGAAATCCAACACTGATAAATGCAAAACTGTTCACAAGAGGGAAGATAACATGAACTGCATGACCCAACAATGCACTCTGATCATGGAGTCATTAATACAGCCATAGGCACAGACTGTCACATTCAGCATAGCAATTAGTAGTGATCAGAAATGCAAGTCAGTATCAACAACTATTATAAAGAAATACAGAACAAATAGTGTGTCACTATAAATCTATACAGTTGCTATATCCTGAATACTGAGAAGATTTCCAGTTTCCCATCCCAAAGGGTATAGCAGAAGCAGAAAAGGAACAGTGAAATGAGTTCTTTTATAAAAGGAATTATTAAATAGATGGAGATTTTTCAGCTGGGAAAAGCAATGGGATATAATACAGAGCTTATAAAATCATGAATGACAGGGAGAAAGTAAGTGCAGATTTACTGTTTGCTGCTTCTTCTAACACAGTAACAAGGGGGTCTAAAATGAAATTAGGAGGTTTGAATGACACAAGTTCAAACAAAGAGTAACTTCTTCATATATATACAATTAAGTTATGGAATGCCTGGCCACAGGATGCTGCAGTTGCTAAGAGCACATGAGGGCTCAAAAGCAAATCAGAAAGATCTGCTGTAGAGAAATCCACTGATGGCTATCAAATAGAAAGGAACTGCTACTGGTTCAGCAAGCAAATGGGCTGCAAATCACTGGGAGAGGAGTTGAAGAGACCACTCTGAACCTGTGCCATTATGTGCTTGCACTGTTCTTGTCCTCTGCCACAGACATTCACTGTTGCCATGTGTGTGAGAGAAGACACTGTGCGAAATGGACCCCTCTTTTGTCTTTGTAAAGTCATTTTATGGTTTTGATGTCCCTACAAAACTCCTATGGTTCAAGAGAAGAAAAGCTCATTTTAAGTATGATCACATATCTTTTTGTCTGGTCAATGTCATCACTTAAGTAAATGGAGGGTAAAAAAATGCTCATGGAAATCCAAACAGGAAGCACTTTGCAAACAAAGAGGCACAGGCTGGTGCCTGCAGAGCTGCTACTCTTCATGCTCCATGGGACCTGAAAGGGACCTCTGCTACATTCAGCCTGAAGGACAATGACTTGTTTTTTTTTTTTTTTCCTCTCTAGATAGGGGCAGATCTGATGCTTATCGTTTGAAGACTGACACACCTGGGCAGCAGCAGCACAGAACTGCCAGAATCATGACAGTAACTCTTTCTGGCTAATGTTCTGATGATAGCCAGGCCAGCACTCCAGGAAAACTCTCACATTTTAGTGCTCACACAGACTTCAGTCTTCAGTGCCAGCAGCATGGTTACACTGAAAGTGTAGCATGAAGCAAGGCTTTGTTCCAAACAACACAGAACCGGCTCATCCAACCAGCCCTACCTCTGGGTGTAGGGTGACCTTCACGATTAGCCTTTTAAAAGCCTTTCACTATATATGGCACTTTCAGTCTTGGCAAGATAAATCTGAAGGGGGAGCAAAGGGATGTCTCATGATGCAAGTACTAAGGCATTCTTGGATTTTCAAGAAAAAATACACAAAACAACTTCCTGACTCACAGAGAGCTGTATCTGGCATGGGAAACTTCTACATTAGACCTCATCCTGACAGAGACGTATTAATCACACAATTTAGAGTTTGTTTAGGTGGAAGTCATAATATGGAAGTTATAATGACTTTGCTTTCCGTGTTTTTAAAATGCATTTTATGTTTTACGTGCAAGCTGGATAAAGTCCTAACCAGTAAAATTTATATCATTGCCCTGAAAGGTCCTGTTCTACAAAGCTCAAAAAATTAAGAGATGTATCAGCCAGGCTGGAGGAGAAAATTTAAACCAACAAAAATGTGAATAATAATTTACTCAGAAGAATTTCATTAGATCTACAAAAAGCCACAATTGAGAAAGATGCACACACCTGGCTAAAACCAGTCATCTGAGGAAGGACTGGAGAAAGTTAATATTTTTCCAATACTTCCGTAGACAAAATAGGGCAACCAGGTAATTATAGGCCTGTCAGTTTGACATCTATTCCAGGCAGAGTGATGGAGCTGCTGATAGGAAAGTCAATTAATAAAGTATTAAAACAGTGCAATTTAATTAATGGCAATCAACACACATTAATGGAAGAAAGATCTTATCAAATTAATGTGCTATTTTTAAAAGACTACAAATTTGGTGGATAAAAGGAATTGTGGTAATATTTTAATACTTTGACTCTGGATGCATTTGCCATGCAGTACTATGAGTGATTCTAATGGAAAACAGAACTAACATAATGAACTTTCCAAAACTAACTTGTTTTAAAGCTGACTAGCATGGGATCCAACACCCTAACCTAAAGTGGGGCTCAGAGGAGGTTCTGCAGGCACTGCTTACCAGCCCCATGTTAATGATGATTCCAGCAATACAGAAGGAAGCAGTGCCTTTGCTATTACTACTTTTCAAGGAACCAAAATTTGGAAGTGGGCAGAAGTGGACAATGCCTTTTTGATATTGTTTGAGGAGCAGGTGCAAAAGAAATACCAGGTATTTCCATATCACTCAACATAAAGCACCTATTTAAGAACAAGTACCTCCGGCCTTACTTCACATAAGGATTATTCTTTGGGAAGCTGAGACTGAAGAATGAATTGTGGGTCCTGATAGACCCCCAGCTGAGCCCCAGAGCACTCTGAAATAGTGTTGCCAAGAAGGTCTGTGCAATCTTTTTTGGTGTGCAGAGATGCTGTCCATCAAAGGGCAGTAAAGGGCTTCTGTTACTTCTGCATTTGACATTGTAGCAGGTTGACCCTTGTCCAATAAAAGTATTGGAATAATGTCGGTCCTGATATCAGCAGCTCAGGAAGGATGTTGGCAAATTGCAGGTAGTTCAGAGAAGAACCACAAGAATATGAATAAAAAATTGGCAGTAAAATAGAATGACTCCACAGGGTAAGTCTATTTAGATTTAGTATATCAAAGCAAAGGCTAAAGAGTAACTTGATTATGGTTTGTAAGTGCTTTCATGTGGAACAGATACTGCCTAATAGGGGAGTTTTTGCTCTGGTATAAAATATACAAGGAAATCCAATGGCAAGTTGAAGAAACATCATTTCCGTTACATTAAGGATAGGCAACTATTGCAAACATTTACCATTTTCTGTGCTAAAGCTGGATGTATTTTCTATCTAGTCCTTCTCAAGTCCTTCTCTTGTTCAATTGGAATCAATTCCAGGTAAGCAAATTACTCATGTTGAAGAGTCAGAAATGGTCTTAAGGTGGTTTACACCTTTTACATCTATGAATGCAGCTGCAACATACATTTTTAAGTAAATAAAGAAAATATGTTTCTCAGTGAAGAATGAGATCCAAATTTAGCTGATGGGAGTTACTTGTGCACATCAAGAGAAGCTTTGTGAATGATGGGGGTGATGTTTCTTTCTAGCTCTGCTTTAGGAGCCTGCTTATTTTTCAGTGCTACCAAAAAAGCTGGCAAGAAAAAGGATTACAATGAAGTTTTGGAGAACAGCTCCCAGAAGCACATCCAGTTATCATGTTTCCATCTCACATTCGCCTCCACCAGCATCATGCTGAGGGGTGCAACTGAGGAAGCAAAACCTGCTTAAGAGGGATTTGGTTCAGGTCATGCACTTGTCTGTAAAACAACTCCCCAAGGAAACCTCAAGTGAAAAATGAGTGTTATACATCCCTAAAAGAAAAGAGACCTTAATGGCAACTGGTTGGATTGTGTTCAGTCTTAAAAGGTTAGGAATAATAATCACAGCATTTAATATCTTCTCTCCTCTATAAGAGCTTCCCTGGGATGTGCAAACACAGCACTTTTATTCCTGATCTTACACCCATGGCTTGCTCTACTCACCTAGCCCATTACAAAAGAAATAAAAGAAATATGCCCCACCTTCCTTTCTCTTCTCTTAGCAATACCAGTATAACTTAACATGTGGAAAATATAAAAGAAATGGTACTTATATCTGAGCAATGAGGGAGTGTTTTTCCTCAGGTTATTTCATAAAGCTAAAAGGAGGGATGTTCAGAAGAGAATTCAACTGTGTAAGATTGATTTAAATTAGCAAGGGATAGGATTGATATGGATATACATAACACAACCACTTTTTAATTTCTGGGAATGGTGCCATCCGTGGATAATGAGAGTTAGTGGTAACAGAGAAATGTAAGGTCTAGCTGTGGGAGCCAACAGCCCATAGCCTTGACAGTCAGATTTGGAGGGCAGTGTTATGATTTAGAAGATCAATTTGCTTTTGCTAATGCTAAAACCCATCAGCAATGCATTCAACATACAGATGGAGACTTGTAAACTACCGGGAATGATTAGGCTGGGAACATACTGTGGTTGTAGCCATAGCTAGGACCTGTGGATGTAATAGTATTGCTTGGAAATACCTAATACTTAAGTGAATCCAGAACCAGAGAGAAAGATCACTGACTCTTGAGCTGAGGACTTTTTGCTTCCTGGGCAGACTATTCTTTCATACACAGATTTATTTTTCTGAGGACAACAAAGATACTTTTTGGGTCCCATATTAACAAACATATAAGGGCAAACCTCAAAGAACTTTCCTTAATTGCTTTTTTTTCTTTGCAATTAATGTACAATATAACAAGAAGGCAGCTTGCAGAAGTGTCGGACTTGCTTCTCTCTACCTCATTTAACTGGCTTCTGTATATAAATTGTATTTTAGAGGGTTTTAAAAAAATTTTTATTCCACTGTAGTTAGTTGCAATCCTTGCAGTGAGTTATTCAACAACACCTTTTCTTTTTATTGTCTGAGTGAAGAATGAAGCCTAAGGCTTGATTCTGATTGCAGATATGGCACATAGGTATTTATCCTCACATACTTTATTGTATCCTTATTTCACACACATGTAAGCCCCACACATGCAGTTCGTGCAAATGGGTACATTTCTTGTCAAGTTACCTCTTGACAGCAGCTCATTAAAAAAAAAAAAAAAAAAAAAGGATGCACATACCAAAACTCAAAATCATAAGATTTTTTAAAGAAGAGATGCTTGTCTCCATGTCTTTGAATTGCCTTTTTGATGTATGACAAAAAGCCTTGTCCCTTTGCTGTCCCATGATTTATCACTTTCCTTAGCCTTCCTTACTAACATGCTAGAGTTATAGCATAAACAGTAAGAACAACTACAAAAAATAGAAAAAATATATTCAAATTGGCATGGGGATATAGCCTTGACAACTGATGGGGAGGTACTTTCAAGTGTATTTTGAGCTAGCTACTTGGATTAATTTTGCTGAAATAAGACTGTCTTCTCACTATGACAGTTCTCGGCACTTAATAGTTGTTTAATGTTCCCAGTAGGCTCAGCTCTGCACTTTGTAAATCAGCAAAAAAATAAAATTAGGGTCTTTCTTTTACAACTTCAAAAATTATTATCCATTTTGTTCTAGCTTGTGTTTGTACACTGATAATATAATTTCTGTAAAGGGACAAGGAGCAGACTGACCTGGAAAAGGAAGACTTTTAAATGTAGGACTGTCTTTGATCACTCACAAGACTTATACTCTGATCTAAGCTCATTGACATCAATGGAAGAAAGACTGCTATTGGCTTGGAGGGAAGGTTGGCTCCTGTCCACACATAGTCCATATTTGCAAAAGCAGATGTTAAAAGATAAAACAGACTGAAAATCAGAGTTACAGAAAAAGATACTTTTTTTTTTTTTCACACGGTCAGATTTATGACACACATTTCATTTAATAACTTTTACTCAGTCCTTGAAACAGGAAACTCCATTTTTTTTACCTGTTTCTGCTGTTTACCTGCAGATAAACCTTGGATACAGAATAGGAGAGAGTTTGGTGGATGATTTCCATAGCATGAAAATGTAAGGTCTTCTCCATAGACTCTTCTGGGATACTTAAGAATAGGAAAAATTCTCCAGGGAGAACATCACAGACACACAGACACACCCTCGCCTCCCCCTTTACCCCCTTCCACTCCTGCAGCTGCACTTCCTGCAGAAAGAGCAATTCCAGAGAAGGAACTCAGCACTATACTACTGGACAACATCATCAAAGAAGTAGATAATTGTAGGATCTATTTAAAAGATAAAGAAACTTCTAATTGGATTGTCTCTTTTGGTGACAGTTTTCAGGCAAGGTAGATCAGCTCAATGAAGTCCAAAGAGTAAAAGTCGGTCAGTAAGCAGTGATAAAAGGAATCCTTCCTAACTAGCTTAATTCTGATGTGTCTTCAGAAAGATCATGGGAAGGTATGATAGTTTTCTCATATGCCAATCTGCTGGCTACTTTGGTAGGTACCATTGATTCACTAACTGTTTTGTCATACATACTCAGAAAATTTCTCTCATTCAATTGAATGAGACAATACAATGAAACAATATTTGCCACTACAACAATATTTGCTACAGTTTACTTCAAACTGGAGTTTCCAAGTGTTGTGAACATGACATTTAAACTTGGACCAGCAAATGACATCCCTTTAGCCCTGACATTCTGGCTGATGTGTTTCAAGTCACATCTCTCCCATTTGGTAAAGCATGACAGCTGTGGAAAACTGGATGCAGTTAGGCAAAGCTTCAATGCTGACTTGGTTTTCAGACTTTGATCTGACTTTTATGATCTCATTCACTTTCCCATCTCACATGTTATATGTCAATCTTCCTCTAAAACTTCAGTTGACTGACACAGACTAAAACAATGGGTACAGAATTATGTATACCTAATGTCTCTATGAGGCAGATAAAGGGGTTTGCTCATTCAGAGCTTATTACTTTAACATTGGACTGAAATGGCAGTATCTTCATTGACATAGCTGAGAGCAGAAGTAAAGTTTACAGAGTATTAGGGCTGGGGAGGGATTCCATAGCAAAGGGAGTGAAATGATTAAAATATTCTGAAAGAGTAAAACTCATCAGATGGATAGGTAACTGTGTCATTAGACAGTATGTATCCTTCTATGCCTTACAGCGTAGATTTAATTCAAAACCCAAAATTTATAATCTCTTAATTCCAAATTTGAATATGGAATCCCTTCTTCAGATTTAGATCCTAATTCTGATAAAAATCAGGAGTTTCCAACACAAGGTTTAGGATTAATTAGACTTTTCAGCCCTTTCTCCTTTCACTCCTTTCTCTTGTTGGCCTTGGAGGCTCTGGATAGACTTTCCAGAGTTGCTAGGGACTGTGGCTCCAGCTGATGCTGGGTAACTAAGAAAGTTAAACAGAAAACATTTATTTACAGAACAAAGGTTGATGCAAGAGCCTAGGTCTTTGTCATAGTCAGAAGGAGTATGCAGGGGGAGAGGAAGGGAGAAATTGTGTAAAAAGCCATCTACTAAGAAAAGAATGTTTGATTTGGATCACAGGATGTGATACTGGAGAACGTATTGCATAACTTTATGGCTTGTCCTTATTTGCAATGATTCAATATCCGGCACTGCTCATCTCATTTCTAAAAATGGTATTGAAAAGTTACAAACTATTCAGAGGTGATGGGAATAAGTGAGGAAAGGCAAGAAAAGCACCTTTTCATTTTACAGCAAATAGCAAATACTAAGTCTGCAGGTCATCTTACGTTGTTGCAGATCACTGCATCTGTGCCCTTCCTCACTACCCAAGTAACTTTCACCAGGTTAACTCTCTGTTGCCAAAAGCTCGTCTTCTCCATGCTGAATTTAAAATCATGACAACCCTTTTCCTCATGGTATTTATCATTTAACTCTAAAACAGGGCATTTATAGCTCCTAGAGATAAGACACGAGGCAGGTGCAATGCTGTGGAGAGCCATTTCCAAAGCCTTGCCTGTCAAGACTGCACCCTGACTGCAGCATCCCTAGCCTCTTTGGAGCCCTGTTCAGAGGTTGTTTCTCTTTTCCTCAAAGCAGGCACCTCTGTGACTGACTCCTCTGTTGGTTATTTCATTGTTGTCACACTCACTTCCTTCTACCCCTTGATAACAGGCATCACCCAAACTTGCAGGTGTTCACCCCAAAACAACCCTTCTCCCATTTCTGATCCTCCCTTCTGCTGATGTGGGGAAAGGACACTCAAGCCACAGACAGTCCCTTGGCATTGCCCTGCAAAGGCTGCAGCTCTGGGACAGAGCTGTGCTCTCCTCATAGACCTACTCTCTTCTTAATGCTAGCTTGTATCTTTTTCCCCCTTTCTTGGGGGGCAGAAGGGGAATGGGGGAAGATGTTTGAGCATTTGGTTTGCTTTGGGCTTTTTTCGGTCGTTGTTTCAAAGAAAATCATCACCAACATCCCGATAAAAACTAGGGATTACACGTAGGGGTCATTAGGAGTGCAGGGAACTGCTCATCAGATTTCAATATATAGCTAAACTTCTGTTATTTAAACAAAAGGAGCCGGATTAAAAAACAAAAACAAACAGGACAAAAAAAAACCCAAACCAAAACAACAACAAATCCAAACAAACAAACAGAAAAGAAAACCAAAAAAACACAAAACAAAACAAAACAATAAAAAACCCCCACCAAACCGACAGCCCGCAGTGGTGCTGGGCGGAGACAGACCGACCTCATTCATGGCTTTCTCTGTGAAAAGGTTTACGTTTTCCCCCTGTCTTCCCTTCCCCCGCACGCCCTCCTCCCCTCCGTTTTAATTTTGGGACGGATTAAGACAAGTCTGGAGTCGGTAGAACTCCTCCCACCCGGCAGCATCAGGGTACAACCGCCTGTGCTCCCCTACGTCTGCGGGGCCCCGCGCTGCCCGAAAAAAACCGATTGCTTCATTGAGAAAAAAATCCGGCCAGCACATGAGATACCGCATCATCCCCTACGCCCGGCAGCGGAGCGGACTCTGCTTTTAGGGCAGCTTAAGCCCCTACCATTACTATTGTTATTATTTTATTTGATATTGAAATTAATACCAACATCTCGCCCCTAGCCGCAAGGGCAATCCCCGGAGAGGCTGGACCTGCCGGAGCTCTGTCAGCGGGGGAGCCGCGGTCAGCAGCATCCCAGCGGCGCACAGCGCTGCTCACTCTGGTGGACACACCGGGACACGCCGGCACAGCCCCGGTTCCCGAGCCGGCGGGCCGCCCCCGACCCCCAGCGCGCTCGGCAGCGCTGCGGAAGGACGTCTCACCTTGTTTACCCCGAGCGCGGCCGGCGCGGGGGGAGGCTGCGGGGCGGGCCGGGGCGGGGCGGCCGGGGCGGGGCGCGGGGGCCGGGC
>QUSF01000002.1:9719827-9802575 GCA_003676055.1 Chloebia gouldiae | reverse complement strand
GCGGGGCGCGGGGGCCGGGCCGGGCCGCGCCGGGGCGGGCGGCGGCGGTGGGGCAGTCGGGCTGCGCGCTGGGCACCGTGCGGGCGTGCGGCGGCCGGCAGCGAGCACGGAGGCAGCCAGCGTCCCCGCCACGTAAGTAGTTACTGATACACCGGGGGGAGACGGTGCCTCGGTGGAGGGGAGCGGCGCGGGTTCCCTCTCCTCCCCATGTTCTGTCCCCAAGAGAAAAAAAAAAAAAATCGTCAAACAGAATTTGCTCCCCGCATTTATTTTTTTTAAGCGATCCTAGTTAATTGCCCCTTATGGCCTTTCGCTTATCGTCCTCCCAGCCCCTGCGGTAAGAACTCGGCCCCTTCTTGCCGCGCCGGTTTTTGTTTTCTTTGTGCATGAACTCCATTAAACGCGGCGAAGGCAGCGAGTCCCCACTCACAAATCCGCTGTGCAGGGGGGAGCGTGGGAGCGCTCTCTATTCTCTGGTTGCACTTTTTGTTCTGTCGCGACGACGACAGCCCGTTCCTTCCCGCCAGCGCGGAGCGGTGCGGGCTGCTCCGCGCTCCGCCGCGCTCCCCTTGTGCCGGTGCGGCTGCCCCGATCGCCCGCCGCGGTCCCGCTCCTTTGTCGGCCCAAGTTAAATGCTCCCCGGCTGTTTCGCGGGGCATTCTCGGAGCGCCCCGGGCGCTAGCGGCGAGGCTCCCGCGCCATCTACAGCCGAGCCGCGGCAGCGCGGCGCTGCCGGGCCGTAGGGCAGCGGAAGGACGGTCCCGCTGCGCGCACCGCGTTACCGACCTTTTGTTGCCGCCCGCGCCGCGCGCCCCGCGGGAGCGGCGGCCGCCCAGCCCAGCCCAGCCCCGGCCGCGCCGCCGCCCGCTCCTCGGCTCCTCGGCTCCTCGGCTCCCCGGCACCGGGCGCCGCTGCCCCGCCGCCGCGCTGCTCCGCGCCGCTGCGCGCCCGGCCGGCGGCGGGAACAAAGGGCCGCGGGCTGAGCGCTCTCTCCCCGTGCCCAGGACGCGGCGCTGAGGCTGGTCGCCCGCCGCCGCCGCGCTCCCGCTCCCGCCCCCCCCGCCACACAAAGGCAGCCGCAGCTGGACGGGCGAGGGACCGCGCTCCACGCCAGGGCTCCGGTGCAGCGTCTCGGCTGGTCTTCTCCATACTCATGAACATACAAAGGTCAACCCCTATCACGATAGCACGATATGGGAGACCGCGGAATAAAACCCAGGATTTTGAAGAGCTCTCATCCATACGGTCCATCGAGCCAAGCCAGAGTTTTAGCCCGAATCTAGGCTCGCCGAGCCCGCCGGAGACCCCGAACTTGTCGCATTGCGTTTCTTGCATCGGGAAATACTTATTGTTGGAGCCTCTCGAGGGAGACCACGTTTTCCGAGCCGTACATCTGCACAGCGGCGAAGAGCTGGTTTGCAAGGTAATACCTCTCCTTGTTCTCCCCCTCCCCCGGTTCTCCCCTGTCGCGCCTGGGTTTCCCGTGTCTTGCAGGAGGGCAAGCATGGCCGTGTACCTCATTTATTGAATAGTGGAGAAACAAAAGGCAGGGAGACAGGATTATAGGCGAATCCTGTAACTTTTCCCTCTCTCCAGACAATGGCCACGTTATAGCGGTGGCCCGGAGCCAGGTCTGCCTTCTATTGGCAGGGGGATATTGTTCTGGAAAGAGCCGTTCTTGAAGTAGGTTTTAACGTGAGTTCAGACCAGGAGAAAGCCTCATCTTCCACGCACTCACTTTTCAAGATGGAGTAGGGAATCCCCAGCTAATTTTAAGGTGTTGGGACCTGCTGACTTCCTCGATTTTTACTGCCCCCAATTCTGTGCGTTGGGGGTGTGGAAGAGGATGGAGAAGCTGGGGGGCTGGGGGTAGATTGCCATCAGCTTCATCTTAAAAGTGATTTAAAAAAGAAAAGAAGCACATCTAATTAATCAGCCTGATCTCCCTCACGGTGGATGTTGTTTGCAAACAGCATCCTCCCCCACTGCCCAACTGAGCAAGAATAAAACCTGCACACCTACGGTTTTTAGAAGTGCAGACAGAATAGCTATCCCACTCTTTGTAGCCTGCCGGCTTTTCTCTGCTTCCTCCCAGTTTGCTCCTACTATTAAAAGGTGAGCTGTGGGAAAAAGAAATCCGCATGCATGCACATCTGTGGAGGGGTGTTTTTCTCTTTTTGAGCTGAGGGAATATTATCCTTTGTTCCGAAATTGTGATTCTTATTGTCTGTAGCGAGACAGACTTATGTCCAGCAAATGGAAGCAGTACCCAGTAGTAGTTTTTATAACTGCATAGCAAATTGCAACCTTGCAGCACATGCTGCAGTGTTTGTATTAGTCCCAAAACATGGAATTATGCCATTTGGCAAATTTCTACATGGAAAAGTAGATGCATTATAGCTTACTAGTATTCCAGGAATTAATAATAGTGTTGCTGACTGTTTCATACTTTCTCATATTTGATTCATAAAAAGTTATGGACTAGGCTGTAGCAGAGAGGTGAAAATCATTGCTTCTCCTTTCTATTTGGGAAGATTGGAGTTCAGAGGGCAATTTAAATATGCCTACTGATTGAGTTATAAAACCTGATGTTAAGGCAGCCTAGGTCTTCATGTGATTATTTTAAGGGAAAAAAGGCCCATGGCTTTGCGAAGAACTAATATTGCATGCTGAACTGGATGCTTTGTTACTAAACTGAAACAGAACATGAGAATTTCGAGAATGAAAGCCCAGCTTGATGCAGTAGTACAGTGCTGCACTCTAGGACATTGGCATCTTTTCATGAAACAAACATCTCACAAAGCTGCTGCTCTTCATGAAATCCTAGGTGAACTTGCATAGCAAGTAGTAAAGCGGGGGCTATGCGCTTCTTTGTTTCCTGTTTGGTTTGCAGGATTACGGCACTGTTGATAACAGTATGAACAGTATAACTGCAGCTCACAAAGACTGGGCCGTTATTTTTTTTTTCCCTTCCATTTAAGCTGCATGTTTTTGAGCTGATCCTGACATTTGAAGAGTATCAGTTTTTCCATATGTCCAAGGCATTGCTAGCTGTGCTCCAAAAATACGATCTTAGCCTGGCTTGCTAGTTTCTGAGTATGCAGTTGTCAGTCCTGAACTCGGCTTAATTTAATGTGTGCTTTAAAATGCCTGCAGTATCATGACAACTATTTGTCAAGTAGCCTTTCGGCAAAGAGAGGTGCTCTCTGGTATCTTACTGAAGATGCTCTTAGAGATTGCTTGCAGAAACATTGGGTTGGATAACAGACACATACTGATGATTCTCAAGATTCATTTGGCTGCACCCAGCGACTGTACAGATGCCGTTATTTGCTTCAAGGCTCTGTGGCATCCAAACAATGGTAACTTCTCACTTTTAATTCCCTGTGAGACCTAAATCAAACTGCACTCTATTGGACATTTGCTGAATTGAGGCCAAGGATCTTAAAAGCTGGGATACAAAGAAGCCCTTTATAGAAGGTATTTGACACTGTAGCAGTATGATAGTGCTTCCTATCTACCCCCGTTCAAACACAGCACTGAGCTACTTATTTAACATCCAGAACTACTTATTTAACATTGTCTGAGAGCCACAAAATGTAACTAATTTACATTATGATAATCTGGTTTAGGAGAGAATTCTGGAAAGATATTTTTTCACATGAGGGTTTGAGCTACATGAATTTTCCTGCTTAAACTTTATTTTATAGCAGCTGCTTTGTAGAAGAGCCATTCACTTGCAGCGTAGTAGTTAGGAGTTTTGAGATCCAAATGTCAATGAATTCTCCTCTGGAATGAATTGCACACCAGGGATTTTAGCAACACCCCCTCTCCGCCCTGGTTCTGCTTCCCTGGTGCACCATGTCACCAGAATGCCTCGGTGCTAATCCTCCCCCCGTTAAATGTGCTCAGTCTGTTTGGCAGCCTGCCTTTAAGGTTGTTTTTCCCTATGCTGGGGTAAGGCAGTGCAGGTAGCGGGTGATGGGAAAAGGACGTCTGTGAGGAGGGGGTGTCCCAGTTTCTTGGGATTTGAGTCCTCTTTTGTGGAAGGAGTTTATTAGGATTGTGCTCTGAAGCATTAAACAATGCAGGTTTTGACGCATCAGGTAAATTTTGATTGAACTGTATCTTTCTCACTCAATTTTTAAAGGTTTTTAAAGCTTTAGAGAAAACAGGAACATATTTGCTTCTCAGAGAGGGTATAAATACCCACTATCAAAACACAAATGCTAGAATACAGAAAGGAAAAAAAAACAACTGCAGTTTAAAACAGTGGTTAGAGAGCTAGACCATTTCTTCATTTTTATATTTCACTTGAAGGACACATGACTACCTTAAATTTTTTTTTTACTAAAGTAACAAAACACTTATGAGCAAGTTACATATTAATCAAATTTTTAAGCTGGTGGAAATACTAATACTTGCTTTGCAGTCCTCTGCAGTAAGTATAATTAAAAATAAAAATCACTCCTATCAATACTTTCCTCAGTCTCTTTTAGCACACTGACTTCTGTTATTCTCAATGAAGTCTTTCATTTTCTTGTAATGTGGTCTTTTCTCAATTGACTCAAATACTGATTCATTCGTCATCACTAGATTATAGTAACTTTTTATATTTGGCTTTCCCAGCAGCTTTTTAAGTTCTTACAGCTCATTCATAAGATCAGTGATAACATACTTAGTAGTAAAGGGACACTTTGCTTTTAATGGAGTACTTGATTGAAATGCAGAGAGTTCAGGGTGGTTTTGTCTTTGCCTTTTGAAGGGTGTTTGTCTGTGCTCCAACAGGCAGAGCTATTTCCCGGGTTGTCCTTCTGATCTTATAAACAGCCATTGTGGAACTGAGACTTGGAAAGTGAAAGTGACCTTGCTGTTTTTCAGAGATGAAAGAAAGGCAGGAAGTAAATAGGAATAGCAATAGATGATACTTTAAGCTTGAAAATCCTTAAGGCATTAATGGGTTAATAAAATGAAAAGAGCCAGGCATGTGTATCAGGGTGGATTTAATGTGACAGCTTCTCTCAATACAAAGCTACTGGCTGTATTTTTTATGAGTTTATTTGGATGGAAAATAGAAAAGAAACACGGTTCCTTCTGAATACTGCCCTTATACACTACTAGTCTTCACAGCTTAATTGAGATTGCATTCTAGATTTGATCAGGTGTTAGCTATTGTAACTCTGCTTGCTACCAGTTTCGAAGACTAGCCTTTCCTGTCAAGGTTGTGTCTTCTGTGTGGGGTTGTACAGTCTGCTTTGTCGTGTCCTCAGCGCTGTGAGTTTGTGACATCCTGTTTACATTGGTGTAGCTTTCAGCGGTGACATAAATTGTACTTAGGGATGGTTTTGTTAGCAGAATCAGATGTACCATGACTTCACTGTCCTTCATGACACTAACCCTGGCTTTACTGTCATTGTTCCTGCAGGTGTTTGATATTGGTTGCTACCAGGAGTTACTAGCACCATGTTTTTGTCTGCCTGCACATAAAAATATCAACCAAATTACTGAAATAATTCTTGGGGAGACAAAAGCGTATGTGTTCTTTGAAAGGAGCTATGGGGACATGCATTCATTTGTTCGTACCTGCAAGAAGCTTAAAGAAGAGGAGGCAGCCAAACTCTTCTATCAAATAGCTTCCGCTGTTGCACACTGCCATGATGGTGGACTGGTACTGCGAGATCTCAAGCTGCGAAAGTTTATTTTCAAGGATGAAGAAAGGTAAGTCTCCCTCGTTATGGCTGGGGCTGCCTGAGGTCAGGTAGTTGGAGTTGCAGGATACTGTAGCCTTTGTTTGTAATACACTTTATTTTCCTCTGCAACCTGCTTGTGGGATGGATGTGCCATTTTACCTTCTGGCTAAGGTTTTGGAGTGAAGCAAGTATAGAGAGCTGTTTGCATCAGTGCTTGGCCTCTGCATCTCCACCTAGAGGAGTTATCTCATTCCTATTGGGGAGATACCTCCTGCTGGAAAGCTCTGAAAGGGTGTCTGGTGTAAGAGCTGCACTATCATAAAGGCTGCTAGTGTTAAAAGAGGACGTTAAAGAGGACTGGGCACTGAAATGACTCGTTCCAGTGAGGAGGTGTAAAGAGGAAGAGCAGTCAAGTGTTTTCTGTCGGACTATTCTGAGAACATCTTGTTTTCTATGCTGGGAGGGCCTGGAGACTGCTTGTAAGAGTATTATGTGGTCACTAATTGTACTAAGACTAAAACTGCCTTGCACTGGGGGTGCTTGTTTGTACTATCAGCTGCTGTAGTACTTGGGGAACTACTGTTTTGGGTTTATTAAGTAGTATCTTCTCCCTATACACCCTCCTTTGGGGAAGGAATATGGGAAGGCAGGGAAAGAAATAGCACTGGATACTCAGGGTATATTGTTGAAAGTGCTCTTTCTGATGTGGAGCAATAGCTGTGGTACCTGTGGGAATTTTCTGTCTCTTTCCTTGTGTTTACCGATCTTCTTTGTCTTGAATGATGAATTTATTTGCAACTTCCACATAAGGTATCAGAGCAATAAATACTGTCAGAATAATGTCAGGGTTTCACAGAGTGATTACATTGGAAGATGACCATTAAAAAAACTCCAAACATCTAAACGGGAGCAGAGCCTGTCTTTGTGCTTCTGGTTTTAGTAGAGAATGGGGTGATGTTTTACCTTTTTAATTGAACACTAAAATTTGTCTGAAAACTTATTCAAACTGCTGCAGATTGAAATGGATGTTCTGGAGAACTTTGTTAAAAATAACCAGTGCAAAGCAATTATGTTTGGGGGAATTGCAAGCAACAGCCAAATTCTCTAAGTTCTCCACAGCCTCATGAAATTGGTGATCTAAAAATTAGAAAAAACTAATACACAATTCATTAAGGAAAGAAAAGTTCCTGGTCTTAAAATAAAAATGACATCATAAAGATTACAATCTATCCCACTTAAATATTCTCTACTTTTATTTTATTGCAAGCTGAGTTCTGCAAAATAGTCTTCTCCTTTTAATCTATTTACAGACTGAGAATAATATATATTTTCACTTCTTAATTCAGTTCAGACAATTGTCTGCAAAGCATTTTTCTACTGCAGCCCCAAGGTTTGATTCCTCATGTTTTTCAAATAAAAAAGCATAAAATTAAACAAGCTTAATGTCCATTCATAAAGAAATGCAGGGCAGGTAGATATAAACTGCACTTCCACAAATTTTACTCCCAGTTTAATAACTAAGCAACATTGTAGAACCTCTGATGCAGATAAGAAGGAAACTTGTGCAAAATAGTTGAGCGAGGGATTGTTCTCTCTTGTAGCTGATAACGTCCTAATGTTTAAGTGGATTTTTTTCCTGGGGATATATGTAAACATGTGTGGTTTTGCATGGAGAACAGAACTTGTTCAAGGGAAGGCAGCATGAGCTCAGAGCAATGTAGTGGGAGCAGACATAGGCCTGTGCTGAATGCTGTTGAACTCCTACCCTGCTGCTTACTAGGAACTGAATGCAACATAGGAGGCACAGGGCCAAATCCTTCAGCCACCCAAGAAAAGTGGTGTGTACTGTAATAGCAGTGTTGGCTTTTATGAATGTTTTTAACTTAGCTGTTGTCTGCAAAATGACACTGTTATTCAGTTTTGGGCATTGTCTTCTAATTATACAATAATTCACTTTAAAGGTCAAATAGGACTTGCTGGTTATTTTTAAGATAATCATAATGTGGTTTTCTTCTGGATGTAATGTTGCTTTGTAAGTAGGAAGGTATTGTCATCCTTTCTCTGCTAAATAAACAGAGATGAAATAATGTGAGATAGAAATAGAACCAAACAGCAGTGACTGCCTTTTTTCACATCCTCTGATCATCACACTGTAATCAGTCATCAGTTTCAGTCTCCTGCTATATTTAGATATGAAAAATCTTCCTGGTCCTCCTGAGTTCACAGAGGTGTTGGTGTGTTGCCTGCACCCCTCCGAGCTCCCATGTGTCTGAGGCTGCTGCTGAGGATGCCTGTGTGCTGAGCAGTCCTCGAGGAGCTGCTGTCAGCAGCCGTGCCTGGCAGATGGGTGCTGCACCATCCCTTGCTCTCTGGTGCTCATAATGAACCAAAGAGGGAGAGAAGAGATAAAAATGATGTTTTGAGAAATGTGTGTGAACTCTGCTGCTGTGTGTCACCTGCTCTTCAGTAGGAGCTGTTTCTTAGCAGTCCTTTTCCTATTTCTTCAAGGCTATCTTTCTGTAGTTCATTTAAAGTCCCTACAGCTTTGGAACTTCCTCTTCCTGAAGAATCTCATGGGCTTTAATTCTGGTAGAAGAAAAGATGTGAAATCCAGCATGCAGGCAGCACATGAATGGAAAACTTGCTACTTTTATTTTTTATTTTTAGTAAGATGCTTATCTGCTGAGAGCTGCCAGACTGGAGGAGACAGAGGGAATTGTGAAGGTTATATGGAAGTAGTTAAATTTGTTTAAAAAATAAAATAATTTTTAAAACATTTCTTAGTACATTATCTTTCATTGATCCTAATAGAAAATAGGAGTTCAATAGAAAAACAGAGCTCCTGAAGTTTTTCAGGTGGGTGCACACAATGTTGAAATTGTTCTACCCCATTCCCATTATCTAAATTGCAGCTGAAATTTGCAAAGATTATGGCTCCTAATCTAGCAGCACCATGAGTGCTCTTTGCTTCCACTTGATGTCTCCATTAAAAATGTGTGTTATTTGGATGTTGCAAATCACAGTGCCTTGGGATATTTCTAATGAACTGGAAGGTAAGAAGGTGGAATAAAATGTTGTTGTAGGCTGGTAGCACTCAGCATTTTGTAGGGGTCTTTATTGTACTAGAGGTGTTTTCTTAGTGTGCTAAATCCATGACAGATTCTGATCATGTCTTACACTATTGCATGTGTGTGAGTACATTAGCACTTAAAATGAAACTCAGAATTCCACTGTGGAAACAATTTGTTTGTGCTTCAAGGTAATTTATAGTCTCTTTAAATCCTGAACTGTAGGAAGTGTGAAGATAGGGTAAATTGCATTCCATAAAAAAGATGTGCTGTTGCTGCATGGGTTTTTTTTTGTTGTTGTTTTTGGTTTTTTTTTTTTTTGTATAATAGGTAATGCAGTTATGTTTTTTTAGGGGAGGTGTCTGTAGATCCCTTTGTAAACTATAAGTGAAATAACCAGTCTTGTAGTATTGAAGTTTCAGAGTTAAACTCCATAAACCTGCAGCTGATTTTGATGAAGCAGAAGTTCTAAGATACTACAGCGTGGCTGGAAATATTTTGTAAGACTGGGTTAGCAAGCAGCAGCACATCTCTTGGCTTCCAGAATGCTGAAAATATGGAAAACAACACTGACTTGCCGTGCTGCATCTCAACAGACTTTCTAAAGTACCTCTAAGATACTTGGAACACTTCAAAAACTGTGTTCTTACATTTCAGAATGAAACTTGAGTCCAAAACAGTGAATGACCTATGATAAAACCTGTGTTTTTGTATGTTTTCTGCTTCCATATGTGTTAAATATTTTTTGTCCTGAGTATGAAGCCAGGTTGGTATTGATGTTGGGAGGCTCTTCCTTTTAAGTATTTTGTCTGTTTGTATCATGGTATTTACTGTTTTCTCTATACAGCCTGTCCTCATAGTAGGCCCTTGGGCAGAACAACTGTGCCCTTCTCCTAGCTGGTGTCCCATAATGATGCAGAACAGGCAGGTTTTTTGGGGTTGTGCTAAAAATAGTGCTGTACACAGTATATAGCTAATAAAGCAGTTCATCAGTCTGATACATAGCAGATGCTTTGAGAAAGAGCCATCTGAAAGATCTCAGAATTAAATGAAGCATTTCTGTGTTGGTTGTTTCAATGGTTTGCTTAATACAAGAACATTCCTGCTGTCAGGGAATCATTAATTTCTTTAGTGCATTTTTAAGCCTTTAATTATATTAAAATATTAGCTGTCGTAATATTTGAAGCTTAAAGACCTTGTACATTCATCATACTTGTTGAAGGGAAAATTAAAATAATTTTGGTATTTAGATATTGTAATTTTCCTCTATTCTTTGAGTAAATATGAGGCAGGTGGGATTCAATAAAAATAAACAGGATTTGACACTTTTTGCTCTATGCCAGGGGAATGCAGCCAGTACAATACACTAATTTAGAAAGCCTGTGTTAGCATAGCATATTTACTTGGTGCTCTTAGAATATTTTTTCCTCTTTAATTTCTCAGCTTTTAGTTGGTGATGCTTTAACATGACCTAGTTATGTTGTTTGCAATCCTCATGATACAAACCTGATCCCACAAAAAAGTACAAATGCATATACCAAACGTTTTGCATGTAGACCTTTAATTTTCTTCTAGTTAGTGTTCTAGTTAGTAGTAAGGTTTTCTCCCCAGCATTATAATCAGATAATAATGTGGTCAGCAGCTTTTTCATCAATGTGTTTTCATTTGCAGTTACCCTTATAATTCCATAGAGAACATGTAAGTTAATGCTTTCCCCAAGTCCTAGAAAGGAAGTCCTAAAGTGGAAAAAAATCAAACAAAATGGGAGTGCTCTTAAAATACCCAAAGATTTAGAAATAAAACGAGTCTTCATCCGTTTCGTCATTTAAGTACTTTGCTGTACCCTGGATGGGGCTACAGGACCAAAGAGCAGAAGTTCTTCAATAGTGGAAATTCACAGGTCAGAAATTATTATTCTTAGAATGTGGGAGGAAGGCGAATTTCTTAATGGACAGCAAATCTGCTGTGAGGCTTAGGGTAGAAGATGAAGTGGTTGCACAACTGTTTTTGACAAAAGGGTTTGTGCACCCTTTGCCTTTATGTGGTTTGGTTGCTAAGCCTGTTCTCTCACCCTGTTCCTGGGAGCAGCACTGAATTTTTTTAGTGTTTGGTGCCCTTCCCAGCGGGAGGGAAGAGGGAGGCTGTCTGCAGGTGGTGAACGTCACAGGCACCCTGTGAAGTGCATAGATCTCCCCGAGGGCGATATGTAGGTATCTGTATAGACTATAGATAATCATATAGGTTAATTGCTGTGCCAAAGGTTATAAATTAATGCAAAAGCCAGGGAAGATTTGGCTGCTGTCTGGCCCTGGGATGATGATGGGAACTCAAACGGACCTTGAGTCAGCTCTAGGCCTTTCAGTGAGACCAGGGGCGTCAAGAGCCTTTACTGCTGTGCCCAGCAGTGGAATTTGCAGGAGGTTTTACCCCTGGACTGTCTGTAGTTCATAGTAGAGCCTTGTCTTCTTCACTCTCCCTGCTCAGGCAGGATGCTGTGGTATGTGTTGGTTGTCAAGTCAGTCATGGGTGGTGCGTCTCCGAAGATGCCCATCATGGGATTGATGTCTCTGACGAAAGGAGCTTTGTAGTCCCTGGGAGTAGATGTGTCTTAGGACATCTCAAATTCAGTTCAATAGCTGGTCCTTTAGAAGACTTGAAAACCTCAATCCATACACTTGCTGCAAAATGGTCCATGTTGAATTATGAGTGGAGACTTGAGGGTATCTGGATGTCTGTGCTAGGGGTGAGTGAGAAAAGGAGCCCAACTAGCCACAGCGGCAGTGGATTGTCAAGAGTGAAATTCTTCTGCTGCCTTCTCTTTTAATTGTCCTTATTATCACACTAGGAGATTACTTCAGGCTTGAGGGGGAGAGGAAAGGTGGAGATTGTAAAGAGGAGCCAACCTGGGGCATATTTAGTCTTGAGCACCTGCTTTTTTTAGTAGATGTGTATTGCTTGGAGACAGGATTGCAGACATCTAAGCAAAAGGTTTTCAGTAAGGTTGTGAAATAATGGCATGGCCTTAGAGATGTTGAGCACCCGCTGTAGGCTCAGAAAGTGCAGGGCTGTTTTCACAATATGCAGTTATGTTAAAAATATTGTGGTCTTCTTTTCCTATGGAGCTTCATCATGCATTGTATCAAAAGACCTAGAAATTATGGGAAACACAGCATATGGCTGACAGCACAGCCTTTTAAAACTCTGATCTTCAATGTAATCTAACAAGATAAAAGTGAGGTGGTGAAGTAGCTGCCCTGAGCCAGATTCTTATAAAAAATGGATTGCTCAGGGTATTGTAACTCAGCTCCTCTGTGGAAGGATCTGCAGTGGATTTCACAGCCTGCACCCAAACACATGCATCACTACCTACCAGCTCTCTGGGGAACATGTTTTATATTTAGGCAATAAGGGCACGGAAGAAACGAAGTGCATGGCATACAGGACAGGCTGTTCCCAGCAATCCTATTTGAGTGTTGTAAAACTGAGGTCTTTGGGGCACCAGTCCTTCCTGGAGGTGAGTCAGAGCATTTGTAAGTGGAATTCTGTAGGGAAAAAGCCCAGACCAGTTTAAAACAACTTAAAAGCTCTAAGTTGCTGGGTACTGCATTTCAGGGCTGACTGTGCTGTTAGCATCCCTGCAGAGGAAGGGTGGAGGAGATGTAATTTTTAGAGGCTTCCGTACTGTGCGGAAGTACCAGTGAAGGAACGTTCCCTTAGGAACAAGGTTCATCCTGTAAACCTCTGCTGCCTGAAAGTCCCAGTTGTCTTTTGAAACATATCCTTGAGCCTGTTTCATTATGCAAGAGACTGTCTAACAGCCTTTGTGCAGAGTTTGTTTTTTTCCTTCTCTGAAATCGTGTAGGATGTTGTGTGGTGAACACCCTTGCTCTGTGCTAATACAAATTGGAAAGGGATCTCTTGGTGAAAGGAGCAGGATTTAAATTGATGTCATAACATTTCCCCCTGCTCCTGTGTGCCTCTCTACCCCCAAGGAGATTGGGTAGTTGTGAGTTCAGAAGGAGTCTTTTCACCAAAGCTGCAAATCATCTGCCTGGGGTTTCATTACCGCCTTCCCTGTCTCACTGGCTCCCTGATGAAGAATGCCTACTTCTGCATTATTTAGGAGAGATTCCCTTGGTTAAAAAAAAAATCGATTAGCAAAAGATAACTGCTTCCAATGTTGAGCTTCCCTTGTATTTTTTTTTTTTTGCCTCCTTGTAACTCTAATTGCATGCGTGCTCTTCTCATCTTTATGATGAAGTGTGGGCAGCTGACCTCAATTAAATGACCTGTAAATTATTGGCCACCTAGGAGCAATCCCTGGTCCACTGGGCAGTCAATGGCTTGAATGCCTCTACCTAGGGAAAGGCTTTCGTGGTCTCAGAATAACATTGAAATATAGGATGACATTTGCTTGGGTGCTTTTAGCTTTTTACTGTTGGAGGAATATTGTGAAGCACCTTTAGAAATTGCCATTTTATATTTACCTGCAATTGTATTTTAAAAAATGGTAATTTAGATGGCAATGATGTTTGTTTCCTGATCTCCAGAGTCTGATGCATAGAATCTGTAAATCTGGATCTTTTAATTTTACCCAGCCTAAGTAATAATTGGATGCTATATCTGGAGTGTCCGTAGCAGGATGGCTCCTTCAGCGTCTTCCAAAGGCAGCTGTTTTGGCTGTCATATGGGGAATGTTGCTGTGCAAAAATGTGGTCCCGGCCTGCAGTTAGTTTTCCCAAAATGGGAAGGTTGGCTCAGCTGTTGCTCAGGTATTATTTCTCATGCAGATGGTTTTGTGGACAGACTAGAGGCAACTGCTTTCATTGATTCGGGTGCAGGCTCCTTTTCTACTGACTGCTTATTCACTGCAGTGAAGATATTTTCTTCTGAAACACTCAGACTATCAGTTCTTATCTCTGCTTTAAATGTTAAAGTTTTTTTTTCCTCCTGCCTTATGAGTTTAGAGCCCTCTGAATAATTCAACTGATTTTGGTATGGAAATTGTTTGCTTTTGGAGAGCAAGTGTGAATGTTGGATTCTTACATCCTGATTTCAGTGTCAAAAGGCAGAATAGCAATTTACTGGTAGTCCCAAAGTTCTGCAGGGACGAATAATGTGAATCTGTTGGAAGAAAGTGTGGGATGTGCAACAAAGGCAGAGGTGAATGTTCCGAAGGTTGCATTGGAGAATCAGGTTGCATCTTCGTCTGGAAGATGTTTAATTGATTATGTTTTGTTACATTACTGAAGAGCAAAGTCTGAATGCAGTCAAGTAATGAATGGCATATTGATAAGGAACTCAGAGTGGTATTGTTTTTCATGGATTTCCCTGACGGTTTCTATGGGGACAAAGACGCATTTCCCGTCCGAGTGCTGCTGCTGCCCTCTGATTGCACTTCTGTGGTTTCATTCACCAGTAATGGGAAAGCATTCATAGGCAGAATAGCTTCCCCTTTTTAAATAGCCATGATTCAGGGTTGTATTTTTTTTTTTTATGCATTAAACTAATGCAGTGTTTTATCAATGATCTGATAGATGCATAATGCTCTTTTTCCAAGTGCTTATTCAGGGTCTGCATTAAAATTTGAAATTATGTATTGTAATTACGTAAGCATTGGCAAAAGTCTTTGTTGCCCTACAGTATGTGTACAAAGTGATTCTCATCCGGCTGTGGCAATAGCTTACATTTGAACTTTGGGGATTAATTTTGTTGCAACTGTTTGTCAAGCTTAAATGCTGGTGTTTTTGGAAAACTTTCTCATGTGGGGATCCTTTTTTCTCTTGTGGGGACTGATGTGAGTTATTTTATTATTTAGAGAATGAGAGGTTTTTAGAGAACTATTCTTATTTGTCCTTTTTCTTCTCTGTGATGGGAGACACTTCAGAGTTGATTGTGATTTCACACCTTCATGCTTGGTTTTTTCTGTCATCTACCTTAAAAAATGTCCAGTTAATCTGCAGTTAGATGCACTCCCCACCCTTTTCTGTGGGGGTTCTGTGTTCTCAGAATTGACTTGTAGTTTTCAGGGTCTGTTTGTTGTTGTTGGCTTTTATTCCTGTTCATGGCTATTTGATTTCAGTGATTTCTGAGAGAGATATGTGGGGAAGAGAGATTGCTTCTCATTCAGCATGTCTCTGCATTTCTGTGTATTTAGACTTTGACTCCCCTTTTTCCCATTCCCCTCCGTACTCCCTGCCTGCTTTCCCCTCCCAAAAACCAAACCCTAAAACATCACTGGACTGCAGAAAACAGACCTCTTTTAGCCAATGCTTGAAATGCAGAGTAAGGGAAGACCAGCAGAGCTGGAAGCTGTTTCTTGCAGAGATGGGGGGTGCTGTACATTACATTGCATTACATTGTAAATAGCAGCTTCTGAGCCAGGCTGCTGCTTTTTGGTTGCCTGAAAATATGTGAAATGACTGTTAAAAGGGGATGGAGAGTTGCTGTGTACACACACCTGTGCAGCACCCAGTGGTAGCACTGCACAGACTGTGTTCCATCTGAGGCTGAGGTGGGTGAAATCATCTGTCACTGAAAATGGGCTGCAGTGGGTCTGCCCAGCCCCAGTCCCTGCTGGTGGTGAGGGGTGCTGGCAGAACCTCCCTGGGAGCTCTTTGTGTTGTCATCTACTGCAAAGACCCCCGGCAGCACCCGGGTTGTGCTGGGTGCACCTGGGAGAGGAGAAAGCCACGCTGAGGCCGTGCTGGGTGTACCTGGGAGAGGAGAAAGCCACGCTGAGGCCATGCTGGGTGTACCTGGGAGAGGACAAAGCCACGCTGAGGCCGTGCTGGGTGTACCTGGGAGAGGAGAAAGCCACGCTGAGGCCGTGCTGGGTGTACCTGGGAGAGGACAAAGCCACGCTGAGGCCATGCTGGGTGTACCTGGGAGAGGACAAAGCCACGCTGAGGCCATGTAGCTGGCAGTGCGTGCTCAGGGGATGCAGGCTCTGCAGTCTGCCCAGGAAATGCATGCCTGGTGCTGCAGGAGCACTGCCTGCTTGCACAGAAACCATTTCACCACTTGCACCTTGCACACAAGGGAGTTTCTGGGTGAGGGTTTGAGGGCTGACCAGGAGGAAGAGGACTGAAGGTTGTGTTTTTGTTTAATTTGGTACCTTTTGTTTCCTCAAAGCCTGTCAAAGCTCAGCAGGATGAAAAACCTGGCCTGAGTGTTTTCATTTGCCTGCAGCTTACAGAGGAGCAGGCAGATAAGAGCCAGCTGTTGTTCCATTTGCTTGCTTAAACAAAACCCCCTGTTTCTAGTGGAGGCTGCAGCACCTTGCAAGGAAATCAAGATGGGGAAAGCAGTCTTTTGTGTGCTGTCTCTGTTTTATTATCAAGAAATTATTTCTTCTCTTGGAAAAAAATAAGAGTTTTTGACACACCTTGCGTCTATTCTCTGTGGTTTTGTACTGTGTCCGTTGAAGGAAATGAGAGATTAGGGAATGCCAATAATTTTATGTAATATAAAAGCTTCTTATTGAACTGTTTTTCTAAAGTCTTTGGCAACTCTCAGAAATGTAAAATAGAATAGGAAAGTAAACAACATTTCCCTGTGTTGTTGACACTGGGATGGCAGGCAAGTGTGTGTGTGGGGGTGAATTCTCTCCTGGAAGTTGTTTATAAATAGCCTGCTCTGCCCCACTCCCTGTGTGTGTGTGTTCTGCTTCTGTTAGTTAGCAGGAGTGAGTCGATGCTTTCCTGTCTGGCAGTTCAGTGACTTAATGCATGTTTGAGTATCTGGCCCCACTGTTTTATTGCTACACATGCTTTTCTATGGAAAAACTGAGGTGGGCAATGCAAATGGAACCACAACTCATGTCCCTGCCTTCCCTTTCATTTCCTCTTCTCTGTTCTCTGCCCTCTTTGGCATGTTTTTTTTCCTCTGGGCGTTTCTCCTTGCTTCTCTTCCTACGCTGTGCAGGTGCAGGAATGTGTCAAAGCTGAGCACTGTGAAAGGACTCTCCTCAAGTCATTCTCCTGTTGTGGACCTTCTGCTTTGTGTACAGAGGGAAATTTCTGTGGTTTTGGTAGTTGTAGTTAAGTTTTTCCTTGCAGCCCACTTCTTGTGTGGCGCATTGCTGCTGTAAAGTATTGTTCAAGTACTAATGAGGGGGTTGTCCATGGCCAGAAGTACTGTTAGGATGGCAGTGGTAATTAATGAGGAAGCAGGTGTGGTGAGCAATGCCCATCAGCACTGAACTGCAAGAGCAAACACTGGCCTGTTTGAGGAGAGAAGGAGCTGCCCTGACACACTCTGCTTGGGAGCCAGGTATTTGGAATTCTGTATTTATGACTTCCTCATTTGCGGCATGTTGCCAGAGGGGTTTCACCTCTGCTAGTAAAAGTATTTAACTGTTGAAAAGGTCCAAGTGTCATGAAAGTTTATGGCACAGTTGCCTCTGGAGTAACTCCATGAAGTAAAATGCTCTTCTGTTGGTTCAAAAAAGATAGGACTGAGCTCCCCTGGAACTAAGTCTAAGCCAAAGCTGGCCCAGATGTCTTTTGCAGCTCAAGCTCAATCAGTGTTGTCTTCAGTAAACATTTAAGAAACAAGGCTCTCCTTGTCTATTTTAATGCCTGTTAAATTACGTGGTTTAGTCAAGAGACGCAAGTCCTGCCTTCTGGGATGAAGTCCAGTCCCTGCCTGTGAATGTCTGTGGTATGAGAGCAAGGCTGTGACACAGGGCTAAAAATGATGGTAACAGACCTGTGGGGTTGAGGGAGGAGAGCACTAATACTCAAAGTTGAGTTATGACCCCAAATTGTTGAAAGTCTACACTACTTCTAGGTCACTGTGCAATGCCAAGGCCCTGGACAAGCCCCGTTGCGTTGTAGTGGCTCTGTTCTCAAAACCACCCTTTGCTGGGTACTTGGTAATCCTTTGGATGCCTCCAACAGGGAGAGATCTTTAAATATAGATACAAAGCCTAGCAGTGAGAAAGGAAAGATAGGTTATGTTCATCTACTGCTATGACAAGGAGCTCTGCATAATTTTTTCTGCTCCTGTGTGATATCCATAAGGTAAGAAAATTCTCTTGCAGAGATAATTACTGCAGCACAGTGACAAGTTCACAGTGCTTTGCAGGCAGCAGGCGTTTGCAATCTAGATAAGGCATTCCTGTCATCTCTGCAAGTCCTTTGCCAGCTTCTCTGTTCATTCCAGTGCGAGGAGCTCCTCTGGCTCAGCTGGGTAGATAAGCTTGCTGTTAATCTTAGCCTTCAGCTCACCTGATCTCCCTTTGCCCAAAATACTATTTGGGAAGACTGAAATATTTTAAAAGTGCTCTTTCTTATTTTCTCTTAAAAGTGCTGGGGTAAAGGAAAATGTTGGTTGGTCAGAGCGATCATTTAAGTCAAAGTGTCCATTTTATTAAGGTTAAACCTTGTGGAATTACAAGTGTACAGAGTGACTTTGCTAGCATGAAGGTGTCAGAATAACCTTGTGTACTTAGGACTGGGTTTGTATTTGGGCATGAATCCTACATGGGTAGATTAGAGTACATCCAGCTCAGAAGAGGTCCTGAGGTTTATGTCCCCTTTTGGGAATCATGTCTATGTAAAATTAATCAAAAGCATGACTATGGCCATTCCTTTTCTCTTTTTAAGAGATAAGCTTATTAATGAGTTTACTGGACATGACTGCATTTGAAATCTTGTAGCTGTATTTCTGGCAGTATTCTCTATATGTGTCTAGTATCTCTAACCAGTATGGAAGAGACAATACCAATTTGTCTGTAATGACTGCTGTGAGTGGGATTTTGAACTGATGCACTTCTGCAGTTGTCAGATCTTGTAGAGTATGACAATTATAACCCTGTAATTGCAACAGCCAGAATTTGTGTTTGATGTTTGCTTACCTTGATAGTGTTGTGTTTTCTTTTTTCCCCCTCCACAGGACTAGAGTGAAATTGGAAAGCCTAGAAGATGCTTATATTTTAAGAGGAAATGATGACTCTCTTTCTGATAAGCATGGATGCCCAGCCTATGTGAGTCCAGAGATCTTGAACACAAATGGCAGCTACTCTGGCAAAGCAGCGGACGTATGGAGTCTAGGTGTCATGCTTTATACCATGCTAGTTGGACGCTATCCTTTCCATGACATTGAGCCTAGTTCCCTCTTCAGCAAGATCCGTCGTGGGCAGTTTAACATTCCAGAAACTCTATCCCCTAAGGCAAAATGCCTCATACGTAGCATACTGCGTCGAGAGCCATCAGAAAGGCTGACTTCACAGGAAATTCTGGACCATCCATGGTTTTCTACAGATTTTAATGTATCGAATTCAGGATATGGTGCTAAGGAAGTATCAGATCAGCTGGTGCCTGATGTCAACATGGAAGAAGACTTGGACCCATTCTTTAACTGAGCACAAAGACTGGTGTTCAGAAGGTACATGACCTGGAGATGGACACATGAAGGAGCCCTTCCTGACCGCGTTCAGTCACATCCTGCATCAGCCTAGCTTGGTAGCAAAAGACACTCAGAGGTCCTCATATTGAGAAGGAACCTCCACAAGGAGCTAATATAACAAATGTAGCATGGGGACAGATTGGGGGGGGCGGGGGGAGCTTGCTATCAGGTTAGATTGATTTGGAGGAGTAAAGGCAGCATGGAGCAATTGTAGCTTCACCTTTTTGGAGCCAAGGAGACTGCACATGCCAATTCTGGTGCAGCTGTATCACTCCTGTTTCTGTTCCATTAAAAACAGTGGTAACTCACAACAAATAGAAACTTTTTTGCCTCAGCTCACATCTTGGCATCGCACTGTTAGATATTTAACTTCAGCCATTATTCAGGGAAAATACAATTGGCTTTTTTAATCAGATGTCTAATAATTAATGGGATTAATACAAGAAAAAAATTAGGTGCACAAAGATGGACATGAAAAGTGGGTGCTAAAAAAAGCAAAATTTCAATTCATGTCTCTTGATAGGTATTTTGGAGTAATTTCTTCTAAATAAACTACTTAATATTCTTGTCAGGAAATGACATTTTAATGCGTTGTTCCCTTAAGGGGAAGTAACTGTCATTTAACAGGCTGTTCTGTTTTGTGTCAAATGGTTTGTTGCAGGAAGCTATTATAACTCGAACTTTCAACTGCATTACTGCTATAATAGGGGAGAAAAAAAGAAAATAATAAAACTGTATAATTTTTTTTAAAGATATGAGATACTGGCTTCCATATCTGCCATGCTGCACGTATATGACTTGCGAGGGCAGAAAGCCCTTAACAGTGTCTTCATCTGAGAACCAATCTCTTCTTTACTGACTAGCCCATGTGTAAATAGAGGGCTCTTTATTATTGAGGAAGAGTATTGTGGGTTTTTTCTTCGAATTCCTTTAAACTTGGGAAAAGAATCGTTCAATTTTCATTTTTGTTTATGTCCAGACTAAGAAATAAGAGGGTATTAATAAGCTGAACATTTATATTACAGATATTCCTCTTGAAACATACACAGTAATATGCACCTTTTGTATTGTCAAGACTTATTCTATTTATTGAAGAAAATGTCACAGTAGTGATGTATTAAGCCAGTACTTCAATTACGGGTTGACTTGGGATGACATGTTACATGCTGTAGTTAACACACTTCTTTTCTGTTCAGGTATTTCTGTCCCTAAAAAAACTTTTTATTTAGCTTCTTTTTTTTTTTTTTTTTCTAGATAGCTTTATTTGATTTAGACTGGCAAATGTTTTTATTACTGCTTTTATATTGCTGTATGATATTGAAATCTCTTGGCATAAATATTTGTGTTTCCAGTACCTCAGTTGTTCTGATATTACTGCCTGTATACGTTTTGTGAAGTGGTCATGTTTTTTGGGTAGGTACATGTGGACTCTGTAGTATGTAAATGTTACTTGAATTTGTGCTTAATTATAGTATGTGGCATGTGCGTACAGCTACTTGGCATTTGACGTATGGATGCTATTTGCCTGCCTTGCAGGAAAGTTATGGTCCCACTCTCAAGAGGATGTTTCACAGTTCTTTATCAAGAGACAAAGCTAGCTGCAGCTGACCTGCCTTGGTTCTATTTTGGTAACTAAGAATATAAAGGAGTAATGTTTTTACACTCTGAAGATGGTGCTGTGTCAAGAAGGACTTTTTTTTATTTTATAAGTACCTTATAGGAGGAAAGATTGGTGATGTGCATGGTGGGGTTTTACTGCCTCTGGTGCTTTGTCATGTATTTGGTTTAATGTTTTTGTCCTAATCTCTTCAATAAATAAAATTGTGCATATTTAACTAAATTCAGTGGTGAACAGTGTTCTTACTGAATGTCTGAGGTGCTGCAACAGTTTGCTCTGTTAGGATCATTCAGCTGGTATTTTTTGTGTTGCTGACAAGCTCTTGCCTAGTCCCGTGAGCTGAGAAAACTTAGCACTTACATTTATTTACAAGGTAACACTGTAAGCCTTTTCATCAAAAATTTTACCATTTGCTCTGAATAAAACTGGCTTTTATTTTCTTTTCTTTTGGCTTGTCCCTGCATCTTACCAAGCCCATTTACCTTTCTCAAGAAAGATATTGAAATAGGGTGAGAACTTTTTTTCTGGGAGTCTCTTTGTCTGATAAAGAGAAATTCCAAATTTGAGTGAGCTGGTATTTGCACTTTTCAAAATCCTGAGACAGTGTGCATTTTGCATTGGCACCTCTATTCCAGAAAGGATGGTTTGGAATTAGCATCTCCTAATTTAATGTCTTTTATTTAAGGCCAGGTTCTCTTTCTGTCAATCACATTAATAATTAGCAGATGCAGGTAGTGACATACATTAAGAGCATGTAGGGTAATAAGGTGCTTTGAGAATGTGAGGCAGGACAGATTAATCCTGGTCCATTAAGAAAAGACAGTTTGAACTGGGCTTTGATTTAACAGCCACACTGCAGGCTGTTATCAGCACCGCTGTTGTTACAAAAAGCTATGGATGGTTGATAGTCACCCCTAAAGAAATCCCCCAGCCTCAAAACTCCCTATTGCAAAATAAAGATGATTGCACTAAAACTGCTAGCACTGTCAGCCTGGCTAACTTTGAACTACATGATTTCTTCCTAAGTAATTCTTGGCATGTGTTTCAGTTGGTAGATTGAGAATTAAAATTTGATTATAGCACTAACCAGAAATGTTATTAACATGTAGAAACAGTTGAAGATCAGTTTTTAAATTATCTGTATGCCTGCAGCCAAAGTTTAAATTACTTGAAATTCTTTCAAATCAAACTCCCACAATAAATGTGCTTTATAGAAAAAAACAGATTGTAATCAGTCATAGAGAAGGGGAGCACTGAGGATTTCCCTCTCCCCCACTAAATCTTATGTGAACAGCTTCTGTTCTGTTTGGGTGGAAGTAGTTAGACCTTATTTTCTAGCAACCTGCATGCTTGCTTTTCACTGCCAGTAATTATACAAAAAAATGCAGCTGACTAATGATTGCTCATTTGCAGTGAATTTTTTATTTGAAGATAAAGTTGCAGCGGAATCCTTTGGCAGCTGAAGTCAGTTTCATAAAATGCTGAAGGGGTGCCTTGTTTTTGGAGCTTCCTTGTTCCTAAACATAAACCCAAGAGAGGATTTGTGATTCTGTTTTCTGGCTTGCTTTTGTTATTTCTGCTTCATGGGCACTGCTAGTTGAGTACACAGGTATAGTGCTGCTTGCTGCAGAAATGCTTGAGACAGCTTTCTTAAAAAGTGTTGCTCCATCCTCAATTTAGGTAGCAACTGCAGGGGGGATTTGGGATTTTGCTGAGCAAACTGTCACATAGTCTTAGCTGCCTCTTAGTCCTGGGGAAAAGGATGATCATCTCACAAACGTGCAGGGTGAAAAGCCATGTCTACAAATAAAAGCATTTCACAGAATATGACCCTACGGCAGAGTTTGGAAGCCCTCCAGCCCCTCCTTCTTCTCTACCCATCCCAAATTAAAAAAAAAAAAAAAGAAAAAAAAAGAAAAAAGTTGTATTTCTCTTTTACTACAATATATAGATTATGTCAGTGCAGCATTGTGTGCGATTTCAAGCTACAGGCTTTCTTCAGGACTGCACAAACAAGAGACAATTATTCCTTTGGCACCATGATGTCATATAACCTGATCCCTTAGTCTTGCTGAGGTGTGCATGTGTTAGGGAGATAAACAAGTCAATTAAAAATGCATTCTCTTGTAGATGAAATAACCTTGATAAACTTGTGTTTCTGGAAAATAAAAAATAAACTAAAAAAGCCCAGCCCAAGACTGTTAATCCCAAACTGCTTTCTTGGCAATTGGAGAGGAAGGGCATGAAACTTGATGCCAAGGAAAAATTCTTAAGAAGGGAAAAAAATAATACTCTTCATCCTGAAATGATTGTGTTGAAATTTGGAAATGTATGAGTGAGCTCTGTGACTAATAGCATAATGAATACCAAAAGAATTAGTAATAATCAGTTCTTTATTCCTTAAGTTTTGGCTAAGATTTCTATGAAAAACTTGCTAATTTAATAAGTGACAGTCCAGCTAACAGCTTAACTAGCTTGTAACTTTTCTATTCTTTCAGTAGAAGCAAATGTTGAAAATTGGTTACACGATAAGACAAATTGAAATCAAAGCGGGGTATAAATAACCTGTAATAAGGTGTAATTCCCCTGGAACAGGAGGGCTGAGGAAAATTTCTAAAGAAAACCCAAACAAGAAACCAAAAAACCCTTTAAATCAAGCCGGTTCTGCCACTGACTTTTGCTTTTCCCAGTGCTCTTGACACTTAATGTTTTTGGTACCAGTTTCTGTGCCTCCATTTTGGCTTTTTTGACATCTGAATTAAATTTCTATTTGCATGAAATTTTGATCCTCTAGAAATGCCTTGCCAGAGGCCTCTATACAAGTTTTAAACTCTAGGCTGTATTTAACTTGTAAATTTTTATGTATATTGGTGAGTGTATGCAAATATGTGGAAAAAATACATTTACAGTGATGGTAGTGTAAATTATGAGAAATTAATTTGATATTATTTGGACTGATGTAAATGAGTAGAATCCATTTCTTAAAGGCCTCACTACTGTGCTGAGAGGTGTAATTCATTCTTTTATAACTCAAATTTGTTTAGACTCCTCTTATAAACTGGCTGAGTACAGGAGTGGATCCCATTGTTCTGATTCTCCTGCCTCCTTCACCCAGCATCTGTAGCCAGCAGGGCAAAAAGGAAATAATCTTGGCATGGCAGCTTGTGCAAAGTAGAAGGTTGGCTGCTGCTCTGCTTATTTCTGCTCAGGAGGGTAAAGCATTGCAAAGCTGGTGCTGCCATCATTCCAAGCACACAAAAAGCTGACGTCAGTTGCACAGTCTATGGCAAGGTGTTTATCTCCATCTGATTAGGCTGGCAAAACGTGTACTGAGAAAGCAGCACACAAAGAAGGAAACTCTATTTGTCCGTGCTTCCCACTCGCCCTGACATCGGAGTCAGTCCTGGAAAGACTGAAACATGTTGATAAGGCTTCTGAGAAAATACGTGGTGCTACCATTGGGCTGGACTTTTTCCCATCTATATCACTAAGAATCAGTGTTGTGCACACAATTTATTACAGGTGGGTGTTGGGCAGCCCATCCTTGCAAGGAAGTCAAGGTCTGAACTTCTGGCCTTCTCAAAGTGACAGAATAAGAAGGGATGCTACGACATAGAGTACAAACACTCATCTTCTGCCTTCTCACCGATGTGTGGGTCATTGGTCAGCAGAGAATGGCTGCTGGCTCTGCCCACTGCCCTGCCTGCAGCCCCTACCCCAACAGCAGCCTCATCTGCTGACCCTGCAGAATGTGCCAACAGTACCAGCTGCTGCCATGGCAGACCAAGCCACATTGCTTCTGTTCCCCCATTTGCAGGAATGTGCTGGAGATGTGGTGTAAAGCCACAGAAAACAAGAATATTCCTTTATCTATGACCAAACGTGCCCTTATAGAGATTTCCACCTGTAGCTGCAAATCAGAGAATAAACTGAGTTGGAAGGGACCCACGAGGATCATTGAGTCCAATGCCTGGCCCCGCACAGCACTGTCCCCAAGGGGCACACCACTGCTTGAGAGTATTGTCCTAACACTCCTTGAGCTCTGTCAGGCTGGTGCTGTGACTGCTTCCCTGGGGAGCCTGTTCTAGGGCCCAACCACCTCTGGATGAAGAACCTTTTTCTAATATCCAACCTAAACCTGCCCTTCAGGCCATTCCCTCTGCTCCTGTCACTGTCACCAGAGAGCAGAGATCAGTGCCTACCCCTTCTCTTCCCCTCACAAGGAAGCTGTAACTGCAGTGAGGTCTCTCTTAGTCTCCTCCAGGCTGAACAGACCAAGAGGAACACCTAGAAATAGTGTGGTCTATGGATCCAGCCAAATTCTTCAAGGTATGGGGCAGAGCAGGCTAAGTGTTTGATTTCTACTTTTGCTGAGACCTGACTCTTTTTTAAATTCCATGTGGGTTCATTGTTTCTCTTATAACAGGGTATGGCTAAAATTTGATCTAATTCAGACCCTGGAAATAAGGAAAACAATTTAGGCAGAATTAGAATTAGTCTGAATTAGAATATCATGGGTTGAAAAAAGTGTCAAATTCCATGCACTTGTAGGTTAATTTTAAAAGCTCTGTAGCAGCCTGCAAGATGAGGAGAGTTCTGGCTTATGGGTCATCAATGAGCATTTTATTCCTTCATATTGTGTTGGTTTCTACTTCCTCGTATGTGTGATCACCAGGACAGCAGATTATTGGTAATTTCTAAGTGTTTTTAATTGCTAGTTTTAGTTTTCATATTAACAAGAAACATGTCTGATCCATGCAAACAGCCTTTAGAGCTGCTGTAAGATGGAATGTATCTGTGGGTAAAAATTGAAGCTCTTCTGGATACTGAGTTTCTGACAGGGCTCTAGCTGCATTAGGGTAAAAGGATTTTACAACGTACAAACTTTTTATTAGAATAAACGTTGCTTAAAAAATTACATAACATGCCTACTCTCCTTGGTAGCTCAAATCAAGGCCAATCAAATCAAGATGCTCAAGATGAGTAAGTACATGCATATTTTACCAGTTGTTACTTTTTAAAAACTCTCTAATTCAGTCAAAGGAACATAACTTGGAAGAGCAATAGCTTGATTACAACAGAGAATTCATGGCAGAGAACAAAAATATTTTTTTTGTTCTTTTTTTTTTTCTATTCAACATGACGAGAAATGTTGACAGATCCATTTTCCTGGTACTGTGTAGATTATCGAGTCTTTGCCTTGTCTGAGGAGCTGCTAACATGAATAACCAGTGATCTCATGTAACCTCAGGATAGCAGTGAGATTTGTCAGAAAGTTTGCAATGTGCTGTCTGTAATTGAGCATCAGCAACATGAAATGCATGATTCAGAGAAATCCAGTGACATTTTGCTATTGTCTGTGGCTGATAAAACTGCAGCAGTCAATGTTGCCTGATTTCATGCCTGCTGATTGATCAGGCCATGAGGATAACCCACATTTTACTGCAGGATGACATTTTTTCTGGATAAATTTAGCTTTGTGTAGAAAGCAAGGACAAAGTCAAGGTTGCATTTATATCCTCAGAGAACAGGAGATGCAGGGTGATTTTGCCCTTCCTTCTTTTTTTCCCCCCCTTATGAATGGTCTTTCTGCATAGGTAAAGGTAGGGAAGATAATGCCCTTTGCCCCTTTTGTAGTAGAAACATTACTGATCTGTTCCAGAATAGTACTCACACCAACCTGTCAAGGGCCAAGTGGTATTTTGAGCTCTACTTATTTGCCATTTGAGCAAGGGGGAGGGATATATCTTATTTTTTCCATCAAGCATGCTAGGATTGTACAACTGATTTTGAAAAATGCCGTGATTTAACAAGTTCTGCTCCTTCTTCCACGGTTCTTTTTCAGAAGCATCATCATTTTCTGTAGTTAGTAATTTTTTTGGAAATTAAGTTTTTAGGTTTCAGATAGTCTTGACTATAAATAAGTCTGAAAGATAAAAGCCATGGGAAATTAAGGGTATTTTATGCAAGCAATCATAGACTTTTGGTAATCTGTTTTCTAAAATTACAGAACAAAAATGAAGATCCTGTGGTGATTCTGTTTAAACAGTTTTATCTTCTGAGTCTTTCCACCCTACCAATACACTTTGCTTTTATCTAGGACAACTGCAATTTTAAGTGACATTTGCTACCATGGGGTTTGTGCTGCCAGGTCACTCAGAGTGCATTTGGAGGCCACCATGGTGAGCACACCATAGAAGTAAGGGAGAAATGTATGTGTTGTGTGTTACATCCAAAGGCTATCTATCTCAGAAACACCAGATTTTTCTAAAGGGCAGAAGGCTTCTCATCTTATTTCTAATAGTAGATGGGGTTAAGAGATTCTGAATGTTGCTGCTCCCATCTATAGGTTTTGTTTCCAACATTGTAGCTGTTGGATGCCAATTGTTCAGAGAAGTGGAAAGAAGTGTCTAAATTGCATTTTTATGTATTTTGCAACTTTTTGACACCATCAATTTACTGTGAGCTCCAGTCAGCTGAATCAATAGCCGATATAATCCCCAGAGACCTGGGAAAGACCTGCTATGGGTAGGCTGTAGGCTTCATTGTCTGGGGTGGAATCATCCTGCTCTTGCTGCAGAACTAGACCAAAGACTCTGATATTTAGGGCAGTTTTAAAGCTTGTTCCAAGATTGTTTTCACAAGAAAAGGTTACCCTGTCAGAGCACAGCAGGGGAGATTGACTGCACTTCTGAAGTCGGTATAGTCAAGCCCAAGCTTTGTTCTGCCTTAGCTCTTAAGTTCCTCGCAGAGGGGCAGAGAAACCCACTGCCAGCTTTACATGTAACAGGGAGGAGAAAGACAAGATTCAGACTTCTAATGCTATTGAAGCTGGAAGTAATGGGCTTACACAAGTGGAATTCGGGGGTAGGATTTGTCCAGCTACATGTTGACAACTATATTTCTCTCTGCTGACTATAAAAGGAGCTCAGCATGACTAGCTCAGGCATAGATGTCTCAAGTTAAATGGGAGTAATCCTCCCTGCTTGCCAGAGCCTGATTTGTTTGCATACACGGAAAAGTCTTGTTTCTTTTGAGATACACCAGGTATCCAAGACATCTACACAAGATTTGCAGATGAAAGACAGAGGCTATGGAAGAGGAACCTCTGGTGAAGAGAGAGATGGAGATGTGGTAGGGTACCCTCAGTCATCTCAAATGGCAGTCAGTAGACACATCTGTATGGACATTTATGTAGGGTGGTCCAGAAGACTTTAAAAACCTAACCTTTTTATAAACCTAAGTCTCAGAACAGGATTTTCTTGCTAGCTTGAGAGTTTCCAAGGTATTAGCCTTTGAGTATTAAAAAAAAAAATGTAAATACATGTATAATTTATGTGGGAAAATGCTTTCCTTCCCTCTTTGGAAATGGTCACTGTGAAAACAAGCTTGAAAATGTTGTTGGCCCAGAAGGGTTTCAGGCCAAAGGAGTCTGACCCTTATATAACACGTGAGAAAATGCTCAGCACATGGCTGCTTTAAGCTTTCTACATCTAGCAGTCATTGGACAAAATACAGAAATAAACCCAAATGCAGAGAGAGCATAAATCATAAAAAATAGTAATGATGGATGTTGATACATCAAGATATACTGGGAGACTGAATAAAAGATCAAGAACAAATGCATTTATTTACTTTTTATAGCATTTCACTATTTTATTTTCCTCTTGTTACCTCTCCATGTAGGATGTGCTACATAGAACAGACTTAACCACCTGTTCAGTAGAGAAATTAAATGCTTTAGAAAAGCATTTTCCATTTCTTCCCTTTCACGTCCACCAGTGGATGTTCTCTCTGGCCCCAGAAGCAGCTGGTGTAACTCAAATAGCTCATTAAAAGTGCCTTGTGATCCTTTCTGTTGTGTACATGGCACTTTAACCTGTTTGCTCTTGGACTTTCTCCTCTAACAACTTCCCTCAAAAACAAGTTGCTTTTTATTTGGGAGGGAGATTTGAGTGTTGTCAGAGAGGAAGATTCAAATTGGGCACAGCATCATAAACACAACACTTGCAAATCACTCCGGTTTTAGGCAGTAGGAAAATTAGTTCCCAGCATTTGCTAGTACTTCTCCAGACAAGGGTGTTCATTAAACAATGTTAATGTTTTTCTTCTCTTAAAAGCCAAGCTATGGTATGAGGCAGCCTTGTGTTTAGCAGTTGCTCACTGACTAAAAATCCTATGGCAACCAATAAATGGAAGCCAAAAAATGTTGCAATATTATTTTAGAGGACTCGTCTGCTTATTTTTACAGTTAGCCTTGCATAACCTTCTACATTTTTGGACTCTGCCTTATGTAGAATATTTCTTAAAGTTTCCATTTATTTCAATTGTGCGCTGCACATTAGGAAAATTCCTAAAAGAATTAGAAAAAATGAGTCACAAATACTTGCCCTTTATAATGTTATCCTCCCCTTCTAGAACCCATTTATGTACTGCCCTTACATAATATTTATTTGGTGTTACAGTTTTGCTAAGCACCTTACACTAATTTCTTTAATATGCAAAGCAAAAATGAAAACAGTGTCATGGTGGTAGCTTGAAATGTGTTTGCTTCCTGGGATTTAAACATGTGGACACAACAAATGATAATCTGGCTTCCAGCTGAAGACCAGAACCGGATTTCCAACTTGAGTAATCACATACCTATCTCAAGAGTGTGTAGAGTTTGAGATGGTCTTATTTTTTTTTTCCCCAGGGTGGTTGCGGAGATGCATCTTTATAAGCAATGTAAAGCAGTGTAATGTTAGGTTGACAATGATGTGTGAAAAAATCCATTCAGTATCACTGCAGCTCAAGTGTTTGGTGCATGCACATCTCTGTGTTGCTCTGGCACAGCTAATCATTACCAGCAGAATATCAAAGACTAGATCTGTACGATTTGGCCTTGATATAGTGCTCTAAAAATTGTATATTTCACTATCTCCTTCCTCAAAAATAGTCTCAAAAATCTCTGTGGCCAGCAGTGTAGCAGTACATGAATTCCTTCTAGCTGGCTCTCTATAGGTTGGCTGGTTCATGCCTGATGTTGCAACCCCATCACCCATGACGAATTACACATGCAACCCTTGCTAAATTGTATTCTGAATAAATAAAGGCTTGGAACTTTATGCCTGTCTTTCTTCAGCAAACAGGATCTTAGGTAGGATGGAATGAACAGGTTTCTGTGCTGGCATGTGAGCATGAGGCTGTGTGTGCACCCACATAAATGAACAGTCCCAAATGTGAGAGGAGGTGGGCATGCACCATTCTCTTCTGTGCATGAAGCTGGGTAAGAAGCTGAAACAGGAAATTATGACATGTTCCTCAGCTGCTTCAAAGCAACATAGCTTAGCTCTCCTGCAAGAAGAGCTGGGAATGGTTTGGTGCTTCTGTAGGCTGGAGATTTCCAACAAGCAGCGCTGGAAAGGGAGGGAGCTGATGGGAGGTGGCAGCACCCTCACCTTCACCTTTTCAGGAAATCCTTGTCCATACAGATATACAGGTTTTGTAATTGAATATTTGTGTCACCTTGTGCATGTGTAGAAGAATAACAGGGAAAGAAACCTCTAAGTTCAGTTCTTAGATTCTTTAAATATCCTCAGGTGGCTTTCAGCACACAGAGCTTTAGGTTTCTGCAGGAAGGATGTTTCAGTTCCTGACATTTCATGGAGACCAAATCTGCCCAGGTTGTGGAGCCCAGAGAGTGATTTATGTCATCCCAAAGCAGACACTGATATTTTATGAAATTAGCCCTACACCCGTTGCCTGAGACTTATTTGGTTTTTAAAACAGTGACCAAAACATGTAGCTCATATTTAGAAGGCAAAGTTGTAGTCACCAGAAATCAGGAGAGCTGTGTCCTACTTTGAACTGACACAAAGGCTAAGAAAATAAATATAATAATTTAAATTTCCATTGGTTTCCATTGGCCTTGAATGAGGACATTAAATGTAAGAAATAAAAGAAGCATGCATGCAAACAGATGTTTTATACATTCAAAAGTATGCATTTAAAGATTATAAGGTAGAAAATATCTATTCATATGCTAGTCCTATTAAAATGTAAACTTGGGTTGCAAGTTCTTTGGGATGAGGATAGGAGGTTTTTTCTCTATATTTGTATATAGCAGCATAATAATAAAGTCTGGATATGCCTAGGTCCTTCTGACTACTGAAGTAAAATTAATATATTAGAACGATTGAATATTTTAGGAACAAATACAATATGTCCTATCTTATGAGATCATCAGCCTCCTGCTATTCTTCAGACAAGGCCTCTGCTCTTTTGTAATTGAATTCTCTGTGGATTTTTTGTACAAATTTTATCTATGAACTTTAGCTTCAACTGACCTAATATTGCAAAACCCACTTCTCACAGAACCTAAGCAGGTTTTAACCTAGCTTTTGAAAGGAAAGCAAAATATAATAATCTACTTCAGCAACTGGACTCAAAAAACAATCTATTAAGGGCAATTTTCCTTCCATTGTCTTTCTCTGATGAAAGGTCACATAAAAATCTCATAAACTGAGGTATTTTTTGTCATTTTAGTTGCTCCCTGTATACCTTGGAAGATCAGATCAAGAAGAAAAATACAGTATGTTTTCTGGAGGCTTTCTTTAAAGCAATTAGATTTTTAGTTACATCAAACAGTGCATTACATTACACACTGTATAACTACACTTCAGAGTAAGCAATTCTATCAGATTTATGAGATTAAAAAAGATACAGAAATTTTTTAAAATTTAAATTTACAGGTTTGCTAAGCATGGTTTACTGGTTTATAAAACCAAACTGAGTGAGACAGTGTCATCAGTGTTCCTTTCTGATTTGCACCAATGTTTTGTACAGTCCTGTTTGGTTTATTGCTATTGTCCATTTTATGAATTTATTTATTTATTTATTTATTTATTTATTTATTTATTTATTTATGTTCAGTCCTGACAAGTAGTGAAAATATTGCCAGGAGCAAGGCTTTTGTGTTGATAGTATAGCCTTGAACTTCTGTGCCACTCTAGTGAGCTGCCCACATTGATCCATCTGCAATGGCTGGACCTGAGTTCAAGTATTCCAGGGCAAGAATTCTCTTTTCAGGGGTCCTCGGGCTGCAGTCAGTCTGCAAAGGCTCTGTTGGGGGTTCCAAAGCATCTTCAGCACTGGCAGTCCCAGGTGGGCACCGCTGTGTGAAGGGCTGTGGAGTTTAGGAGAATCCTGAAGGACTAAAGAGGAAGTGCTGCAGCTTGGTTTTGCCACACACCCCCAACCCAGCCTTCAGATGGTTTCACACAAAAAGAAGTGTTGCAAGGGCAAACTCAGTGGCTTCATGAGGTAGAGATATAATGTCCTCTCGTTTATAACCTTGTATGGTGTTTCTTGCAATGGGAAATGCTGTTCTAAAGGAATATTGTTGCAAATTATATGTACTTAGTTCTTGCTGGAGATTCTTGCAACACAGATTTACTGATCTAATAATTATGGTAGGTTAATTATAACAAATCCCTCTTCCGTAGTCAGAATGAACAGCGTTCATGAAGGGGAGATTGTGAAATAGGAAGAGAAAGATTAATTTATTAAAAAAAAAAGAATGAAATTAGACAAAGAGAGAGGAATGCAGAGCACTCCCTCATCCCTTCTCACAGCTCGATACATTCCATGGTTCCTTTTTTTGTTACTACTCTGTTACTTGTCCCACCTGCCATTGCAATGCATAATTCACAGTCAATTCATTCAAGTATTTCATACATCCACACAGACATCTTTCCAGCTTGCTCTGTAGTGCTTTCTCCTCTCATATTTTAACAAAAGTTTTGTAGTTCTAGAAGTTTTTTTAGGACCTCATCTTCTGGAGTGTTTTCTTCTGATCCTGATTTAAAATCTGTATTTACGTCTCTTATGAGTGTACAGTGAAACTAAAATGACAGAAATGCAATAAAATATTTTCAGATGTGTTTTTTTTTTTTTTAAAGTTCAGAGTTTTAAAACAACCTGTGTGTGCTTTGGAGGCCTGACTTGTTTGTTATTTTTGGTGCTGAAGTTGAACTGAACTACAAAAGCCAAGAAATGTTGTAAGCACAGCTCTAACTACTGTGTTGTAATCTTATTTCATTCAGCTGCTGAGGGCTTATACGGCCACTGAAAGGTATGCAGTCCTGACTGAGTACTTTTCCAGTGAAAAAAATGTTAATTTGTTTCATGCCAGCCCCATTTTTTTGTGTACTTATATTCAAAGTTAACTTTCACTGATCACCCCAGGTAAGATACAGAAGGAGAGAGGAGGAAACTGAAGTTCTGTGTAATTTCTAGACTTCTCAGAAATTATATTCTTCAAGAGAAGTGAATTTTAAAGGTTTTGTGGTTTAGTGGTGTTTATAATATACATCATTGTTTTACAACTCAGTATTCCTCTGCAAAATATCTCAAATGTCAGAAATAAAATATAATAAAAGTAATGCACATTATCAGAGAAGTTGATAAAACAGAAAAGCACTTAGATGGCCATTTCACACCAGGAACCTTCAGGAGTAATGCTTTTTTGATCCCATTTCTGGCCCATGACATATTGGAGGTAGCTTACAAGTTCCAGACCTGTGTTCAGAGATAACTGTCTGGAGCTGAGTTTCAATATACAAAAAAATATTTTGTATCATTATTTATTTTTATTAATTAGGTATTTAAAAATATATAATATCTATCTAAATATTGCCTATAATTAATACAATATAATACATATTATATATTAAAATTATGTAGTGTAATAAAAATATTTCTGTATGAGTGTAATTTGAAAATACTTATATCTTTACATCTATGCATTTATATATAGACAAAACCAAAGGCCATTCTGTGGTCTCTTCTGTTCAGCTAGGTAAGGAACAAGTTCTCATACTGCATGACAGAGGCCTATTTAATCAGGCTGCACTGTCATTCCTTTCATATAAAAAGGGCTAAGCAGAACCACTAGTGACAAAGGAGCAGGTTGCAGATGCCTCATTGACAGATTTTGCTTTCATTCTGAGGAATTTCTAGAGCAGGATGACTCAGGTGGCTGATGGTACCAATGCCTACAGGAAATAGGAAAAATTTAGGTGGAAGGAATGCAGCAATCTGATTGAAAGAACTCAAATCTCTATAGTCATCCAGTGTCTTCCTGATCTGAATCTATTAATTTTGCCCTTCCCTTCCCTTCCCTTCCCTTCCCTTCCCTTCCCTTCCCTTCCCTTCCCTTCCCTTCCCTTCCCTTCCCTTCCCTTCCCTTCCCTTCCCTTCCCTTCCCTTCCCTTCCCTTCCCTTCCCTTATTTGCTCTGCACTTCCCCCCTGTCCTGTGAATGGTGCTGAGGCTCCTGAATCATGAATTGAGGAGTGCAGTGATCTGATGAAATAAATTATTGTTAGAGAAAAAACTCCATTGTACAGTTTCTCCCCTTCAAATTCCACAGTCTGAAAGGGAAATATCCCCTCTTCCATTCCCCACATGTTTGGAGAGTCATTCAGAAACTGAAAAGAATGGGCAATTTTTGATTTTCGTAAGCCACAAGGCAATTGAGGCTTTAAGCTGTAGCACAACCACTATCCCCAATCTTATTAAATTCAATCACACTTGAATGCACTGTAGCAGAATTTAATTTAGATTTTGTAAGATCTGGCCTTTTGAAATCAGCATAAATTATAATGTTCCAGTCAATAGTTTGTCCAACAACCAGCAAGTCATTTGATTTTGCTTTAGCATGTCTCAATCTGTTAAACAATAGGGCTTTTCTTTGCTGAAGTGGGACTGGTGTGCATTCAGTAAGAATAAGCTCATTCTAACAGCTTTTCTTTGCTTTTCTGTTTTGGAGAGAGAGAATTTGTAAATACACTGTATTAAATAATGTCTGGTAGCAACCTGTGAACCATGCTGATAAAAGAAGAATTGACCCAAACTACTCAACCTCACTCTAATGAGATCCAAAGACATCAGGTAATTTTAGCTTATTTGTTTGGGGTGGCTTTCCCTCCCTTCTCCCCACCGGTAGCTTATCTTTTCACAGCTATTTAATTGTTTCGTTTGGGCTTTTTCCCCCCAAGAACATCTGCAAACAGGACTGTGAAATGCTGCAGGACAGGGAATTCTTACATCATTTTTCTAGCTAAGAATGAACCAGAAAGACCACAAGAAGGATTTTTTTGATCTTTTCTGGGCAATATAATTATGTGCTAACTTCTCTGTGTGGTTAACTGAATAGGATGTTGCTAATTACTAATCACCATCAGGAAAGGGAGTAAATATGAAACCATACATATCCAAGATACTTTCCAGGTGGAGGAAGAAGTTTGCTGACTTTAACCTTTTGTATATTGATTTTCTCAGTCTTGTGCAGAACAGACACTGTAAGGAGCTAAAGGAGAAACTGTATTTGGCACAAAGCTCCTTCTTAAACCAGCACCAAAATATCTCAGCTATTCCAGATTAAAATAAGGCTGATTCCTCCATTTTTAGAACTATTGTCCATGGCTTACCATTTTGGGGTTCACATACCGTGCTATTGCAATCAGAAAAATTAATTTGCTAATGTAAGCTAGAGGTATATGTTATGATTCTTACTCCTTGTTCTTTCTAACCAGTTAGTAATTTTCTGAGCTGTTTTGGTTGAATATCACAAGCAAATTATTCAAACATTCATCAGTATTCAGAAAAACTAGGTTCTACATAGATTTCTTAAAAGCTCTGTGGTAGAAATTTTGAACTAGATAAAGAGAATCAAAGCCCAGGGACTGACCTCACTGAGACCAAATTTTCATTTTAGGTGTTCTATAGGGCCACTGAATTATTTTTCCTTCTAATTTCTAAATGAAAATCTAAAGATTATAAAAAACTTTAAAAATGCTTACACAGTGTTGTACATCAGTAATATACACAGTAATGTGCACAATAAGTTCAAAAGTAATGGCCATCTGCTCTCTCAGGATTTGGATCCTTATTGAGCAAGATGATAGGAATTAACCTTTTAGGTACTTTTTCAGGAATAAATAAAAAAGGCTGATTTTTTTGTTGTTGTTTCTGTGCTGTCTTTCTGCCTGGATGCTGTATCTAATTCCCTTTGAATCTTGGGGTATGGATGTAGGTGGAGGGAGTGTTTCAGTCTTCAGGGTACCATTCTGTTTAGTGGATATTGGGATGAGATATTTAATATTAATCTTCAGTTTTGTTTTCATTTGGAATAATCCCACACTCTTTATTATGCCCATTTGGCAAAAGCTGAATCTCTGCAAATCAGAACCTTGGGTCTGGAGTTGTTGTGGTCTGTAATAGTGGTTTGGTTGGGGTTTTTTGTTTGTTTGTTTTTGTTTTGTTTTGGTTTTGATGGGCTTTTGTTTTTCCTTTTAAAAATTTCGTTTTGTTATTTTTCTTGTTTGATTGCATGCTTTTTTTTGTTTGGGTTTTTATTGTTCTCTTGGTTTTATTTCTTTTTAGAGAAGAAGAATGGATAAAAGAATGGTCCTGTTTTTTCATCTCATTTCTGAAGGGAAATTAAATAACAGCCATGGCTCTACATTATAACCTTCCTTTCTGTTTAGCTTTAATTTTAGTCATTTTCTGCTGGTTCCTGTTATACCCAGTTCCTGAACTCTCAATACAATAAATGTTATTGTTTGTGGTAAGAATGAGTTGCATAAATGTCAAGTCATCCACAATCATCTGGCCAGTTGCCTGAGGCCTTTTTTGTTTTCTTCATGGGACATAACTACAAGTACTTATTCATACAAATGAGTCTTGCACACCTAAGTAGACCTAATGACAGTAGTGGTGAACTGAGTGTGGGAAAAAAACCAAGGTTGTGCAACAACTTTTAAATCTGGACTGAAGTTCTAGTTGTCATAAATCTTTAGCTGATGGCATAAATTTACTTGCTTTTGGCAATGTGTACACCCATATACAATATTTATTTTTTAAAAAGGCAGATAGAAGAAATCAAACTCAGAAATAGCAATTTGTTGTACAAGAAATTTCAAAAGCAAGGGATGATGTGTTTGGGGCAAAGATAGAGGGTCTTGATATAGTTAGTAAAAAATATAAAATTGGATCTGTCTCATACTATTGGAATCTCATTGAGTATTTATTTCTCTGAAAGAACATCCTAGTACAGAGAGATTGCTGTCTTACTTGATATACCAAACTATTAAGTTCAAGACTGTGGAAGAAAAACATGACAAATTTGACAATGACACCATCTAAAGAGGTGGAAGGAAGCTGAAAAGTAAAAACTAGTTATTAGTGAGCAATATAATGAAAGGGAACATTATACTTCTTGCAGTAGCAGGAACAGGAATTAATGTTAGTTTATTCAATAATAAAAGATGAAACCTTGTAGAAATTTACAATACGTTTCAGCAAACATTTAGAGAGTCTCAAAATCATGCTAAAAAGAGAGAAGCCCACTTTGTACTTGCTTAAAGCGGGAGTTTAAGGCAATAATTATTTATTGTAATTCAACAAAATCATATCAGGGGAACTGTCAGTTTGAAATGACTGGCATCTGAGGAAGGGTCATGTGCAGACTTCTGAGTTTACTATCATGAAGGTCTTCTACCACTCCCACAGCTGTCACTACATGGGATGCTTCCCCACCTTGTTTAATATGCAGCATGTTTCCTTTCTCCTCACCTAGTATGAGTTCTTCTCGGCTGCAGGGTCCCTTTCTGGGGCCACCAAGCAAAACCTGTGCTCCTCCTCTGAGGTGGGATTCAGTTACTTAAACACAGGGGCCTGGCACTGCTTGAGACACCTTGGGCTGGCCTGCCCAGCCTTCAGCTGCTGGTTGAGAGAATGCAGGTGTTCTCCAAGAGCAGTGTAAGGTCTCTCACACCAGCATGTCTTGTGCATCTCAGGTGTTATTAAGGCCCTTGGTTAGGTTTCTGACAGTGTTTTACCTGTGAGCTTGGTATATGGGCTACCAGTGAAGTTCAAAGAGCTCCTCATCCGGTTCTAGGTGCCTCCAGGTGGCCCTTGACACGCCTCACAAACCCTGTTGGCATCTTCAGCTTTACTTCTCAGCAGTTTATAGCTCCTCACCTCGGCCCCACAGCTGTGCCCCGAGGTTACCTGCTCCTTAAGGCAGCAGCAAGCACCCACCCATCAGCCCCCCAGTACCCTGCAGGGTCTCTGTTCCAGCCCAGGGCAACTAGAGTGCTGGTGCTGACTGATAACCTGGCAAGTGTCAGTGACAGTCCTCTAGATCACTGGGGAAGGATGAGAATCTGCTGCTCAAAGGGAGCTGATTGTTCCTTCTGTTTGATTCCACCAAAATCTGTACAGAGGACACCACAGCAGATGGACAAGAAAATAACTCATGCAGGAATTCTGAAATGCCATGAGATTTTTTTATTCTCTAATACCTGTTCAACAATTCTCCCTTTCTGTTGTCAGGTTGGAATCCCTCATCTGCATTTTGTGAGTCAGTTATACTGGTGAAAACATGACGTGTTTGTGCAGTAACTGGAACTATGTAAACTTTGAACTTAGGATTTGTTTCTCAAAAGTTAATTTGACATTTCCTCTTCTTGTCTGGTTGTGTTGTTTTGGTGTCTTAAAAAAATATATTTCTTCTTTTTTCTTCTCCTTGCAGTTGGAGCTGGTAGTTACTTCTCATAGAGGGGATTCTTTTCTCCTTTAAATCCTCTTTCAAGGTGAATTTTAATAATATCTCATGTGCTAAAAACAATCTTAGTAATTTTAGTATTTTGTAAAATGTCCAATTTTCTTTAAATTAAAAAAACTCCACAACAACCTATCAGGAAATCCATATTCAGTTTTTTTCCACAGTGGAAACTGTGAATTATTTATAACAGTAGTTTGATTATATTAAAAAGTACAATCCCAACTCTGCAGTACATTACTGGCTCCATTCCTTGCCTAAAACAGGCGTGTTTATATTTTTCCTCAGTAAATATGTGATAATTAAATGCAAATAGACCATATTTTTCAAATGAATTCCCAACCCTGGAAACTTGGATGATGATAATCTTGCCTAATAAATGCACAACTGCAAGTGAAATCAAAGTTTACTGAAGCAGAACATTCTTAGCAGTCAGTAGCAGCCATCATTTAGTGAAAAAAAATATACAGGATTAATATAGACACATCATTGAAAAATGGATAGCCCAAAGGTATTTTATAATTATGGAATATACCTAAGTATAAATTGAAAACACTGTGCACTCTTTATGGGATGTTCTCAGCTAATCCATTCCTTTAAATTATTAGGCTATATTGAAGTCATGCCCAAGGCTGTCATCAGCTCTCTTGCATGTTCCCCATTGTGTGTGTTATCCCCTGTTTCTAGGTCAGCTTTTCAGCCTTTTCCTTTCCCCTTGTGAAAGAAAGCAATTTCTCTCCCATACATCTCATTTATGAAGAGGCATATATGCATGTTTCCTGGCTGCCAACACCTGGTCTTCTCCCTGTCCCTTACAGCCTGATGTCCTGGGTCTCCCCTGGAGCTAATGGAAGGACTTTTGTATTGCTCTGATAGTTCCCTCATCCCATGAGCAGCTCTGTTTCCTCCTCTTTTCAATGAACCATGTCTCTCTGATGTCTCTCCAAATCTGGGCTAAAGACAGAGGAATGTAGAATCTCAGAGAAGAGATCATCAAAGGAAGGACTATTGCCTGTCCAGCCTGCACTGAGAAACTGACACATCATCTGCAGCCATCCTTGTTCCCTCCTCCTTTTCTCATTCTTCCCAGAATGCTCCACTATTACACAGCTGTTTTTTAACATCTGGAAATATAGTATCATATGCCCTTAAGAAGAGCCTCTAAGTGTGGGATTTTGTCTCAGTGGCAGGATGCTGGCAAGAAGCCAAGCATTGTCTTTGTACTACCTGCCTGGTTGTTTTCCTTGTCCCAAATAACTCAGTTTTCCTTTTTGGGATTCCTGTAGCTGCACCCTCAAGACCATATTCATAGGGTATTTGGAGAGATTCCTATGAATATATCCCCTTATTTCCTTATGACTTCCTCACATTAAAACTACTTTCCCCCTTTAACTAATTCTCCTTAACAGTTAAAGACAAAGGCTGCATTTTGTTCACTCTTTATGACCTTATGAATGAGGAAGAATATTATCCAGCCCATAGGAAACATGAATTTAAAGTTGGATGGCTATGCCTCCTGTAGCTCTCACTTTCATGCAGTACTGTTTTCTTGACTGAACCTGGAGCAAGAGAGCAGTGTCAGGGGAGGGAAAGGCAGGTTCCTGGAAGAAGGAGTAGCTGACAGGATGTTGCTTTTGTTGGAAAAGATCCGTCCTGTTGACAACAGGGAGGACCCAGTAAGGCTGAGTGTTAGCTACCAACCAAGCAGCATGCTGCCAATCAGAGTGCGGAGGCCAAACTTTCCTTCTTCCTGCCAAGAAAAGGCATTTAAATAAGGACTGAAGTATGATTTCAATTTCACTCCAGTTTAATGCAGACAGCAGAAAAACAGAGTGACTCACTCAATACATTCTTGCCTGTTCAATAAATAAAATTTCTTCTCAGAAGCCTGCAATTTTGCATCAGTAGAGAGGCATAGTGAACACTCAGTCCTAGGATGTACACAGCACAGCAGCTGAGATTTCATGCTCAGAAAGGCCAAGAAATGAACATATTGGAAATTTCTCAAGAATGGCCACAATTTACATTAATTTTCTGTTTCCTTCACAGATATAGAAATAACTGCTTAAAAAAATATGAAAGGATAATAGCTGATCCTATTCTCACAGTTTTTTAAACCTTAACCAACCTACCTCGAAGAATCCACTTCTTTACCCTTGTGTCCTGTAGCTCTCTCCATGATGTATGGTGAAGGGAGTGAGCCAAAGAGGAGGGTAAAAGGATGTATTGCCACAGAAAAGGCTGTAAAGTTACTTTGTGAACTACAAATTTACTCCATAGTGTTTCTACACTAAACAGTGATGGGTAGGGGAGATTTTTTTTCTAAGTCCTCCCTTGCTTGTGGTCCTAACGCCTGGGCAGTTTCTCAGTCACACAGCCGAGGCCAGATGACCCCCAAAGGTTGGCAAATGTATTGGCCACTGGCATTGTTTGTTCTTTATCTGAAGGTGACCAGGAAATATGAATAAGAGCTTAATTTTGGATTTTAGATGCAAGCCTGAGGTTTTCACTTTATGTAATGCTTTCTGAAATGTCCTGAAAAGAACTGAAGAGTTAGGCTGAAGTCCAGGAAAGGAAATGAATGGTAGAAATGATGCATAATCTCCCCTGACATCCTGTTATAGCCTCGTGCTTAGCCCAAGAACTCTGCCTTGCAGAGCTGGCAGGGTGAACAAGACCCTGTCTACAAACGTGTTTTTGCAGCCCTGTCATGGTTTGCTGTGCACCACAGCCTTTACTGTGTGCAAGATGTCTGTGTTTGCTGCTGCAACGCTGTGCTGAGAAAGCCACACTTCGTGGGCCACATCCCACCCCTCAGTGCTCCCCCTGCACTGCAGCGTGGTGGACCAGAATGGCATTGTGCAGGTCAGACAGGCTCATGTCTCTTCTCAGGCATACAGAGCCTGGCTCAAAGTCTGCTAAATGTAAAAGAAAGATTTTAACTGGCTTCAGGAAGTTGTGTTCAAGTCCTTTGGGAAGAGCTGGGATGAAGGACAAGAAGCACAATGTAATGTGAGGTGGGCTTTTTCCCAAATAATTTTTTACTTATGAATGTATTTATTGACTTCTTTGATGTTTTAATCACTGTGGAAGCACAGCAACCTGATGGATCTCTATTAACATACATTTAAATACAAAAGGAGTAGTTTACTTTTCAGCAGTTTGAGCACCTGCAATTCACATTAGCTTCAGCTGGAATTCTGTGTGTTCAGCAAATTAAACATTCAGTAAACAATGTTATAACAGCGTTGACTTTAAGATGAAATCATGAAGGCATGAAAACAGGACAAAGCCTATAGCTATTTGTAGATATATTCAAGCTGTTATGCCTCTTGGTCCTGGAATAGAAGGCTGGAAAAGATCTCAGTGGCTGTGGATTAGCTCAGCTCCATAATTATAGCACCTGAGATGAGAGCTGCTACTTTGCTTATATTAGATAACCAAGAGAAAATTGTCATATAAAAGGAGGATTAATTTTTTTTATTACAATACTAAAACCAAATTCATCTTTGAGCTGTATTATATGATTTGCTAAGTCCTGCAGGCCACCACCTTTCTTGTTTAATATGCTGATACTACTAATTCTCCATTTCTGGTGGGAAGAATTGAGAGGGTGTGATTTTATGCAACCTTATTTTCCTTCTGCAATACACCCTTCCCCATAGAATCCCATTTGTGCTGTTTGCCATCTAATATCCGTGTATCTCTGGCAAAATCATGGTGCAAAAGATGAATATCTTTATAAACATACTAAACCCAAGTATTTGTGCAGAGTGAGTAACTTGACCTACTAAATTTGATCAATTAAGAGAGACTTAAAGGACCGCTCAGGCCCTGTTTTCAGGTCAGTCCCAAAGTGTATTAACCTGTTTTGACATGCCTGGAAACTGGGGGAAATGGCCACTGAATATGCTAGCAAAGTGAAACTAGAGAGTTTAAATGCAGCCAGAAAAGAAACAAAACAAATTTTCTATGTGCTTTGGTAAGGTATTACTGACTCAAGAGATCATACACACCAGAAATGAGATTTTGAGTCCTGCTCTTGGAAATCGCCCCAACAGGAAAAGGCTACATCCTTCCTTGGATTTAAAAAATATTGTGAGAAAAATCCCGTCATTGTGCTTGCCTTCCCCACTTCGTGCAAAGAGTAGCAGGGAGTCATCAGAAATTCTTCAGTGTACTGACACAGTCTCTAACCTTTTGGAGGATTATGGAAGTGTATAATAAGAGAAGTGAACAGTTTGGAACACTCTTTCTTGGTTTCCTACACAGATACACCAGCATTTTTCTCTATTGTGATGTCACTTCATACAACAGTGGACTTTGAGGAAAAGAGGAGCTGAAGATGTTACAAAATGACCCACTATCTACTTCAGATGAGTAAGAAAGTTAGAGGATGGAGAGATATGAAGGCCCTGTGTGGAAAAAAATGCACACAGTAAAGAGGAATGAGGTCTCAAACTGACACCCTGTAAGTGTGCAGAAATTAAGAACATACATGTCACTCAGAAATGGGAACCAGAGTAGATCCCACTAGTTTTTCACAGGATGTCCTGTCTAAAGTGGTCAGGCTCAGGTGAATTAATTCCCTGTCAGCTGGGACCAAGGATTCATCTTGTCTCCCAGTAAACAAAGGGCATCTCCTTTGGAGCAATCAGATTATTTATCCAGCACTAGAAGCACCTCTTATCAGATCTCTTTCAAAGGCATTTTTTTCTGATCCATGAAAATTAGGAAAGTGCCCTGAAGAAATGCTACTATTTATAATGAAAACCTCCCTCAGATCCCTGTACTTCAGGGCCTGTGTTATGAGCCTGTTTCTCTTTTGCAATCCCATTTCTAATACTTCTTTCAGTAAAAAACAGCTGACCCTTATGAGCATGTGGAACTGACTGGCCTCAGGTTCTCCCATCTCTAAAAGAGTGAGCTGTGCTCTTGCATGTTCTTTAGCATGGGTGGAGGCCAGGAGGGGAGCCTTGGGTTTTTTTGGTAGGCTGAGGGGTGTGGATGTACAGTTAGTTTGGGATGGAGAGGACCATCATAAAACTCAGGCAGTTCTGGGCTTCTGCAGCTGGTAGTTCTATTGTTGTTTCCCACAAACGAAGCAGTCTTGGTGGCGTTGTGGAGGAACTAGGAGAGACAGGGAGGTTGTAGCTTTATCACAGAAAACAGGAGAGAGGAAATCTCTAAAGTTATATCTGCTTGTGGTTTCACCTTTACTGTATGAATGTTACTCTTCCTGAGACCTGAGGCTCTTTAGCCCGGTTTTCTGCTCTAGATAGCTTGGTGTGATTATTTATTTGGGACAGGGAAAAGGACATGTGGCAGAGTCTGATTGATCTTTCTCCAAAAAGAGGAAGAGATGACCACACATGCTGCTGGATAAATAAGATCCCAACATGCCGTTAGATATCTAACTGGCTCTGGGACCACAAAAATGTGTTTATTGTTTGCAAATTTTGCTATTTGCACAGTGCTTGCCCAAGGCCTTTGTGGCTAGGTTCAAATCCTTTTTTATTCCTCCCACTGAGTAGTGGTTTATTTTGTTATAAATAATTTCCACACCTCATGTGAGACAGATGCCATTGTTTGCTTCTTTTTCATTTGAGATTTGGATGGTGATCATAAGGGATTCTTGTACAAGTCCTACAGAACAGATCCAACACAAATTGGGGACATTCTGTCAGCACTTTCGCAGTTCCTCACTGACTTCCATGTACTTTCAAGGAAATTTCCTGGTGTGTTGGTCAGCCCTGGTGGGCCTCCCACTTGATGGAGGTCTCAGCCAAAAGTACAATTTTCTTCAGCATGGTGTTTAAATCTGTAGCAATTCTACCTTACATGTTAGAAATTTGAATGTCATTAGTTTCATGCACAGTAAATGAGAAGATATAAATAAACTACAAGATGAACATAGTTTATATATACATATCTGTTTCTAATATATAGCTCTAATGTTGTAAATGTATTTTAAATACACTCCTAATTGAACCTTTTCCCTTATTTTATAGGTAAGAACTAAGCCCCTCTTTCCCTGCTTTTAGCTTCTGATTGTTTTCTATTAACTCAACTCTCCTATATTATTTGGTGATGAGGAACTAGGGAGAAATGAATAAGTTATCAAAATAAATCAAATATTTAAACATGTGGGTGATGCCAAGTCTTCTAAGTCTGTATGGAAAAAGCATCCATGGATATGGAAAGCAATTGTATCTTTTTGCCTGGATATGGAATACATTTTTAAATAAATGTTTTATCTCTCATCTTCAGTAATAAAGGAATTTACACCAGAGTGGAGAGAGTCTGCTCTTGGAGGGATAGAGCTGTAGCTACAGAAACATGCACATGACAGGGGTTGGGTATTTGGGTTGCCTTCAGTTTTAGTAGCTACCTAATCAGTCTGAAAAGATTCCTTCTTTCTAGAGGCCAGCAAGTGTCCTACCAGTGGCCAAGGACTGCCTCTCTCTGAATTAAAATGTAGATCTGTAACACTTACGCAGATCTTTGTTCTGATTAATGACAACTGAAATTGCTATAACACAAAAACATGTCATCGAGGAGTGATGCTGAATCAATATGACTCAAGAGAATAGGCTGGACCACTTCACAGATAGATCAGCCATGACATTTTATCTCAAATTGAAATCAAGATCAGAAACACAGCTAATTTTTTTGTACAATTCAAATGGAGATCACAAATGTACTCTTCTATAAATCAGAAATGTCTTCATCTGTAATTTATGTGAAGTAAAATTATTGTCTTCTAAAAAAAAGTATTCTGAGGAGCTATTCAAAACAAATTGAAAGCACTCAAGAGACTTGAAAACAGACCACTGATAGCAGGAGATTGATGTGAAAAAAAATGTGCAAAGCAACAACTGAGATAGAGATAGGAGGAAATGCTTTTTCAGCCAACCTGTAATTAGCTTGTGGAAGTCACAGCTACAGAAAGTCAAGGGTAAGAATATAATTAGATTCCAAAAGGGACTGGAAGTATATATTGATGTAATTAATTATAGCTCTGAATATATTTCCTAAAGTGTTTTTTTTTTTTTCCAGTAGTATTAAACCTCACTCTTCTCCCTGGAGGGATTGTGTTTTTGCAGAAGGCCAAAGAACACATGGGCAGGAAACAGCTCTTAGGTAGTCTGCAGTGCACAAATGACACTCCTGAGGGAGAAACAAAGGTGCTGTTATGGCATGAGCAGAAGGGCCAGTAAGGTGCTGGGTGGTCTGTGTGTGTGAGACTGACACAATAATGACTTAGACTAATACTCAAACATACAGTCATGGATGCCAGATGGTCACCAGCTGGGAGACAAGTCTCATTTTTGAAATTGTACATCCCTTGTAAAATATCTCTGTCGCTATCAGCCTCTGTAGACTTTAACAGTCTGCTCAGTTGGCTGAATTTAACAGTACACTAAGTATGGTAATTATAGATATTGAGGTAAATATAAGTTATAACTGGAAAGTTTTTCAAAGGCAACTATTATCATTAGTTTACATAAATTAAAAGGCTACTGTCACGTGCAAAGACCACATGGAGCTTTCCAATATTGCACATTCATTTTTCAGTGATATGATGCAATGCTAGGCAGTGCCCTGGAGATGACAATGTTTTTACTGGGGGCTTATTTTGCCCTTTCTTATCACACAGGATAGGAGCTAATATTTTCCTCAGGACTTAAACACATAACTTAGCAGCTAACATGTTAGGAAAAACAAAGTAATCAGAAATGGGGTGTGCAATCCCAAAAGTAAAATAAAACCTACACTGGAATACTAATAAACCATGTGATAAAAATACTGAAGGTTAGAAGTTCTTTTGCCAATGAGGAATAACAACTTTCTCCAACTTCTGTTCTTGGCAGAAGAGACTTGTGATTTCATTTGCCGTGGGAGGTCAGGAACAGTCAGGTGATACCATCTGACCAGGTTACTTGATGCTCATAACCAAACAGGCTCAGCTCCCTTAGGATCTGCTCTGATCAGTTCCAAGGGTAGTTTTGACCCAGAGGACCATATGCAGAGTTATAAAAAGTATTTATGAAAAGGAGATTGTGTAACTGAGGTAGTAGGCATAGGCACTTGATCCCTTGACATGCTCACTGAAATTTAGGGGTGCTTCAGGGCATTTGCATAGTTATTTTCTTCTTGGCCAAGATAACAATTTCCTTTGTTTTTGTTTTTGGTTTTTGTTTTTTTTTTTTTTTGTGGTTGGAATACATTGGAAAGATATTTATAGGTGATCTATGACTATTTCTGATTCTTTCTTTGGATTTTCCATGTATGAGGAAGCAATTCAAACTAAAAGAAAAAAAGAATCAAAATAGAAATCTTTTGCACTGGCTTGATAATGTCATTTCTAGATTAAACTGTGAATGAAACAAATCTGCCTGCAGATGTTTGTCCAAGTTGCAGAACAGTCCCATTTCATAAAAACACTGCTAGAAGCACAGAAAGGGTATTGTAATGCACTGCAGAAATACACTGATAAAGCTGTGTGAGTAACCTAGTGTCTGCTTTCAGTAGCAATATAACCTTGAACCTTAATAGGTAACAGAGAGCGGGAAAGCTTTGTCTGTGCCTCAAAAGTAAACTGTTCCTCCTAACAAAGCACAGACAGATAACTGTTGCTGTCACATATCTCTTTGAAATAATTGCATTCCATCCATGACCAGTCAGCAAATGCCAGATCTGGTCTACAACCTCCTCCTTCCTTTGAGGAACAACTAAAGCCACACGTTAACATGGACTTTCACAGATCCGATTCTAAGCATGGAAAATGTCGTATTCTTCTAGAAAAGAAGACAACTTACATTATCTTAAAAAAAAAATTGTGCCCATTTTCAAAGTGGCTGTTTCCTGAATGTCGTTTTCCAGGTCCTTCCTGTATCCATAGAGAATTTTGTGTGCATTTTGCATCTCCTTATTTACAACAAAACATTGTTCTTGACAGAAACTTGCCTGTTTTATGGAAACCAAGTTAGTATGTTTTCTTCATCAGTGATCTGAGCCTTTGTGTTACTAACACCTGATTAATGCCAGTTTAAGTGTCTGGTAATGAGTGACCCACTGGCTTGAACCCTCATTTATGCTAAACTCAGTTGGAGAGGGATCTGCTTCTTCCTCTCATTCTTTCAAGCTCCAACTGCAAATTTAGTCAGTTTGACCTAACAGGAAACAAATTTAGAAATTCTGAATCTACCTTTTGGCCACTCCCTTTCCACCTTCTTAGTCCTGTACCTCTTTAGGGACATGTAGACTTGAAGGAAAGATAAAATGTTGGAGTTGACAATCACTGACAAAAGTTTGAAATTCCATTAGCAGGATAAGCATAATTTTGTACAAATGAAGTTCTAGCATAGTACAGCCAATGCTTAAATGCTCACTGAGCAATCAGGTGCCTTCCTCTGTACATGCTGCTTTCAGAGACATATTTATAGTTCATGTATTTTACCTAGTGTTTATGCAAGGAATGACAGTGAAGTTCATTGCTTTCCTGGCTGCCCACTCTCAAGAATACCATGCATTAAATGAAATCTATTAATTCTGTTGTAAAGTTGTAGGCCAGAGCACCTGGAATACAGGAATTATCTTTGAGAATAGCAACTCAGTAAAATGACATCATGGTGAGAACATCACACCCTCAGAGAGCCACGAGCTGCTCACAAAACCAGTAAAACCAGGCAGCATTTCTTAAACTTTCTGTCACAGCCTTGACTCAGAATGCAAAAGCATATCTAGAATAGTTTTGCAGCTTGTTGATTGCAGCAAGTTGATTCTTTACCAACCCAAAAGCATGTGCTAGACAGATGTCCTCAGTCTGATAAGTTTGCATATGGCACTGATGAGTTGTAGATATCAAAAAATTCTTGGATTTATGTAAGTAGATATGTCCAAGTAAAATCTGTGAATATTAAGAATTCTGTTATTCAGAACTGATGTAGCTTGTTACTGGAATATTAGTATTCTGCTTTAGGCTTCAAATATGTAGGATATCAACATGAAATAATTATTTTATCTTAATTTTTTTAGATGTCTCATTAAAATGCAGCAATTAAGCCCTGATTTCAGCAATATTTTTTACAACAAAGTTAGTAGCTTTAAGAATCTATAATTCCTTCAGATTTTTTTTTTATTAATTACAGTGCTATAGACATTTTCATTTCTTTTTGGGCTTTTGGGCAGGATGGATGGAATCTTCAGTGGAAAAGTACATTTTCATTTCTGAAGTATATCAGCTCTAGTGCTAATAAGGCACCTATTATAAATATTATGATCTTCCAGAGGAAAATAACATTTCCATTTATAAATATAATGACGAAGAAATCTGTGAGAAGTATTTTTTCATCCTTATCAGAAACCTCTCGTATCACACTGTCTTGCAGCCTGAACATGTGAAAATCCAATGTGGGAATTTAGGAATTCATGTAAGGATTTTATTAATATCTAGCAGTTTCCATAAGTTCCACTTTAATGCTTCTTCAATTTTTATCTATTGCAAAAATATACTATAATTAACAAATTTTTTTAAAATGTGCCTTTTGGTTACTCTAAAGCGAAAAGTCTGTCCTGCTCTTTCCAAATATGATGTGTTTCCTTCCAAGAGATCATAGCAGTGGTGAGGAAAACCAGAAGACAGGCTGTGTTTGGATCATTCTCTTTTGAACAGGGGTTGCCATTTCAATGAGTTGCTTCTGAGGCAGGGAACTTCAGCCCTTGTCAAACAAATTCTTGTGGGCACAGGATGTTACAGAGCTCTGAAGGAGCAGCGATGTCTCATGGTCTGCTGTGAGGGGCAACACCCACTTGGATTATGACCCTCATTTTACTGATGGGTACTGGATGCCTATCAAGCACTTTCAGCCCATGTGCGTTTGAGGAGCTTGACCCAAACAATTCACTCAGGGTCTGCCAGATTTTTTGCAGAAGAATATACTTAACCTGTAAATTAGCCAGTTAGTCCTCAGAGGAAGTCCTGAAGTTAACACAGGGCTAAAATCCCAGCTGCTTCCACAGAGTGAGGTGCTGTAGCTACAGACCTCTGGAGTTCATCACTCCTTAAGGCTATGAAGCAGCTCTGTAATGTACATGAGCTGTTCATGGTTGGTGGAGGACTGCCCAGCAAGGACTGCAGGAATGTGCTGTGTCCCAGCAGTGATCCCTCTCCTAGTTGCTGACTTGCCTGTCCAGGCTTTTTGCAATATAATTGCTGCCAGTGCATACAGAGCAGCCACATATGTGTGGGTGAAGAACCCTTCTTCAGTTTAGCAAAGATAAAATACACTGACACTGAAAACATCCATGTCAGTATTTCTTAAGGGATTTTCCTTTGAGTCATATAGAGAAATTCCTCAGGCGACTTTCATTTTACTATTGTGGTTTCACACCTATGACCAACAATGAAATTAAAAATAATTAAAGTAGAGAGGTTAAGAGAGGGGTGACTAATTCACTGTGAAAGATAGACCTGCCAAAACTAGTCCATTTCTCTGCTCATGGAAAATCTGCAGGTTGGTTGTAATTTCCAGACATTTATTTATGACTTTAGTTTGCCTGGTGTTCTCCTGAAAAAATATTTTTATGCTTAGGAGGCATCACATAGAATTTACTTCAAGTACTTGAACTGAAAATCTGAGCTGTGTTAGTTAATTGTGGTTGCTCATAGGTAGTTGCATGAGATGGCAGGAGTACAACAGAAGTGAAAGCAGTTGAGAACAGGAAAAGATTGCCTTGGGAAGAACTCTGTCTGGGATGGGCTGATGAACTGCATACATGGAATTATTTTAGTTTCTAAAAAATCTGTGGTGTGTAGGAATGATAAAACCAGAGAATGTTTTGGGGTAGAAGGAGTCTTTACAGATCGTCTGAAAGACATGGGCTTTAACTAGTATAACAGGAAGACAGGACCACACTGAGGGTAAATATATTTTTTCTGTAGCTGTGTTTCCCTAAAATAGTTATTTTTGTGTGGGAGGTCTAATTCTCCCTAATGGACACTTTTGTGGGACAATATCTTTTTATGTGAGTGTACCTGCCCTTAAGGGAGGGTCTTAGCACTTTAAGGACTCTTCCCTGTTGTCTAAGGTGTAGGTGAATCTAACACCAACTCATTTTTACATTTTTGCCAATCTCTGCCAAACGTGTTTGGGAGTATTTGCTTAGCTTCCCTGTGTTTCTTACAGAAGGAACATTTGCCTCCTATGTTACTGCCACTGATTCCTATTTGAGGCCAAATTATTTTTAGTGGGGATAAATCTTTTATAGAACTAAATTTTTTATTACTCCAAATACAAAATATTTATGTTCCATTACATATTTACAATCCTATTCATGAAAAAAATAACAGTAATCCTAAAGAAGTATTTCCTTGGGAATTATTAAAAAGAAGTGGAAAAAAGGAAGGAAAAGACAATTCTGCAAATTTCCTCCTACATTAAATGAAACAATTTCAGGTAAGACTTACAGGAGGCAGTTGGCAAGTGTAGATCTGTGCTTCCCACTTTCAAGTCCTGCTTTGAAATTCCCATTATGTCACACATGATTACAGTGATGGACTGTAATGCTTTGGGTAGAGACCTTTTCCTAGCTTTCTTCAACAAAAAAAAATCTAAAAGAAATAATTACTGCTTGCTATGTCTACTGTTGCAGTGAAACTGGTGCTAAATTTTGTTCAAACATCTTCAAAGATCTACAGTATTTCATTAAAAATTGAGCCAAATTCAAGTTTGGAGCAACGCTATTGAAATTCATGTCAATGACCAAAGCAAATCACATAAGCAAGTGTGTAAGCAGTGGGGTAATCCTGGGAGTTCAATGGAACTATTATCATGGAGAAGGTTAAATATGTGCTTACTTAGCTGCATAGTGTATCTCAATGCACAGCATCTGTGGGCCTGAAAGCCAGCTGAACTTAATAGGAGGGCAGTCTCTGAGACATTTTGGGTCAGCCCATGAATGATCTCATGTTCATTCATGGTGTATAGTATCAATTGACTTAACTGGATGATGGATCATATGTTTCTCCATATCCCCAGACTGCTTAATCTTCTCTAATTTTTTTTCTTCTCTCTTTCTTTTTTTTTTTTTTTCATCAAAGGATGTTGCTTATTCCCTGTGACTGCTTCAATATCAAGATCATCCCATTCAGCCTGAAGAATTGACCTGGCTCAGAATATGGGATTAGAAAGCTCAGTTTTGTTTTTCCATGCAGTACATAACATGATTTTCTTCCTGGACTGCAAGAAGTTTCTAGCCATGATATTTTTCTCTTCTGGGTAAGAGGCAAGAATGTGTAGGGCAAATATTTTATTTCCCATTGCCCTCTTTTCAATAAGACAGTTACTGAAAGGAGCATTTTCCTGACTGGAATTTGTAATAGTATTCTTCATAATGCACCAAGAAATCCTTTGTAAAGCAATTGTTTCATGTTTTAAATTACAAATATAAAGCAAACTAAAAAAGGGGGGGCAAAAGAAAAGAGACATTTGCTTAGAGGGTTGGAGAGGAGAGTAAAGAGAGATTGGGCTGAATATGTCCTGTGGCAAATTTTCCAAATAATTTTTGCATCAGATTTGCTAAACATTTCTTTTAAAGCATTTCTTTTGATGTCAGGTCAAAAATTTTTTTTCTTTGTGTTCCATTAAGACATGTTATCCAAGCAGAGTGCCTTTGTGTTGTAAGAGGACAAAGTAAGTGCACACATCAGTGCATGTTCAGAACTTCCTGACATAATGAGCTCAGAGAATTTTCTGCCTCTTCACTGGCACTTGGGGCTCTCAGATTCTTGAGAATACACATGATCATGTCAGACCTGGTGCCACATATTCTGCACTCACCTCGGAGACTTGCCGTGAACATATAATCATTTCTCTCTAACTTCAGAAATATGACTCCAAGATACTTTTGTTCTGACTCTCCTTCAAGTACAGGAAGTTGAGTCATGGCTGTTTGGAATTGCAGGACTGCAGGTCATGTTCTTGTGTTCTCAGTGGATCCATATGATTCTGTTTTTTATTGTCATGGTGTCAGAATGAGAGCAAGGAAAGGGTCAATTCTTTTCCAACTGCACTGTCTTTTCCTTCTGGGATGCCTACAAGTAACATTTATAGCTAATTTAAGTAATGAAATGTTCATCACCTTTTGGGTTTCCTGAAATACCCCGCTTCTCATCTGTTTGTGCTTTTTCTAGGGATACAACCATATGTTTACCTCCTCAGATGAGAGATGAATTTGCTTTCTTAAAGGGATAACATGGTCAATAGCCCTCTTTGAAGGAATAATGAACAGAATTAAAAGGAGGGAGCGCTGTCAGGTGATAAGGGCACACAAAACATCTCCCAAAACCTAGTTTCAAGAATACGTAGAAAGTCTGTTTTGACTTGTCTTTTTAGGTACACCTAAATGCAATTATAGGGAGCAGGAGGCAGTTAGAGAGTTTAGGATTTAGAAAAGTTTTTAACACAAATCTCATCTGGGACAGATAGAAATCTGGTGTCATGGGCTCATGTGGTCTGCAGCACTCAGGGTGACCTAACCCTCTGGAGGGTTTCAGCTGTTGGTAGAGCCCTGCAGAAGACCAGCATGCAGGTATGCATTCAGGAATCACTGAGAGGTGATTTGGCTGAGTTCATCTTCCTTGAGTAACTGAGACATTGTCTCTAACACCATTGTTGCAATAGCTCTGAAAAGCCTATAAAGACACTGTCCCCTGCTTCCCACAAGCCAGACCTGTCAACTCTTTTCAGTCTTCTGCTCCCATAGTTTTCTCTCTTCTCATGTCTTCCTCCCATCCAGCAAGCCTTTAGTGGCCAAGACCTCTCTGCTGGTCTCTGATCCTCTGTGGTGGCCCAGCTGGTCTCTCTGATCTGTAATGTGATGCAACTACTTCAGCTTGTCTACAGTCACAGGGTGTGAAACAGTGGCTCAAAATCTTCTCATGGAAAGACACCCCTTGCCTTCCCTCACCAAATGGCTCAAATCTGCCATTCTTTTACCATATTGCTCACCATGCCCAATGCATTTCCTCCTGTCTGATCTGAGTCAGCACCTTTCTGCTTACCAGGAAAGAGGCTTCCTGAGAGAGGGCTCTGTGGCATGAGTGTGTGGACAGTCATACTGCTCTGGGGAAAACATATAGTTTTGGAAAGGATGTTCCCATGGAGATTCCCTGCTAAATTTTCCTTCAGGTTCTCTCAGTACTGAAATGAACCTCAAATTATTTCTTGCAGAGTTCAGTTTCCTGAGATTTGAGCTTATTAAAATGTTGCCTGAGATACCAGTAGCTGTCTCAGTCTTTGCTGCAGGGGCTTTTCCCTTGCCTCTGCCAAGGCTTTCAAAGAGTATAATTTTCTTTCTTTAACTTGAGGCTCTCTATCCCTGAGCTATTCTCTTCACCCCCCAGCCTCTTCTGCAGCAAATCCCAGGGCTTTCTACCTGAAGTCAGCTAATAGCTTGGTGTTCTCATCAGGAAGGAGCAGTATGATTAATTCTCCAGTGTCTCTTCTGTTCCTCTGAGCTGTTTCCTTATGGGGAATCTGTAATGCAGAAGGGTGGGAGCCTGCACGGAACTCTCTTTTGCTTAAAATAGGTGCATCACCTGCTCCACATTCACATTATGGAATAAGCCACAATGAGAGCAAAAGAAGCAATGCTGTCTCATCATTTGCTTTCAGTCTGTCTTTTGTCATTTTTCAAAAAACAAAGATGGTCTGTAACAAAGAAGATATTACTCAAGAGTGATGTAAGCAAAATACAACTATTAAGCATTAAAAATCAGCCATATAAATATGCCATCTAAGGGGCACTCCCTGAAAGGATTTTGATTTACAGTGTTTTAAAAGGAAATGCAAATCTTCAGAAGCATTTTGAGATGGATGCCTCTTAGCACATTTAAATGTGCACCACATCTAATAGCACTTGTAGAGGTTATTTTACCCAGTAATGCCTTGATACACCTGAATATCATACCCTTTTAGAAGGCTTAGGAGCTCAGAAGTTTTGATTTGCCTTGGGAAGCTCCCTATTTTTCCTCTGTTGACTCCAGAGGAAAACTGAACCAGGACACCTCCTTGCCTTGATCGAGTGTCTGAAGTAATTGAGACTGATCCAAGTGAAGGAACACCATCAGAACATGGTCTCTTCCTGCAGCTGCTTACAATCCCTGGTTTGTGCCAGGAATTCAGTCCTACATCACCCTCATTGGCTGATAACATGATTTGTGGCCTGGAAACAACCATTACAGCAGAAGGTTAGAGACTCTTTGGGCCATTTAGTTCCTTATCCAGGAAAAACATGTTTTTGTTCCTTCAGAGTTTGTCCTTCAGACCCAAAAGTTCATGTCACACAGACAAGCTGATAGTGTTGTAATGGAAGTGCATTATAAGCCCCTTAAGGAGAATTATCTGTGAAAGAAACAATTCATTTTCTCCACCTGGTAAAAAAAGTTAAGAGTTTTGGCTTTTGGTTCAGAGAAAATGATGGGCAAGATCTGGGAATGCAAGTTGTATGGCATGAGCTCACTTCATGCCTGTTGGGCTCTTTGGAAAGCAGGTGTTTGTACATTTTATTAGTTAATTTCACAGAAAAAAATGTTGAGCCATCCTAGCATTTCCTGTGATAACACTTCCATCTTCCATCCAGTGTATTCTTTGAGCACTGGGAATCATTATTCTTGGAAGACCATGACAGTGCAAAGGCAGAAACTTGGGGCTCATTTATAACTTTAAACTGAAGTAACTGTAGTGAGTAAATGAAGGCACCAGTTAGTTCAAAAAGATCTTAGCAATGATTAACAGTGCTGCTCTCTAAAAATTGCCCCATTTCTCAGTGTGAATTGTGGCAAGCGTAAGCACTAACAAAAGATGCCATTTGTTTTGTACTTTTTTGCATCCTTTTTTTCCCCTCAAGATAGCACAAGTGTCTATTATCTCCAGCCAAGCCAAGATTTTTTTCACTTTTGATCTTATAGAGTTTGCTGCTGTGAATGCTTATGCACATTGTCATCCTTAACTTCATTGCTACAAGTACTGGAACAACACATCAGTTTGGGTTTTCCTAGGTCTGGAATTTCAGACAAACACTTCTGTGCATTTCTTCAGAGACTGAGTGGTTCCAGAAAGATCAGTAGGTCTGTATGATAGACACAAATGCAACATTTCCAAAGCTTGGATGACACCATCAGTCAATTGGAATGTCTAGACTGTGATAGATGAAAGTAAAAATATTTTTCCTCCAGATTTCTGTCCTTTAAACTTTAGGACTGTATAAAATACAGAATTCCAGTTAAAAAATTGCAGAGATTATGAAGGCTCTTCATTGTACTTTAAGTAAAAAGTCAAAGAGAAGTTCCTGGTGGTTATCAAGACAAATACTTTTAAATATTCTATACACGTGCCCTACTTGTAAATTTACTTTTAATCATATGCATAAGAATTATTTTAAAATTGCTATTGAGTTTTATACAAGAAGCCTGCCATTGAGGCAATGAATGTATCATTTGGTTTAAAATTGCTGTGGGGAGGAAAGAGGACTTAAACTACTTCCCAGAGAACAGGACTGTAGCAATCATGCTATAATAGTTTATTGTTTCTTATAATGCAGCAAGTGGTAAAAAGGCTTAATATATAACCTAAATGGATGTTTACTTGAATAGTTATATACTCAGCTTCTTGTGCCAGAGATTTAATCTAGTCAGGGCTGCTTTTATATAAAAGTGACTTGTTTGTGTTCTGTAAGACATTTCTACTCTTTTATGTGAAGTCTTACATGTCTGGAGGATTAAAATTTCTTTAGTGTTTCTAGAAAATAATGACTAAAGTAGTTGGGCCACTAGAGGGAAAAATGTGTTACAAAGGGATTTGTGCTATGAAAATGAATAGATGTAGATAAGCAGGAAGTCTAGTGTAATTTTTTTCTGGTTCCTAATAAAGCAACTTTAATATGCAAAATATCTATGAGCTCTTAATTTTAATTTAAACTATTTGTTAAAACTATGAGTTTTAATAGCTTTTCATAGTTTTTCTATGGTGATTTAAAATAGGGCTAATATTTCCCTTAATTGAAAACCTTGAATTCTTATCTTAGATGAATGAACTACCAGTGCAAAAGTTTTTAAATGATAAATGGTACTAAAATACAGCGAGCTGACTACATTTAACTGCAAAAGTGACCTTCTGTCTGGACAGGTGATGGCAGATTCCTCACTGACTTCTGATGGCCAGGATTTCTTCACTGGAATTTGTTTTAACTCCAGCTTGTGGTACAAAAATTCCTTTAATATCTTTATTCTGCAGGATGGGCCCCTGTGTCTTCCCTATTTTTGAAGGTATGACACTGATATTTGTATTCATACCAGGCTGAACACAGTCCAGTATAGTACATAAACCCATATGTAGGGTTTTTTTTTTCATGGTACCATATTAATTTTGCTCAAATTCTGGATCCAAGCATTTATGCAAAAATGCTGATTTGGTTTTTTTCAAAGAGGAATAGACCCCTTTTAGTCAAGAAAATATAAGGAAAATCTTAATAATTCTAAAAGGTAGTAGGTTAAGAAGATAACTTTATTGTTCAAAAATTTGTATGTATGTATACATATGTGTGTGTGTGCACACATATGTATGTATTTACACATTTTAAGCCCGAATAATTTCTTTAAAGGGAGGAGATTAGGGGGAAAAGGGGCTGACTCGTGACATGAATCCTGTGTTAATAGCTTGAAGGAAGCATATTGCCATGTCAGTGGGAATGCCTGAGCTGTTATGTTAGCTCCTTTGTGTCTCCACAGCCTGTGTGCTGCCTTCCACCCTGGCTGAGATAACTGATTCTTCAGGCATAGACTGGAAAAACTTTTAGTGTAAGATCAAACTCATTCCTTACAGGCAATATGGGTGCATCTGGGGATATGAGCTGGTCAAACCCAAGCTCACTGTCAGGCCTTGTAAAGAAGAAAGGAATAGAAGAATGTGTCAAACCTTACACATGTAGTGTTTGGGGAAGCGATCTGAGGGTTGGCCATATTGGCTCTTTACCCAGGAGCTCCCATGAGCAAGCTCTCTTACCCTGAAGCAGTAACTAGACCAGAACAAGAGGGAGATCTGCTCATTTGGGATAGTAATGCAACCAGAACTAGTTTAGCCAAGCAAAATGTTTTAATTCTTTGCAAAATTACCAAAGAGATTGAACAAGACTGTACAAATTAAAAGCAATGTTTCTTAGCTGAAAACACAAGCTAATCTAATATTTTTTTGATAAGACAGATAAATTCCAGTAATTTAGCTCTCATATTGGTACATAATTATTGGCATCAGGCAACAGCACAATTAGATTAGGACTTACTTCCTGTCTTTTCCAGAATATTTGCTAATGAAGCTGAAGACAATTTGTGACAGCCTCCCCTTACAATGAATCCATAAATATTAACTGTTTAGTTCTGTGATTAAGTGGTTAGCTGGAAAATGGATGAAGATAACAGACATTACACACATTCCTATGTTTCTTTTATCTGGGTTTGTATTTTATTTTGCACAGGACTACCTGGAAGACCCTGATTTTCCATGTGGTGTTTCATAGGTGCATAAACCACTAACCAAGTGTCTGTCTGCCCTCTGTTCTGGGGGTACACCAAGTGGGGGGTCTGCCCACTGGTCAATGGGGGTATCAGCTGTGTTTTACACCTATCCTGAGTATGTCCCTCTCCCTTATAAAGCTCTGGGTCTGTCCAGTTTCTGGACTGAGGAGTGGCTGAGGGGGAGGAAGCACAACTAAACCCTTCCTCCTGTGAGCCTGTGGTCCCAGCACACCATGGCACTGGCACACTCACCCTGGCTGGCTCAGAGGGGACAGCTGCTGCCCAGATGGAGCAAACTCTGAACCCCACCACTTAGCAAAGAGCCATTATTTCCTTCTTTACCCTCTTTAAGCTATATATTAGAACTTTAGGGAATTCAACACTACTGATAATGAAAGCATGGTAGAGATGCCTTTAAGCTTAGCTTTAAATTTGACAGTTTTACCTCTTTGCTGCTACTGCCTTGTCACCATCTGCTGTGTTTGCACTCAGTTGTCTACTGGGACTTGTGCACATGTGCACTGCAATCCTCTTGCCTTCACACAGCAGTTTGAATGTTAAGGTGGGTGGAAGAACATTGCAGTTTATACAGCCCTTGATCAGCATCCCTGTATGCAGCACCACATTGTTTGAAGTTTAACTGACATAAAATCATGAGGTGGAACAAATAACTGTTCACTCAGATGTGTAGCTATATGCTGCATGCATGCCTTGCTGTAAAGGCAAACTGAAAATGAAAAAAGACCCTAAGACACCTCAGCTGTGGTCAGTATGACCCCAAGAATCTCTCTGTTCCTGTTCACTGGATGACTTTTTTAGAACCTAATTTTTTCCCTCTATAAAATAGAAACAGTGAAACCTGCCCATCTTTCCATCCCTAAGGGAGTAAAACGTTTTATGGAGGAGCTTGGTGCTGTTTACTATTACAAGCTGTGGCTTGGGAACATGCACTTCAAGGTGCAGCTAACTGCTTAACCCCAAATGAAAGAAGGCCTAGGGAGCCCAGGTCTGAAAGGGAGCTGGATGCTAAGAGCTTGAGGAAGTAAGGTGCAATCTCTCAGAAAAGAGAGGCAAAGAAGAATCAGCTGCATCATCTGCTGAAACTAATGGGAAAGCTTTTACTGATTTTGACTTCCTCCTGGGTCACAGGAGCTCTCACCTCCTTCTCTTTCCCCTCCTGTCCTTTGTGTCTCCTCAGGCTTGCCCATGGAGGATGTGGTAACTGAAGATTAAAAAGGGAACATATATTATATGGCATCTGACGTGGTAGCAGTCATCTGACGTGATACTGGACGAGTGCCAGCAGGCAGCCAGGCCAGCTGCTGGTGAAGATGGGGACAGAGCAAATGACCTGTTCTCTTCTGTGCTGCATGGGACAGTCTGGAAAAGCCTGGAAAAGGGTTGCCATGAACAAAGGGCCCTGCAATACTCAGAGATGATTGCAAGACATTTTATTCCCTGTTGTGCAGCTCTCTTTCTCCAGTGGAAGATATGATTTGTGATCCCCATAGTATGGAATGGTGCCTTTAAATTCGACTAAATATTTCTTGATAACGTCAGTGTCGACACAAATTCTCATTTAAGGAGCCTGAAAAAATCATAAACCAAACACATTTGGATCCAGAATCTGAGCTTGAAGTGTTTTCTATTTATTAATTTATAGGAGCACTCACATTAGTATGTTACTGTCAGAAGGATGCAGAAATAGAAATAATTGAAACAGATTATTAGCACTTTGGGTCCCTGACTTACATTTGCAGCAGTTCAGAGCTTGCCCCATATCTTCAAGTCTTGCTTACTGATGACACATGCTGGTTAATTTAGTGGACAGTTTACTAATGTTAGGACTTAAACCAACTGCTGCCTACAAGTTCTTTATGAATATTTCCACTTATATTCTTTATTGATTATGCTGGGTGCAAAGTTTATAATGCAGTGGCTGCAAAGCACCATGGTGTGATATAGCTATTACTTCAACATGCATATGTTTTGCCATAGATGTTTACCAATAGCTCAAGCAGAGAAGTCAAAGACTAGCAATTAAAATAATTCATCCTTGTAATTTAAAGCTTCCTGCTCAAGGAAGTGGAGGAGCATTATTGTCTCCGGATTTAAGCCTGCTGAAGACTTTCAGATTGCGAATTCAGGAACCTGAGGGAGGGCAGAAAATTTGAGTAAGCACATTACCACTTCCTCTGGAGGAGTTGGTTACTGTTCCAGTGGTATTGTAACCACTAAATGTCACCACGATCTCTCTGGTCTAGCTCAGCACTGCTCCACAAACTCATCTTTTTACAGTCACTGACTCAGCTTTATGAGTAGCTTCTGTACCTTTTTTTGAGTTCAATAGGAAACTCAACTATATATTTATGGTATCTTATAAATAACTCTGCCCTCTACACAGCTGACACAAAAGAATGTTTTAATTTCTCACTTTGGTAATGATATACAGCTGTTGTTCCATTTGACTTATGAAATATTATATATATGCCTCAATGAATATTTCATATCTATATTTTTATATATAAACAGTGAAAACTTACTTCTGAGACTCATTTGTGAAGCCACCATATTTTATGCAGAAAACAGATCTTGCAGATATACTAAACAGCTCTTGCTACTATCACAATTAAGCAAAGAAATCCTCATGCTTCCCTTTCTCTTTCTATATATATATCTCAGTAATGATGATAGAGCTATGCTTCAATATGGCCATTTTTGAACAGGAGAGCTATTTTTCAGTTGTTGATTTAGGGTGAATGAAGAGCTGTTTATTCTGGAAAAAGCTTTGCTATATTTCCTTAAAAAAAAAAAAAAGATTATACAATTATATGAATTCACTTCTAATCTTGGCAGTATGCTTGCCCTGTTCTTAGGGTGTTGGGGTTTTATTTGTGTTGTCATTTTGGTTTTTTGTCCTTATTATCAAATGATCCAGATTTTTTTCTTTGTCTTGGCACTTGAATTGGAAAATGAAAGGTGGGTGAAAAGACAAGGAACAAAGAGAATTTTTCCCCTGCTGGAATCTGGGCTGTGACCTCAGATCTGCTGTATGAGATGAGCAAGTCACTTGGCCTGTGCATCGTCTTCCCAATCTGTAAAGAGGGACTATAACTGAGATGCTGCACAATTCACATCTGAAAAGCACTAAGAGTGATTAATATCCAAGCATGTGATGTCTGACATGCAAAAATACCATGCTGTTTAATCACTGGTGCCTTATGGATGTTCTTTGACATAAAGACAGCAGCTGGGTCTCTTCAAAACAATCCAAAAAATCTAATCACCAATGATTTACTTGCTATTCACAAGAGGTGTTTTATGCAAGTAATTACACAGGGACTAGGAATTGAACAGTGATTTGATCAAGATTCATCTGCATGATTGCAAACATTTTTGAATTATTTTCAAATATTTATTTTTAAAGAAAATTAAATTAAAATTTCTTAAAGCTTGGTGTTTAAGATTGTGATTTTTTCAAGTGTCTAGTGGGAGTTAAAGGAAACCTAGAAATGTGGAATGCATAATACTGAAAAAGAGAAAAAAATAGCTTGTCCTTTTATTGCTTGCTTTCACCCTCCCACTTAAGAGGGACAGAGGAGGTCATGGAGGATCCTGAAATGATCAGTTACTTGCTGCATTACAGGCACTCCTGTGTCTTCCTGCCCACCACCCACTTCTGGCTCCCACAAGTGCTAATAGTAATTAAAAGGAACAGCCAGTGTGAGTAATAGCATTGAGGAACAAAGACAAATCACTTCAGTGGGGGTAGTCTGCTTAGTTCTTTTTTGATTAAGAACTTCTCCTTGCCTGTGTATACCTCTTTCTATTTAAAGGATTCACTCTCTCTGCTAACCCCAGTGACATTTTCAGTCCTACCTTTCTTGCTCATTCATTTTCTGGTTTTAGTATCCCCACCTATTTTTGTGTGTCAGGGAGGAAGGAAGACACTACAGCAAGCTGAGTAAAATTCTAGATTTATTAATACCTTTGTCACATTTTATAACTCATGAAAAAGCTGATGTACCTTGTAATCAGACTACATGTTTTTTGTAGGTCCCTTCCAACTGAACTATTCTTTATTTTCTATTCTATAGATGACAGGAAAGTTGAGCTTGGTAATGCTATAGCTTTGTTCAGGGAGGGGTTCAAGCATAGATGTATATATTTTAAACCATGTGTTACAGCCTTGTCTCTGGCAGCAAGTATCTGGAATTCCTCTTTGGCCTTCAATGGAGCTTGCTACGTACACACATCCTGAAGTGTCTTTTAGTGATACTGATACCCCTAGTGATAAGATTAGAGTATGTGATTGATGGTTTTTTTGTATTTTTTTTTCTTCTTTCTAATTGCTATCTGCTTCAGGTTTTCTTTTAAAACATTAGCATTCCCTACATTTTTTCATCTTTCACTTCCTGCTCGTCCTCAGTGACTGTGCTGCCTGCCTGAGTGAGGAACACCTCCTTTCAACCTGACTTCCATTTCAACTCAGCAGGCACCGCAATCTTTTTCTTGGCTCCTGGTATCTCATCTAATCAGACACCACACTTTTATGCTGGCTCCCTGCATCTGTACTAGGTATTTTGTTAGACTATCAGGCAGAACTGAAAGCTTCCAGCTTGCCTACCTTCTTGTCTGCCAAACTGGAGAGAGGGGAGGAGAGAAGGGAAGGGGGTAGAGAGAGACAGTGAGAGCTCTGTAGTGTGAGTGATCTTAACTTCAGTCCTTTGCCTACTCCTGTGGAAGTGCTACTTGGTATCTCTAGTGTGCATAAAGATTCAGCCCTTTGCCCTGAATAGAGAGAATTCTCAGACCCTTTCATAATTTCTTATTAAACAATGAATGTATCTTAATGGTGAATTGCAGGAAGCTTAAAATAAAATTAAAAAGCTCTATCTCACTGAGCCAGTTAAGGTCTTCATATATAATTCTGCCAGCGAACACCAAAACAATAGCAGAAAGACAACTTCAACTCTAATAAAACTTTCAAATTTAGTAAGGAAGTCTGGTGGTTTAGTAATACAGGGAAAGGATCACAATTTTCAACTGCATTTGTGTTCCACTTTTCACTACTGCATATCAAGTTTCAGTTACTGCACACTGAAACAACAAAAAAGTTCTCACACTACTCTGATGGTTTGGGATCTTCAAAGTTGCATAAAATAAGTTAAAATGGTGATAAAGGCATACCTGGCCAGGATCATCAATCTGCATATAGCAGCTGTGAATAATGCAATTGGTGGTCACATAAGTAAAGCTGAAACGAGGTGTTAATGTTATGCTCGTATTAAATACCATCTTGATTAAAGTGTGGGTTTAGCAAAAAAAAAAGCACAGAAGTTAAATTATGAAAGTGAAGAGATCATAATTTGGTGCCCAGCTACATTTGGTGGAGAGGACTGGACATTCTGCTGTACATCTTGCTTCTCAGTTGTCCTCCTGCCTCCTTCCTCTTCACTGCCACTTTGCAGGGAAGTGTTTACCTCCCCTTCTCACCATGGCCTCATCCCCTTTCTGTGCCTGCACACAGGAGGGAATTAGATGTTTATCGGGAAGAATTATGGTCCAGAGTAGCCATTGTGTGACGTACACAAAAGCCACAGGAGACCATTTTCTGTTGGGTGTTGACATCTCAAATTCTTTACCCCACAGCTGCTGTTACATATAGTTAAAATAAGCCACAGACCAGTTCATGATGCACATGAAAAGCTGCTGAAAATAGCTACCATGCTTTGTGGTGACATACATCACTTGCTGATTTGTTTAAGAGAGGACAGTCAACAACACATGTTTGATTACATCTGTTTTGGAGTTTTACTTTTGGAAAATTGGTTTTAAGAAGATGAAAAGCATTTAGTATAGTTTTAGTCAGTCTTTCAGGGTTCATGGAGAAATGCATGCCTCAATTTACATAATTCCCTGACCCTTTGCTACCTGCTTGTTCTGGTTGAAATGAATAAGTCAAACTTTAATGTGATTATGTGGCTGGATAATAACAGAGAGCTCTTCATCCAATTAAACTGCTCTTCAAGGTGTATAGTATCTGATAAACCACAGACATGAAAGAAAAGAAAGAAACCCTTGTTTTGTCTTTCCCCTTTTTTGTTCTCTGTCAGTTGGCCATTGTTTCCTTTTTATGTCATGGGATTAGTTTAAGCAGTTTATTCCCCTTGCTTATTTTTCCTAGGAAACCACTGCTTAATCCTTGTCTTTGTGCTAGTTTTCAAGTTACTGCAATGGACCTTTTCTCTACTCTTTTCCCTTCCTTTGTATCTATTGCAGTATTTCAGGTAGGTTCTTTTTCCAGTTTCTTTATGTGGTAGCAAATGTTGTTATTACATTCTTTCCTCAACAACCGTGTAAAGCTGATTCTCCTCTGCTCACCCCTGTATAAACTGGGAGTGTTTCACATAGAGGCAGTGAATCTCTGCCAGGGCAGAATGATGCAGATAATGGTGAGGTAAGATTATACAAACTATGTAAATAAACATAAAAGTGTCTTTTGCCTGCATATGGCAGCTCCAAGCATATAGACACAATAATTTCACATGGTAACTCCAGCCTGGATTGTATTTGCTGCATGTTCAATGTGACCAGGACCAAACTTTATACTAATATACAGTCTTTCCTTAATGCAAGATCCATCATTTTGCACAAGATCATAAGAATGAGACTTCATTTTTATGGACAAAAAAGGTGTCTTTGGCCTAAACACATTTGCTTTTTTACAAATCACCTTTTTCTCTCATGTATTCTCTGCTTGTTTATGTGAGCAGAATATAGCACAAAATTTTATGAATGTATCTAGGGCTTTAAGAATTGCCATTTTCCTCAAAACTTAAATTATTGTTGATTTAGTGAAATCATCACCTTCTTGTAGGCACTACTAAAAATAGATGGGATATTTTACAGCCTTCCTTCCAAGCAAGTGAGAAGTGATGATTACTTAAAATCCAGAAAACTGGTTGCTTTAATAATAGGTAATTTAAAAGACAAATGAAAACCCTGATGTACTTGAAGTCAATGATAGCACACTTAAAATAAAAAAAAAATCCATTGTGAGACGCATCTACCTCAGAATAGAAAAACTTGTTATATATATCTCATAGGAACTGTACCTCTTATTATATCATTAATAGCAAGTCTGAGGAAGACACAGCAAGTTGTAGTAAATCATGAGAACAGTCTCATGATACAAGTGGTGTGAGGTACCAGCCTAGAAGTTGGTAGGCTGACAGCCAGGGTAGTACAGTTGGTAGATCTGAAGATCATAAAATCAGACTTTATCCAAAGGTAGACGCTGATGTTCTTTACATTCTTTTTCTCTTTTTCTTTCTTTTCCCCCCCCCCTTGTTAGTCAGTAAGGAGAAATAATGCCTTAATGGATAACCACCTTTATCAGAACTGTGCTAAAGGCTTATCATGAAAGACTGATGCTGTGTCAGGGTATGTGAGAGTATTAAGTAAGAGGAAAATGACCTTGTCTGTAGTGAACTTTGTATGTGTCAAAGGAATACTGAACACAGGGAACTGGTGTTCAATCCAGATGTCAGGTGAGGGGGAATAAATAGAAGATCCAAGACAGTGTTAGATTCTCTGTTTGACATTGTTAAAATGAGATTTACATACATTTCTGGCTTTGAATTCAACTTTGGGCAAAATCCTGTCATCTTTTATGTTAAGTATTAAACCGGATAGCCTTTTGTGTATTTAGGTGCCTTACATTCCCCCGTTCTTTCCTTCTTTTACTTTGAAACATTTACTTAGTCTTTTCACTGTTTTCTCCCTTTGTAACTACAGGATTTGCAGCTCTTTCTCCACAGTGATATTTCATGCTGGAGTCTTCCCTGCTGCAGCACTCAAGCAGCCCTGTGGAAATCACTGAGCCTCGTTTAGGGAACAGAGGGTTAAGCATTGCCTTAGGTATGCCCACAGCACTTGCAGCTCTAAATAAAGATATGGTTTTAATCAAATCTTATGCTTCAGGGCTTTTATGACTATAAGAATGGAGAAGAATATTTTATTTCTTTTTTTCTCCCTCTCTTGTTTCCTTAACAGTTGACCATTTTTATTTTAGAATTTTGCTTAGCTTTTCTCCTGACTTCTCCAAAACTGATGAGGGGGGCCATGTGTTGAGAATGAAAATGGAAAAAACAAGCAGAGGTTAGGATAAAAACATGAAGCCTGCTCTGGAGGCACATATACTGATGAGTTTTCTTTGTGCACTTAAAGTCTAGTCAGCTTTTGGGAAAATAACAAATTTTTCAACTGGGAAAACCAGCTGTTTTGACAGGTTTTGGTTTTGTTTTTCAGTCAGTGGTATGGATTATTATCATCTTGGTATGGCCTCAGTTATGAGCTGAATTGCCTTCCCTGTCCTCTTCTTGGGGAATGGAACTGTTTATTCCCTGAAGGACAGAAATAATCCTTCTGTCCTTTAACCTAACAGTGTAGTTCAATGATACAGCTAATCAGGGGTACCTGTTTTCATGCACCTAAGCATTGCATTGGTTTAACTGTACCTGAAAAGGTAACCTAAGTATTAAAAGAGGAGAGAAATATAAAAGCCTGTATTAGTCAGAAAGTCAAAATAGATGATACAAAAATCTCTTCTGTCTTTAAGTTCTGTGAAATAAAGAAACAGCAAGTCATACTTCAGTTTTTTTTACAGTTTCCAAATACACTTAATTTTTTTCTTTAATCCTGAACTGTTTATTATTTCTTTTTCAATATCACAGCTTGAAGCTATATGACTGGCTTTTTTTTCTTTTTCAGTCTGTTCCTTTCACTAAGTGCATGTCCAGATTACTCTTTCATGCCTCATTTGCTGTGGCTTGCTGTACAAAGATATCAAGTGTTTCGTTAGCTAGTTTACTCATCCTGCTGCACTGCAGGTTTCTCTGAGGCTTTTCTCTGCACTGTCTCCCTGCATGCTTCCCTTTGTTCTGCTGCAGCACCATGGATGCTGTCTTGACTGAACACCATCCCTACAAATCGTTTTGATCTCTCCATTTAACACTGGTATGTTAAAAGTGACATGATTTAAAAATAAATGTATTGAATAAAACTATAATTTCTTTCTGATACAAAGACAAGGCAGATGAAGGCTGAGCATTAGGATTACATGCCTTTACCCCATGGAGGTGTGTGATGTTGTGTATGTGAGATGCCAGGAAAGGAGCCAGGCTGTGGCCAGTGTGGAGCAGCAATCCATGCATTTGGGATCCTGCTTCCAGTGAGATAAGGGATTCCCGGGCTATGCCTCGCTCTTTACCATTACTGGTTTAATGCAGACACTTAACTTTTAAATTCTTAAAGCTAAAGATGTGCTTCACCTCAGTTGCTTAGGTGTGACACACAGGCCTGAGGTAATGCTTTCCTCCTGCACTGAAGCTGAGCTCAGTGTGAATGCTTCAGGATCATCTCCTTGAAACCTTTTTTGAATTTTGATGCAGCTTATGGCATCTCTCCCTCAGGGTTGCTCTGTTTAACTACTGCTTCCTTTTAGAATTACTTCAAGTCCCTCTCACTGCTATACAGCTGAGGAAAGTCTCCAGGAGATGGGTACACTCTGCACTTGCAGAAAGGGATGCTTTTGCTGGAGCAAGCACTGTGAAAGCCAGATGTAACACCAGCAACATGCCCTGCACCAATGTCTCTGTTGTGGGGCTTTAAGGGGGGCCACTTGTTTAGTCACTCCATGATTTCATGTAGTGTTGTATAACAGAGCTATTCCCAGCCCCATTTCTGGATTTTTCAGTTTCTTGTATTTGAGCACTTAAAAGAAAAGTCTCCTGTCATTTAGAGATCTTATATCCATGGGATATTACATATGTGCTAGGTTGGTCTTAATCTAGTTTTGGCAACTATTATAGATTTATAAATCCTGCCATTTCACACTGTTTAAAAAACAAAACAAACTAGTATTTAGTTCAAATGGCAAGAGTGGGCATGTTTTTACATGCAAAATGAATCACCAGACTCTATCAACCAGTCAAGTATTGTATATTTATTCCTGAAGCCAAATTACCTTCCAGCATGATGGAAAAACCCTTATACTTTAGAGAAGTCCAGATGCTTAATTTCCAGTAACTTCACTCCCTCTCCAGCATGTTTTTTTTTTTTTTTACAAAAGTTCTTTTAAAATAAATTGGGAGTTAGCTGCTGTCACATGTGTGGGTGAAGAATCAACCCTTAGCTCAACAAAAAAAAAAAAAAAAAAAAAAAAAAGACAGATGTAAATCAGAGGAAATTTTTATTTTTAGTAAACTTGAGTGTGTGTACAGAATTGGGGAATAAAGGCCTCACATTTGCAGTTATCTACCCTGATTTTAAATTGCACATTTTGAAGTCAGGGGCGTTTATATCTTTGTCCTTCGTATTCTTAGGACACTTATTCCAGCTGACAGCTAACAGCAAAAAAAAAAAAAAAAAACAAACAAAAAACCCACCTTCTAACAACCTGTTCAAAAAATGTGAGGTTCAATACTCAATTGTTTAATTAAAACTAAAGTTTCCTTTTAAGAATGAAAGAAATCACTCAGTAAAATAGCAATTTAGTTCTTGGACAAGATGATTATTTAATCTCAGATGTTTCCTTGTTGCTTATCTTTATTACTTGAATACAATAAACTTTGCAATTGCTTTAATAAAAAAAAATCCATGCTGAAACAATAAATAACCCATTTTTTCTTTACTTGGCAAGCAATATGCTCCATTTAGTTGATTTCTACAGTGATTATTCTCTTGAATTATTGGGTTTTAAGTGACTTCTTATTGAAATTCTTCTTCTGAAGTCCTGCTGGCCCTCAGGCCTTCCTGTCCCTGAGATCTGGGGTTTCCACAGACTCAAATGAACCCCTCTGCAGAAGATGAGATTTTGATGGCTTTCAGTGCCTTCCCTGCCCTGTGCTTTGCAGGAAGGAAAAGCTTGCTATCACCTGTCTAACCTGGATAAATTAATGGGAGGAATATAATGTGGTCCAAGGTGGGATTAGTGTTTCTGTTCAATGACTGTCCTGTAAAGAGAAGATTAAGGCGTTTTTCCATCATTGTGGCTTAAAGAGATCCACATGTGGCAGAGGAAGATGTAAGACTGCCATTAAACCCAGTAGGCTCTGGGAAATCCCTGGGCTTCCCTGGTGTTACACAAAGCTTTGGGGTATTTGCAATGAATTCGGACTAGAGTTTTGGAACTATTTCCTCATAGGCATTCCACAACACTTTTTTTGCCATCAAGGAAATAAATTGCCCTTGTAGAACAGGTTATTCCAAGGAATAAGGTTTGGAATCCCTCTTTCTCTCTTTTTATGGATTCTTTATGTCTCATAATCCTTCCCTGAGGCTGCTGGAAGACAAGGATCAAGATGCTAGCAAAAGTGTAGGAGGTACATAAGCAACTTTCCATTTGGTTAGAAGTGAACAGGGAGGTAGTCATCATCACAGGACACAGGGTGACATAAAGCCTTCAGGCTGTGAAACCCTACGCTCTCTTCAGAATAGCTTTTTAAAAACCTGATTCCATCCTAGATGGAAAATACAGTCAAGTTTTACTTGGGCTCACCACAGTTACAAATATTTAATTGCTCTCCCACTTGATTTTGGAGATTTAATATTTCTTATTGTTCCTGTGCTCTTTTTGGGAAGCCCTTTGTGATACAAAACTACAACATTGTTCTTCCCAGTTCTGAGCATATCTGGTCTGGCAAATTGGAGGAACTCATAGCTCTCTGCTAGGATAATCTCTGAAAATGTATGCAAGGGGAAGCTGCACACATGAATTATGTGGCTGTTCTCTGCAGACTTTGCTCCTCCTGCTGTGAGCTACATGGGTTTACATGAGACTTGTCCCAGGATGACAGACTGCAGACAGGAGCTCTGCCCTGGGATGTGGCAGGGACAGCCCTGGGTTGTCATAAGTAGAACTTGCTCCAGGATCAGGAAAGGGAGATGCAGTAGCTGTGGATCTCTGCCGTAGCTAAGGACTCCTCTGAGCTATGGGAATGCAGGCCTCCTTCAGCTGCACTGCCTCGGGAACTTCTGTGAGCCTCTCTATTTTCCCACATAATTGTGTTCAGAGAAATGGTTCACAAAGGAAAGTTACCAATCAGAAAGAATGAAGGGCAGATGCATGGCCACACGGAGAAGGCAAGATGAAATTCTGATCCTTGTTGTTATAGCAATTTTGACAGTTCTCTGATTTATTTTGATGTAAAATCAGTGTAATTGCAGTACCCTTAGGGGAATTATAGTTTCTTCTGATGCTGAAAAAGGATTTTATGTTGTATATGAGTAGCCAACGATGCTACTCTGACTCTTTGACTATTTTAACATCAGATAGATTGTCATCTCTGCCTTGTATAAGCTTCTATGACTGCTTCTTCCTCCTATCGTCCCTTCTGGGTTAGGGGTGAGCCTGTTATCCCACAATCCATGTTTGTTTCTCCCCTTCCACCCTGGGTTCCAAAAGGGTACCCTCAGCATGGCAGAAGAAATATGTGTTAAGGGGCTAGACCAGAAACGAATTTTTGTTGGACATCCTTGACATGTCAAGGCTATGACAATACTCTGGAGGCATGTATCTATGATGAATATTCTAATATCAGAAGCTTTTGAATTTATTGACAGAACCTATTAGGAAAATTTTGAAACAGAATGATTGGTTTGCTTGATACTTTTATTTGAGTGTTTAATCTTCAAGCGTTGATCTTCACTAAAAGAGCAAAAAAGCAAATGTCAAGACTGAAAACAAAGAGGTTGTTATTGAAAAAAAATCTGAATTGACCTGATTCAAAATATTTTTAGAGAAACAGCTAGCAAAATTTCAATTTTGTGTTTCATTTTGTATCAGAAATAACTTAGATGAAAAATTCTGCCATAACAGGAAGATTCTTTCCCAGAAGTCTACCACACCCACTCTCCTGGAGCCAAGGATTGCAGCAGGCATCTGTGAGAGGGAGTTTAGCGAGGACCAGAGCACATAGAATGTTTTAAATACTGTTAGTCCAATAGCAGGAGAGCTATTCTCCAACCTGTCTAGTATAAATAATGGATTCCTACTTTGACTTGAAGCTTGGAATCCAAAACTGAAGAGCTTAAAAAGGATGTGTTGCTAACACTAGACTTTGAGTAGGGCAGCTGCTGATCCTGCACCTGAAAAGAAAATATTTCTCTTCCCTGCCTGATCACTTTCCCTACCTAAATTATTTATCCACGGCATAGAGGAACTGTATCTTTTCATGAGCTGTTCTTTGCTACCTTGGTGTTTTCTGTCTTGTGTATTCCTTGGCCTCTCTGAGGCCTCTGTGAGCAGCTTACTATGTGTTTTTGCAATCATTTTCTGCTCTGCTTATCTGATTGGGTTCATTTTGAGCTATTTGTAGACAGTACAAAAAGAGACCAGATTAAAATCAATGCAGACATTGTGTTCCCACACATGCCCTGTATTCCTAGGTATTAGAAATGGGAATGAGTCATCCAGCAATACAGCTAAGTACTGACAAATGGTTGTCTAAATCTCTGATAAGTAAAATCTCTTTGACTTATTGCATATTTTCTGTCTCCACATGCTGCTGGTATAAATCTAAGACAAAAATCTACTCTTGGCCTCCCCAAGGACAGAACTTGCTGTCTTGGTTCAGGTATATTTTCCAATGAAATGTGTGGGAGTTTTGGGGACTAGAGCACTGAGACTATATTTATGTTTTAGAACAGTGAAAAATAAATCCTCCTTTATAGACAACATTTGTCTGTAACAAGGGAAATGAACATGTGTCTGCAGCCAGAGAACAATGATATTTTTAAAGCTTGGTAACTCTGTTTCTTTCCAGCTCAAGAGATGTCTCACTTTCTAAATCATGCTGGTTTTAGCTGTTAAAAAGCTAACAACGGAATGAATAAAAGTGATGATTATGATAGAGAGGATAGTAAAATATCACCTGAAGACAACTTAATGTTTTAACTGCAGTGTTTATTTTAAGCATATTCCTTGAGAATTGGATTGTTTTAGCTACAGGGCTGTAATTTAAGTCTTTTTACAACAGTGGAAGGACAATTTACTAGATACACTATTTATGTGAAAGCTGGTATAGGAGTTTATTCTTAAAGCTTAAGTGAGAAACAGTCAAACAAAATCATATTTCAGAAGAATAGGAGAACACACTAAATAAATTACTGTAGTTATTTATTTGTCATTAACACATGTACTCGAGTCAAAGGTAAATTCACTTGTTACTCCTGGGAGGAGGATGGAGCTGGCCCCTCCTGGCTTTTCAAAAGTCTCTTAGAATCCCTCTTAATGGAGCACATCACTGTGTTGAAAGCCATCTAAGTTTACCTTCTAATTGCATAGTGCTTAATTCTCAATAACAGAACTTTGCACCCCTGTTCTCACTGGCTGCAAGGTCCTGACAATTTTTCCCCCCTTTTCTCTTACTCTCCTTTTAAAATACCTGTGTGAGATATATTTGCATTTCTTAAGGTTGTCCTGAGCTGGACATTAAGAGTGTAGACAGTAAATGTGCAAACATACCCTCCCAAGTCTTCCACAGGCATCACTGTCACATCCCTCTTGTTTCAAATCTGGGGTGCTCAGGAGCAGCAGCAGGAAAGTGAGTAATGAATGGCTCTGATGACAGTATAAGGGAATTCAGCTGAAGCTTTTTTTTTCTGCATTTGCCTTTGCAACATAAAATTTGAATGCAAGCAATAAAAGATGCAAAAATAAAGTCTCACCCTCTCCTTCCTGAATTCACAGTTTGCATGAGTAACCCCTTGTCACCGCTTCTTTTAAGCATTCCTCACCTTTTCACTCTCAGGACCCACCCACTGCTTCTTCCCACTCCTGGGCATAAATTGCACTTATGCCAGAGGTAGCTGTGGGCTACAACATCTTGTGTACCCACTGTCCTGAGTGCAAGTCATATTTCTTTGACTTCTCTAACAAACAAATAGCACCACCATTTAGATTTTATTAAAAATAAATTTGAAAAGAAAACACTCTGCTGAACACACATCTTCCCCTGAGGAGAGAAACAAGAGCACAAACATTTGACAGATGTTGGACATGTTATTTAGTGCATTACTAGAAGGCACTGAGACACTGTGGGAACAGCAGCAGCATTAGAATTGGAGTGAATGGAGCAAAGACTTGGTGTAAAGAATGGAGTAAAGACTTGGTGGGATATTTCCTGTACTATATTTTGCTATTATCTCACCTTCCAGTCCTTGAAGAAATTTATGGGAAGTTTTAATGAGAATAAAGCCTAATAATAAAATGGATTTTGTCCTAAACATTCTTCAAAGGCTATTGCAAACTGAGCTATGTTCTTGTTTCAATCCTTCTTTAATTTACTTTTAAAGACTTGATTAGGGGTTGTTTCATAAACTCCCTGCCTGAGTAGCATACCATCCCCTGTACGTAATGTCCTTTGCTTCCCAGCCATTCATACTCAGTAGAAATGGTCAAGTGGAATTGACCCTTGTGTACTAAAATAGCATAAGTTTTAAGTTCAGCTTCAGGAAATCTGATCTTTTAGAACAAATACACAGTAGATGTTGATATGCTTTAAGGCATTATTTGCCCAAAAAAACTCTCTGAAAACAGTCTCACACTCTCATATTGAGCTGTGGCTTAACTTTTCCTTTTTGCATTCTACATTTATTTATTTTAATTTTTCAATACCCATGTCAACTTTGTGAAATCTAAGCACTTTGGCATGATTTGATACATGCATCTTCCCTCTCTGTATAAGCAGTGTGCAGCCCTGGAAAAGATTTCTTCTGGGTCAAGAGAAAAAACCAAAATAATTGGACACTGTATTGGGCCAGGAAAAGATAACTAATGGGTCAACTATTTATATACAGCGAAGCAGATCCAGAAATTAGAAGCATTGCGAGAAAAAATAATCTGGAACAAGGTCAGAGAAGGCATTTGACACTGGACCTGTTGTACTTCTAGTGTTCAGATGCTTTAACTTGCATAGCCTAAATTAGTTACTGTTGCTCTTGGAAATTTAATTCCACCTCAGTTAAATTCAACTAATTCAGCTTTCCAGGCAGCCATTTTTCCAGATGTAAAACAAAATTCTTGCATTTTTTGTGTTCCATGAATATTTTAGTATGCAAATACTCAGAACTTTAATCCACAGAGGAGCATTACAAAATTGAAACTCTTTAATTGGTTCATATGCTAACATAATCCATTTTAAACAGGTCAGAGAGCAATGCCTCAAATACATAACATAAGTCTTGAAACCTTCTTAAAAAGGAACACTGTAAGGGTGACAGGTAAAGCCTCTGAAACTCTGTTCTTTAACTGAGATTATTTTAGATGTGCTTACTAAATCTGATTCTGAAGCAAGTTGTCAAACAGAGTACAGGAAATATACATATGGGTGTGAATACATATATCTCCATCAAAAATGGCCAATTATTGAAGAGTGATTTTTTGACTACAATTCTTGATAGCTCTTATTAGACATTAAAATCAAGGAAAACATTTCTTGTTGCTTCTTTCCCAGAGTTTACATAACCCAAAGTAATTCTTCAGCTTGTTTTCCTAATTAAATCTTACTCCACATGCTAGGATTATTCCTGTGATTTGGAAAGACAGTATGTAACATCATCTCTTGCTGACATCTGTTGCAATTCTGCTACAATTCTGTAATGAATTAAAGGGAAACTTCCTGTGTTGACTGCAAGGTACCTTGTGATTGCAGAGATACTGCTTCTCTTTGGTTGCTTACCTTGTGATTTAGTAGAGGTTTCAAAGCAAGGCTACTTCTTGAGGCCTGTAATCAGCCCTGCTTCTTGAATTTAGGTGCCTCCAAGACTACTTTCACATTTCTTGTGTTCAAATGAAATATTTTGTAGATCATCCCAATAATGAGCAAACAGACATTGTTCATCATGTCTGTTGGTAGAGCCAACCTGAGATCCTCAGTTTATCTGCTCCCTTTACTGCCAGACTGTCCACGCCACAATACCTTCTCGAGCCTGATCTGTCAGACTCCTCTGCTTTATGCTGAGATACCCAAAGAAGAGGGTTGTTAAGAAGTGTTTTTGAGGTCTGCCAAGATCTCAGCCATTAAGTGCAGCTTTATTAGAAAGGGTGACTGTCTGGCCTTGTTGACCTTTAGCTTCCACTTTGAAACTTGTTAGCATCATTTACCACTCAGATGAGTATGATTATAGTCTCCTTCTCTGAAGGATCCTGTGTACTTTGAAAAGCTCTAAAACCTATAAATGTCAACTGTTGCTTTTGATTTACAGTTTTACCTTCCTTCTCAGTCTGTCTGCTGAATCCCTCAGTGATGGCATTTAACCATCATTGCTTTTCATGGAAACCTCTAATACACTCCTAAACTGTTTGCAAGACTTGACTCTGGTGTTGTGTTGAAGGTGGAAGTCTCAGCTAGTTTGGTAAATTGGCCATGATCTCTGGAGCCATTCAGGCTGACAAGCAGCTTTCCCACTGCAAACGATTTGCTGACATTTGTTGTTAGACTACATTTTCCACCTTAAATTTTCTGTCAACTCTATGGCTTTGGATCAGGTCAATATAGAAATTCGGTACAGTTGGATCACTACAAGTTAAGAATAGATACATATCTACTTCACCCAACGCTCCCTTCCATGGGGGGGGTTTCAATTTAATGAAGAAATATCAAGATTGCAATTATTTCTCAGATTATTTAATGCAGACTTTCCTGCTTTCTAGGCAGAACAATGAAATCTTTCACATAAACTAAGGCGTCCTGCTTCTGAGAAGCTTGAGCATCTCAGCTGCACAAGCTGAAAGGATTTACCACTTAAAAAACCAGCTTGTCAAACAGAAGAATGACTGCAATAGTGATGAGCAGAAGTATAGCTATTTTGCCTACTCCAGACTTTAGGAATATTCTGAATTAAAAGTGAACTTTGATGCAAGGTCTCCTTACATACATGAGCTCTTATTGCCTAATAACTTTGTGTAGAAAGGAAGATTGACTGCAACATTTGCATTGCATGGGAGAACATGATGGATCCTACTTGCATTTCCATCAATGCACACTTTTTGAGTGGGTTTTTCTAATTATAGAAGCAACAAGTGCACTTTTGCAGATACTAATCCTTTGTTTGATAAGACAATGCATCAATTATCAGCAGAGCATTATTGGTTTAAAATAATTTTTTTCTGATGCAGCCCAGCTTCTTTATATGAATGCTACCTGCTTTTCCAGAGGAGACAGGGTGAAATCTCAACTGCCCATTCAGTGTGACAAGGTCTTGTTTCATTAGAAGAAATTTGGTTGCCCTTAGCTGCCACATGTCAGTTCCAGCAGCTGTTTGCAGCCTAGCAGTGTTATGTTGCATGCAGGAAAGGAATGTGAGGATACCATAGTCCAGATTTTCAGATGGTATAAATCTGCATAGCTGCCTCAACTCAAAACAGATCTCTGCTGTTTTGTGCATTCTGAGAACACATCAAAATGAAGTGTGGTACAGAAATCACTGGAAAGGGGTAAGACTGTGGCAGTAAATCCACATGATATAGGATACTCCATTCACAGAATGATATTCTGAGCTTCATAATCAGGATAACCTTGGTCTCTGCAAAGCCAGGTAAATCAATAAGCTTTATTCAGCTGCAGGATATGGCAAATGTTGCTGTCCTGATTCAATGCTGAGGAGGTTCTCAGTCATGTGCCTTGGTATGACAGCTCTCAACACTTTCTGGTACAAGGTTATCATGTGCAGAGTTTAGTCCTTGCATCTCTCAGTAGGCACTAGGGTAGGTGTGCACTGTGTTCTTGACTTATGGCTTGAGTTCTATTTTACATTTCCTAAATGTAAACCTAAAATTTTGCTTTTCATTTTAAACAATGAGTTTTAATCCAAGGTTCCAGTCATTCATGAGTTGCAGACTGCCACAACTGGAGATGGAAGGAATATGCACAATCACCACTAGGAACTATCTTACCTTTGATGATGTACCCTGGAACAAGTAGGGACCATCTTTTCACAGCACAATCTTCCTTATCTGCTGCACTCTAGTTCTAATCATATTTTCTGGTTAGCTTTCACAGTTAGTTTCAGCATCTTAAGAAGGGGACCCTCTGGTTTTTCTGCTTTTCTCCAGAAAACATTTCAAATCAGCTGCCCATCATGTGCTTTTTAACCTTTTCTTTCTAAATGCAGGTTTGCCCTTTGTTATATCTTTCTTTGGAACTGAGGTTTACCTCATTCCCATAGCCCTTGACTGTGCTCAAGCTTTGGTTTTGATTCTCACACTGGTGTTTGAAATAAAGATTCAAACATTTTTTCCCAATTTTTACTTCTCAGCTATAATACTGACATGAGATCTGCATTTATTCCACAACACCTTGAAAACTGACTGAATGGGAAGATCTGCTGAGGGCAGACAATTGCCCTAACCTGGGAAGATGTTTCTTCACAGGAAGAATCCAGCTACATGTAAGCTCTGCAAGGAAATTTGTCTTGTTAAGCATCATTACTAAGGAATAAGTTCCATGTTTATTTTTAAACGTCTATGTTTATTTTTAACTATTTTGTATTCTACTGTAAACAGAAGGCTCTGGATTGTACATTCTGCTTCAAGCAGCTTCTAGCAGTTGGGGATTCTTTTTTGGGTTTGGATATGGGACCCTCCATACCCTGAGACATGGAGGTCCAAAAGAAATTAAGGTTATAATCACAACAGGCAATGCTTTTCAGAATAGTCTGATTTACTTTTTACAGCATTTTCCTAAAGAACAGAATCTACACATACAGCACACAGTGAATAGCCACAGCTACCCTGTTGCACTACGACACGAAATAACTCACAGTTTAGATGTAAAAGGAAATAAAAATAACTCAAAAAAGCAAACTTTATTTTCTGACTCCATTATATATACAATAACAAAAGTGACAGTGGGTTGGAGAGTGAAAGTGCCACCTCTCCGACCACAATAGTCAAACTAACAGTCTATCAATTCTCTCCACCCACAAAGAAAAATGCAAAACAATCATTGTTTATATAAACAGTGTGAGAAAGCTCAGTAAAAAATATGCAGACTTCAGAAAGCATAAAGAACTTTTAAAAGAACTTTAAAACTCTCAAAAAACCCCAGAACAACACTACCCCATGTTCATTTCCATGTCTATTTTTGGCATCCACCAGCCAGTCACAGGGGGCTGTTGGAAGGCTCCCATGGCTACTCCAGAAATTGTGAAGGTGCTTGGTGTCCCTTGTGCCTCATTGCTGTGTCAGGGTCTTGAAACAAGCAGGATTTATTTTGTAGACAAATTATCAGCTAAGAGGAAACAGTTGTGCTCTGTGCATATACATTTGTTGATGTTTGGCTTGCTCTTGCTTGGAGCTGTTGTACTGACATCACTGCAGTGCCATGGGTCGCTACAGCAGCTGCCAATTAGAAACAGAATGAACATATCATTCTTAAATGGAGGCAGTTAACAACTGGCCTTTATTATCATGTAATTAAGTTAAGGATCTGGTCTTGATCTTCAAAGTGTTCGGCTTGAATTGTTGCTTGGACTGTCTTTCCTTCCCTAGTCAGTGACCACTAACATCACTCCCTCCTGAATGAAGCACAGAAGAAGCTTGCTTGCTTAAGTTGTTTTTCATGGCATAAATTATTCAGCAAACATGCAAGACACAGAAAATAGGAATCAAATGGACATATAAAAGACACTTACATAGGCAGTAACCAAAAACAACTTCTCAGGGAGAAGAGAAAAATAAAAACTGAAGAAAAATTCAGCTATATTTCACTGTGGGAGGACTTTTACTGCTATGTTTTAGATCTGTGCGGTTTGTGCCTTAGCTGGACCTCTTCATGTTATGCACAGAGACAGAAGCTGTGCCCTTCCTCACATTTGTACATCCCCACTGGGACTGCGTTGGTTCTCTGTTTACATCTTCCCCTGCTGAACCGCTACTCCTTCATGGCACTTGCACATAAAATCATCTTTTCTATTTTTAGGTTTTCCAGCTCTCATCTCTGGGAAGACTAGCAGTGCACTGGGCATGTTCAGTTTAATTTATTTATTTCTCATCACTTATTAATGGTGCATAACACATGTATATGCCATTAAGATGCCTAGATTTATTCTTCATACTTAAAAAAATTATGTAATGAAGTCTCAGCAGGCTTGGGATGCTTCTATTTATGCACTTTTTTTGTGCTGACTTGCTTTTGCTGTCTTTAAAAGTCAGTAGGAATACTGTCATTGACTTCAGTGGAAATTAGAGTGCTTCCCAAGTGAAATTTTCACCCTGTATCCTCATCTCCCCTCCAGATTTTCTATTCTGAAAAGTATTTATATATGACACCAGATCTCACCACTGTCTGAAATACCCATGGGATAGTATGCATTTTTTAAATTACATTTGAAATTTAACATCAGGAAAAATCCTGAAAATTGAGATATCCTTAATGTTAGACACTAGATAAATTCAGCAAACTGAGGATAAACTTGCAATCCTACCTCAATCTCAGTGACCCAATTGCTGTTTCCTTCTTTTAATGTAATGACCCAATTTTCTGTTCCATTATGAAGTTATAAGATCAAGCCACAGTTTTTCATCTTTAGGTAGCCAGAGTCATGTACAACTAAGAAATTGAGCAAAAGCCTACTGGATTTCCAGTTACTGAGAACTTACATTTTTCACTAACTTTAGTAAAATCTATGGCTACTTGGCACTTCCAAAAATCAGGCCAGCTTACTGAGCTTCTTTATATAGAGTCACATAGTGACCTGACTTTCAAAAATGTTGAGTGCTAATAAGTTTTAATAAATCCAAGGCATCTTCATGTGCTCATGAAATTAAATAGTAAGATAACATTTGAATAAAGTAAAAAAGAATTTGCCAATGTCTTCAGAAGCTTCCAGGGATGTAACAGACTATTAATTTGGTCTCTTGGTTTCTTTCCATAACACTGGATGTGATTTATGCATATAAAGCCAGACTGACATGGGTAGAGTTTAACCACATCCTGAGCTTTCTTTTTAATTATTTTTCTCAATGAACATTACAATATGCAGTAACACTTTGGTACAGTGAGGAATGACACATCCTGTACCAGAACAGATATGAGTACAGATAATAGAACAGAGAGGTCTTTGTTCATCTATGTGAAAAACAACCAGCTACATTTTTTAATCTCTTTCTTTGATAAACTATTTTGTGCCTCATCTACAGTGTATAAGGGATTAAATATGGGGTTGAAGAAAAAAACCCAATAATTTTCACTTTTCTCCAGAACCTTAAGAAATAAGAGAAGTCTCTTTAGCCCTTTCACCTAATGTGGGTCAATTTGAACATCCACATATCATCATGTGAAATTATTCTCATAACAGAATGAGGAGTGGAGCTCAGTTGTTTGGAGCATGGTAACACCAAGGTTGTGGGGTCAATCCCCATATGGGCCATTTACTAAAGATTGGGACTTGATGATCCTTGTGAGTCCCTTCCAACTCAGAATATTCTGTGAATCTCAGTTAGTCAATGTGGTGGTTCCCCTCTGTCTCCCCACCTAAAAGTGAAAGCTGTTCATTGCCCACCCTTTTGCTCCTCTTTTCTGCTGCAAAGCATTTATGTATTTTTCTGTACCCAAAACTAATTTATATGCAACTATCACAGATGAAAAAAAAATTATTAAACTGTCCCCTTTTCTTCACATATTTCTTTCCTTTTAGTAAAAATTAAAAGCCTCCTTTGGGACTGGAGCATTTGCCCCAAATCAGGGAAAAAGAATACATTTTTCCCCACGATATTTATTACTCTGATTTCTGGGCTACAAATCAATATTGTCATTTTCTTGAAATCCACAGAGTTTGCAATCACCATTTTCCTTTCCTTATTATTTTATTTGGTACAATTTTGTTATTACTGTACTGCTCTTTGGTCTCCTATAGACCTGTTCTGTAGTAATCACATTGATTTTTACAATAACATATACCTTATTTGTCTTTTAAAATCTTTAAAACCACTAGAAAACACTTGGGAAGTGGATAATGTTTCTACCACTTTCCATCTATTCAAATCCAGCATTTTGAGTGACCTTTTAAATTTAATCCAATAATTAATTTAATGTAGTGGCTTTAGCTGGTTATCCTTACAATTTTGGGATATTCTTTAAGATTAAGACATTAATTCTCCTATATTTCACCTGATCATATAGTACACAAGTCACTTTTTTAGTCTGAGATATTCAGAAAGATCTTCTGTCTCCTGTAAAATATTGCATTTTGATCTGTCTCAGTGTTGCTCTGGGCACTTTACTGAGCTATAAGTGCATGGGTATGCCTGTGATATTAGGAAGTTTTTAAAATAAAAATCCTTCTGGTTTACACTAGATTTGTTTCTGCACATCAACACAATAAGATGTTGACAATGTTCCAAAATTTAAAGTCGTATCATCAGCTACACTGGGATATCAGTTGGGCCCTTGCCTAGGAGATAATAAAATAAACAAATGGAAAACATGGAATAGTTGTATCATAAATTATTATGTGATACTCATTGTGTCTTTTACTTGCCACTTAGTTGACTGAAAGCCACGTCTCACTGGCTGGGAGTAGAAGTCAGCACTGGCTTGGTTTGACTGAAGGGAGTTACACTACGCTGGGTGGCACTGGGATGTCACCAAGGGCCCAGGGAGCTTGTATGGTGTTACAGCAGAAATGCCCCAAAGAGGCTGCACTGAGAGATGTCCTCTTGCACAGGGTGCCCTGTGCAGGGGAGAGAGGGGCTTCTTTGGGATGTTAAGGGTCCGTGTGACAAGGAGGGCAAAACTGTGCACAGAGCTAGTATGTTCTTTCAGGAGAAGCCACCGAGGAGTAGAGCAGGATCCCAACCTCTTTACAAAGTTCTGACCAAATGTCAGATATTTGGAAGTGAGCCTGTACTTGTTTTACTGTTTTGCCTACATTCAAATTTAAACTCAGATTTTGCCCCTCCAGGTGAGTCCTCAGACTCTCAGGCTGTCCATTTTCTGCTTCTTGTTTCTTCTTTCTGTCCCTATGAACCTGGCATTTTTGTCTGCATAGGCAGGAAGAAAACCTCAAAAGAAAATGGAAAAAAGGCAATTCACACATACCTGAAACTTTGGAGATACTAATAGGTTTGCTCCTTGTTGAAAGGCTCTGATCTTCAGGTTATAATTTGGGAGACTTGCTCCAGGTATCCTGTCTGTTTTCTGACAGAACAGAATAATTTCTCTATTTTAACAAGGATTACCTTAAAAGGAAATTTTTTTGTGCCCAACCTCAGGATACAGAGTGCCTCATTTTAATCACATCACACAGTTTTAAGGCAATGCACAGATTTGTTTTTTTCTGGTAAGGAAAGACCGTAATTTTCTTCCTCTCCGTTTCTTTGTCCTTATTTTGTAGCTTGGTGTATGTGATTTGTTTTCACTACATGTAAAGGTCAGGGACTTTCTGTTGACCTGGCAGTGCAGGGATTAAAAACGTGCCTGGGCTTGTCTTGGCCTGAGCTGATTTTAGCTTGTGTTTGCTGTGCTAGCCATTGCCTAGCAATCAGCTAACCATTCCCTGCACTTCTTTTAGTTTAGCTTTAGTTTCAGGTGATAACAAGAAGTTCCCTTCTGTAGATTGACCTATCTGTGACCCAAGATTGAAGAACTGGGTCCCACTCTCATCTTCCCAGCACCCATCATGCTTTCACAGGGATTGTCTGATTCCACATTTCACTCTGCCCAGGAATATGGTGTGACTTTTAGGGATGCTCCTGAGAAGGACCA
>QUSF01000002.1:9666637-9719817 GCA_003676055.1 Chloebia gouldiae | reverse complement strand
CGACCGCTCAGCTGCGCTGGTGGGGCGGCAGCAGCCGCTGAGAGGGTTTTGGCAAGCTTATATAGCCCTGCACACACAAAACCTCTGCTCCCCACAGACACATGCATGGGAAGGGAAGTGCCTTGAAAAAAGAGGCCTCAAGGTGGGTGGCATTTGCTTCCTTCCGTCCCTGCAAAATTAAAGCAATTTTTTTTTTCCATAAAGGAAAAAAACCCAACACGCTGTGATTTGGTAGTGTAGGGAAAAATGTACCCTTTCAATGCTCATTTCCAGATCCATGGAACCAGGCCTATGAGACCACTAAGTCCTTATCATCTGCTGATAAAGTTTACTAACATATTCTCAAGCAAATGTTTTACCTCTTGATGTACTTGATACAGGCTCCTGTCAATAATCAACTGTTTGAATAATATCTTGGCAGTCTGGCAACATGACAGATACCCCTTCCTGAACTTTCAAGGGAACAGAGGTATCATCATTCATTTTTGCTGATATATGAAAATAAAAAGTTCTTCTAAAATTCAGTGTTTCCAAACACAACTATACTTTAATTTTTACCATATGGGTTTTTTCTTTCTCTTTTTGAAGACTGCCTCTCAGAAGCAGATTGACCAGCTCTAGCAATGAGTGAAGGATCAGGTAGGGTAGCAATAATTACCCTTTAAAATACTTTGTAATGTACCATTAAATAATTTTATTCCTACATCTGAACTTCCTGATTTGCATCCCTCTCTAATTAAAAAAAAAAAAATACCAGTCAGGGATCAAAGCTGTATTCCCCTAAACTCATAGAAAAAAATTTTTTCCATTAAAAACTCAATGGTGTGGAACCTTTATTATATAAATATTTTAACATCCATACAACTATTTTTTGGAGGAATTACACTGATTTCATCATGCCCTTCATGCACTTCAAACGTGATTTAGCTCACATAGTTTTGATCATTGAAATGTTAGATGTCTAGTATAACCAACCTTCCTAGGTTCCCTCTAGAGTCAATGGAGAGAGATTTTCGCCTCCGGAGGGTGATTCATACCTCCCATCTTAGACTTCTGCCTCTCTCAATTGACAACAGAAGTGTAGCCTAGACAACTATGTAGATTAGATTCCTATCTCTTAGATTAGGTGAGATAAGTCCTATTCTTGGCCATCTTTGTGCCTACAAATTTGCGGGATTGGAGCTAAATTGTTAAAACAGCTAAAGTACCTGTGGGAGCTGACAGATTGATTGATTCAGAAGATTTTCAAACTCTGAGTACAAGACAAAGGCAAATCATCTAGCTCTTTTGTGGAGGAAAAAAACAAAGGAAAACCAGAAAATATTTTAATATTTACTTCTCAACTGTAAGAACAAAGAAACAATAAACAATAACAATGAAATATACCTCTTATAAATTAGCATAAATTAGTAAAAAAAATCTGACAGCTAAGAGGCAAATTTGCTAAGTGTGTTTCAGTGATGCCTCAAACATACCTTGAGTTTTTAACAACTGCACATGCCTTCAGCTACATGTTTTAATACAATGGACCAGAATTCACATCTGAGTAATTCCTGATTTTTTTGTCCCCAGATTTCCCTTTCTGAGAAGTCAGCTGGCTCCTGACTGTCAGACAACAGGCAGTGTGCAAACTAACAAGGCGATCAACCTTCCACATTTCAAGAGTACAAAAGTAAAATTTACTGCTAAGGGCAACAGAATTTAAAATGTTTTCTGTTTTCATTTTGTGAATGCTGACTGAAAAACCTCGCCAAAGTTCTGGTCTTTGCACTAGCAGTCTGCTTGATGATAAACCAGCAAAAGGAATGTATAAAGATGATATAAATCAGAGTCTTCAAATTTCAAATATTCTTCCTTCCATTTCTTCTTATTTTCTAGTCTTTTACATTCATTCTTCCTTCCTTCCTCAGTTATGTCCCCCTGCCCTTTCTAGCCCTCTCCCCCCTTTCCTTTCCTAGTTTCACCTGCAGTTCCTAAGACCAGAGCTCATGCATTTGGACTGGCTGAGCTAAAGGCCCGCCAACTCAGAAATTGTTTACATGGGTAATTGTCTAGATGGGTATGGTTAAATTGTGTTCACACATCAATTGTCATTAGACTTATTTCCCCTTCTCAAAAGGAGTAGAGTTTTTATAGTTATTAGGCCTATATGGACATTTGGTGCATGATTGTGTGACCCGACCCTCAGCTGATTGACTTCGTTCTTACTCAGAAGAAGGGGTGGGTCCTTCCTCTCTGATTAAAGAGCTGTGCTTGGAGTGTGGGAAGAACCTCAACTTGAGGTGGCATGTCTTCTCCCTATATTTCTGCTTTACCTCTCGTGTTGTTTACTTCCTAAAAAAAAACCCTCAAACCCAAGGTAAGTGAAGAGGAATGGACTGTGGGTGATTTGGGCATGCAAAAGGTATAGTCTGGGAGACATGCTCAATTTACCACAGATAGGGTGATAACAGCTCTCAAGAATTTTGTCAGGACCAAGTCTAGGTTGTCTGGAGTGTCCTAAGCTGTTCGTGCATCAGAAACAGAATACCTGTACGAACACAAGCTCATAAATCTTTCTTCCTTGTTGAACAAACTGTCCGAGTGGATGGAGCTCATCTGAACCAATGTATTTCGCTTCTGGTACCCTCAGTCACTCTTTCAAAGGAAATGTAGCAATTTCCACTATTGGTAGCATGAGAATAAGAAATGTAAATATGTATCAATATATTATTTCTATAAATATATAAAATGACGACACATAATTGTGTGTGGATTTGAGTCTATAATTGTTGATGACTGTGTTGATTTTATATATATATATATATATATATATAATTGTTCATATGTCTCTGATGGTAGGAAGGCAATAATAGTACTTCCCTCTCTCACAAGGGGATGCAGGATGTACTAAAATGTGTGAGGGACTGTCATGGTGATTGTAACTAAGTGTATAATTGTGATGTGAAATATACTATTTTTATATGTTGGGTTTTTTTTCTACATGTACTGAATATCCTTTCTTCTAATATCTCTGAGGTAGGGATACACTTAACATTGTATTTTTTCTCACAATCTTTTGTGAGCTATAAAATAGCTTTTGCTAAAGAGGATACTTCTGTAAAAGGTAGTAAAAATACTGAGAAATAAAAGCATGAATAGGAGTTCCAGAAACATATGAACAATGGACAGATTTGAGAAGAAATCAAAAGAAATTATCAGAGATCTAGTAAACATGATCTTTTTTATTTGGAGGAAACACTGAAGAATTCAATGGCTTTTAGTCTTGATAATTCTTAAGAATGTAATCTTTAATTGCAAACGGGAAGTTAATAGACTATACTATTATCTGCTAGAGAAAACACAAACAAAAGTAGTTTATACTCAAACAAGGAAAATATTAAAAGTATTTTAGAGAAAAAGTAGTTTTCAGGAATAGTTTCCAAATCTGTATTTCCACACTGCTGAAGGTAAGAGGCAGGCAGGCAGGCAAGCAGGCAGAAAGGAAGGAAGGAAGGAAGGAAGGAAGGAAAGAAAGAAGGAAGGAACTTTCTGTTTAAAGACATAAATATTCTACTTTTTTAAACATAAAAGCTTTGACATCCACTATTTCAGCTGCAGTCTTGAACAATCTTCACTGAGCTTGGTGATGAATAAGCCATACCTTTAGACAATTTCTTTATTTACTTCTAACAGGTACCAAGTGAGCACCTGTCTGTATATCTGTGCAACCCAAATATTTGTTTATCAGTGAAAAATTATATAATTTTTCAATGATGACTTTTCTTGATACAAATTTTACATTGTTTATAAGAACATTTCTATTTTCATGGTCATTTAATCTGCAGACTATTCTGTTCAAAACTGACCACTAAAAATCATTTGTGAGTCTTCACTCCTACTCTGCACAGATGCTTGCTTACTAATGGATATTTGTTGTGATTCTACCTTTCAGCTTTCTGCTGTCTTCCCTGAAATTTTCACAACTGCCTGTCTCTGTCATCGACACCACAGTAGCCTATAGATGTATTTGTGTACAATACAGGCAGCCTGTCTACGTACAGAACAGTACAGACAGATTTCCTTGGACTAATTATCTCTTATGTAAAATGCCATTAAGGCTGGTGACCAGTGATACCATAATTTATTTCCTTTTTTATCTTTCTCTATAAATTTCCATCTTATTATCTCACAGGATCTAAATGCATGCTCTAATGAATATATTTCAGTGTGTTGAAAGGTTTTATCCACACTTTGGAAGCATACATGCAGATCTCACTTATAATTAACTGCTCTTTGTTTATATTAAAAATAGAAAAATCAGTCCAGAACTAATAAGTAAAATAGGCAGTATAATTTAATGATAAAAGAGCTGAGACATTATGACAACTTTTTTTTACACTTATGATTAATCACTTTTCTATTAAGACTGCTGAGAGCAGCATGCAGGCAGTTCCCATCCTTTGCCACTGGTGATGTCACCAGTTTCAGTGTAGCACTTTCAACAGATATCATTCGGTATACTTAGATTGAAAATGCAGCCTAAGGGCTGCTCACAAAACTGATGCAAACCTTTTGTTACACTCTTCTGGAAAGTTGTCATATTACATTTAATAAAATCTCTTGGGTGCTGGATGAAGTTCCCCCTGAAATACCTGTTGAAAAGTGCCATTGTCAGCATGATGTCAAAGCTGAGCAGGGCTGGGAAAGCTTTAAATTCTATTCCTAATATCCAGCACATCCATTCTCACAGGAATATTTTTTTCTTTTTGTATAGTAATGCTTCCCATGCAAGCCTGTCTCCTTTTCAGGCACGAAAAACCTTCCCCCTGCCATCCCTGGGCTCATGTTGGATTGCAGAGATCCTCTGTCCCAGCCGAGTCCTCTCTCTGCTCCCCTCCTGCTCAGCCGACACGCCTCTGACCAGGGTTTTGGCTCATCAACCATGTTCAACACAGCCATGTTCACAGCCTGCTGTTTTTGAAATCGTGTCCTCCCTGGGCTTTCAACATGTCTGAGGGATTGCTGTCCTCATTCTCCCTCCCTGTTGCTTGATAGGTTCCAGATCTGATGTTTTACTCCAGATCTGCCTCAACTAAAACCTCATCCTGGCTTGTTTTTTCCCCAGTCATATCATTTTCACACTACCATGAGAAGCTACTGGTCTGCTTTTCTCTACCTGTGGTACTCAGGTCTCTTGTCTGTTTTGGATTTTTGTTTGTTTTTTTTTTTTTTTAATTTTTTGAAGAAACCCTTTTGGACTACAGCCCATGCTGCTCCTCATATATGCTTTGTAAAACTCTCCAGAGTGAATTGTTCTTTTCTGGTCATGCATGAAAACTCTTCTGTTTTAAGATTTCTATCCAAGCTTTCCAGAGACCTGAAGAGCACAAATAGTGAATGGTACAGTCTTATTGCACTAAATTCCTCACCTCTACTCAGCTTTATTTGTCCAACCCAGTCAGCTTTAGGTGGACACCATGTCCAGTGAGGGTTTGGTGTATTGCTGAACACCAACAGAACAATACTTCTGTATCCTAGCATGATTCTTTCTGCACTGGACAGCATGTATTTGGGTATCACTTTCTTATCTAGCTGGATGGGTGAGTTCAGGGTAGGTAGTGTAAAATTCTGGAAAAAGCTTCCATTGGTAAGAAGTGATGCTTTACAGAAAGGGAATGTGTACTCTTAACCTATAACATAGATGTTAATAATCTTTTCCTTCTCTGTGTTGCTGAGAAGAGGAAGGAATAGGATCATGAATGTGCTTTTTGTTGCCTGCTTCAGGCAGCCAGAGGCAAATGAAGCTGACTTTCCTAATCACATAGATACAAAGTGGGTAGTTTCCCACACAAGAAAACCACCTACATGACTCAAACAATTCTTTCTGTTCAAATGTTTCTATTATTGCTTGTTTGGATAACTAGGAATTTCAGCAACACTGAATATGATTCACCCTGGACGGGGGGAACGTTGGGAGGGCAGGAACATTGTGGCCAGCTTGTACCATGGTAGGGATGGTCGAGTCACGCAGTGAGGTGTGTGGGTTACAGCAGAGCCAGCTGTCATTCCCAGCTTGCAAGGAGCTTTGCAGGAGGTTTTGTTCTATATGCAATCTACCTATCTCTATTAGTTCAATTAGGAAAGAAAGGTCTTATACTTACACTAGTAAGTGTTGAGATCTCTGGCTGTGGCCCAGACATTTATTAGGGATGTGTGAGTCAGATAATTTCTTTGGAATTGATGATGTGCCTAAAACTTAAGCTCATGCTTATGTAATTTACTGAATTGGGACCAGAAAACTTGGCAACTTGCAGGATTGAACCTTAAACTAATCCAAGCATGTTTTTGTTTTTAGTTAAAGAAAAATTCTCCTCCCACTACTCCTAACCCCATCCTCTTTAATACCAATTTCAGGAGTTTGTAATGTTATTTTTTAAATACATCTGGAAAAAAAGTAATAATAATTCAGATTTTTTTTTTCACTTAGTATCTGCCATCAGATATCCTGCATGAAAGTTTCTTTGGACTGATTTACAAAACCACCTTATTATGAGTATAACTCATAGCATAGATTGGTAACATGTGTAACTTAATCCAAAAGACAGCAGATACAGAGTATGAAGGACTCAGATGCAGCTACCAAATTAAAGAAATCTTCCATTGTGCCCCCTTTCTTTTAATCTGTGTTTCTTTTCACCTCTGATTTTCATGCCCCTATTGGCAAGGTCTGAAATGAAACTAAGCTACCTTAAATTATTGCAATTAAAGCACAAGTTATTAGGATTACAGTAGTATAATGTTGAGTAATTCTGACAGAAAACAGTGTTTGATGTCAAGTGTTTCAATGAGAGAGATTTGCATTCAAATATAACTATAACACATCGAATTCAGAATATTTAACTGAGAATTAATAAAATACTGGCATATATAATTGAAGTAGATTGTGCTAAAAAATCTCCTTGAAAATAACACTTCCCCCTTTAATTGTGTTTGGTGATATAGGAAGAGATAAACAAGTAAAATCTCCCGTGCTTATATTGTTATGCCTGCTAGACAATATGTCTTTTTCTGACTATTAATTCCCATGGTATCCTGCATTATCTGTGTTGGCAATTCAGTTGGAAATTCAAAGTATAACAGACATTATGGATTTCTGGGAAAATTTTTCAATCAAGACCTAGGGACCTTGCTACATATAATATATACAATTTTCTCTATAAATTTTTCCTTGAGTGAGTTGTAGTATCAGTATAAAATATAAGAAAAAGTTTCTTTTACTAGAAGAATAGAAGCCTGTGTTTTGCTTAGAGTAATTTTTCAAGAATATACCAGACTGAGATGTCTTCTCATATTACCTGATCTGTTTTGTTGTCACAGTGTAATGACTCCTACTGCTACAGCTCTGAAGACATTGCTCAGGCCTGGGAGTTAGTGTTGTACTGAGATCTTCTTACTGGTAAGAAGGAAGTGAACTACACCTTCATAAGGCAATTCATGAGGAATCTTTTTTTCTTTAGGTATCACAAAAATGAATGCTGTACTCTGAAGTATCTGGCCAGGCTGCATTTCATTACAGTGCTATCTGTATCACTTGAGTACCTATGCAGGCAATCTGCCCTAAAGCCAGACTCCTTTGGGTCTGTTTATTCATTTTGAGTTAAAATGAAAACAACAGTATTGAGCAAGAGTTTTCATGTCCTGCTTTAGAGATGAACTTTTCTCAAATTGTGCAAGGGAAGTATTCCATTTAACTGTCCTGGAATGTTTCGTAAGGTTATGGGCTCTCTTGTGCTGGCCTGCTGTGATTTGCAACCTACTGTGGCAATCAAAGGCCTTCACCTGGAGTTATTTCTGGTTCTAAACATTTTCTAATCCTTGCAGACTGGTTCACAGAGTCATATGAATAAAATGATAGGATGGAGTCTTTGTTGCTTGGTTCTCATTTATGCAGCACAGAAGGGGCTGTGTGATTCTCCAAGGGGACTTCACTGTGTATAGAAGTGCTGAGTTGTGCAGTCAGAGCCTGGAATTCTCTTTCCCTGGAGACTCATGAAGACAAGCATGCTTACTTTATACATCTATCCATCCTCTGCTGGAAGCTGTCTCATATCTATTTGGCTGGGTGCCACATGTCCTGCTGCACCTTGTTGGCCACGCAAATTAGAAACAAACACCTCTGGAAGGAGTGTTCCCACTTTTAGGTCAAGCCCTAGGTCTTTTCTCTAGGGTTATGGCACACATTCAAATCTTGATTCCTGAGAGGTATGTATAGAATCTACGTGTTTATCCATGGGGGAAAAAAGAACAATCTATTTTGGTTTGAAATATAAGTGACAAAATGATACTGATGTTAATGGGCAAGAAGAAGGGGATGTGAAAAATTGTCACCTTTTCTGTCACCTTTTCTAAGCATGCTTCCTTTGCTGGACAAAACAGGTATTTTGTCTTTCATGTGGTTTACAAAGTTCTTGGTCATCAAGATCAGTCATGTCTCCTTGAATCGCAGGCCAACACACAAGACATTAAGAAAATAAATAATCCTCCTTCTTTTTTTTTTTTTTTTTTTTTTCCTGTGGAGTTATGTGAAGGTTGTAGAAGCATCAGTCTCTGGACTTTTTAGAAATTTGGGGCAACAATATTCTTCTGTCTTAAGAAACTTCCTTACAGGTTGACACTTGTTTGTGTTTAATGTTTCTCAAATACAAGTAATACTGAAAAGATTCTGTGTCTTGTCCATTTTTTCATATGAATTTTCACATACAAAATACCTATAAGCTGGAAAATCTGGACATTGTTACTGTACCACCTGCTGAAATTTGCAGGCTGCACAGAGCAACCTTCTTTTAATATCAATACCATATCTTAACAGCAGTTAAGATTTTGTATGTATAACATCAGATACCCATAGTTTTTTGACATATGTGCAGTTATTCCACTTCATATTACCTAATAACCTGGGCCAGTTTCTTTTGCAAATTAATGCTGACAAAATTCAGAAGAAATCCCTATTCACAAATATGATCATCCCCAAGGAGTGACAAATGAATGCAGCATTACAGGATGGTAAAAGGTGATCTGTGCTCTGCATGAAGGCTGTGCACACTGATTTAGGACTTGAAACTTCAGCATGTGGCTTCAAAAACACTGGTGCTCAAAGGACACTTCCTCTGCAGCCCTTTCTTTTGAAGTATGCTATTGTTGCAAGGGAGAAAATCGCATCCTGCAATACCTACAAAGAGCCTGGCTTTATCATTCACTGCTCACGTCAAGTAGTGTCTTATGTAAGAAGTTCCATTCACTTCTGTTTAAATACTGATGTAAGGGCAGATTACCCAAAGCAAGCAAGGTTTGCAAGAGCAGACCATAAAACACACACACGCAAGGAACAATATTTCAGAGGCCAAGAGCTTGGTATTCACAGCTGGCTCTGTTCTTGAGAGTAGTTTAAAGGGAAGAAAAGGTGTTCTCTTAGCAACAAGTTTACTCTTAAAATGCTCATAAATTACAAAGAGCTCTAGCTCTGAATGTGAATTGCGAATTCATATTTACAATGGAATCAAGGGATAGGAATATTTTCAACATATTCGGGAACAAAAGGGTAGAAGAAAAAAAGGAAAATCTTCAGGGTGGAGCTTAGGCATTCTTGAAAATATTGGAAATGTCAGTTTGGAGATATTTTTTAAGCTAAGGGGATAATGACTTTCTTTGGAACAGAGACTTTATAAATTCCTTTTTGACTGTCATCTGCAAATCATTTGACTGCTGGTAAACAGAACCTTCTATTTGTTCTGATAACAGAGGGATGGCTGGAAATAAGGAATTCCACCCTTAAAGCTGTTAAGGTAGGTCTAAAATTGATGCCTACTGGATCAAAGGGTGGAATATTTTCCAGATGATCCTCTGTTTCTTTTGAGAAAAAGAAAAAACCCAAGAACACAAACCCAAAAATAATTTCCAAGGTGTTAGATTTCAGTTGCTGAGCATGGGGATTTAATTTACAATTTTGTGTCCTGCTAAGATGAAACCCAAATTTGACAGTAAAATCCACTTTATCTTCTTTCTAGTTCTTTTACTACAAATTAAAAGGTACAGTCCCTCAATTGCTATTGAGTCTTAGAAGGAAAAATCAGATAAGCATAACTAATGGAAATTATTTTTCTGTAATCTTTATTTTACAACATCCTTACGTATCAAAATAATTGACCAGATGATGTTTCTAATTTGAATGAATCCTTAAATTTTATTGTTGGAGAAAGTGAAAGCTTTTAGTATAGTATCTACTTAATTATTAGTCATTACAGCCTTGGAAAGTAAATAGGAATGTCAGCACAAATCAGCCTCCACTTAAATTTCAGTACATGCAAGCCACAGAGGGAGATGCTTCTGGCATTTCATCTTCAGCCCCCAATTTATTGCAAATATGGTGAGCTCATTGGCCTGTGTAAAGTGAAGGCTGTCCTCTCAGATCCATTCCTAGGAAGCACTGACCACTTCAAACAACAAAAACACCACCATTGCCACTGCCACTAACTTTTCTTCCGTTTTAGTAAAATAGGACAAGGATGGGATTATGGCGGATAAGGAACTGTGTTCTGTCCTTCTGTGTAGCACCTCTTTGTCTGACTTAGACATAGTTTTTTACAGGAAAGCTTCTTCTATCAGCACCAGTGTTTTCAGTTTGGGATTACTGGGTAATGTCAGCGAGCACTGGTCACAGGCCAGGCTGGCTTGTGCGCCCTGGTTGTGTAACACGATGAGGGAAGATGTGCAGCAAGTACAGTTGTATGTTCCTTCTGGTCCCTGCTCCACTGTGGGATTGCATAAGTTTCTCCATGCGTGCTTGGCAGGTTTGTTTCTTTAAATTCAAAAACAAGATTTTGGCTTGCACATTCAATCTCTGCAGGTGGCTAATTACAATCAATCAATTTTCTGTTTTGGTTCTGTGTAAAAGTCCAGCTTGTCTCCCCCCTAGTCTTCTTTCTTACTATCCTTGTCTCCAGTCTGTCTTTCTGTGCCTAATATGAACATATCTTCCCATGCAGCAGTTTCTTCTTTCACAGGGTTTGGCTCCAGCACCAGAGAGTGCCAATGGTACAGGAAAGGGAGCTGCCCTGTTTCTTGGAGAGAAGCTCGACTTTTCTCAAAGAGAACATGTTCTGATGGCCTGTTTCTGATGGATTTCTGCAGGAGCAACGAAGGAGATATATTTTCTATATTACTTTTATATATTACTTATTTTTCCATCTATTTTCAAACCTATACTTCAAATAATAGGGTACTGGAATTTTTCAAAGAAAAGGTCAACAGAAATTTTAGGGCATAGGGTCAAGTACAATATTCTGTTCACCATTATTTTTGGAAGGGTACTCAAAGATTTTATTTTTGTTTTCTGAAATCATACATAAATCCTCATGTACAGTGAAATTGTTAAAATCACACAGACTGCTGTGAAAATGGTTAATAGGAATAAAGGCAAACTAAAATCTTTAGAGTGCAATTATTGTTGAAATGCTGATATATCTTCTACCATTCGGAAGAGAACCTTCTGTTAATGACCTGGCATCTAATTATGTAAACAAAATAATCAAAGAAACCCTACCTCATCCTAAATATCTAATAAACATTTGGTATTGCAGACAGCAATATCTTGTGAATTCAGAACACAAAAATACTTTTCAGGATCAGGTTCTATCATTTATTCTGGTAAATTCACTCTTCACTGAAAACGTGGGAAAATACTAATTAAGAACTTTAATAACCAGCCAGCATGAAATACAGAAATAAATCTAAATTGATGGCAATACTCTGTGTCTATATGGCTTCCTTTGCAGAGAGTATCTCAGCCTGAAAATTCTCCAAATTCATTAGTATGGAATCCTAAATTCCAGTAAAATTCCCCAGTCCCATTTTGCTTGACCTTCTGCTATTGTTGACCTACTGTGCAGCTCATCTCAGGGCTAGCTCTAAGCCAGATATAAGTGGAACAGATATTCTTCAAGTCTGTTACCAGCAATGCCACCTTTTCCAGTTTTAAGTTGAAGGTATCAGTACAGACAGATGCAGATCCATAGTTTCAAAATAAGTGCAGGGCATGCTCTTTCTCCTTATTCTCCTCAAGAGGGTAACAGTTATTTTCATAGTTATTCCCAGGAGTCCATTAGTAAATTTAAATAGCTCTGTGTTGGGGGTCATAGGAAAGATTCAAACTGACATTCCTTACAAATGTGTCACTTGTAAGATCCAGTCTCTTTCCAGAAAAAAAAAAAAAAGCCTTAAAAATTGACAAGTATGTAAGGCAATATTTCAGGATATTAGGTATTGGCATAACACAGCATGTTACGCCAGCATTCTTTATCTGATTAAAGAAAAGACCTCTGCACTTTCTAAGCACTGTGGATATTTTCTGAAGCTGTATTCTGTGTTCCTACATACTGTATTGTAGGATATTTGCTGTGGCTCCTTCCATCAGAAATCCACATTGGTGCATTACCCACCCCAGTGCTGATGGTGCTGCTTACAGTGGTGATGTCATTCCATTCCCACTCTCAGTCTCTTGATGCTCTCAGTATACACTTACATTCTCTATAAAGTATATTAAACCTTTTAATGAACACATCCTGATTTGGTGAGGACATCAAAGAATGTATTTCTGCTTAAATCTCAGGCTACATGATTCAAATTTGAACTTGGTCTTTTGAGGCAAATATAGTCCTTTTCCTCTTAAATTGGTGATGTTATTTCCAAACAATATTGTGTTCTATAGTGCATTTACATTAAAGAGAAATATTCATCCTATGACGGGAATCTCGTGTGATAGTAAACATTGTATAAATTGTTACAGTTATTTTAAATGCAATGCTCTTTGTGTAACCAGTAAATACAGTTTCCAAATGTGACTTCTTATTAAACTCCAGTATGGCAATGATTATCAAGGCTTTTTTTCCCACTTAAGAAAATTTTCTGAGTCTCAAAGAGGCTAACAGTTTCTTAATATTTGATTTACTGTCCTCATTACTGTATGGCATGTGGCAGTCAGTTTTCTCACTGCTCATCACAAGCATTTAGGAGGATAAATTACAGAAAAATTGCCTTTCTAGAATACTAGTGGTAATAAAAATCACTGATGTTTTATAAAACTTTTTTTTCTAGCAGGTTTTCAGATGCAGACATTGGGAATAAATCACATAAAATTAACAAATTGCAGTTGAGAGTTTTTTTCAATCAATCATGATTTACAAAGGGAGCTCTAAGAAAATCTAAAACAATACTTTGCAGCTGTCACTCTATGTCCTTCTGAAAAACGAAGCTGACTGCAGCTTCTGCAAGGCCAGCTATTGTGTGTGTGGGGTGTGGTGGGTTTGTGCACACTTGGTCTGTTTGACTTCTCCCTTGTATCAGCTTTACCTCCTGCACAGGACTGGCTGCTGATTGCCTGTTAGGTGTTACAGAGGGAGGTACATTTTAATAGCAGATGAAGCTTTCTGAAAGATCATCCTAACATTTTGATTTACCCTCCTGTGTGAACAAGTGCATTGGCACATAAGGTACCTTGCCAAGCTGCAGTCACATATTGCATCTGGCTGATTTGGGTTCATGTAATTTTGTCATATCATAAGGCACAAGCTCTCTCACTTCAGCTGTTAGAAAATTTTAGGCCAGTGAGCCTCGCTTTTCTCTGCAGAAACATAATTCCCTTCTCTTCTGAACAGTTTTCCTTTGGTTCCGGGCTTGTTTCTTTCTCCTGCAGCAGTGGATGGGAAGCTGAACAGGGTGTAATGGATATAAAGAGAGCCCTGTGGATGTGAATATTAGGATTTTTGGAGACTGCACATGAGACACTATATTACAGAGAGGTGATGAGACTGGAGCACCTCAGGGCCACAGGGGATGGTGCCAGGCTTGGACAGGCTCAAGGTCATACAGAGGAGGGGGTTCAAGTAGCTACAAAGGGCACAGAAAGGTCAAAGAAATTTTACTCTGAGGAAGATGATCATGTACACAGAGCCAAACAAGAGGGCTATTTAAGAATAAAACCAGCAAAAATGTGTTTGAAGATATTAAGGTAAGGTAGAGATGGACAGACCAATCACCTCTGACACTCTTGGAAGACAAGAAGCCTCATATTTCTGGCAAAGCCAGAAATTTTCAAGAAAGCCAAATTTTCAAGTTGTGGGATTTTGCCTATAGGCAAGAAAGCAAGTGGGAAATAACCACTGCACAGTCACAATCAATTTTGAAGAACAGTGTATGAAACAGTTATTTATAAGAAGCAGAAGAAATAGAAATGGCCAAGCAGTACTATCCAAATATTTCAAGATTCTAGAAGCACTTTTGTTCCTTAGTTGACATATGCAACATCCTGGGGGGCTAGCATTTATTTTCATTATTTTCTAATTATCTCATCCAATAAATTAGTAAAATAGCTCATTTACCTAAGATAACTCTCTATTTTCAGCTTTTTTGTCTAGACTCCTTCTGTATTCAGTGAGGAAAGACAGGTCAATTGCCTTTACTGCCTCTCTTCACTGATTTTGACTAACTATCCAACTTTCTGATGCAGAGAACCCATTGAAAGAAATTTCATCCATATTAATCAGTGATATGTAAAATGCTGACAAGTTAGGTAATAAAACATGCTGAAAATAAGGTTGTAAAATACAGGTACCATTGTTCAAGTAAAAAACCCCAAACTAATAAATTATTTTCTAATGCAGATTAAAGAAAAATCTGAATCATTTCAATTAAATTAATAAGTAAACAAATAATACAAGAGATAAAAATAGAAAGAAACTGACACTCACTGTCTGCTTGTCTAAAATTTAGAGAAATCCTTGCCTCTTGGATCAAACCTTGCTCTTAAGTGTATTCATGTAACATTACTGAAGTTAAGAGCACTACATAGGTGTGAAAACAGAATTTGAATCTCATGTAGTGTGGTGTGAGATCATCTACTTTCATTACCTAGAAACTCATATGATTGGAATAAAATAGATTTTAACTACGTGACTTTCAGAATTCTTGCAAAATCTGGAACATGGCTTTTTTTCAGGGGTTATGCAATGTTTACTTATTGGTAAAATAAGAGGAAAAAATTGCATGCTGAAATTCTCAAAGTTTCAACCTGCAAACAGCCTTCTTGCATTTGGCAAAAGCAGTATTTAACTGTTTGAAATAGAGTGTGCATCCTTCTGTTCTTGCATATGGAAAGGGCAGAACTGGGGAATGGAGCTGATCATCCTGGCTGAGACTCCTTGCATTGCCAAGTACAGGAGCATCCTCTCCAGCAATTTTAATTCATAAGCAAAGGTGATTCATTGCTAGACTAGGCTCTGTTCTTTCCAATGGGCTCCTTTCAAGGAACTTGGGCAAATTTACTAGGTGCAAGTTTGGGCCTTTAGCATTACTGGCAGGCTGTGATCCTCTATGTTCTACATATATATACATATACACATACACACACACACACATATATATAACTTTCCCATTTTCATCCTTCAAAATTTAGCAGCTCTCCTTTAAATGCTGGGATCCTGCTACCCATAACTATGGTTACAGTTCCCAAATTGTGACCCATTTTACTTTTATAGAATTAATAACATTAGCAAATAACTCTGTTCTGGGTAGTATCAAACAGAATACAACATGCTAATGTTAGCTGGGCTGTAATGGATATCTATACAGTAACAGGAACTATTCTTGTTTAATGAATCGACAGGTCCTAGTCTTGTCCTTCATGGGACAACAAATGAAAGAAAAATTATTTATTCAAACTAGGATGACAAGCTTATTACAGATAAAAATCTACAAGTGAGGCTAGCAAAATATTACCGTAAAGACTTTTCTTTTTCATTAAGTATTATTTTTTCATAAAAAAAAAAAAACTCTTCAAAAGTTTTATGAGTATTAACAAAAACATTTTTAAAAATTATTATACAGTAGTGACAAAGCAACAAGACATTTATATGAAAATGGTACCCAACATTCCCAGACTAGAGTTGCACTAGAGCAGGAAAACAAGCAGTTGCTATAATATACTATCACATATTTCACTTTTATAATTCCTTCCACCAGGAGATCTGAAGATATGTGTCAAGTAAAATTCACTTAACTGTGAAGTGATAAATTAGACCTCTTCTCCATGTGTTCCCATTTCCTTTTGCACACACAGAAGAAGCAGCAGGGTAGTTTGTAGATCAGTGATGTGCAGGTTTGTGGCTCAGATGTTTTCAGACAAAATCAGCCCACTTTCTGCTGTTGAATGGTAGCACACTGAGTGTCTCCTGCTTCATCCTGCCCATGCCCTCCTCTCTTTTTTGCTGTGTGCTGTCACTGGTCACTATGTAGAACACATGGTTGCAGGAAGGGACACAGGTTTGTCTGGGAGTCATCTCCATTCAGCAGCATCCTGTGTCAGACTGAAGTCTGCTCTGTAGAGCACTGGGTAACTTGTTTGATGAGGTGGTAAAAAGTAACAAAGAAATTTTTCACTTAAAAACTCACATTTTATATGATGGTAGCACCCTTTTGAGTTTTCTTCTCTAAAGTATTTATATAATCATTTAATTAATATTATATAATAATATAGATAATCATAGCTTTTTTTGGGGGAAGAAAGTGGTTAAGGAAACACACAGTGTAAGGTGTAGTAGAGATACTTATGTTTTACTTGCAATGAATATGTAGTCAAAATAATTTAGTAATTCTAAATTATTGGTGCAGTAGGGGGTGTATTTGTGTTATCATAGTGGTGGAAGGGACCATGTTGTTTTTGTTTTTTTTTTTAAATCTGCCCACATGCTCCAAAAACATGTTGGCAGTCCAGCATTCCTGCTCCATTAGCTTCAGTGCCTGAGTTTACCACATATTTTCCCAGTTTGAATCACTTTCTCTTTTCAGTTGATGAACTTTCATTTCAGTGCCACAATTGTCATCTTCCTCACTGTTCACTTGTGTACACCTCAGGAGCTTTGCCAAGAGAGCCTGGAAGAATGTGTGCACACATAAGGGATGGATTATATCAGGGGTGAAAAGCTATTAAACTAAACATGCAATATGACTGCTGCCAGCAGCGAGGTCTGGAAATGGGTTGATTAGAAGAAGCACAACAGGAAGGTGAGTTTGAATCTGTTTTTGGTATAGCTGTGAGAATAGTGTTGCACATCTGCCCCACAGATGGCCAGAGATGGAAGATCATTTCTGAGTCTCAACTATTCATTGCTGTTTCAATTTAGGATATATGGGGGCTTCAGATTGAAGTGTGATTGTAACACATGCGGCGCATACCAAGCTAGTTTTTATCTGAAACTGCATACCATAGGATACAGCTGCCAAGTATTCAGGTTTGTCTGCAAGCACACTTGGCTCAGAGATAAAACAACATTCTGGGAGGGATGTTTTGTGCCATCCTTAGAGGAACAAAGCAGATGATCAGAAGATAAAACTAGCCCAGTTAAGCCTATATATGCAAACCTGTATCCTAATTCAAGGTTAGATGTAACTTTCTGTCAACACACACCATTTGTTGGTACAAACCTGAATTTATGCAGAATATCTTTCAAAGTGCAATGGTAGGACATTTATCTCTACCTTTAATGAACTGCAAAAAAAAAAAAAAAAAAAAGCAAAATATTATTCTGCAAGAGATTATTTCACAGAATATTTTCAATAAATATGCATACAAAAGTCAATAAAGTAAACAAAGTAAATAAAGTAAAAAAATACCTTTAAAAAACTTTAAATTGTGATATTTTTCATGTTAGAGTTTCAAGAACAGATGTTAGGAACCATGATGGAGAGGACACACTATGCATATCAGCGAAATAAGAGGTTGTCTTTACTATGAAAATCATGCAGATGTCCTCAGGGAACAAGGAAACACTTAATGCATTAAGGCTTTGTGAAAAGGTAGGAGAGATAATACTAGTAATTTTTACTGCTTTCCTGACAAACATATGGTCCATGGGTTTTTGCTTTGAATCTATTTGAAAACAACTTAGTATTTGATAGCCATTTGTGAAACTAGGCACTGACATCAGAAGTGTTTTGATGATACATATATAATGGAGGTTTTTTTTTCTCTAAAACTATACTGCTGAAACTTAGGGAATTTGCTCTCTTATCCACATGTGTCATATATAGGTACCTGACCAAAAAAAGCAAACCATTTAATCATAATCAAAATTTCCTCTTGCTTTTCCATCCAGGGAACTACTGAAAACAATCTCTAAATATAAGAAGAGATAAGCAGTGAAGCGGACTTCAGAAAGTAATCAAAGAATCCCATGCCTCTTCTGAAAGGAGAAATCTATTCTAGGAATGGGTTAGACAGACTTGTCATGGATAGCCTAGGTACATTTAATTTTTCTCAAAGATGGCAGATAAAATTCTGTATCTTTGAAGTCTCTTCTAATACTACACAACTGTGGTACCTTTGCTTTTTCTTATGTTAAGGGGATTAAGGCTGATTTGGCGAGTGTTATACAGGATCTATAACAAAGAGCTCTTTCTATGATGAATTAACAGCTTCCTTGCCCTAAGGGTCTTAGAGTTCAACTACAAAGGTGAGGAAAACATAAAAAGAAAAGATCATAACAATAATCACAGCACTACATTTGGCTTTTCATTAGCATGATTTTAACATTTTTTCTAATCTCCTATATGGCCATCTCTTATTTTCCTAAAGTAAGTGACTGTTAATATAGGAGAATTGTTACAAACACACCAAGATTAGTGATCATTCTCGTCCCCTTTACAACAGCTTTTCATAACTGAGTAAATTGGTGAGTAAATGTTGTCCCCTTCGTGAATCTCACATTTTTCTTTTATAGTTACCATTGCATCAGTGTTATTATATAATTGCTAATGCAGATCGTAGCTGGGAGAGACCATTTTTTAACCACGACTTTTAATAACTGAAATTCAGAGCTGGCCTTTCATTTTGCTCTGGTATTGTAGACATGTCATCAGTCTCAGCCTACGGGCAACAGCACTGAGCAGGAAATGAACTACTGTCAACATGAAACTTTCTTTTAATATTCTCCCTCTAAGCTAATGGGACATGAAAAAAGCAAAATGCAGTCTTGGAAGAAAAACCAAAACAATTTGTTGTCTGTGTAGTATAAAATAGGGATTACTATGGGTCAGGTATTATTATAAAAAGACATTTGCTGGCAGAGTAGGACAGAATAGCATGATTTGGAAGAGACCCATAAGGATCATTGAGTCCAACTCTTGCATTCTTATTGTTCTGGAAAGTAGATAAATGCTGGGCCAAGAAATGACTGTAGAATCCTGTGATTCCAAAGAGAAAGACAATTACTGCTGCCCCAGACCCATGTCACTGGAGGGCAGGAATGTTGGACTGGGGTTGGTACCTGGCATCAATTGGAGGAAAAATAGACTGTGCAATATACAGGGAGTTTCTAGGGGCTCTTCAGAAAAATGAAGGGTTAACAGCCCAGAAAGCTGTAGATAGGCTTTTGGGCTCAGGTTATGGTGTTAGATAGTTACTTAAAGTGTTTGTCCTATTTTTAAGTTATTCTTCACTGACCATATCTGCATACTTTGGGGAAGCTGAGTGTGCCTCATATGTTGGTATGATCTATGTTTGTATGATCTGGAGATCTGCTCTCTCCAGAACTTTTACAAAGCTTTTCTGTAGTGAAGAAAAACAGGCTGAACTTCAACAATGCCCCTGCACCCAACTCTTCCAGAAAGTAGCAATGAGATAATAAGATGAATTTATTTAAATTATTCTCAAATGTTAAGAAAGCTACAGCTGCAGTATAACACACTCAACATGAACCTTTGTACTCTTTTTCCTGTGCTAGTTTAGGCATTGAGTTATTATGATTCAAGGAGTTGAGGGATGAGATTTTGAATGAATTCTAAATTAAAAATACATTTCCCTATGTATATGAATAAACAGTTGCTTTGACAAAATATATTATGAGTTCCACGTGGCATCACTAAAATAGTCCCACCAATCCTTTTTCCTCTCATAGTCTCTTAAAATGCAAGAACACCTTATATTTTAGCTGTCATCTTAATGGTAGATATTATTATAGGGGAAAAAGAGCTAATATCAGCTGCTTTTAATTTAGGCAGGATTTCTTTTACATTAAGACAGAGAATTTTTCTTCTATAACCATTTTGACTGGAAGTCATAGGGCCTTTGCCAAGAAGTTTCAATTATGCTTTTAAACTATAAATCCTAGGAGTCTTGAAATTACAGGGTGTGGGTAGTGATATGTTAAATGTTTTACAAGTAAGGATAAATTAGTGCTTTTTGGCTTATCCTGAGTGCTGTTAAGAAACAAAACTGTTCTTTTGTTGAAGGTAAAAGCAGTTCCTTCTAAAGAAGTCTGTTAAAACTTGAAAGCATTTTCATATAGTTCTGTGAAAATGACACACAAATAACTTCACAATTTCAAAAATAAAGCCAGCCACAGAGCCTCACCCAGGACATGTTCACCAGGAGGACATGGTGTAAACACAATGTAAGATGTTTTGGCTGCTAAAGAAGCCATGGGATTATTTGGGGTGTGTATCAGCTCTGCCCACCTAACAAATTTCCCATGTGGTATTTGGGTGGGGGAAATGAAAAACTACCCCCACATCAGGTATGAAACTATTTCCTTTTTCACTTTGAGGTTAAATGTATGCCTTGGTCGTTTGGGTGGAGGACACTAACAGCTGTAGCCTCAAAGAAGAGCATATTTCAGTTGGGCCAGGAAAGACTTCTCCAGGCCTTGGACTTGCTCATATCAATACTAATTGGTACAAAAGATGATATATGAAGAGATAGTATAAAAGACTATTCATAAAGCCTTCCTTCAAGTGAAGCAAATTTTGCTGCAATCCTGTTGTCACAGGTAATGTCTTTGTTAGTGATCAATCCTGCATGAAACAAGTGTGATCCAGCTTGGCTGTGATCAGATGACTCTACTTCTATCATATTGGCCAGACTACACAGGAACAGAGTTTGTTTTGACATTAGGTATAGCAAAAGACAGGAGAACAAATAACATCAGCTCTGGTATGAAATAAAATGGTGAAGATGAGCAATACCTACTCCAGTAAAAAAAATATTTGTACAAATTCAACTCTTCAGTTATTTTTGGGGGAAAAAAAAAGAAAAAAAAAGTGAGCCAGCTGAATGAAATAATATAGAATCAGCCTTTTACATCATATGACTTTCATGTTTTGGACCAGCATCAAAAGCCCTAAAGGTGACATTCTCTGCCTTATCTACCTATAGCCTCAAGTAATAAAACACACAGAGTTCCTAAAGTCTCCTGTTATGGGTACCTAAATCAGTGCACTTCAGAATGACTGACAAGCTTGCAGGCAAACATAACAAGAGTTATTTATACTCAGGGTTGCTATTGACACTTGCTGAAAATCTTTCAGGTGCCTCAGTCCTTGAGGCAGTCAGTGAGTTTATTACATTTCCTCCTTTCACAGCTGAAGCAGGGCTCAAAACATAAATGGGTAAGAATGAGACCTAGCTCTTCATTTTGCTATGCTTTGTCTAAAAACTTGTGTTGAATTGTTCCTTTTTCTTTAATTAGCATTAGCAATAATAAAACATTAATAGTTTTCTAACCAAAGCTTAGGCCTTTGGAGTACTGTAGGGAATCAAGGGCAGTTCACTTTTTCCAAGTGAATTATTCTAGCCTGTAATCTATGGGAAGCAGGGAACAAATTCCTGTTGCACTTCTGAATGCTGAATGTAAGATGGCCTGCCACTGGGGTTCTTAATCAGAACCACAAAATTACAAATCAGCAACAACTTTTATTTCAGTCGTGGCCTAATTAGAATCAGTATGCAGTAGGCTGTCTTTCTGACACTGGAAGAGCTGAATGGCAACATAATCACCTTTTTCCATCAAATGTGAACTACTGTGCTCAGTTTAGGAGTAACTTGGAGAAATGTCAGGCATCTATGATAAACAGGAGATGAAGATTAGTTTAATAGTCTTCCCTTTAAAGGCTGTGATTCTAGAAGACCTTATGAGCAAAGAAGATGTGAAATGGATTCCCCTTAGGTGTGTTTGTCTTTAAGGTTTGTGTTTCATTCAAGATGATGTGTGGTAATTATTTATAGAACTAAAGAGAATTTACCTGGATACGATTAAATTTCTCTGTAAGGCTCATACAGCTATTCCAGACATTTCTAAAACTTCCATGAAGCAAAAGGGGGCTGAAGTGCACCACCCATTAACTGAATGTAAACTGTGTCCAAGAGCAAAGCTCATGATCAGAAGTTACTCTTACAAATTTGACCTTACCTTCTTTCCGCTCCCTCTCCCAAAGGTCATTCAGAATTATATTTCAGTGATTCATGTTTCCTAAATTTCTGTTCAGTAGGGCATGTTTTGCTATCTTGCTCTTGACATTTCACAATAATTCAGCAGGATATAACAGCTATTACAAAACCTGACAAATGAAATTTTTAAGGTAATCTGAGAGATTTCTTTAAGCAGGAAAGATTCTGATCTTGCAATTTGTTTCACATTAATAGGACATGGTACAGGACAACACAGGAAACGAATAATCAGGGATGCATTAATGCATAAGAAAGCTGTAGGATATTATAATCCATGTGGGTTTTCAGTATGTGACCCTACCTTTTGTCCCATTATATCCGTTTCTGATATCTGGCGAGAAAGCCACAGTCCTGACCTAACAAAGCCATCCGTGTGTTCTGTTCATAAGCCATTAACAGATTCCTAGAATTGAACACATCAAAACAATTTTGTAATTGTTTTTTTTTCCAGACCATCCCAACTAAGCAAAGAACATCTGTTTGTGCTGAAAGCTGAGCTCATATTTAAGTATATAGCTAAGCAGCAGCATTAATTTTTAACTTCCTTTATGAAACAGTTCAGAGTAAACAAAGCTCAGTAATCCAGAAATGACTGGGAGATAGAACTTGAAAACTTGGCTCAATTTGTTTCTAGGATATGAGATAAATGTCTGAACCTAAAGTTACTTCCCACCCTTCAGAGATAAAAAGGTCAGGAAACATCCTTTCATTCTGCAAACATGCTGACCCCAAGATAGAGAAATGCTTTAAAAAATCAAATCTGAATCCCTACTCTTCTTAGGTCATGAACTCCTTTTTAGTAATATTTACTGTCAGGGTATTCAGATTATCTGACAAAAAAAAAAAAAGAAAAAGTGTCACTCTTGCTAATGTAGAGGGTAACTGTGTTCTGTCGAATGCCCAGTGGCTTGTCTTCCTTTTCTATTGACCTGTGATACATACTTGTAAAGAATCAAAAGAATTCATTTATACACCAAGGGGATACTCTGTAGAAAATTTCAGAAATAAAAAGCTTTGGGGATTTATGTGTCAGACTAGGGCATCAGCTTCATGTTCAACTGAGGCTTCTTATCTTTATCCTACCTAGAAGAATATAAATCTATAACAGGAGAAGTACCACAGATGCTGTAGTTTACAATATCTAGGAGAAATAACAGAGGCAGAGGAGGCATAAAAGGATAATTTTGCTTATACAAAATAGCAGCCTGAAAAATAAAACCGGGAAAACAAACAAGCAGATGGAGAAGGCAAAGTCTGCAAGACACAGCTGTGCAAAGTATTTAAATATCCAGATGCAAAGCAGCTTAAGGGTCAGGGACAAGGAAAGGACACAGAATGCTCTTAGCAGCTCTGTAGCATGATTGAGTAGTCTGCTTTAAAATTTCAATCACATTAATGATTGTTGATTGTCCAGCTTTCTGTCAGATTTAGCTGGAATCTTAGGTTTTGTTCGAAATTTAGACTCCTGAAACATCTGATCAGCTTTCAATATTTATTTGTTGCTATTTACACGGCAGTAAAATAATTAGGAAAAAAAAAGCTTTGTCAGTTGGTCATTACTCAATTCTTTCTTAGCAAAAGGAATAATAAGCCTTTTTTTTTAGAATAGTCACAATTGTTTTCTGAAGCAGTTAGTACCTATAATAATAATTTATGCTTTCACTGTATACTGCCTTCATCTAAGGGATTCAAGTGCTTCATGAATGTTAATTAGGCATCTGCAGGCATCTGTTAGGCACCACCAGTTGCTAGAAAATGATTTGGGTCTATCATTAGCTGAAAAGACTCCACCTGCCTATTTGGCTTAGTACGCTGTAAAGGGGGTTTAAGGGAGGGTATCTGCAAATTGAAATGTGCAAAAGACAGATTTTGCTCTAAAATGTAGATGCAGTGGAAAGTGTTAACTTAAAATGAGTTCCTGAATAAGATTTTATTACTACTTTGATTATCTTTCTGGGCTTTGGACTCCATCCTGAGCTGGCAGATGTCCCCTCACATTATGTCAGTAGCTGAAAGACAGATTTTCATTCCTACCCTCAGTCATGTCTCAGGTTCTTCAGTAGTTTTGGGATCCTGTTCAAGGCTACAGATTCATTTCATAGTCCCTCTACAGACAGGTTCAAATGCCTCAGCTGCTTTCCTGCTCACCACACTTCTTTCCCATCTCCTCCATTGCCTTCCCATTCTGCCTTGTTCTCTTTCGTGTGTAAGATGGTCCATGTGCCTGTTGTGGCCCCTTACAGACCTGGTCACAGTCAGGAAGAGGTATTAAAGTCAGTTTTATGACTCAGCTGACTGAGGAAGGTGTCTCACCTGACCTGGGTTTTACAAACAAACAAGGACTTGCGACTGATGTGATGATTTGAGGTCATCTTGGGCACAGTGATCATGAAATTATAAGAATGCTTAATTCCCAGAGAGGTAAGGACAAGTTCCAGTAAAACTGCTACAGTTTGGATTCCCAGAGGTCAACTTTAGTCTGTTTAGGAGGCTGGTTGAGAGAGTCCCATGGGGAACAGTCCTGAAGAGCAAAGAAGTCCAGGATAATGGTACATTCATCAAGAAGGAAATATTAATGGTACAAGACCAGGCTGTCCCCATGTGCCAAAAGATGAGCCAGTGGGGAAGAAGACTGACCTGATTGAATAGAGAATTTGGCTAGAATTCCGTAAAAAAAAAACCCCATTTGTTTATGGCCTTTGGAAGAAGGGGCGGGAAAGTCAGGAGGACTATAAGGATTTCATGAGGCTTTTCAAGAGGAAAATCTGAAGAGCCAAAACTCAGCTAGATTTTTTTCTGTATATGGATGTAAAACACAATAGAAAAGCTTTCTATAAACACTTTCACAACAAAAGTAGGGCCAAGGAAAAACTCTGTTCTTTACTGCTTGGTGGGGCAAACACAGGGACAAAGGATGAAAAAAAGTCTGAGGTACTTAATACCTTCTTTGCCTCAGCCTTTAATAGTAAGAGCAGTTGTTGGAGTACCAGGCCCCCTGAGCTAGAAAACAGGGATGGGGAGCAAAAGGAAATCCTCATAATCCAAGGGGAAATGCTCAGTGGCCTGCTACAGCACTTGCGAATGCAAAATGGATGGGACCCATTCAAGGATACTGGGACAACTGGTGAAAGTGCTCGATGGTTGTATGTGATGGTCGTAAAGGTCTCTTCCATCCTAAATAAGTGTATGATTCAGCCAACAAAATTATTCACCCTTCTTTTCAGGGTGAAAACTACTTTTTACTCTATTTTTCAGCAATAGCTTCTTTTCACCTTACAAGGAGCTTCAGAAAAAATGTAAATAATGAGAGAGCCAGGGGCAGTAAAAACTGAGCTAGTGAATCTCATGGGAGCTACAGTTGTAAGCATGGCACTTAAACATACTGCAGTAACCTGCATTCTTCATAGGGGCAACCTGCAAAGCGCAAAGAATATTGTTTTCCTAACTTCTGATTTCATAATTAAGGCAAGAAAGTACATTTAGATGTTGAAAACACACACAAAGGTATTTCCTGTGACTAGAGAAACAAAAGCAGAAAGGTAATATAAAAGGATTTTGATAAGGGAAAGATTCTCATTGGTCACTATACATTTTCAAGAGTACTAAAATTGTATTTCAGTTTGGTTTTAACTTGCAAGTTCTTTCTGTAGGAGTCAAAGATATCAGCTCCCATTCACATGCTAATATGTTTGCATCAAACAAGGTACTATGTCATCTACTTTCTTAAGAATTTTTTTCTTTGCTGCTATTACAGATGGGCTATATATTAGAGGTCTGATTCTGTCTTTTCAGAGTCTGTCACTATGTAGAGGCAGGAGGAAGCCCTAAGTCTCTGGTCACATCCTTACATCCTAATTTTCATGAAATACCACTGTCATACAAAAAGCACCCTAAGAAAGGTGCTTTATCCCTAGGCAAGTTTGGTGTACATGGATCCAACAGAATTAGTATAATTTTATTATGGATGGCTGGGTGGGCCAATTCAAAAATTACTCATGTGAGTATAAGAATGTCTTATAATTTTAAGGACTGATTTTGAAGCTTGCAAAATTTGATATATCTGTGTTGGCTGTCCTTGAGATATATCACAAGCTGTGTCTTAGACATGCCAGAATGTCACTGGGCTGTTCTGAGTTCCTTGATAACGACAGAGGCTTCTGTGTCTGAGCTGGTCTGTAGTGATTGTTTTAATGCTGTATATCACCAGTGCTATTCCAGAAGCCTGGAGGCCTGGTTTAACACAACCTACACAGCTGTGCCTGCTGTGGATCATGCTGGATACCTGGGAGAAAGCAATGCTGCCATCACACAGCCCTTCATGTCCAAGAGGTGTCAGTCTGGTCCCAGGTTGCAGCATTGCTTGCTTGTTTTTACACCACACATTTCAGTTCTCTCCAGAGACTAATCTGGCCACGATTCTAAGGTCAGAGACAGTGCTTGAGTCTAGCTCCCTGCCCCAGCCTGGTTCCTGTCCCTGCTCCCCCACCACGGCACAGACACCAAAGTTCTCCTGGAATGGGTGTGCTCCTCCTCAACAGCTCATTGTGGAAGCAAACAAGTGCAGTTCGAGAACTCCTGCTCCTCTAAATGTAGCTGAAGTGTCATTTCCTAGTAATGAAATTAATCATGCTTTCATTTTACAGACTCTTACTAAAGAAAAAAAAAAAAAACAAAGAGAAAAGCATGACTGTCAACCACATTCCTTTTTCCTTTCATTCAAGAAATGAAGCTAAAGCTGAAGCATTGCTGAACATGGAAGCAATTAGTTCTTTACCAGCTACCTAAGACAAACATATCCACTGTAGAACAAAACCCCAAAAATATGTTAGCCAAAACTACCTCAAAATATGTAGATATTTTTTGATTTTTAATTCTTAAAATCCCTTGGATCCCAACTACTTTTCTCCTGTTTCCTGTCATCAAACTCTTTTTGGTAAGTGAGTATTTCTTTTGCACATAATTTTTTGTTTTTCTCCTTAGAAAAAACTTCAAAACTAACATTGTTTTCAGAGCCTTTTTTTCCAATGTCCTCCTCAAATCCTTTTTCCTGAGGGACATCCTTGTTCATGGTAGCTTACTATAAACAAAAGATGATATCAAAGTAATTGCTTCAAATATAATTGAAGACAGATTTCTTCATGTACAACACTTAGTAATGTCTTTGCATGCACATAATACTGCTGCACACTTTGTTAATGCTTAGGAAATGATCATCCTTTAGAAAAAACAAAAGGGACTAAATGAAAGCCACACAAGTGTATTACTTAAAAGAGCTTGGAAGCTTGTAAGGTACAACCAGTGCTTTTCCAACAATGGTCTGTTGCTGCATCTCGCCAGTATCTTCCAGCAGATTTTAGTATCTCACCCCTTGCAGATTTTGTGTTTGAAAGGTTTTATCATCCACTCCTCCATATGCTATCACATATTTCCTGATAGGTTTTTTTTACAGCACACCCAGAAGGCTGCTTGGGGGGCCTCCTCAAACTGTAATATGTTCTGCTTTCATCTCTTCCTGTTTGGAAGTCTGTTTTCTTGTTCATTTGTTATTGTTTCCATTCAGGGTTTTAAAAATTGCAATTGGTATTGCTAGAACAGATAGCAAGGAGTATTTCATCACCACTGGGCCACTCCACCTTTCCCTCTCCATATCCAATATGTAGGAGAGAGGATAAATACAGAGGTACTATTCAATGCATTTTGCAGTTACAGGAATACTGATTTTAGCTGACTTGAAACTGAAAATTTTGATTACTATTACTGGTTTATGTGTAAACAACAAAGGCTGTTTTACCACAATATATTGTGACAAAAAGAGATACAATTCAAAATATTTTTATTCTTATTATTTGAGACCAGAAATGACAAAAGCAAGACAGGAAGAAAAGAAAAAATATATAAAGGAAGGATTTTGAATCAACTTTAAACAATATATTTTGATTTTTTGCAAGATGTTTCTTGTGCTCTTCATCATTAATATTCTCGCCTCTTTTCTTGTGTAAAGTTTGTATATTCTTCCCCCAAAGTTTACTTGAAATAATTTTTCTATTATGCCAGAAGTACATCTTGTCCAGATAAGACTCAGTGGAGATTGTATCTCTGAACTTATGGATTTATGACTTTTCATGATTCATTGTATAGAAAATAAATAGTGACTTTTAATTAACACACCAATTATTAGTTAATATTTGTAGGTATATAATGTTGCTGTTCTATTTTTTTCTCTTTGCCCCTTCCTTGCCCACTCATATTCAAACTGAAAGTCTCATTCTTTGAGACAGTGGTTGTATGAGACAAAGTATAATGAGATGTCAGCCTTGATCCAAATCTGCTTGTTTTAGCTCACTGCAAATAGATAATAGCAACAGTAGTTTAAAGACAGTGGGTGGGATCCTCTTCATGTAACTCGGGAATATAATTGCACTTTAATTATAGACCCTTCGGGTGAGATTTTATTTCATGTAAATTTAATTGTTTGCTAGGCAGATGTCTGCATTTCAGTTATTTATTGTGGTTTTCTTCATACGTATTGGAGAAAAGAAAGGCACTTAGAGGCAAAATTTTGATCAGTTTGAAAATGAGATGCATCACTCCCTTCAGGAAAGCAAGAATTTTGATGTGATGGGACACAGATGGGTTCAGAGTTTCTGCCTCGATTAGCCCATACAGTTCACACGTGGAAGGCAGGTCTCTAGGAGAAATGAGGCACCATTGTGGGACTGGTGCCTCAGATAGAAATTTAAATAAGGTTTTGAGTATCAGCTTCTGATCTCATGACAATGGTGATCTTGATAGTGATGGACAGCCTTTGAGAAATCTTCCTGTGATTAGATTAGGACTATTACAAATTTACTAACTGGACAATGAGAAAATAAGCTCTTAAAGAAACTAAGTTTTCTGACCTTCCTGGGAACACATAAACTAGTACTTTTTGTAGAGCTGAATACACAAGGAATAATTTCATGTCTAAAATTATTAGACAATAAAATAAAATAATTTTCCTTTGGAAACATAAGTCTTTCTCAACTTTTATGCTACTAGGTAGAGTAGAAAACATAATCAGTCTTTGTAAGTCAGTAGTATTTTTTCAAAATTCAGAAAACATATATTTGACTGAATTTTCTTTTCTTGCTTTGGAGTTCTGGCTGAGATAAAAGTTTATAGTTGGGCCTGTGAACATCTGCAAAATTTGTGGATATCAAAAATGGTGTTAACAATGCACAATTATTAATACAGGAATTGCCTTTTGCCTTTCAACATTTTTCAGGGCTCTCATATGGTAAAATATATAACATCAGATCTGCCCAGATGATCATCATTTACCTTTTTTTTCCAGCCTGCTCCTGGAATATTGTCTTTGACTCTCATGGTCATAGTCACAAAACATATAAAAGGTCATTTCAGAATTAAGGTACAAAGTGTAAAGTTTTGGATTTAGAAGACTCAGTTAAGCAAATCTCTGCAAATTTGATAAAACCACACTATTAAGAAAAGCACTAGAAGAACAAAAATAAAAACTTTCTTTAATGTAAAATTAGAACTTTCACAGTTGTGTGAATATAAGTTAAGGTATTTTTAACATAGCACCCCTAAACTGAGATGCTGCTGGCCACTGAAACCTGATGCTGAATCATGACTGTATCCCTCCTTTTCCTGGAACAGCAGCAGTGCTCATGGCTATATGCTAGACCATGAAGAGCAGCAGTTTCTTAAGGCCTTCTTTTCTCTTATCTACAACTGACAGCAGTGCCTTTCACTTACTAATATGTTTTTCTTTTAGCACATGTACATTATTTGACAGGAATATGGAAATGTTGGTTGGAAAAATGCAATTTAATTTTATTTTGAACAGTTAGAAGGGCAGGATAGCCACTTAAAGTCAAGGAGTAAAAATCCACAAGAGAAGAAAGATATATGGCTTTGATTTCACCCTCTAATTAGTTGCATTGCCGAAGCCCAGAGCTGTATACCATGAAAGAAGACTTAAAATTGATTGTGTGATGACAGTTATGTAGCCATTACTCATTTATCCCAAAGCAGCAAACTTATGTTCTGCAACAGCTTTTTCTAATATAATTTTTTTTATTATTTTTCTCTGTATTTTAAAATGAAATAAATACAATGGCAGTAAGTTCCAAAATATAAAAACTTTACAGACATATTTTCTTCTGCCTTGAGAAAGGATGCAGATGTTCTTTCTGCAATAGTTCCCTAATGCAGCTCTGCTCACAATTTGTCAATGAAAAATAATAAAACCTAAATCTGTACTCATTGTTTAAAAAATTATGTGAAACGTTAAAAAAAAATTAAAAATTAAATGAGGATGATTCATTCTGAAAATAATTGTTAGTTTGAAACCAAAAAAAAGTTAGTTTGAATTATCTTTTTGTAGATTAAGTTTATTGAGAATTTTCTTACTAATGAAAACTAAATCCAAAGTAACTCAGTTGTCTGCAGACATACACATTCTGTGGGTTAAAGGAAATATTTCAGGCTGCTAACAAGCTCTTCAGAATCTTAATGGACTCTCATCATATCCATGATTCTATGATACCTAAAAAAAAGTTGCCTGAAAAACCCATTTAAAGGGAATTAGGTCAGCCTTCAAAAATTAGAGTATAGCAAAGTGTAAGCAAAGAGGAATAGGAGTAACATAATATCATTCTTATGTACACTGGCCCATTATGGTGCTTGGCTATCTGGGCACTTCTACACTTTTCAGGAAGCAGTTCATGAGGCAAAGGTGATTTCTAACCAAAGAAAACCACACAGGCAATTTAGCTGAACTAGTCTTTGCTTTAATATATTCCTCTCTCATTGCATGAGCCATATGTAGTAGGCACACCAAGAGGGAATTAAAAATAACAAAAAAGTAAAAAGAAACAGAAAAAGGAAAAACAGAAAGCAAATAAGATTCCTTCCAGATTGACTCAACACTGAATGATATTTTATAAAGTTTCTCTTTTGTCGTATTTCTTACAGGTGTTTGATCAAAATGTTTGGATGTATCAGCTTTTTTTTTTTTTCTCTTTTCATAATTTCTTTTTTTCCCTTCATGTTTCACACTGTATTTCCTTAATATGTGCTGTAAAAATACAATCGTGTTTTTGACAGCAAAATCAATTCTACAAGATAGAAAGGAGAGGAGAATCACACCACATCAGGAAAGAATAAAGCATTTATATGAAATGCCACACAGGCAAGGGAATTTGCTTTGAGGCCTTCTCAAAGCAGGGAGATGGAATTCTCTCTCCATGGCTGCAGCTTCCTAAGGGCAGGGCAGGACAGGGCTGGGTGAGCCATGGGCTGGAGCTCCAGGTGCTCTTGACCCCAAAAGAAGCTTGGAACAGCCACTGTCCTAATGCAAACACCTTGGCTGTGCATTTGTGGCTCACCATCATGAATCTGAGCCTAGCAGCAGCACCCTGCAAAGGAATTAAAGAACGTCTTGAATGGTAAATAAATGTAAGAAAAAAGTGCTTATGTGAATGTCTAAAACACATACAGTATCCATACAGTATCTGATATAATGTTGAGTAAATCCCTTTAATACTGTCTCATAAGAAACACATTACATAGTCACACACAGCATTAATTTAGGAATGAATTCTGAATGAGAAATCATATTCCTCTAAAATCTGTAAAGCTGCAAAAGTTCCAAGGATTAGGTTTACAATTTAATCTATTTACAGCTCTGTTAAAATGTACACCCATTTGAATTTGTCTGATGGAAATACTGAGCATGACTCACTAGTTCCATAATTTGTATTTTATTAAACCCTGTCAAAATACGATTTATGGCTAAACCAAGACAGCCTTAAGACATGAAAGCAGAAATCTTTTGTAGGTGGTATATGACAGATGTTAGTCTGAGTTTGCTTCTCATGTTCACAATGCATAATTTGCATGAGAATAAGCACCCTGACATCAGCTAATTGATATGTGCCTCTAAGTGTCACATCAAACCTCTCTACAGCAGGGCAAACACCTTCAATGGTGCAGGTGCCATCCAAAAGTAGCATTCCAAATGCACAGCCATGCTATAACTTATCACCAGTGTCAGCCCCCTGCTGAGGGAGCTTTAAATTCAAGGCATCCCTTCTATTCTTCACAGCCCTTAGAAGAACTATACTGATCTAAACATGAACTAAACATTTCACACTATTCCTGAGCACCTGAGCAGGGTTTGCTAACATAGAGAAGATAAGAATAGTAGAACCCAGTCTGAAAATAGAGAGGGTAGGTTCTCCCAGGCTTGGGTATTATTTGGTAAGGATGAAAAGGGTTTTCTGACTGTTCAGGGAATCAGTCATCTCTAAATTATACAATGAATGGGAGTCCAATTTTAATTACTGGTACTCTATCTATACAGCATTTGAACCTTCCTACAGGCTGCCTTCTAAAAGTGGGTTTCTGAAATAATTCTCTCTGTAAGTGCTGCAAGGATCCAATTAGAGGAAATCGCTTCATTTCTGACTCCTTTTGATCGGTCTTTGGTAGTGGCCCATTTTGGAATCCCTCAGGAGCTTTCAACTTCATTGACAGTGCAGAAATAATGCCTCGGCAGGATGTCACTTGGTGCTCAGAGCTCTGATACACCCTCTATTCAGGCACCTGTACTAGACATTATCAGGCCACAGCAAGAGTCTTTTGGTAACAGCAATAAAGGCAGCCAAAAAAATAGGAGTATTGGAATTGTTAAGCACTTTCCAAAGCTTCAGTTTCTCAAAGAAGAAACAGCTGACTCCTGTCTTCAGAGAATTACGGTGTCTTGCTGAAATCAATAGAAAGCTCTAGTTTTTAACTTTTTGTATGTTAGGAGATTCCAAGAAGTGTTCATGATATAGCATAGATACAATTCACCTTTAAAAGGAACTTACAGACTAAGCACATCACTTTGTAGAAGAATGGGATTTGTGTCATTATGTTGTAGAGGAGTGAGGAGAATTCTGGTTTTCTTTTGGCCATTAGGCAAACGGTGGGAATAACCCAAGTACTTTTATATTCAGATGGAACATATCAATACCATATGCAGTAAGACATCCTGCTCTGTTCACAGAATCATATTTCCTACATTTTCACTGTGTAGTTTTTTCTGTCTTCTGAAAGGCTCTAGTAATAAAAAGGTTGGGAGAACTTAGAGATTTCAGCAGTCATGTGGGTTTCAAATGAACAATACTGGGCTAACTATAGCAGTTCACAAATCAGAAGAATTCCAAAACTTCTCCCTATAGACTGCTGTTTTCTTCTTCCATCAGCTGATGAGACACCACTGGCAGGATATTAAACACCTGCCAGCTTGGATATAACACCTTGGCTGCAGCCTCAGTGTTGCATCTATCTGAGATTATTTAGTGTTTTTAAAGAAAGAGACAGAACATTTGAAAAGTCCCTTCCTCTGGGAAAAAAAAAACAGAAAAACAAAAATCAAAATCAGTTGCATGTGGCAAAAATCACCTCAGAATATGCCTTTGAAGATAAGAACTGTCTAAGAAATTATACTGTCAGAAGCGAACGTGTTTTTGGAGTTTCATCTTGTGGAAAGGTAGGTTTTAAATCATAGCATAATTATTTTTTCACTTGTCCTTTTTTCCACTGACAAACCAAACCAAAAATCTTGTTATTTGAAAAGTTTGGCAAGACTCTATAGGGCCATAGTACTTCAACAAAAAAAAATGCATTTTTCAACAGTGTTTTCCTTTAGTTTTCTCAAAGTGTGAATGCTATACTATGTAAATTTGTCAGGTGTTTGTGAAATGTTCGTATTTAACTGCTTCCTTTTTGGAAATGAATATATTATCTTTACCATTGATAGTAATTTCACTTTAAGAGTGTTTTAGTCCCAATGGGAATGAAAGAACATGCTGGTCAGATGAGTTAGTGTTGTCAATATTAAAGTAACTGGCTTTACTGGAGAAAACTCCTTTAGGATTAATTACAGTAATAAAATAAAAAGGCTAACACTTCTGTAAGTTCTTACATTTTCAGTGCCTTTGATACCTAACATACATGTGAATTAATGATCATCCATTTGGATGTTATAGCAATTTACATTAGCTTGAGTATATGAGTATATTACAGTTAAGATTTTAAAGTAGCACTTCTACAATGAAACTTACTTGTTGGGAAAATAAAGCCCTAAAATATAATTTGAAGATGCTTTTAGGAAAAAACAAACAAACAAAAAACAAACCAGAAAATTTAGAATAAATTATTGAGTCAAACCCATTCCAAGTAAGTCTGTGCTAACTTATCCAGCATTGCTAAAAATTGCCCTTTAACATCTCAGTCTTTCTTTGTGTCCTAGTGGTAATCTAGTGTTCAATGCCAGCCTCTGTTAAAAACAAATTTAACTTGATGAGTCACATACTCGTTAAATGTTGGTGTTAAATGCATCTACCAAGATAATATAAATGGTCACTTCAGCTACTTGCTGAATTTTTAAATAGCTTGTCCCAATTCTTCCTTGATTTATGTTGGTATAAATCAAGAATAATAATACAGAGGTGTAAAAATTGCTTAAATGAGATTGTCATCAAGGTAATGATGCTTTAAGAGGCTACCTAGAACAGAGGCTAGACAGTGTTAAAGGAATAAAGTAGGTATTTATTAAAAAAGTCTCTCTTGCAGCAGTTATTTTTTTCTCAGCTCACAGACCAATGTGTTTTCTGAAACATTCTTTCCCTAGTGTCATTTTTTAACAAGAGCTGAACTATTTCAGCCATGTCTTCCTCCAAGAATTCACAGATATCTAGCCTAAAAAGTTGAGTTTGAATTGCTGAATTTGACAAGTGTACAATGAATGAGAACAGGCTCTCATGGAGAAACATTGTAAAACAATTCTCTAGCTGAAGCTGCTGGTTTGGCCTAATGTAGTATTTTGGTGTATTGTGAGGCTTCTAATTTCACACATTTCGTAGAACGGGTTCATGCAACTAATTAGAGTGTACTGGATGCCCTCTATCATCATGAAATCAATTCTCACTGCTTTCATAACATCTGTGGTATTTAATTCAGTCTTAAATAATTATTTTCAACCATGGTTAACCCTTGCTACCTCTGCATCTTTATTTCCTACCTTCCTCTGAAACCTCCATGTGCTACAGCAAAAGCAGCTGGTCTCAACCTGCTCTTACACTGAGCTTCATTTCACACTAAGAGTGTTGCTCCACCTTTATTTTATCATCCTAGGCTCTGAAAGGCTCCCAATAGACAGAAAAAATCCCAGCAATGCAATGGAAGGAAGTAGCTCCTTAACAGCAATCTAAATGCCTTCAGAAGACACTTCTTGTCTGCAGCCCAGCATGAGGTTTTAGAGATTTCTGGCAATTAAAACAATGCTATTAAGGGCCCTGTCAGATAAAGTTTGCCATGTCTTTGCTATCTGGGGCCTCATTACTTGTGTTGTTCCAAGTTGATTACACTGTCTGCTTTGAAGAGTGGGAAGCCCCAGCTTGCAATTACTTATCTACATTACTTATCAGGTTGAAGCCTGATAACTCTTCTTTAATACCACAGTCACCATCAGATCAAGCTTTTAAAGATTTATAGTTTTCAGATTTGCATTTTTTTTTCACTCTTGTTAAAGACATCATAATGTTTTTCTTATTTCTTTTCCCTGTCTCCCCCAAAAACTACAGCTAACATATGTTCAGTTAATGTTCTGCCACATGATGAAGGCATCCCCCCTACCTGAAGCTCCCCAGTGAGTAGTTAAGCACTGGTAGCTTTCTTTTCTTGCTCACCTGTATCAACGATGGACTAGAACAGCCCTAAGATTTTACTTCAGTTTCTTTACATGTGGTCTATAAGGCTGAGGAGCCAGCAACATGTATTCCTAGCAATAGAGCAGGGGAAAGGGTTTGCTGATGGAGTAGTAAAAATGTCCAGGTAGTAAATACGTTTATTTATTCCATTTCTGGTATATGTGCCATGAAGAGATACAGTATCACAAAATGGCAAATTTGATTGTTGGCCAAAGACAAATAAAGATTTTACTAATGTAGTCTTGAAAAAAGAAAATAATGTGAGCTACTGATTGCTATTGCATCCATCTTTTAAAAAAGGCTGCTGTTTTCAGTTCTGAAGGACTCCTGTTAAATCTCTGTAGTGACAGGTGACATTAATGGAGCCACTCAATTCATGCAAAACAGCTGCCTACATTCTTTTTAAGGACTCATCCTTTTTTACCATTTACAACATCTTTTAGAAACACATTTTTTGATGTTTGTTTGTTGCTTGCTTGTCTGTTTTTACTTAAGTGGACAAAACAGCTTATGACCTGAAAAGAAATTTTTGTGTATTACTGAGAAAGATACTGATTTTGTCCATGTTAAAGATTAAAGGACTACAATCTAAAACTCTTATTCACGGGTATAGTAATATACCCTTTGGCAAGTAATTTGAGAAAAAACAGTTGTTTTAACTTCTGGACGAATCACCAGACTGGTTTTAAACCTCTGCTTTGTCACAGAGGCTTCTTGCTTCCTAGCTGAAAATGAGTATACTATTTTTTTTTCCTCGTTTTCAACATTCTATTTCTTCAATCAGTCAAGACTTTTTAATTATTTCTAAGAGTAACTGTTATCAAGACAGGAATATTTTTAAGTTTTTTAGGCACTGCTACAATATCACTGATGTGAATAATTAAAATAAACAACAACTTTTCTCTGGTAGTGTTGCATTTCAAATGTATTATTTGTATTTTTGCTATCACAGGACAGACTACTGTCCTGTAGTACTGAGAACTGAAATTCTGCACCAAATGTACAATATTGCAAATGCTACACAGGCCAACTGAACACAAGCATCTGAAATTCATCAGAAAACCATTCAGCCGTGGTTTTTGTTTTCGAGGAAGAACGATACATTGGAACAGTTCTGTAATTTCATCCACCTCTTAAGTGTAACCTAGTTTAAAATTTATTGTGCTGAGAAATATTTATTCAAAGATTCAGTAAAACAATATAGAATGTAAACCATTAAAGCCGCCCTCAGGTTATCTCTTTATATTCTATTAATTATGCACAATGACTCCAGGTTTTATCTGTTTTAGTTTAATTCAAATAAAGGAATGAAATGAATGAGCTATTGAGTTTTATAAGTTTTGAGAGAATAGAAGCAATAAAGTGTATAAACTATGAAAATTGTTTCTCTTCATTTAATGTTTTTTTTTTTATTTCTGTTTGGTTTGCCTTAACAACTTCAACTATTTTTCCGTGTTTTCTAATAGTGATTTAGTTCTCAGTTCTTCAAAAGCCTTGACAAAGGCATCTTTGAAGGAAATTACACTTGTGTTTGTAGCACCCTTCTCTCACCTTGAATCTTGTGCCACTGTCTGCAATGGCCACTGGGCAGTGCTGGGCTGCTGCAGCCCAGACAAACTCCTTCCTGTATTTTGGAGATGATTGTGGCCACAGCAGCTGTTGTTTCTTGCTGAGCTTTCTCTCTGTTGTTTCTTTTGATGCCTCTCAGTAGCTTCTTGCCTGCCTTTTTCCAACTATTCCAGGCTTTACCATGGAAACTTCCCTCTGATTCTGCAGCACTGATGGCCAACAGCTCCTGTCCAGCTTTCCTCAGAGTCTGTCCCAGATTCCCCATTTCTAATTTACAAGTCAGCCCAATGTCTTCCTCAGTAATCAGTCTCCTCTGGCTCCTCTCCCTCCTTTCTGTCTCCTCTGGCTCTTTCCCTTTGTCTGGTGCAGATGTCCTTTGTTGTGCAAACAGCTCTTCTTCTCCACTCCTACACAGCTCACTGCTCCTCCCAGTTGTTTGCCATGGGGAAAAGGCAATGTGGCAATGGCTCTTGCTGTCAGAAGCTTTGTTCCACTATCAACGTTTGGCAAAAAATGTACAGTTTCAACAAAACTGTTGTGAGTCTGATCCAATTTCCACTGAAGTCAGTGGAGGTTTTTGCTCTTACTTTAGTGGGTGCTGGATCAGGCTCTGATATCTGGTGACTAATGCTTTTTTTGTTATATATTTCATAATGCAAATATCCACAGAGGAACATGACCCACAGAAATATAAAATACTTATTTTTCAGTATTCATTCCCAGCTCTCAGCAGTGCAGTCTAAAAAAAAATTGGTTTGAAATGCTTGTCCAAGGAGCTTGTTCATCTCTATTCACCTAGAAGCCTAGAAAAACAAACCCACAGTTTAGAAATCTATTTGGCTAAGGCAACATTTATATTAAAAAAGACTTATTGAATATTTGTTAAAATAGAATATATGTTGTCTTTTACTGCCAGGTTCAAACTGTTTGTTACCTGGGCTCCCTTCTGCTTCCAGTAAAGCTGTCACTTGCAGTACGTGGGCCCATCACTTAGCTGCTGGTAAAATATTTACTGTGCACTGCATCTTAACCTTAGCTGTGCAAGTTTGCATATTTATCATGTTAATCCCTATGCTTGGAATCTGAAATTAGGGTATTATCTTGACCAAAATAAGTAGCAGTTAGAAACATATTGACATTATTTTCTTCCTTCTGCAGGCATATTCCTCATCTAATTTGGTACTTGCACAGTAAAAATTATTAACTATTCAAGATAATACCACCTACTCCCATATATAATATAGATGTTTTTCTCCTTTACTAATCTACTGTATAGAGAGAAACACTTGTCTGCAGTGCAGTAGGGCACAACAGGTGAATATGAATGTAAAATCTACAGCTACTTCAGCAAAATCCTTAATGAAGGTAGAAAAAAAAAATAACCCAGGCTCTCCATACACTTAGCTTTTTCCTCAAATTGGGGATAAAGCTAAGTGTAAAGTTTCTGTTATTGGCAGCTATTATTTTCAAAGAATTAACCTCTACCAAAGATGATTCTGGTCCTCACAGAAAAGAAACAATTATATCTCAATCTTTGTCTACTCAGTTGTCTTCTTGTAAAATTGTACTGCTACCTCTTCTTAAATTGGTACATTAAAAATAAGTGGATAAAGTGCCCACAGTTAAATGCAAGGTGGCATTCAGGATATAATTAATACATTTGTCTACATCGCAGATTTTGGATTATCTGTGTCCAAATCCCCAATAAAAACACAACTAAACAAAGAATAAGTACCAAGAAATAGTGTAGGTCGCATCATTCAGTATTTAGGGTGAAAATAGGATTTGGCAATGTGACAGTATCATGATACATTTTATCATGAAGGTTAACATTCATTGCAAAGCTGGATCATGTTTGGTATTTTATGGGTGCTTGCTCTGTGTTGTGAAAGACCTCTTGATTTTGTGTGGGATTGCTCAGTTGGTAGATCTGAGAGTGAGGCTAAGGAGATTTCATCTTGCCTGTTCCTCACCACACTTCAGGTTCCTGCAGGAAGTGGGAGCTGGCTCTCCCCTGGATGTCCTGGCAGTGGACACCCTGGGTTCCCAGGAGCTCTGTAGCTGCCCATGGTGGATGATGGATGTTTTCCTGCGCATGCCTCAATGGCTTTCTTGCATCAGGGCATAAACATTGCCAGAAACTTTGGGCATTTCAGACTGAAAATTATGTCAAAAGTTACTGAATTTTATTTTTTATGACTATACTATAGTCCATTCTCCTAAAAGACAACATAGAATTTTAAATTTACATATTAACATTGAAATGAAATAAGGAAACTGACAAAATTGTTTAAACAATATATGGAAAATATTCATATGTCTGAAGTATTACAATACTCTTAATGGTGAATTTCACCTTAATACCAGAGTATAAAAAACATTAAACTGTAAGAAGATGAGCCTTTGTTCTCCATATATGCTTTCTTTATCACTATAAATAATAGTTAGCATGTTTTGTGAGCCTTTTTCCTGGGAATAAGATTTGTGTTGTCTAATTTATTATATTGATTACACAATGATGAACTGCTTTGGCCTTTTCAATGTGCTGTTATGGGATTCGTTATCCATTCCAGTTCATTACCTTGAGCTTCTTTGGTTTAAACATGAAAGAAATGGAAAAGCCAGCCAATAAAATGACATAGCTGTGGAAAGGTTAAAGAACTACACAGTGTTCGACTAAAGCTGACAAGCATTGAAGTTTGGATTTCTCATTCTTATGACAAAATGGTAATGGGAAGAGAAAACAGCAGTATCTAATCCATTTTTATGGCAGTGAGTGTAATTAAATTGGAAAGGATATAAAAGCAACCTGTTCTTATTATAATTTATGCATCCTTATCTTATGCCCTTTCCTTGATTCTTCAGTGTAGTCACTATACTGCTGTAACCTATGGACAGAGATTCTTTGGGAAACATGCAAAATGACAAGTACAGAGCAGAGTGTTATAAAGTGGCTTATATATTTCTAAATAGAGTAATATCTACTGATATTAATATTCTAGATGAGAAAAAGAATGGCTTAATGTATAGATAGCAATTTTATGCTTGATTTTCCCCCAAGTGAGCTTATATGTCATATGAATCTTTTGTGAATCATTATTCACAACACTTAATGGGATTGATCTTTACTTTGGAGTGACCAGCGATTGTAGATTTGGGAGTTTCTGTCTTCCATTATCACAGATATTACCTTTTCTTAAGAAAATGAATTATATAAATGATATGAAATAAGGATCAACCATTTTAATCAGCATTTTAATATATAAATGAATCCATCTACTACTGAACTAAAGTAAAATGTACAAGGGACTAAATATTTTACTATAAAAAATTAAATTTTGATTATATTGAGGCTGGGGAATTTTTCCAGCTTTTTCTATAATTTTTCTTTTCTTTTCTTTCTTTTCTTTTCTTTTCTTTTCTTTTCTTTTCTTTTCTTTTCTTTTCTTTTCTTTTCTTTTCTTTTCTTTTCTTTTCTTTTCTTTTCTTTTCTTTTTTCTTTTCTTCTTTTCTTTTCTTTTCTTTTTTCTTTTTTTCTTTTTTTCTTTCCTTTTCTTTCTTTTTCTTTCCTTTTCTTTCCTTTTTTCTATTTCTTTTTGTGTTATTATTGTTGTATTGTTTGTTTTGCTTTAAAAAGGCTATCCAACATAGAAAATGTAAGGTTTTTATTCATTTCAATTTATCGTTGGGATCTATTTATTGGCATAAACTCTCTATTTTCACAGACTAAATTAAGGTCGTGTTTGACAAAGTAATTTCCTGTATCCCTTACTCAGTTCATTCTAAACAATTTTTGAGAGAAAATGACTGACTGGCTACCATTTAAAGCCTCGGCCATGTAAAAATCTGTATAAGCATAGATACAAAAGATTATCCACAATGGGTTAGCTCTGCTACTTGCGTCAACCAGAAATGGAAGCTTCTCTCAGAGCACACAGAATAAGATTTCTGTAGAAGTGTAAGGAATGTCTGTGGCATGAAATGTCAAACAAGAGTGACATTTGAGAATGGCCTTAAATACTGATACAAATGAATTCGCAGAGGTCCTGCTGTTCCTGAAAACATAATATAAAACTGTAGCTTTGCCCCTCTCTTGTGTGGATCACAGTGTTCATGTCAGCCCTATCCTCAGCCTACTGCTGCTGCTCTTGCCCTCACAGTTTATAACAGCTTGGTACAATGCCATATGAGGACCCACCAAGTCAACTGAAAACATTGTAAGAGAAAAACAGTTTCATTTTTATCTGGTATTTAATGTACTTATCTTGTATTTAGTCTTGCAGATCAGTGTTTGGGTTGCAAGCAGTGATATACTAACATTTCTCTGATTTTTTGTTTTCATTTAAAAAGGGATAGTTTCCTTTAGAATTTTCCTATTGGTAAATATTTGTCATGATAAAAAAAACATGTAAGTCTGTGCATATTATTAAGAAAAGTAAACAGATTTTGGATTAATTTTCAAGTTCTGGTCAAAGCTTTTTTCATCTCTGCTGGGGTCATCACTTTAATTTTCATGCTGTGACAATGCTGTATGAATTTGTAAATTTAGCACAAACAGTTTTAGTTTGTAGGGTGTGATGGGCAATAACTATTTTGTCAACAATTTATTTTTTTCCTTCATAAAGGTGGTGGACCTTTGAGAAGGTGATTGATGTTTCCTTCATTTGGATCAGACAGAGCTTTTTGAGAGAGGATGTGCTCCTTGAGTGCTTTTGCAGACAAAAAGGAAGCATATCAGAAAGAAGGGGATATATGAACACACAGTGAGCAAGAAGATGGAGCACACCAGTTTGGGAGACTTTGGAGAAGATCACGATGTATATCTGCAGTTGTACTGTGACAGGATGGAAGGAGGCTTTCTAGAGCCTTTAGAGAAGCTCTGTAGAGTTTGTTGCAATACAGAAAATTGTCAAGGTGGTGATTCGGATCAAATCTAGTAGAAGAGCTCATCTGCAAGGAAGTGGATAGGGAAGTTCCATTGAAAACCCTTTTGGCTGTTTTAGCATAACAGAATAATGAAATTTCCCTCTTAAAATTCCAGCTTGCCCTATAGCAACACTTTTAGAGTGAAATAGTGTAAGTTTGTGCCTCTGTGTCTGATCTAGCCACCCTTTGCCATCTGTAATGGATGCCATGGCAAAATACCTTATTCAGTGTTTACTCTGACACAGGAGAATATCAAAGGAACAATATAGGTAAAAGGAATGTCTTCTTTTTAATCAGTTGTTATTTAGGATAATTTCTCTCCATGTGTAGTCTTCATTTCAAATAAAAAATTAAGTCACTTTTAGTCAGAATAAAACCAGTGTCATAACTGGCACATTTTTTTCTATAGATATGAGAAGGTAGGAAAAATAAACAAAATATAGGCATTTTTCCTTTTAAATCCATGCCTAAACTACCACAGCAGCTATTAAATCTGGGATATATGGAGGATTAAAAGAACTGAATTCTTCTCCTTAGATTATTATTACATTCTTTCATGGCTCTGGAAATACACAGGAAGGAAAAACTTGCCAGGCCTCCTTTGTATTGGCTTGCTGAATCTCAACATATCTAAATCTCTCTCTAAAAGTGGTAGAATTGAAAACTAGCCTGAATATTATAAAGGGTTTGGTTATATTCAGTATAAGATTGAAAGCCATCTAGTACTCCCAGATCAGTATCAACTCAGCAAAAGATTTTCTAGGGTATAGTAGCAAAAACACATCAACATCAAAACTTGTTATGTAATGACATCACTTTTTTGCTTATATAAAAAATAAGGTTACCATAAATCATCTATACAAAAAAGGTAAACTTTGATTAAGTAATAGGGACAAGGAAAGATCAGTTTTTACTAACTTTTTTGCTTTTCTTTTTATTACTAATAACTGGTGATTTGCATGTGTATGTCACTGATGTCTGTTATTGGCTTGTGGGGGTTCTGCTTCTTGGTTTTACTGGTAACAGCTGATGCTGTGGCACAGGACAGGTGGAATGAGGTTTTAAATAGATGGCATTCACTGGCATATAGAAACTTCTTAACTATAATTGTTTTCCCTTATTTTTTAACATGGTGTAAATGAAGGCTCAGGTAAAAGGCTGACTGCAACTCTTAACATAGCATTTTGTCCTCTTTTGAAACTCATATTTTTCCACTGTGCCCCTGCACAAGAAATTTAGAAGATTGTGCTCCTAAAAACAAGTGCCCAAAACCAGCAAGTTGCATATGAGTTGAACTGGACAGACAAAGATTCTCAGTCTAAAACTCCCTGGGGCCTGCATGCATTAGGAAGATATCTTTACCTGAGAACCATAACTCAGAGTCCTTTCCTGGACTCCTGATTTTTGCATGAGTTCTCAAGCTGTTGGTGGGCTACTCTGTTAAAGGGGACTCTAGCTGTTTCCAGTACCAACATTATTTCAAATTAAGTATTGACTAATGTGCTTTGCATGCAACCTGATCTGACTACATCAAGGTGAGACATTGCAATGATGCCAGCACTTGGGATTGTGTGAAAAAGAATAGAAACAACTCTTTTTCTTCCTTAGGTATATGTGTACTTATGGTGTCTTCAGAGTAAGCTAAAAGAGATATGGAGGCTCAGTTTTGGATGAGTTTATTTCTATTCTTTTGCTCTTTGGTTTTTTTGTTTTTTCAATTTTGTCTTAAATCTCAATTTTCATTTGGAGTGATAGAAGTGATAATATTGGCTGTTTGAAAAATGTGTTGTTCTGTGATCACATTTCCTTGAAAACAACAAACTACAAAAATAAGGCTGTTACCCCTGCATGGTAAAAAAATAAATTACAAATTGACATAGTAATGACGTTTCTCATAGAGTTATTCTGGTGTTAAACTACTGTATTTGAAATAAAAGCAATAGTTATGAGGTTTTCAGATACATTATCAGCCACATGCAAATGGCTACATTTTCAAAATACAGTAAAATATGCAAGAGCTAAATATTTGTTACTGGATTCAATCAGCTGAAGAGATTTATAATGTGACTTATGAGGATAAAAATATTTCCAGTTAGGCAGAAGTTATAGCTCATCTTGCCCTCTAATGTGTTAACAAATGGACAGTTAAATAGAAAAAATTTAAATGCTATATATTCGTTTTTGCTACCTTTTACCTTTGGCTTCATGAATTTGCAGAGTTTTTGAGTTATATTTAACACCCACGGAAGACAAAGTCAGACTTTCCCTTCACTTTAAAAGTAGGAGGACTTGTTTATTCATCATTTTAGTAAAACCCAGTGATTTTCCTGTCACCTTTGTAGCACCAGTGATCCTAGATTTTTCTAAGAGACATTTCAAAAGATATAAAATGATGGAAGACTTTTGAAAGCAAAATGTATGTTGCAAAGTCTTAAAAAGCTATTTAGGAAATCATGAGTTTTTATAAATAGGCAAGAAACTACAGGGTTACTTATACAGAGAATATGGTGTAATTTCCAAACCACTGCTTTCACTGCCAATGAAACTGACTAGTAAGAGAATAGATTTAGAAGTAGCAATCATATCTAGCAGTAAAACAGATTTCAGAAATCTGTATCCTTGAGATGATTTACATGTACTCTAAAATTACTTGGAGGTGAGACCACATCTCTGCTGATTCTGAAGTGCCGCAGCACAATGCAGTCATTGGTGCCTGAAACTTTATACCATTTTACAGTATGATTACTACTGGTAATATCTACTAATTGTTCTAAAAGAAAAAAAAAATGGGTAGAACAAAAATTCTTCATTCCATCTGAAATGGATTGAGACAGCATAAAGACATCTGTATCAGCATGGTTATATACCCAGTGAAAACAAAACAGAGAAACTGCTACTGGAACTTTATAGGACTTTTATAGATTTTACTTGTTTTGACATCAGATGATCTGTCATACTTTAAATATATTTTTTACAAATGTAAATATGTGATGGGTTGTGTCTGCTCAGGTTAAACTCTTCTTGAAGCTTTGGAATGAATCAAATATGATTCGCAAAGTTATAGTTTTACAGACTGAAATATGACATCCAGGTGTCTATAGGGTTTTATTTTGTTCTGTCAATAAGTCAGGAAACATGGATTAACACGATGAAAAAAAAAAAAGAAAAAAATCAGGATGATTTAAATGTACTGATGTAATGTTTTTTTCTAATGTGCGGTTAAAGAAGGGGTTGTGTCATGATGTACAAGCTGCTGAAATTATCACAGGGAAAATTACCTTCCAATCACTTGATTCCAGATCAGATATTAGAGGATTACACTAACCTGTGGATTGTCTCAGTGGCGTCTCTTTCAGATGCAGATCAGCAGATGCCTTAATTTCCGTCACTGCTTTTACTGAGTATAGCAGCTCAGCTGAGTTACACTGAGGATTTTTTTGCTGTGTGGTTTTAAAATGGATTTCTTGCTCCATCAGAAAGCGTCTGATCATTCTAGTTTTTTTTGTTTGGTTGGTTTGTTTTGGTTTAATTATTATTTTTTTATTACTGCTAAACCAATGGCTGCATTTGCTAAAATTAGAACTAAGGAGAGGAAATTAATTTAACTAGAGCGGTGAACATGGTTATGCTGTTAAAGATAGTCAGCATGAGTAGCAAGCATTAAAAAGTATCTTGAGAGAAGTTTGTCAACCAAAACTTTGATTTGGTACAGTGACCCTTTTTATGATACACCATTGTCCAGATTCATTTTATCATGTATCAGCTCTATTGTATTAGCCAGGAAGATGTGACAATAAAGGCTGAGCAAGTCTGTGCTTAGGAAGTAAAATCTGTTATTAAACAGAAGAAGGAAGGGAAAATATTATCAATATAACAAGAATAGCAGCCTTGGTTTCACTTTCTGAGTCCTGATTCTAGAACAGTCAATGTAAAAAGGAACAGGAACAAGCTTTCTGAAGTCTTGCTTATACTGAGATCTTGACACATGGGTTCCACCCTGCTGATTCTCAGTCAGCAGCCAGAACATCTGTTTGCTGTCCCTGTCTTGTTTTGTACAGGGAACACTGGTTGGACTGGATGCCTTGAGCTAGGTACCCACACCACAGTTCAGATCACCGTGCTCTGAGGAAGGATGTGGGGAAACTTCATCTTTTTGCATAATAGCATAAAGGGTGAATTCTTGCTCAAGAAAGGGAGGGGATTTTCCTGCCCCACTCTCTTCCCCAACAGTCTGAGCACACATTTCATGAGCAATGCTCTCATGTTTAGGTTCATATTCCCAGGACTGTACAAAACTGGGCCCAGTTATTGTCTACAATACACAATGTCTGTATGTATTGCAAAAAGTAAGGTATAAAACACTACTTGTACCAATCTTTTCCCTGGTCTGCCTTAGAACTCATCATTAGATGGTATTCCCTCTTCAACAGTCACAAAGTATATGTGGGGCTAGGGCTCTCTTCTGTAAGTTCTCAGGCTGAGTGGAGGAGAACAGTGAGCCCAAAGCTTCTGCTTCTTAGTTGAAATCAGCAAAACAAAGTCAATTATAAAAGATAGTGACTAATAGGATGGAAAAAAAAGTCCCCAGCACCCACACTTATCCCTTTGCAAAGGGTCACAGTTACCTCCACCTGCCTGGGGGTCTAGCTTCTGGCAGGATGCTCAGTGTTGTTTGTTGGTTTGTCAGACAGAGCCTCCTTTAGGTGTCCTTACAGTGCCCTCCGGAGGTGCTCAGAGCCACCTACAAGTGGCGTTTTTAGGGAACTTGTGACCACAGAGCTGTCCTCAAACTAGTGAAGCTCAGGTAAACCCTAATGCCCACCCACTATAAACCATAGTAACTAGGGACTTTTGTTAAAGCCATATGGAGTCAGGAATATTCACAGGAAAAAGAAGAAGGATAGCTATAAAAAGATGAAAACTCTTCTCCCAAGTCTCAGCATTGGAAGTAGAAGAGAGGTGGAGTGATGAGGAGTGTGAAGATAAGTGAAAATGGGAGTAGAAGGAGATGAAAGAAGAGAGATGAATGATATAGATGATGCTGGTGAAGAATGAGCAGTGGGAAGCAGGGATTGGAAGAGTCTTTCTCATTATTCACATTCAACCAGGTCATTAACATGCTACCATCCTACAGGTGTAAGGACACTTGCTGATGAATGTTTTCAATATAGATCAGTAGTTTGATTTACTCTACAGATGTCTTGTATTTTTCAATTTGCTAATATTTAGCTATATTAAATAGTTCAGTGTCTTCTCTTGTAAGGTAAAACTAACTCTTAATGAAAGCAATAGTTCTAATTAAATGATCTGTCCTACGATTTGCCACTGTTGTGATTCATTCTCCACAGTGATCAATCTTGGTAGCCAAATCAAACAAACAAGAAAAAATAGTAAGTACTAGGTTGAAATTACTTTGAATTTAATCACTGCATAATGTTTCCCAGATGAGACTGTGCATTCTCATAAATGTCTGCAGTTTATTTGTTAACCATGGCATGGTTTGTCCATCTTTCTTAAAGTGAAAGTATAGCATTTTTCATGCAGGCAAAATCATCTAACAAAAACAACTGAAATGCCACTCAGCTTCTCCAGACCAGGATAGGGATCTGAGTATTTTATTTCTTCACTCTAATTATGCTCATATCAGATTTGTCAAGGGAAACTGAAGAACTAAGAAATGATTTAGTGTGAAAAGAAAAAAGTGATGATGATTCCAAATGAAGTAAATGGAAGCTAGGGACACCATCTGCACTGAAGATGATGAGATTTAGATGCCCACTTCTCTTCAGTTTTTGAACGCCTTTGTCTAAACCCATTCTTTTTCTGTCTTTCCAAAGACAGTTTATCAAACAATTTGACAAATTGTAAAGTAGTCAGGTTACTTTACTATTGTAAAAGTAATACATTACATTTAATAGCAATGTAATACATTACATTGTATTACATTTACAATAGTAAAGATATACATTATATTACTATTGTAAAGTAATCAAGTTACACTACAAAGCTTTGTAAAGTAATCAAGTTGGTGCCACCCTGCAGATTACAAGAGGTCTATGGTAATTTTTGCCTCTATAATGATCTTGAGTTTTCTAATGTACTTTCACGAGCAGTGGTGGGATATATGTGTGGGTGGTTAGGGTTTTTTGTTGGTTATTGGGGTATGTTTTTTGCTTTAGGAAGCCTGTTTTAATGTTTCATATATCTAACAGCTGCCTTAAAAACAATGGACAGGTTTTTTTCCTATCTAGAGTAATAGCCAATATGATTGATTCATTTAAATTGTAAATTCAGAACATTTGGTAATCCACTTAGCTGAGTGAAGCACTAACTCTGTCATTTTTCCTGCCGCATGTAAAGCTTGCAAAAGTTCCTCCACCACAGCACACAGTTGCCTGTGATTTCTTTTTCTTATTTTGCCATTGCTTCATAATTCTTCAGTAAAGTGAGTTTCAGCTTACACCAGAAGGAAGTAAAAGAAAGGCCCCTTCCAGTATCCTTAGGGAAGGCAAAGTGTATTTGCAGAGAAAATACATAGAGTAGCAGCCGCAATAATGTGTTTACTTTGCTGTCTTCTCACAAACACTTTCATAAATGCATTTGAAAAGGAAGGGATTGCTATGGGCAAATAAACTTCTATCAAGTTCAAGTGTCTGGAAAAGTTCATGCTTTTTCCTTGAGCTCTCTGTTTTGTAAGCTTTCCTAGTACAGAGCAGAGTGAGCATGAGCTTCAAGGTGCTAAATAGACAGCAGGAAAGAGCACAGGCTTCAACAGAGAAATTAATTGGAAATTCCTGCCCCTGACTATCATTCAGAGAGAAGGAAATGTGGCTTAGACTCACACTTATTCTCTTAGGGGAAAGAAGTCATTTCTGGAAAGCAAAGTTCAACAGCAGATGAACTCACACAAATGAAGGAAATTGCTGTCTTCTGCCTCCCTGGCTGTTCCTGCTAAGGGAAAACATACATTTCCCATAATCAAGCTCTCAAGTTTTTTCTTTATCTTGATAAAAATGTTTGCCCATCTTCTTCCTATTAGTAGTTTCTCAGACCATTGCTTTTCTTTTCTGTCAGTCAATTCTGAGACTGAGAAAACTGTCTCTGTGGCAGCTGCTGGAATAGTTTGGATTGAAAAGTAATATCCTGAATAATAATCATATATTTTAGCTGCGTTTTAATAGGATTTAGAAGGTGGAACCAGGAGAGCTACCATCACATGAATCAACATATATTGTGCAGGCTAGGGAAGCCCATAGACTGCAGCATGTAGGCTCTTTACCTAAAGGGCTTTTTTTGGCAGGGAATGGTGATCAAAGGGCTGTGGGGACATTTTGGCAGAGCTTTTGGAATGGCTGGTGGACAGGCATGCACCTCGAGGAGGAACACAGAAGCTTTCTTTGTGAACTGCTAGGAATGCTGTAGCTACATTTTCTAAAAACAGGTTTTGGAGGATGTAGCGCAGCTGCTGATGTAGAACAGAGGATGGAGAAGGCTGAATCACAGCCCCCTCTCTTCCCTGCTCTCACAGGGGGACAGAGCTGTGATTTAGCCTGATCCCTAATGGGCCCCCCTGAAAGAGGGAGAAAGTATATTCTACCTTTGTCACCATTTATATAGAGTAGCCACTAAAAAAATACAAATATAAAACAGAGAGGAAACACCATTATGTATTTTCTAGCATGTTCTACATATTGAATTAAGGACCCTTTGGAAGAAAATAAACAACTCCACAAATGAAATAGTATATATGACAGAGTTATGGAAAGAACATGATATTTCTTTTTTTTTTTTAAATCACATTGTTGAACATTATTTTTATTGCAGTTTCAAACAAACTAAAAAGTATTCCTGAAATAGACATCTACTAAATTTGCTGCAGATGTACATGGCATTTAAATTCTGTAAGACTGAAATGTCCCTACTTTAAATTCAAGGGAAAAACCTTGTATATTGGAATGAAATTTTATTTTTAAGTTGATCAATCAGATGCTTTGACATTAGTGAGCTCCTTTTCCTTCAGAAAAGTGTAGACAAACGGGATTGAATGTTAAAGGGTTTTGATTTTGGCAGAACTGTATTTTTGGTTAGAGAACACCTTACCTGAAGTTATTCTGGCAGTCTGGAATGGTGTCACTTGCATAAATACAGTTCACTAACTAAACTACTCACTCGAGTAAACAGACTGTTGGCATTAGTATGTAGTTCTTCCCTCTAGAGGAGAAAACCTTTCATTATGTTTGCAGTATTTTACGGCAGTGGAAGGACACGAATGTTCAGACTACCAAGATCCAGAGAAAAATGTGTCTTGTAGTGACTTATAGACAGTTTTGCATAGGCATTTTTTTCTGGTTCCTGCTTTTCTGCTCTGCTAAAACCTAGTCATGCTTGCCATCCTTATTTGTGTTTATCCATCCCTGTTGCCTCCTGCAGCTTTCCTGCTAAGACATCATATATATACACTCATATATATTTCCTGCTAAGGCATATATAAATACTCATTCTTTACAGCTCTGAATTTCTAATTAAGCAGTGATGTACCAGCAGACAGTGATATCCACAGTCTCAATTCCCTTGATGAGAGACAAAGGAGAAAGAAGAACAAACAGTCCATTTGGCCACCAAAGTGCAGTGTGCTCTTTGCAGAGAAAACAGTCATTCCCATTTGCTGTTAAATGAACATATTTATGTTTCTTTGGTGTTTACAAGCTGAAATGTAGGTATTGGTATCGTGATCTCACCATGTTTGGATTGCTTTTCCCAAAGGATGGCAAAAAGTATGTGGCTGCTCACATTTCTCTCTTGGCTGGAAAGCTTGGGCTACTGATAAAATAGGACTCACATTTTGAAAATTACTTAGTTTTTCTTATGTTTCTCCTGAGGAGCAGAGAAAGTGCTTAGTATGGGACAAATACTGTTTTGTAAAGATCTGAATGAAAGGACAAAAATTTAAAAACAAAGTGGAAACTGGTGTTAAACAAAAACAGTGACGATTTACTAGCTCCATTATTACTCAGTAACTCGAAGTTTTTATGGCCTCACTTTGCAAAGGCCACATATAGAAAATCTGCAGTCTCCCCCAAGCTCTGTATTGTTGTTGGGCCATTTACTCACTAAGATGACATCATTCAGGTCACAATTAGCCAGTAACAAAACAAGGCTGGGCAAATTATCCTTTATATTCAGTGGAATGCAGATGGGGGAAATAATTATTCATGTATATCCCCTTTTGTGAACAGCTTCCTTGTGCTCTGGGATGTCACACTGTAAATTAGTCACTTGCAATCTGTCATTTCTGACCCACAATGGTAAAATCACTGTCCTGCTAAACGATTTGCACAGCGCTTGAAAACTCTTGTGCTACTATTGACTACATGAGTCACATTTGCAACTGATTGCTTAATCAATCTGCACCTTGGATCCTGGGTGCTGTTCTTATTCTGCTTGAACAAAGAAGCTGAGTAGCTTAGCTAAAGCTGATGTGCATGGCCTTCTGTAGAAAATGATTTCTGAGGTTTCTGGCCTCTAATCATCATCTTCAAAAAGACCAGAAAGCCAAAAGGCCTATCTGCCTGTTTTGTGATATATTTCTCTACTTATATGGGATTCTTCTTCCACTTAAATGCCATTAGGTTTTTTTCCTGAGCAATGTATCTCATCAGAAAAGGGTTTAGTGTACCAAAAGATATTTCTTAAAGGATAACTGTGGAAGTTCAAATTGTGAAATTACTTAGGCTCATATTAGATAAAGCTAAATTATTCTACCTTCACAAGTAGCTGTGTCTACCCTTTGTACAATACCTAAACTTGATTATTCTCTGCAAGTAATTTAGCAAGAATTTAATTCTCTATATGATCTATTAAAAAAAATGTGAAAATAAATATCTTTTGCACATAAAGGCAGTAACTGAGTGTGCATTGGTGACAGACACTATAGGTCAGAGGAAAGAAATGAGTAGTTTTAAAATGCTGCAAATGAAGAAATTCTCTTCAGCAAGGACTTCCAACAGGTCCTTCCTGAGGGAAAAGGTTGGGAGCTGACTACAGGTGGCTTTAGGCAATTAATATATTCCCATTATCAGGTTATTTCATCACCCTGGACTTATATTGCAGGAGTGTTTGTGAGTGAAGAAGTACCGCTAAGGTTATCAAATTGTAACAAAGCATATGGGTGCTTTAAAACCATGAGAAAATGGCTGTGCCCGCTGTGTTAGAGGGAAGCAGACAGGTGTAAAGCATTATTCAATGTTTTAAATAGATTCAGCCTAGTAGGAGCAGAAATGGACTTTGCTGGAAGAAACTGAAGAAGTGTAGGAAGTAAGATTATTTTTCTGAGAACCAGCACCTTCTAACCGTCTGCCTGCTAATTTTCGAGATGAGAGAAGTGTAACTTTCTTTAAAAAGAACTCGTGAAATATCAGTTAAAAAACCAAACTTTGTTCTGCTAGTCCTGTAGCTATCTGGTTTATCCCACATTTGCCTTAAAAATCTTGTATTAAATCTTAATAACAAATAATAATAATAATAAAAAAAACCCTAATTAATCTGTTATTGAAAGAGAAAGAAGGGAGAGATTCTCTGCCGAAGAGCAGGTGTGTGCTTAAGGGCTTGGG
>QUSF01000002.1:9614731-9666627 GCA_003676055.1 Chloebia gouldiae | reverse complement strand
TGTTCTGCACAGGAAAGCAGAGACTGAAACAGTTAAATCATTATTTGATAAGAAAAGGAAGCGCAAGAAGTGCAAAGGAAGACAGACTTAAACTCCATCTATAAATCTAATGGGCCTTGGGCAGGAAGGGCTGGACGCTTCAGCCCTGCATATGCTGAATTGCTGGCAGAGGCCAGTGGCAGACCTGGGGCACAATGAAAGACAAAGACTAAAATTTTCATAAGTCCTTTGCTTTACATCATACAAGTTCATTGGCTGATGTTTGCTGCCACTTTGCAACCTACAATATAAAAATTCCTATAATCTGGCTTATGGCACTAAATTTAAGAAATTGAATGAATGAGAGAAACGGTATCAAACCATAGAAGTCTATTATCAGGTGAAAAAATTGCTCCTTTGTCATAGTGATACTGGCTTTATTCTTTTGCATTTCTTAGATTGAATCTAATTGTAAAGAGGACAAGAATGCCTATTAGAAATACCTTAGCTAGCTCTAAGTACTTTCTCAATCCTTGCCACATTAGCGGGACAGTGGATACCACAACATTTAGAAACATATTCCAATAGATAAATGTGTGAATGTACATCATAAGAGGAGGTAACTGCAAAATTATAGGGATATAATATTCTTTGCCTATTGTCTTCTGGTCACACCCATTTAACTCTAATTGTTTTATGATGTTTTGAAGTTATGGTTGCTGTTCTATATAGCCTTTGTATAAACTGGGTAGGTTTTCATGTGGAACAGAAATTGATGCATAAAGTCACTTTATGCAGAGTTGACAGAACTTCTAGTTTGGGTTAGTGGATGTAGAGAAGATAAGCTTTTTTGCTTCCACATTTATTTTCTGAATGTGGTATGTGGAAAGGGAAAGTAGTGATGTTGACTTCACCATCCCTAAAACTGGAAAAAGAAGTGAAGATAAGGGAGTCTTCTGGGAGGAATCACAACAAAGAAGGCAATGGTGAGAGAGGAAAGCTGCTATTCCTTAGCCTGGTCTTTTATCCTTATTAGGCAGTGCTCTCTTGCCTTGAATCTACCATTAGAGAATTATCTGAGCTGGTAAAGTTGAAATAGTGTGTTTTGGTGGGGTTATTTTGTTTTGTTTTGGTTTTTTGTTTTCTTTTTAAGTGGTATGGACTATTGATATTTCATTGAGGGAAAATAGTCCTTAGTTTTCCTGCTAATTAACAGGCTGTGATCCATTTCTGTCACTCGTACCTACCAGAACTAATCCAGAACATTGGCTAAGATTTTCCAGGGGTGTAAGAAACTTAGAAGCGATGTTTTCAGACTCCATTCATAATGATGACCAGCAGTAGCTGCAGTACTACGTGCTGTTGTCAGTTATAAAATTGAGGACATTTCATTTCAGTTTGCAGTATGAAATCATAACACATTTTCAGTGGTGCTGGAAAGACAAAGGACCAGAAGTAGTATAGCAATCAAAAGAAAAAATCAACACCCAAGTCCTAGCCCTTTTTCAGGAAAACCTTATTCTCCTTATTAATGCCCTAAACAATGGGGGCAGTAGAAAAGACATGACTGTGGAAAGAATGAACTTTCTTCCAAATATATATACAGTGGTGCTCAGCTTGCTCTCTTCTGAAAACTGTTTGTATCTTGGTCTCCTCTCTCCTCATGGGACACATGCATTTTGATCATGCTTGTCCTTGTTACTGATTTTATTTAAAATAATTTTTTTTCTCTCCTCCTCCTTTTTCCTGAGAAACTTGTTATCCAAAGACAAAGCTCTAAGTAGTCATCAAGATAAAAAATATTAGACCCACAAGAGGCATAAGATTGTGGGGAAATGTGAAAAAAAAGGGAGATCTAGCTTGCTTAAACTTTATTGAAAGGTCAAAAGGAGTAGTAATATAGAAATACTCAGGTTATCATTTGAAAATAGTGTTAGAAAGGACAGGGGATGTAGGAATGCTGGGAATGTTAGAGAAAGGGATTAAGAGCATTTGTGGAAGACAAATTGTAGGTAAGATGAGTATTCTGTGGAGATGTAAAGAAGTCTGTTGATAATTAAAGCAGCGAAAGCTACCTTTAGCTGAAAAAAAACCCAAATACATACAATTCTTTCTAGGATTCCTTCTGTTAATCACTATTCAGAGCTTACATCACTTAACTCCAAAAATCAAGATTTGACATAATGATGTCTGTTCATGCAATCACAGCTCTGACCTTTGTGATGTGATTTATTGTAATAATTTGAAAAGAAATATATTGTATCTCTTAACATACATTCCAATGTGAACATAAATCTTTCAAGGACAAGGGAAATCTTAGTTTGACTTCCAGTACTCTGGAAATGATTATGATCAACTATTATAGAGCAGGGAAAGAAAACGAGCATAACACTGATGGAACAACACTCCTAATGTTAGCCTCCAACATCTTGTATTCTGTCTCATTTTATTCATAAGCACTAACATGACTGCAAGACAGTGTTGTGATTCAGGAACAAGTCTCATGATTCCTTACTATATAGGTTTATATGTGCTATTTTCATTATCAGAGTACCTGGAACTTAAGTGAATACATGATAAAAGTCTATTGCCATAGTATGTACTTTTATTCCATGGCAATGTAACAGTCACAGAAGCCTAATGATGACTCTTGTGTCTTCTTTACTGCCAAGGATTTTAAGGAAATCAGAATTAATAAATATATGCATAATCTGCAATAATATGAATTATAAGTATACAAAAAAATTTACCAAATTTATCTTGAGGTACTGGTTTAGGCCTGTAAAATAGGAGGAACATGTAAAAAAATCTACAAAAAGAGAACATCTGGAGGAATTGTTTTGTGGAATTACCATTGAATCATAGAGGAATTAATTCTGATAAAGGATTTTAGTCATAATTCCAAGGAGTTAACATTTGTCTACACTTCAAGGTCGCATTTGACTTTTGGCAGCCGGGGTTAGAACAAAATCATGACAGAGGTTGTTGGAACGATGTACAGATTGTTCTGCCAAGTCTTGATTCCCAAAGCAATCCGTGCTCAGGTAAAGAGGGTCACTGCATCAATAATTAGCTAGAACTTTCCAGGAAAAAAAAAGTAACATACAAGTTGTCAGGTCTAAATATGCAGTGGGAACAAAATTCTGCAATTATGCCAAGACTAACAAGTGATGGAAATTGAGATCTATTTTTAAGAATAATAAGATTTTATAGTACCTTTATACCACACATGATCCCACTTATCTTTTGATAAGTTTTTTTTTATTTGAACTCACACATGATTTTAATCTTCTCTCATATTAATCATAGCTATAATTTCTGTCTTTTTTAGCTCTTTTTCCAATGTATGACATGTGTTTTTTTAATGCATTCTTCTGCCCTTGTATTCTCATTGTTAAACTGGATGTAGTTCTATTGTATTTCATAGAGATATTACAGATACAATAATATGAAGAAGATAGAAGAAAATGAGGTTTAATATTCCTGTCTTTGCATTTTGTTCAATGAGGTAGCAGCAGTTAAAATGAAAATTACACCTGAATTTCTTTTGTTACTCCCACCTGGTTTATTCTGGGTACTGAATTTACTACAGTAAAATCTCTGCTGAAGATGGTTGAAAAAGTTGAAAAATGACAGCTCCTGACCGCAGAGCAATTCTCTTTTTTATCCCTATTCACCTTTGCAAACTTTAATTCAATTCCTCAGTCAACCATTCTGTGTAATGAGACCTGGGCTGGAACTTTCCATATTGATTTGTGTAAAGTCTCTTTCTCTTGGGACTTATTTATTCTACCTCATCCTACTTTGCTCTCTCTTTCTATTGTTTCCCCGATCTTTATGTCTCCCTGGCTTTTGTACTGTAATATTTTTTCCCTGCTGCTCATTGTGATAAGAACTAAGATTTTATTCTTTTTCCCCAACTGTCTATGTGAAATATCTCTCTTCTATTCAAATGCTAACTTCATGCTTAAATAACTTTACATTAGAGTAAATTTAAAAGGAAAAAGTAGATGACATTTCTGTATTTTGAGAGAGCAACAAATATTTCAACAAATATTTCAAATATTTTTATGCAGAGAATTCTATAACAAATATTGAAATATACCTGTGCTTGCTATGCCTGTCCCTGCCAGTATGAGATTATTCAGTTCCTACATACCTGCTACATGTGAAATCTGAAGTATTTTCAGGCAGCTTTTTGTTTCTATGCAATATATAGGTATTTTTTTTCTAAAATATATCTAATATCTTACACTTATGAGAGTCCATTTAAAACAAAATTGACTTTTTCATGACATAGTTAATTATTTTGAGAGTGAAAGACCAAAATAAACACCGTTTTTGACATTACAATGTGATTCTGATATTTGCAAATATTTCCAAACCTGTCCGCTTCACAAAAAAACAGAATCATCAAGCAGTTCTAGTTTCTATTCAACCTAATTTTCTGTTTCTTTGTTTTTCCCAGCTCTGTGATGTATACTAAAACTTTAGACACTTTTTATAAGTACATATGAATAGACTAGCCCCAAATCTGCATTTTGGAAATAGTTCTTTGCCACTAAATTCTGTAGGAAGTTACTGTTACTAGTTGCTGCTATGGTGGTGCAGAAGCTGTGGTTGTATAATAAAAGGTAATAGTGGTTCAAATATACCATAAAAACTTTTTTTTTTCCCAAAAATTGTATAGTCTGTCCATCTTCCTGACTAAAGTGCAGCACTAGACACTCTTATTTCATATCCTGCTTCTGGTGGATTGTAACGTGGGGGTCTCATAAGTAGCAGTTCTTTTTCTAACTGACAGCAGTAGAGATGATGTTCCTACTTTTGTGTTGGGTACTGATTCACCAGGAGCCAGCAAGGAATGAGAGCAGAGCAATGCCTTAAATTGTGAAGGAAGGGGAGCAGGAGAACAAGTTATTAAGGAGCAGTCAAGAGGAATTACATTTTCTGAGGTTTAAAGAACAGACCTGTGAACAGATCTAGGAGTTAATCATGGATTAACACTGCTGGGAGTGAGGGAGTCAGCTAAGACTCAGTAAAGCTTGTGCTGGGTAGTGTTTAAAGGCATTATCTCACAAAAGATGGGCATTGCCATGGAAAATGTAAGCAAGGACTGCAATTATTTCCATTAAAGCAGCATGACTAATCTGCTGGTTTTGCTTTATCTGAACAGGCAATTCTCTGATGGTTTTAAGAGTCTCCCAACTTCTTAATTTTTCTAATACATGTATAGAGTGGTGGCTTCCAGGGTACCTGGTTAACAGAAGAATTTTTAGCGGCTCTGAGGAGCTGATGTTGCATTTAAAGTACTATTATAGGAGACAGTAGAGATAAAAGATAGGAAATTCTTCTATCTTAGCAAAGACATCTATTAGTTGTCTCACTTGGGGCTATCTGGGCTTTATTCCCTTCAGAAACACTTCCTGAGAGTGATTCATCTCAATATAAGATAGATACATTAAACAGTTCCAGAGTTAGCCAAGTCCCACGCTGAATAAATATATTTGTTGCTTGTTATGCAGATCCCAAGATTTACTGTACCAGGAATGGCTAAAATAACTTTCTTCCCTTTCCTTTCCACCCCCTCTGTTCTCAGTATGTATCTACTGAGAAAAGGCACAAGGACTCCATTTGAACACCAGCTTTCTTCCACTTTCAGCCTTGACAGTTATCAGTGTCTGAATGGCTGTAGACCATTTTGAGTACTTCTGGTTGGGATATTTGGTGTTTTGTGGTCTGAATGGCAGAATTTGGTCTACACAGGGTGTTAAGAGCTGCTTTTTTGGAAGTCTGTCTTTCATTCTGTGCAGCACTGAGTGCAAAGGCTAATTTGTCAAACAAAACAGTCACATTACATTACATATTCTTGTACAGGATCCATATTTCACTCTGCATTTCTCTCTCTGTGTGGGTTTTTTAGCTCTTGCATGAAGTATCCACGTCTGGATGTACGACCTTTGTGGTATTAAATGTTAGATTCGAATGCCTTTCCTAAAATAAATATATATGCAGTGAGTAACACCACATGTTTTATGATACATGTTCTACTCTCTGGTTTGCCGTGAAGTTAGGGAAAGAAAAGCTTTAGGGTTAATGGTCCCAGTGGCAACATGGCCATAGTTTGGAGATGACACTTTTATAGAAGGGAGATGCAGAAGATCAGGTCATTTTCTCCTTCAAAGCAGGATTTCCTGGTTCCCAGTGGGAGCCAGGATACCACTGATACTGTCAGAGATGGTGCTGGTCACCTCTGGAGGAGTCTCCCACTTCTGTCTGCAGCTGTAGTTCCCCCACAAAGCCAAATTTGAAAGAAACAGTGTTACTTCCAACCTCCAGGAATGCAGCACACCAATAGAAATTTTTTAAGTGCTGCCCCTGTCACCTCTGTTATAGGGTCACTACCCGTGGTGATGCCTGTTTAGTGGAGCTCTGCTATCTAATATATATTGGAACTGTTTGCAAAACTATCTAATTGGTTTGTTGTTGTGATTTTCAAATTAGTAAGAGAAGTCCAGCCTCAGTAGTATATTTTGTTTTGTTCATTGTGTAGAATTTTTACGGTACTGTCTGATTATCTAAGGATTGACAAACAAAGAACCGGTGTAAAAATCAACGAAAACAACAGAAGAAAAAGCAAGATTTCTATCAGATATAATACTAAAAACTGATGTTTATTGTATGGTCCTCATCACCACAGGTATATGAACTCTCACATACCAAGCTGAAGTTTTTGATCTTCATAATAAATTAGAGAAAACAAGAGGGGAGATTGTAAAATAAAGCATATGAATTCTTCAGTTTTGCCTTAGAAGAAATTTCTCTGAATGTATTTTGTTCTTAATTTCTTCTCATCCCTGTCTGCTTCAGTTCCCTAGGGAAGGGATCCTTTCTCTTTAGAGCAGCTGCTCAGATTGGGCGAGGAGGATTCCTCACTTCCAAACAAAGAGGAATACACACAGAGCTGTGGTCTCCCATCAGCACTGCAGGAGCCTCCAGCTGTCAATCGCTCTCCTTTGTTCAGTCATTGAGCTCAGCAGAATTTCTGGGTGCATAAAGTTAAACAAAAATGCAAATGTTTGCAAGGTCAAGGCCCAAGAAGCTTCCAAAAGCAAAGATTGTTGCATGCTATTGCCCGGACAGAATAATTTGGGGCATTTATTACTCAACAGGAGAAGTACATCTGTCATTGTCTGCAGTAGTATAAATAATCAGAATAATATAGTATACCAGTATAATAATCAGAAAAACCTGTTGGTTCAGGGAAACTACAAAACCACAACCTGAAACACCCAGCCTTTGTTATTCAGTTTGTAGTTTGTTACTTATTCAAGATGTTAAATTCACATTTGTTTGCATTATTCCATCTAGAAGGTCATCAAATATAGTCTCACCTCCAGAGAGGTGAGAACTGTTGATCTTCAGCCAGTGAATGGTGTTTCAAGTCTTGGAGATATCTGTTCCCTTAGGTTCCTGGATGGTTTTGAATCCTTGTTGGACTTGCTCTACATCTTTTTATAACGAATACAAAACTGTTATTTGTGCTGTTGAATGTTGATCTAAAGTATTTTTTTTCCAAATTACACACAAATTAATTTTTGGCGAATAATTTTCTTACAGATTTTGTAACTAGATGCTAATAAATTAATTCTGTGCTCTCTGTATCAACCGTTCTCTTTCCTAAACCCATTTTTCTAAAATTCCATTTTGGAATTTTAGAATACACTAAAAATAACAAAAGGAGAGCTGTTAATATAGGAGTGTTTATCTGCATACAATTTTAATTACTTTTTTGAACATTTTCACCTCAGAATAAGGTATTAATGTAGCATTCATGAGAAGAAAATAAAGGGGAAAGTTGAATTCAATGCTTTGTATTCTGAAATAATGAAAAAATGAACTTTGCTCAGTTGCAGCAGAATTAGCAGATATTTGAAATAAAAAAAAAAAACTACAGAACAATTTTTAAATCTTTATGACATGTTATATGTCATTTTCACAAAGTCAAGGGTTTCAAGTAAAGAAACACATGAAAAGTCCTGAAAAAAAAAAAGTAATTCTTCACTGCAAGTGTACATGGACTTTTTAGTCAGCTGCTGTTCTTATCCAGTTAGTTCAGTAGCTGTAGGAATTCTAATAATTTGTTGATTTGGATGCATTCCACAGTTATTCTTTAAGGATATTCCTGGGGTATCTGCAGCCTCACTGAATTCTACCAGTCATGGGGAGCAGTGGATTAGGTCAGTCAGAAAGCCCTGAACCCATTAAAAGTTAGTGCCTATTTTAGAATAGTCTTTATTGTGTTATCCTGTGAAATTTTTTCTTTCAAAACTCACAGATCCAAGTTAACTCCTAACTGCCCACTGAAAAGGCCTTCCATATGTTTTAGAAAGTATGGATATGGTCAGTCTAAGAGATTGGTGTAGCAGAATTTCTGAGAGAGAGATGACATGATTTATATTTGGAGTGAAGGTTGAGCTGCCCCAGCCTAGGCCTCAGGTCCGGGCCTCGGTGAGGCCTTTGAAGCTCTGGCACAGTCAGAAATTAGTCTGTGGTGCAGTTAGAAATTATGTTAAGGTGTAAGCACAGAGCAATGGGCTTTCTGGGTGTGAATTAGTATAGGTCTGCAGTGTGAAACTTTAGCCACCTTAAGACAAAGACAAACAATGCTTGCCAATGAGAGCGTGCTCACAATTGTAAACTATACTGAAGTGTATATAAACTGCCATCTTATAAACAATAAAGGGAGAATGTTTGATTAACCACATTGGTTCAGATCTACGTTTGTCCTGTCCAGCTTCCCGATTATTACGAGGCCCCTTGCTTTAGATTGGCCTCTGTATTAAATCCAAAGGCTGGTTTCTCCATACTTACAAGGCTTAAACAAGTGACTGTTTCTCAGTTATGACAGAAATACAGTGAGGAGAATCTTGTCTGACTGTTTTTAACTCTGAGGAAGTAAAGGTGAGCTCTTTAGGATTCAGCATGCAAAGATTTTGAACACACACACTTACTAACTAGTGGCTGAGCTCATATTTTTTCTTAGTAACAGCATTTCCTTAACCTGCAAATTAATACTAAATTCTAAAGAGAATCTTACTTCCAGTACTATGATGCCCTGAGATAGGGTATGATAACTGTAAAATGGCATTTTAACCCGCAGTTTAAGAAGTCAATAAAGTTGAAAAATCAAGTGCATATACCGAATCTATTTTTCTCCTCTTCTTCTCCTGGTTTTGGCTTATATATGTCAAATAGGGTTTAGGAGGTAGCATCTTTGTGTATACAGTGTGCACTAGCAATGATCCAATTGGAGTTCCTTCAACTGGATCAATGCTAGTGCACAGTGTATACCTAAAGATGCTACCTACCTGATCTTTGCACATCCAAAATGTAGAAAAATTACTGGTAGAAAAATTACTTAGCAATGCAAAGAGTACAAGTAAGCACATGAAATAAAGGGGCCAGTGCTCTCCAGCACCAGCAAGAGAATGGAAATTATCAGCCCCTCTTCAGAAGGAAGGGCTGGCTGCTGCACCCTAATGCTGTCCCTTCCAAGAGTACCTGGTATGATCAGAGCAAAACTACATTGGTATTTCTAACAGTAGGAGGTTCCCCTGTCAGGAGCAGGTGATCCTCAGGTTGTCCTGAGCTCTGTTGAGGTCGAGATTAAGGAAGAGCTGGCCTTGGATTTGTCTCTTTCAACTCTAACACAAGGGAACAGCATGTTCTCAGAAGTGATTAAAATTCAGGCTGTATTTCTGACACTGTTGGTTCTCATTTCCTGGCTAAATTATATCACAAGAAAATATAGTCCAGCCTACCTGCATTCACCTGTGGGCACAAGAGGATAAAGTAGCCTTCATTTCTGCTTTAATATACTGCATAATGCTCCTGGCAGTGGGAGATGTCTGCTGCCTTCCCACCCAGAGGAGTCTATATTTCAGCATGAGTGCAGTGATCCATGTACTATTATTATCACACCATACAACACAATCTCTAAAACACCTTGGGGTCCATCTCTGCTGGATGAAAGACATTATAAAATGAAAAGTATGTTCATAACAGTTTGAAATAGAATATTGCATTAGCCTCATTGAGTTACAGTGATGGATTAAGGGGAGCCGTTGCCCTCGAGAAGAAACGGCCTGAGTGAGTTATGCACTCCATTTTCAATGCATTCAGAGTATACATATATTAAAAGGAGTTTTGGCATAGTCTGGCAGAAAGCTGAAAAAGTCACAAGGAGGTGACCAGCTTTTGATAATAGCTCATTAACACTATTTGTCATACTTAGAACTCTAAAGTACATGCAGAAATGGCAATTCACTGCTGGGAAGAGGGGAAAACAGAGCAGCAATGTAAGAAAGGAAGCACATTTTTAAATGTAGTTGATTGAATGAAAGCTTGAAGAAAATTAGCCTTCTGAATTATTCATGTGCTTTAGAGACATCTTTAAGTGACTTAATGGGAGGTCACAGTTTGAGCAGGGGGGCAGAACTAAGAATACAACACTATCTTTAGCCTTGCAGCCTATAACTTTATTCCCAGCTGACAGAAGTGAATGTTTTTCTATGGAATAAAGCTTCCTGTGGGACTATACTAGCTGTAGTAAAACTTTCAGGGGAGAGTTTCCACAAGAGAAATACACAGAAGGTTTGTTGGTAGGCAGATCGCAGACTTGGGATGTGGGAGAATTTGGTTTGGCAGTTTTGTTCAAATTCAGAAAAAGTCAGAACATCCAGATGAGTTTCAGAAATACTTTATTCTCTTTATCTCATTAAAAGGAATCAAAATTCTTGGGTTTGCTCCAGCCTGGAGCAGAGGATGTTTTTGTGACCTCAGTGTGTTCTCCAGAGCAGGAAAATAAGTTTCCTGTTCTGCATTACTCTTCCCAGGGCTGATCATTCTTGGGTGGGGATACAGTTATATCAAAATAATTTATATATATATATGTATATAAAATATCAAAGAGTTCATAACAGGGCTTGGGTTTAATTAATATTAGGCTTTTTTATTTGAAGCTGCCTATCAACTTCATTTTTTGGGAATAAGAACTGAAATGTGGCTTTACTGAGAACAGGAAAATGCTTCAGGAGGCATTGAGCTAGCAGCTGGATTGAATAGGGGTTGATCTGCATCCCAGATTCTATTATCTGGGGAGGAAGTGTCCTTCAGAAAGCTCCACACACATCCCTGGCATAGCTGTCTGCTAAGGTTGTAAGTGAAATAAAGTTGGGATGTGACCTTTTCCTGTTCTTTACCATCCCTGTGGAGGAAGGAAAAGGTCCTTCCCCCACTGTCCATTCTGTGGCACTGGCAGGCAACAAAGTGGGAGTGAGAAATATTTTAAATCTTCTAACATCCCCATCCGGCCATGAGGATGAAATCAGAAGTTGGCCTGCCCAGCCGAAAAGAAAAAGGCATACTGAATAAATATTGAACAGTGTAATTTGTTCCCCTGATGCATGTCTTTGCAGGTTCAGGTTCAATAATTATTTGTCAGTTGGTTTTCTTTCATTTTCAATATGTTCTAGAACTTTCATTTTTTAATCTGAACCCTCAGCCTATCCATCATCCTCCAGATCCATGTGGTATATCCATTGTTTAATTTTCACTTGTTTCTCTCTTCCTCTACCTTTGACTCGTATTGATTTTTGTAACATTCAGTTAATATTTCATTATGTTATTAGTTTGTATGACATTTTACAGTCCATGCAGATAAATTACTATGGGTCTCTTGAAATTACTGGGCAGGTAAGTCAAATAATTAAATTAACTTTCAAGGGGGAAACTGACAGAAAAACAACACAGAAGTTTTTGACTCCTTTGAAATAATTACTTTTGCATCTCCAAAATACCAGAACGAAAAGGGCTGGTAACTTAAGTTCATACATATTCTCAAAGATATCTACTACACTTATTTAGCTGTCATCATGACTGAAAATTCATCCTTAATGTATTTCTGTCCTGGTAAGAAATATATTGTATGAGTTCATTGATTTAGGGTCCTTTCATGCTGGATAAAATCATTTCCCTCTGGACTTTCACCAGCTGACCCTCTGCTGGCAAAGCAGTGCATTATTTTTATGTCCATGGGGAGGAAAGAGCAAGTAGTAACTAGTGGAGATTTTAATTACAAATTCGGCATAGCAGAGATAATCATACAGAACTGCAAAGTTCATCTCTTTTGGGTTTTGTGTTGTGAGTTAGCAGTTATTAATTAATGTTTTTAGACCTGTGGCACAGAAACATGCTACCTGTAACACCCTTCAATGGATATGAGTATAGGACATAAACATTTTATATGTAATACTAAGAATGTTTTAAGGTAAATCCTTCTAAGCATTATATTGAATATTGTGTTTAGCATTGTTGAAGAACTGGACTCAATTTTTAAAACATCTTTTACACAAACAACATATAAAACTTTATTATATACCAGTTCTGTACACATACAAGGAATAAGTTATGCATGAATGTTTGAAGGAGGATTTTTATTTCCAATGCAAAGGTTCATATCAAAAAGCTGGCATTTTCTCCATTTTGCCAATAGATGGCAATATGTTATAAATGTGGAATCACATAGCCCAAATTTAAAAGTCCTTTTTTACCAAGAAGTTTTTTTAAACATTGATCGATCTACATAGATAGCAAATGCAGTAAGAACAAGCCAAAATAATTTTCTGTTTTGGTCTTCTAATTATATGTCTCTGTCGTGGTTAAAGCCCAGCTGACAACTAAGCCCCATGCAGCTGCTCACTCACTCTCCCCTGCTGGGATGAGGGAGACAATTGGAAGGGTAAAAGGGAAAAAACTCAAGGGTTGAGATAAAGACAGATAGTTTAATAGGTAAAGCAAAATGCTGCCTGCACAAGTAAAGCAAAACAAGGAATTCAATCACAACTTGCCATGTTCAGCCATCTGGGGAGAGCAGGGCTCCACAACACATAACAGTGGCTTGGGAAGACAAACACCACCACTCTGCATGTCCCCTGTTGTTCCTCCTGAGCCAGCTCTGCATGCTGAGCATGAGCCCTCGTGGTCAGGGATATCTCTTGGGTCAGCTGGGGTCACTGTCCCACTGTCCCTCCAACTCCTTGTGCACCCACCCTGCTCACTGGTGGATATGGTGAGGTGAGGAGCAGAAAAGGCCTTGGCTCTGCTAAGGACAGCTCTGTACTGTAATGTAACTGCTGTAATGTAAGGACATTACAGTAAAGTTGGTATTAAAATTGATAGAGAAGAGTGGTGTGAGCAAAGATATAAAATTATGCCGAGGGATGGAAGAGACGAATAAAGATAAGGGGGGGGGGGTTTCAGTTCTTAGCAAGATCTACCGTGATAAAATGAGCAAGATTGTTGAAATCCAAGGATGGATATTAAATTAGCATTTAGTGAATGGCTGAACGTGCTGAATATTATGAAAGCAGTTGTTTTCCTCTTCCTCAGGTGTGACCTTTGCCAGTCCTTCACATTTGTTTCAGCATCACTACTTGATTGTATTTTTTTTTTATTGGCTTCAAGGGAAAACAAGACCAAAGCTGTACACACGCTATGACTTTTCCATGGCACTGGAAATCTGCTAGAGAATGCTCAGTTGCTTTTCTGCACACATGGAGAAACAGCAGTTGCACAAGTTTATTGGAATAGACACTGAGCTGTACCAGGGAACTGAATTTTTGAGTATTAAAATAGTGTCTTCTGTTATACTTTGTGTGGTTGAAAGCAATATAAATAGCAGCTTTGTCAAATAAAGGACCAAAATATTTAAAGAGCAAAACTAATATGTCCAGTAGAATATGCAAGGTAGTTAAAAATTACACCAGCACTACACCAGCACTTTTTTTTTAATGAAAAAAAACCCAAAAACACAATAGGATGGAACAAATGTGGTATTTAAATAAATAATTAGGCAATATCTTAGTTTTTGGAGGAAACAAATCATGAGATGCAAGTAATATATAGTTCCCCTTACTTTAAAAATTAACCCCTAAACACATGATCATTTGTATTTTTTCAGTAAGATTGCTTGTTTTAGTTGCAAATCTGGATTTCACAGGATCTGTATCTGCTTGGTTTTGAGTAGTTTTTGTAGTAGGAAGAGTTTTAAAAAATCAGTATTTGTATGCTTATTTGGCAGTATGTGATCTGAAAAGTATAAATTTAACTTAAAAATCCCATAGTCAGTTGAAAGAATTGACCATCAACACCTGTTAATTGTTTCTTCCAAGTCAAATTTGCCCAGTTTAAAGGTCTAAAACAAGTTTTTTTTTTTCCTAAACTGTATACACTGACAAGAAGATAAAATCTATTGTGTGAAGAGCAAGATTCTGCTCTTTTTACTTTGCAAGCTGTCACTAGAATCGGAGACTACAGATTTGGGATTCAGCTGACAGGCTTGGTAATGGTGCATAACATGATATAAAGGAAAGAGGCTTTCTGTAGTTGTAACACACCAACCTTACAGAGCAGTCAGCTAGAGGTATTCTGGCAATTTTTGACAGGTCCAGGGTTTTGGAGCAAGTTCATTATAAAAAAAATAAATTAGTCTTAGTATTCAAAGCTGCTTTAAAATTATTGCAAATATTTGGACATGGAAAACTGAGATGGATTCTAGAGTGTGGTGATATATTAGCATATATTACCATCATAATGGCTGATTAAAAATTAATTTCAGAAAATACGAAATATTAAACATTATTAGGAAGAACATATTTTCATTTTTTTAATTTAAATATTGTTCAAATTTTTCATTTTTTTACATCTTCAGTTCAAAATGTATTATAATTTGAAAGACTCTTCAGTATACATCACTGTAATCTTTAAATCATAGAGGGGACAAAGAAAAATTACTTTGAACCCTCCAATTGGAAACAAACCCACTTTTTAAAATTATTACATTTTTGAGAAAACAGTAATTTAACTGTAAATATATCCAACAGTAATCCCTTCCTCATCTTACAGTTGCACAAAAATAAATCCTTTTGAGCTAATTGCCTGTTATTTAGGTTAGAGATGTTACATATGACTCCTAGTTTACCCTAAATCCACTCATCTGTGATTTTCCTCCCTGAAACAATATAGCTTTGCACAGCTTTGCATAACCTCAAGGGATAGAGATTAGTTTGTTATATGCAGAACACCTGCATTTCTGCCTGTGTTTTTATGACATTTTTGCAGGTGCTGCACTGAATGCATGAAATTATTCCAACACATCTCAGAAGCAATGGACAGTGTTGTGCTTTTTTCCAGGAGGCTGGAAAATAAGTGCAGTCCAAAAAGGCTTTGGTTTCTCTGTTGGTGTTCATCTTCTTGGGTCCATAAAGCCCAGACATGCTGAATCCTGGGGAAGGTGATTTCTACTCTCCAGATTGCTGGGCTTTGTCACCCAGGCAGAAAGTGACACAAGATTGTGGAACACAGTATTTTTGTCCTGCATTCTCATCTTCTTCCTCAGCTGCATGAACTCTGGGCCAGCTGTGGAAGGTGGAAAGGAGAAAAAAAGGAAAAGAGAAACATATGTTTAACCTATAGATAAATTGTGCACTAAACTGTCTTGGTAAATTGAGAGACAAATCAGATAGAAGAGATGGGAATCCTTCCAGTTTGGAACTTGGTGTATTTTTTGAGTTTGAGTCTTGCAAGTTGCTCTGACTCCAGTGAGCAAAGCTCTGAAACTTATTTCCTTGTGGGAATATTTGCATGCCTAAAGTTAAGCAGTATTAAATGCTGTGCTGTATTAGATAGTGTAGAAGTGAATGAAATTGCTTTCAAAACCTGAATCAATCACAACACATGGCATCCCTGTGATTCTTGTAGCAAAAACGCTCTGCTCCAGTGGATGTCACTGTGTGCACCAAAGCAGAGTAGATTAATGATGCTGCAGATAAATCCTTGCAGAAGATGCATGGGGAAAAAATATCTATTTTTGATTCAAATAAGTGCTCTTGCCACACATTAACAGATAGGAATATACTTCTGTTGAGAGTCTAACCCCCTTTGGTACAGCCCCCCAAAACCGAACAACCACAACAAACTTAGCATGAATGTCTTTCCAGTGTATTTTATCACCCAAAATCTTGTATGTCCAGTTCTTTTCTAACTAGAAAAATCAAAATAAATGCCCCGTTCCACAAATTTATAGCTAAAGCCAATGATAAATATTGCTATGTTCATAAAGTATATGATTGTCTTGCTATAAGTAGGATAGTAAAAAAATTTGAAAATCCCTGAAGCCCCATTTCATACCCAGCACAGACATTTTATTTATGTAGATAAATTGCACTCTTCTAATGTGTTAAATCTGTTAGAATGAAATCGGTATGGTTTCAGTATTCGTGATGTGAGCATTTCAGAATCATAAGTACCAGTTTATGCAAATAAGTCCCAAACTCATCAGTTTTGCCTACCTTATTATTGATATCTATCTTCATTGAAGCTATGTACTGAGTGCACTTCTTTATGACAGAAAAGCCAAAGGCTGCTCCTTCTCCCTGGGAATTGCCATTTTCTTTACAATGCAAAAGCCATTAAATGAGCCTTTTACAGTAAGTCAATTCTCTCTCCTTTTCACCACCAGTGGGGGATATATATATATATTATTTTACTCTACAAATCCTACTTAAAGACACATGAGAAGATCCCTCACAATGAAAAAGTTTGCACATTTATTCCCTCCTCAGAGCAATATATTTAATTCCCGGTGTCCTAGCTAAATGTTAAGATACTAACATTGACCTTGTTGTTAAACACTGTGTGGAAAGTTGTGCATAAACTTTTTTTAATGTCTGCTGCAAAGGAATCTTATTTCTCTCCATTGCCTCTGAATTTTTTAAAATCTTTTTCCTACAGCATATTATAATGCATCTGTTATATAGTGATATTTAAAGGTAAAACAAAGCAAAGTTGTTTATATAAAATTTTCTGGCTACAATTCTGGATGAGGAAGATTTATACTCACAGACTTAGTATCTGCCCAAAATTTGCTAGTCTTTTCTTATAGGTTTCTCTCTAGACCACTTAATGTATGGTCACATGTGACATTTTAAAGGACAGTTCAGCGTCTTGGTCTATCTCAGAAAAGGATTTCCATTGAACTTGTATTAAGAAAATGCTCTCATGTAGGTGGATAATGCAAAACAAGTTTTATATTGTAAGCCAGGCCCCTCTCTATGTTAAAAAACCCACTCCTGTTCTTGTTCGTCACGTGTGTTCTGTACAGTGTTCAAAATATATGACTACTTCTGTGGCTGCATAATGACACATCAGCAGTTAGAGTTGGAGTAATGTATTTGAGCTTGATTTTTTAACAACATGTTATAAAACCATGGAAAAAAATGTTCAATAACTCCTTTTAACTCACTTCTCAAGTCCTAGGCATGAGCTCTTGCTGCTACTCTTTAGGCTGGCCACATTGGAAGCACTGTAAAGCTCTGCAAAGAGCTAATTGGTAGGTTTGATGAAGGACTAAAATTTTGTTTTAATCTGTGGAGTGTTTTTGAAAAAATACCCCAAGACAACCACACCATTATTCAGCTGGTTTGCTGCTATTGTGTTTTATGGCCTGCAGTCAGAGGTATCTGTTCAGATATCCTGATGTGCCAGGTGAGCACAGAGGCTGCAGTGCCAGTGGCTGAGGACATGCTGATCTATTTTGCATGTCCCTTCTTTAGACAGGAATAACCATTCCCAATGCCTTAAATGGCTTTTCAGATTCTAGTAAAGAAAAGGGAATTTAGGATTAAGTCCCTGTGGTAGCAGGAAGGAGCACAGAGCACAAAATTTGAGATTCAGAATAAAGCTTCTCTTGGATAATATTTTATAGATTTAGACCATGTGAATATTTAGGGTTTATTTCACCTATTTTCAGCTTTTCAAATCATGATGCAGCTATTTCTCTCACTCATTATATTTGTAGGAGCTATCAACTGTTATGCCTCAGAATTCTTTTCTGCTGCTGTTCCCTCTCTATCTCTCAGGAGCAGTTCTGCTACAGATTTTGTGCCTGTAAATCTCTATATAATGATCCAAGGGATGGTTACAGGCTCTGAGCCCTCAGTGGGACACAGACTTGATCAAGAGAAAACAGCTGCTCTTTATCAGGCTTTTTAATGGTAGATATGCAGTTGGACATCTTCAGCTGTTCTTCAGCCTTAGCAGGAAGCTGTCTGCACGCTTCGGCACTCTCATTGGCATAGGGCACGTGTTCTCCTTTTCAGTTTTATTTTTCCAAAACTCTGTGCTTATAGGCTCAGTTTTGTCTAAATTAAAATAAAAATATACCTGTTTCAGTGGGCTGAGATTTGGGAAAACTGATGATCAGGGGTTTCAGTAGTTTGTCTTGGAAATGGCAGGGTGAGGGAAAGTGTCTACAGATGAGGTGAGGTTTTTTATATGAAGCAATCTTTCTATATCCCTAGCATATGCATGTGTGCAAATGCCAAGAAGGAACTAAACTCAGAAAACTGAATTTTTTTTTAAATTTTTCCCCCAGTGACTTATTTTTTTCTTTTTATATAGTGACTCAGAGGGGGTGGCTATGGAACTTTGAAAATCCATGAGCTGTCTGCAGAGAGTTTTGTATCAAATTTTTGATCAAATAAGACAGATTTATCTGAATGAAGAAAACATTTCTATTTCACACTCATGAGTAAATGTGAGCCCAAATAGAGAAAAGGCTTTCAGATACATTGTTAGTGGCTTTCATCGGGCTCCCATATTGTACTATGCTGCTGTTCTGAGCAGCTGGATACACAAGAAAACACCCATAAGAGTAATTTTATAGCCTCAGTGGTGGTAATTCTGATAAATCAAGTCTAACTTACATGGTCTTAAAATTCAAATATCCTCTGAGGAACTGCCTGTTTTCTATTAAGGTGGTAGGATTACAGACGGATTGACTTAGTGAACATTTAATTTTCATAGAGTCAGAGAATTATAGAATGTTTTGTGTTGGGAGGGACCTTTAAAGATCATCTAGTCCTATCCCCCTACTTTAATCAGGGACATCTTCAAATAAATCTAGTTTCTCAGAGTTTTGTCCAGCTTAACCTTGAGTGTTTCCAAGGGTGGGGCATCTACCATCTTCCTGGCCAACCTACTCCACCCTCATGACAAAAATTTATTTCTCATAGCTAGTCTGAATCTATTCTCTTTTAGTATAAAACCATTACAGCTTGTCCAATCAGAACAGGTATTGCTAGAAAATATGTCTCCATCTTTCTTGGAGGCTCCCATTATTTAGAGAAAGGCTGCAATAAAGTCTCCCTGGAACCTTTTCCAGGCAGAACAACCCTCAGATTTTCTCCACAGGAGATGTGTTTCATCCATCTGATCATCTTTGTGGCCTCCTCAGGACTGCTCCAACAGGTCCATGTCCTTCCTGTGCTGGGACCCCAGAGCTGATGCAGCACTGCAGGTGGGCTCTCACCAGAGCAGAGCAGAGCAGAGGGGCAGAATCCCCTCCCTCCTCTGCTGCTCACGCAGGTGAGGGATGCAGCCCAGGACATGTTTGGCTTTCCCACCTGCAAGGGCACATGGCTGGGTCATGTCCAGCCTCTCACCCACAGCACCCCCAAGCCCTTCTTGGCAGAGCTGCTCTGCATCTCTGCATCACCCTGGCCCTGGGTTGCCCGGGCCCAGGTGCAGCACCAGCACTTGGCTTTGTTGACCCTCGTGAGATTCCCTTGGGTCCAATTCTCAAGCTTGTCCAGGTCCTTCTGGATGTCATCCTGTCCCTCAGGTGTGTCACCACTCAGCTTGGTGTCATTTTCTAAGGGAATACTGTTGCAATCAAGGTTCTTGTCTCCCTAACTTAATGTATTTTTGAAGTACCTTTTCTGACCTGGAAGTTGTATTTGGAAAGACTTTCTGAGCTGGGAAATTGTCATTTGGCTGATGTCACTGGTTAAAAGTGATAACATATATAAAATACATAAAATAAACAAATTTACTTACGTACTCCTGTATACTGTTTAAATTATAAATGCTGGTTACAGAAATAAGTATTTTTGATAGATTTCTGTTATAAAGAAATAAAATAAAATCTTACAGTTTAAGTACCCATTAAATAACTAAACCTGCTAATTGTCAGCAGTGGTAAACTCAACATTTCTGAAGGAACAATGTCAGCTAGGACTTCCTTCTGGTGCTGTCATGATGAGAAGTACAACCGCTGCCATCCTCAAAATTATTTAAAATAAATACATTTTTAATTTTAATTTTTTCTTATTATGCAAATAGAGCTCCTGTGAGGACAGATTTTGAATATGAACATGAAAATATTAGCTCATTTTAGCACTTTCTTTATTTGGAATACAGGAGAATAAGTCTGTAAGTTCTATATAGATGACTGGGAAGTGTATAAAAGCTTTCTTGGTGGTTAGTAAAATTTAGCTAAATTGCTGTCTGGAGGAGTGTTATCATCTTTGAAATTAGAATATTAGACATAAGCCCTGCCGTTCTTAAAGTAATAAATAACATCCATTCTAGTCTCCAGATTCCCGTTGGACCCTGCATCTGGAGAAAGTCACTGCAGTAAATGTACTATTGCTCCTAAACACACTAAATAATTCCCTCAATTTGTATTATCACCTAACATCTGGCAGAATAGAATGTGATTATCCCCTCCTGAAAACACTTAGATCATATCAAAGGGTATGTCTAATCCATTGGCCTTGGAAGTAAATATTAAAAGATGTACATGCTGAATGGAGTCTAATCCAAAGAACGTAAAAAGACTAGAAGACTGAAAAATGAATAGGTAAATATAATTAGGTTTTATTGCAGATTGCTGTTCCAGTACCTGTTCAGAACTTGTCCATCATGTCCTGTCACAGACAATAGTCAGTATTTAATGAGTTTGTTCAGTCCTTTACCTTCTCTTTTAAAACAGCTGAAACAGTTTCGATTTATCTCAGGAAATTGAAGTCCCATACAAAAGTTCATTCACTTAAATACTGCAGAAAGAAATCACTTACCTCATTGATTGAGTCCCTGCACAGTCTGTAAGTATACTTTTACTTAAAGAAAGAAGGATTTATTTATTGTATTTATGAGGAATGGTGTCTGTTTTAGTTACAGTATCCTCTAAAGTGATGACAATTCCAGGACACATTCAGAATTTAATTTCATTATTACTATCAGTAATCATAAATGTCTTTTTTAAAGCCAGTTTGGAAAAACTAAAGATAGAAATTTTGCCATAGTTTTGCTAAACAAATGGCAGAATGCTCCTTCTTTAAAGCCCTTTTTTTTTTCTCTTTTTCCTTCTTGCATTTAATTTTACAACTGAGCTTGAAACACTGTGCAGAATCGCAGCATGGTGAAAGCACAACAGGTCAAAGATGAAAAAGCTTTGAGATAAAGTTAATTTTACTGAAGTCTTTTGTGAAACCTCTTAGTCACACACACAGTGTTGGTAACTAACTTCAGTGCTTGTATAATCATTCTGGAGCGACCAATATATCACATTGATATTTCTACTAATGAATCACCACAAAAGCAGAAAAAAAATCCAGAAGGACATAGCAACTCTCAGAAGCAAGATGAGAGAAAAGTAACTTGTTTCTTCACCTAGACAGTTACCATCACTTTCTGTTTTTTTTTCTCCTATTCAGCTGATTCATCCTTTTCTTTAGAAGAAATTTATTTCTTTTCCCTTTCTTATGTTTTCATCCCTTCTTTTTCAGATGACTTCTCAGTTCCATCTATCTCTTCTAATATCTGAATGTGCTTGGACTGTGAGTCATACAAGAAAAGCAACATTCTGCAGCCTTATCTTTCTATAGCAAAATTTAATGTAGCTGAGAGCTTTCAGTTGCTGAGAGAGAAAGGGAGTATGAGGCAAAGAGCTGAACATTCAGCATAAGAAAGTGTACTTCTTCTAAGAAAAGTTCATTTGAATTGCATTCTAAACAACAGCAAAAAAATACTTGGAAGAAATATGAAAATTAATCAGGATGATGAACTATTTCTATGATTTTAAAATATTTTTAATTATTTTGGTAACCTCTGTATTAATTAAAAAAATATAAACTTGTCTAATTAACACTGTTCTTTGAGATTCTTCACTATATCTTTCTCAAATTTCTGTGACTGATAGCATTTGATGCTGGCCAGTCCTGAGGACAGAGGAAATCAATTATCCATATCATCTCTTAGCCACACTAATTTTGCTAATTGTTCATTTTAACCTTGCTATTGCTTTTCCCCCTTCATATTTCACAGAGAGAGTTTAAAGGAAGAGATCTCTGGGGAAAAGAAAAATCCAAATACTGCACAAGAAGGACAGGATCTGCTAATATCTATTTGGCTAATAAAGAGAAAACTGGCAATTAAGTGAAATTATTAGTGGGAGCAATGTCAGCTTGGACTGAAGAGGGTCAAAAAGGGAAGTATGCAAAGAGTGGCAGAATCAGAGAGGAATTGATATATATTTAGAAATATTTATCTTATAACTGTTCTTGAAGTGATGTTCAGGTTGGGTAGAGACAGATTATGAATATGAAACTAAAGGAAGCCTTTCAGTGCAGTGATGATTCCATTGATAGATCTCAATATTGGTGGATGAAACTTTTAACTCCTTATCTAACACCAGTGCTTGTGGAAACTATTTTAGGTGACATAATTATATTCCACTATTTTATTATTTAAAAGTCAAAAGGGGTCTGAATTACATGTACAATTGCAAAACCACAGCCTATCTAAATCTTTGCTATCCAGCAACACCTCAGTCATGTGACACACACAGAAATAAATTGATTAACATATTCTATCTTCCCTCATTCAATTAAAGAAGGGCTGTGCATCTCCACTTAAAATTAACCATCATTTTTATTAGAGAGTAGCTAAATAAAAATTTAGTTATAAGATTTAGGTGTCTGAGTAGCAAGGTTCAAAATGTTGACTTATTCTGGTCCCTCAAGTACTATGTAAATACATGTAAGGTCTTAGTTTACAATGATCAAACATCTAGCTAGCGGCTTTGATGATAACTCAATGAATTATGTATTATTTAGTTTTAGAGAAATCATTGAGAGGAAGACAGAAATTTAAGGAATACAGTGTTTAAAAATCTCACCAAATAATTGCAAAGAACTTATATGCTAAGAAAAGAAGAACTTATATTCTAAGAAAACTGCACTAGGGTAATTATTCTTTAAAAATGTGTTATTTTTCTTTTAATAGCAGCTTTGTCATCTGTGTTCTGTCTTTTAGTACCATGAATCTGTACAAAAAACTTTGTCTAATGATGCTACAAATTTTATAAATTTCTGAAGGTGTGGATTTGCATCTAAACAAGGAAAGCAGCACTCTTCTCATCCACTGATATCTCCTTTGTTTAAGTTATCTTAACTTTGTTAAGTTATCAATTTAAACTTTATAACATGCTTAGAGAAGGACTAGGTGGTTTTGCACTCATTAGCAAAGATAAAGATATTATGTTCTAAAAGCTCTAAAGGTTGTAGAATACCAAAGAGTACCAAAGGTTGTAGAATACCGAAAATTTACTATTGTGCTGCTTCTAACTGGCAAAGAAGAGAGAGGGTGTTATTTCCCGCTGTTGTACAAGCATATGAAGTGCAAAGATGCTTTCTGGTTTATGTAGAAGAACAGCCTAGATAGTCAATGTGATGCTGGAAGATTAAAGAGAGGGAAGTGAGGAATAATAAGTGCAGTTGTAAAAAGGGAAAATGTGGGGAAGAACACAGCACCTGAGCAGTCATTCATGCTCAAAAGTCGGCTGCACTCCAGAAAGCTAGGCCGGAGCAAGTCAGGATTTCAAAAGAATCAAATAAAAATTTGATATTTACATAAAGTGATAAGGGAAGAAATAAAAAACATGGAGGATCACAAAACAGGTGATTACTTTTTATAGATGCACAGAGAGTTAGATAAGGGATTTGAACTCCTGTTTCTCTCTAGAGGTATATAAATCCATTATTTGTTTTCACAGGAATTCTTAAAAGGGTTTTTTAGATGAGAGACATAATGTCTTCAATTTAGTGGTCACAAAGTATTCCAAATACTGTTACAGATTCTGAAAATATATTAGAAAACTGTTTAACTGTTTAACTGTTTTAAACTCTATTTAACCCCTAAAGGATCATCTTAGGAGTGTTCTCTAGGAAATGAACAGACAATTATTAGGAGTATTCAAATTTGCCTTAAAAGTTGTGGTTGAATTCCTGGTATTACAATACAGAACTCAGCACAGGACAATTCAGCCAGGCTTTTCCTGGGGTGGGCTTTGGTAGAAGGTGCCAAGGAGGAAAAAATACCTATAATTCTTCACGTAAGGGTCTATCATCCCACTGTACCCTGCTGAATTTAATTGCTATTTGTCATCAGTATAAACCTTACTGCAGTATTTTCCCTCTCATAAAGAAATTGGAGACTTTTATTAGAGCCATATCAGGCTCATACAATAATTTTCTCTAGACTGCTTGTCCAGGCTTCTTTCAATGGAAAAAGTATAGGGAATGCCCAATGAAACCAAGAATATCCCATGGCATAGCTATTGCCAGAGGACCTGGAAATGGCGTGCCAAAGAGCCATTGTGAGAGTTTGTGGTAACTGTTTCAGAGGAAAAAGGTACAGAGGACCTGATTCTAAAACTTAGTGAGACACTCAGTGAAGAAATATTTAACATATTAATATGTTAAAAAAATTCTTGCTGCAGTTTTACAACTAGTATCCTTGAGACCACTTATTTATTGTAGAAAAATTGAAAAAGCTTGCATTTCTGGGTTATAGTAATGTAATATTATGTATCCTTGAGTAAATTGTGCAAAGTTTGCTTTTCATGTTCTCCAATCTGAATCACTATCCCTAGTCTTACTCCTGGAGATAAAAAACAAATTCTCTTTCTGTTACCTCCAAATGTCCTTTGCAGTATTAATCCATGTCCTTATTAAGCTGTTTTTGATTATTCCTTTTTATTATTTCTTTCTTGACTACATGGATCATTATCTGAAAACACTAAAACTATTTTTGCGAAGTATCTTTTCTATATTCTGTACAACAATGCTCCAAATATACTTCTCTAAAATCCCATTTTGTCTTGATGTGTTGAAAGGCCGGTGTGTGTGTCCATGTATATATTATGTGTACATGTTAACTCCATAAATATGGCACTCACAAAACACTATTCCTTACAGAGATTCTTTGACTGCTTCCCAAATGCTAAAGAACAAAACCTCTTAACACCTTATAGATGTGCTAATTGTTAATAATTTTTAATTGTGGGAGAAGTAAAGAATAGAATTATTTAGGTGAATTTTTAAATTATACAGCAAAATTGAGAAGTGACTGATTAATGCACCTACCTCCTTCCAAGAACACCTTTTCTTTTTTATTTATTTTTATGTTGCAGTTTAAAGCTATTATGCATTATTTTTCCTTAGACACTTAGGTGACAGCTACACACTTTAGTAAGAAGATAAATAAACAAACAAACAAATAAAGAGATGTGGAAGTTATTTTGTGAGGAATGGAACTAATGGAATTTATTTCCTTTTTTGTCATTTCATTACCTCAATCTCTCAAGTTTCCACACATCCCTATAATTGTATAGTTTGATTTGAATTTTCAAGGGACAAGTATTTCTTGGGCTGTAGCCAAGTTAAGTGGAAACAACCTGCTCCCATGCTGGAAGGACAGCACCTGAACTATTGCCACCTTTTATCAGAGAGAGCACACTTGAGATCCTAGAGCTGCTGATTTTCATGAAGCATGCATCTATTCACTATGTCTTTTTTGGCATTTGACATGAATTTCATTGATATTGACCATAATGTTACAAATTTTCTATAGAAAGAAGGGAAATAAGGGGTGATGAGCAAGTATAGCTGTAAACTCTACTGTCAATAAGAAGCCAAACTAAAAAGCAACATATTTATGCACACAAAAAATAGATGAAATTTCCTCCTGAATAGACCTGTAACATACTTTCAACATGCTGCCTCCTAGCCACATGCTCAGGGAATCACAATCAATTTCCACATGGGTATGGTCTTTTTAACTCTTGTTATTATTGTTATAATAGAAGACTGAAGACTCTTGAATATGTTTACAGAAGAAGATCAATTCCAGGTAAATCACAGTTAAACATATAGTAATGGATTCAGAATACTGAATGTCTGCATTTCACCTGCTACTTGGTGCTGACTGGAAAACCCCTGATTGTAGCTCCTGTTTGGCTATACATATTCTCCCCTTGTCTCCTTTCCACTACATTCCCAATTGCATATGCCAACCCTTTTCAGACAAAAAAAAAAGTTATAACAGAAAAAGATGCAGTGCATCCTCCAGAGCCTGCATAATGTAGAAGTGGAGAACTAATATGTTTTCATATGTTCTCTCAGGGGAAAACAGCGTGAACAATCCATTTATGAACAGTTAATTTTTCTGTAATTTTCAACATCTAGATGCATCTGGATCAGGAATATGTTTCTTATTCCAGGGATAAAATGGTAACGTTGCTAAGACAGCATGGTATGTCACTTTGAATAAATGTATCTGCCATATGGTATTTGAATCATTCATAAGGATTAATTAAATTAATTTGATTTTCCACCAGAAGAAATTGAGGTACTGAAGAGTAATCTCTGCTTTTTATGCAGTTGATTCTACAAAAAGAACTTTAATTTTTGCTTGCTTATTTTTTTCATCATTTTTCCCTTCCCTTTTGGAGAAAAAAAAGACTACTTTTCCCTTAAATGTACAAAAAAAAAAAAACCCACAAAAAACCCCAAAAAACCAACACCAACAAAATCCCAAAACACAAACCCAACCCAAAAACTCCAGCAATTCTCCCATTACTGACTCTGTTACAGATCTTCTATGACATAAGTGCAATTGAATGGGGAATCAGCTGCTTGAAGCTGTACACAGGGAAGAGAAAAATAGGTCATTGCTTATCTAAGAAAGTATACCTCAATCACCAATCACAGTTAACACAAGTAGTGTGGATTTTCACAGAAGTAGTCAGGATTCAAACGTTACCATAAAAAAAAAAAAATCCTGTTTGACTTATTGACTGAAAATAAATTCAAGCTAGTAGTGCCAATTTGCACTTGTGAGTTGACTACCTAAGTCTGCTCATGCATTGGAATACATATATGCATTTAAGTAAAAATATTTTCTGTGCTAGTGAAAATTTTACAGTGCCTTCTCTAAGAAGCTTAAATAAATCTTCTTGTCAGGATCACAATCTCTTTGTCTAACTATAAAATGGATGATTTGAGCCCCAGGAGTTTCTAGAAGCATTGATAATATGCTAAAGGGAAAGGTGACAGCTCAGTTCCATATAGTTTCCTTTACTTAGAGCTGTTCTACTACTGTAAATAATACTTGAAGCACCAGTGTGAGACTTGTGTTGAGACACAATGTTTTGCTCCTGAGGTAAGGGTTTATTGTAGGTTAACCCAAATAGACAGCTCAGTCCCACACAGCTGCTTGCTTACTTTCCTCTGGCGGTTTGCGGGAGAAAATTGGAAGTGTTAAATGGGCAAAACTTGTGGGTTGAGATAAAGACAATTAAACAGGTAAAGTAAAATCTGTGTGCACAAGCAAAGCAGAACAAGGAATTCATTCACCACTTTCCACAGGCAGGCAAGTGCTCATCCATCTCAAGATGACAGGGGCTTCATCACACAGACTGGTAACTTGGAAAGATAAACACCATCTCTCAAAACATTCCCCACTTTCTTCTTCTTCCTCCAGCTCCATATGCTGAGCATGACACCATGTGGTATGGGATAGTTCCTGGGTCAGCTGGGGACAGCTATCCTGGTTGTGTCCCATCCAACTCCTTGTGCATTCTCAGCCTCCTCACTGCAGGGGTGGGTGAGGGACAGAAAAGCCTTAACCCTGTGTAAGCACAGTAATCAGTAAAAGAACCCTGTGATGTTGTAGTGGTTTGACCTTGGTGCCCACCAAGCCCGCTCCTCTATCACTTCCCAGCAGGACAGGGAAGAGAGAATAAGATGGAAAACAACCTATAGACTGAGATAAGACAGTTTACTAAAGTTGCTCCAGAGGGCAAACATTAGTAAATGTTTAAAATTTAATCAACTGTAGACTTCAAGAATGATGGTATGGTAGCTCCAAGCAATGTATATGATAGAAGATAACCTCATACTGACATAAAAGGACACTCCCTTTTCAGACCCTACTGAAGTGAAATAGATACAAACTGATCCAGTGCCATCTGGTCCCATGAAGTTAAAGAGGAGAAGCTATGACTGAAAAACTAACACTGTATTCAGTGGACCAGAAAGAAAATCTCACAGGATGCAGGGTACTGGGAATTATTTTTATTACTGCCTGATGACACAAAAAGAAAAAATAAGGGACAGTAGACTAATCTTAATAGTTGAGCAGTGTGGCGGTGCCTGCCATGGCCCCATGGTGGAAGGGCCCGGCCGGCACCGCCCGCGTGAGGCCGCGCGGCCGCCCCGCCAGCGGCACCGCAGGGGAGAATCGCCTGCCCCGATGGCGCTGAGCGCTGCTCCAGGGTGCGCAGCTTGGGCAGCTCTGCACGCCGAGAGCAGGGGAAGGGATGAGAGAAGGACACTTGTATGCCAGCCCAAAGAGTCCTTTATTTGCCCAGGTGGGGCAAGGAAGGTGCCCTCTGAGTGGGTGCAGTGACAAATGCCGAAGAAATCAATGATTACAGCAACTTAAATAGGGGGTGGGTGGACGGGGTGCAAACCTGTCTCACCCAATGGGGATAAACCAGAGGGGGATACAACAACCTATGATAATGTAACAGGGGTAGGGACAAGGTCAGGGGATAAATAGAAAAGCTAAACTGGGGTGATTGATACAGAACTTTCTCAAAGAAACTGGGGGTGGTTACAGGATTGACAACCAAAAGAGTATGAACAAACTCAGATTGATGGCACCAAATAAGGAGAAAACAGGGAGAAGTGAGATTGGCAGATAACTGGGGAGCCAAGTGGCAGGAACTTTTGGGGTAAACAACTTGGATCAAACCAACTGTGAGGGGACAAATGGGGGAGCATAAAGGATAACTAACATTGATAAAACCAACTGACTAAATCAAACCACACTGCAACATTGCAGGTCTAACACTAGGTTGTAAAGCAGAATTATTTTCCCATATTTTTCATTTCAAATGTTATAATTTAGATGAACTAATAAGAAGCTACATATTTTGAGCAATGCATGTGTCAGAATGTTCTGTTCTCTAGCAGCAAACAGGAGAAAATAAATGTAATCTGCATTGCATTACAATACTTTCAGGAATGACCTTTTGCCTTAATGTTGTAGCAAGGACAGCAGAAGTTATTTGCACCGCATTTATTTTTTTGTTCATCAAAGTGCTTCTGCATGGTTACTCTTGCATGATAAACTGTGCCCATATAAACTTTTTCATAGAATCATAAAATCACAGAATGACAGAATGGCTTTGGTTGAAATAGACCTTTAAGATCAATCAGTTTCAACCCCACTGCCACTGGCAGTGATAGTTTCAGTAGATCAGGTTGCTTAGAACGCCATCCAACATGGCCCTAAACACTTCCAGGGAATCCACAACTTCTCTGGGCAACCTGTTCCAGTGCCTCACCACCCTCATAGTAAAGAATTTCTTCCTAGTATTTAATTTGTCTCCAGTCTTTCTTATAGGGTCCCTTCAGGTACAGGAAGGCTGCAGTTAGCTTTCTCTTTTCTAGACTGAACAATCCCAACTCTCTCAGCCTTTCCTCACAGCAGAGGTGCTCCATCCCTCAAATCATCTTGGTGGCCTCCTCTGGACTCACTCCTACAGGCTGATAGCCTTCTGCTCATGGAGACTCTAGGGCTGGGTGCAGCACTGCAGGTAGGGTCTCACCAGGACAGAGCAGAGGGGCAGAATCCCCTCCCTGCCCTGCTGCCCACGCTGCTTTGGATGCAGCCCAGGGCACATTTGGCTTTCTGGGCTGCAAGGACACATGGCTGAATCATGTCCAGCCTCTCACCCACAGCACCCCCAAGTCCTTCTTACAGAGTTACTCTGGATCTGTTCATCCCTGAACCTTGAGTGATACCAGGGGTTGTCCTGATCCAGTTGCAGCACCAGACTTGGTCTTGCTAAACCCATACCACTCCCTCACTTCAGCTTTTTCCCCCTTCTTCAGCTTTTCCAGGTCCCTCTGGATGTCATCCCATCCCTCAGATGTGTCAAGCCCACTACAGCTTGGTGCCATCTGCAAGTTTGCTGAGCATGCTCTTGATCCCTTTTTCTATATAACTAATGAGGATATTAAATAACAGTGGTCTGAATATGGACCCTGAAGGACAACACTTGTCACAGATGGTCATTTGGGACTCTAAGCTATTGACTACTGCCCTTTGGATCTCACCATCCAACCACTTTCTCATCCATACAATAGTACACCCATAAAATACACCTCTCTCCAATTTAGAGAGAAGAATGTTGCAGAGGACTGTATCAAAGGCTTTATAGAAGCCCAGATAAATTACCTCTGCAGCACTTCCCTTGTCCACTCATGTATTCATGCCATCATAGAAGGCTACTGAGTTGGTCAGGCAAGTCTTGCCCTCTGTGAAGCTGTGCTGGCTGTCCCAAATCACTTTCTTCCATGTGCCTTAGCACAACGTCTCAGAGGATCTCTGCCATGATCTTCCTGCACAGAGGTGAGGCCAACAGGATACTCTTATCTAACCTTTTTAAAGAAGGATAAAATGTTTTCCTTTTTTAAGTCACTGTCATGACTTTTCCAATATCATGGAAAGTGGCTTGGAATTGACATCAGCCTATTTCCTCAGGACCCTGGGATGCACAGACTTAATGTACATTCAGGTTCCTCAGGTGCTCATGAACTTTCCTCCCCCAGCCCCTATCCTGCTGTCCACCTGTTGAAAATGTGTGGGAAGAGAAGTTGTCATTGAAGACTAAATCAAAAATGTTGGTGAGTACCTCAGCCTTCTCCTGTGTTGTTACCCATTTTACAGCACTGCTTATTGGGAAGGGGGAGTATCCCTTCTTTGACCCTTCTTCACTGGTTAACTTACCTGTAGAAGCTTTTCGTTTTATTCTGTGCCCTTTGCCAGATTCAATTCCAGCTTCAACTTGGACCACCCTTTCTCCTCAGCTAGAACTTCTGAAATAACTGTAAGTTATCAAAAGAGCTAAGTACTCTTCATTAAGGCTAAAATAATGAACAAGTGCCATCTCTAGGATATGAATGGAATAGAAGAGAAAAATGCTATGGAAAAGTATTTTTTTAACCTATTAGGTCTAGTGGTATTTATGCAAACACAGGAAGCTGCCAAGACTATATTTGTCTCTCTGTCTTTTTTCTCTACCATGGAAAATACTAATCTAATAAACCATTATGAATGTAATATGCTCTGATTTATCTTAAATAAACAAGACGTGTTCTGAAAGCATAAAAGAAAAAGTCTTTATTGTAGATAAAATCAAATTAAGTTCAAAGCTTATAATTGAAGCTGTTTGTGCCTCAAGAAAAGATTAAGCTATAAAAGAACTAAATTGAAAGGAAAGCAAAGTGTTTGAAGGGCAGATAAGGTCACCATAAAGATGGGCAACCAGAGTCAGAAAGATGAAAGTAGACTAACAGCATAAATAACTCGTTTATTTGATTTAGTGTAAAAAAAAGGAAGGCAATAAAGTAAGGAACCAAACACCTAAAAAGAATGTATCTGGGAAAGGTAATATACCATCAAAAAAGGACCAGAATAAAGGACTTAGGTGTTATTACAAAAAGACCATATAGTCTTCAGCAGAGAACTCAAATACCCTTCCCAGATATGTGACAAATCCAGAAGCCAGGATGTAAGAAAATGTAAGAAGACAAAATACTCCAAGAAATATCACAATGAATTTGAGATTTAAGAGTGTTCTTTCTTTATATATATTATTTTAATCAGAACACGAGAGATTAATTTCTATGTGCTGTACATTTTCAATGTTCTGTTGCAGTATAATTGGGTAGTACAAAGATATCCTTTATACATTAAAAAAATCCTAGTAATGTGGGCGATAAGAAAAAAGAAATTAAAAATATGAAGATTATCAAAAAGGTATATTAGGACCAATTATAACAAAAAACCCACCAAGATGAACTTTAAAAAAGTGTTTAATAAACTTCTCAGGATTTTCAAAGCAAGATCTTTAAAAATCAGATCATAAAATTGTCCTAAAACCTTCATCAAAAGAAACCCTTATTTTCTTTCTGAAGCCTGTCTATGGTAATGACAGGCCTTAAATCTGCCATTGACAGTAGCTTAACAGGTTCCTTAACAGTGTTGGGGAAAGATGTTTCATCATGAATCAGTCTGAAGCAGCTGCAGGGACATCATTAGCTGAGTCAAAGCAGGTGACAGTGAAATGCTATCTAGTATTGCTGAACATTATTATCTTTGTATGTTGATTTAATGGCAGACAGAAACAAAGCAATTGAATGATGTCTACTCTATTTCGTCTTCTGTGTGACACCTCCACATGCCTTTGTGATCTATAGCTTTGGGGTATGTCAGCAGCACGAGAAATAGAGGGACTGAAGGATACTAGGCTGCCAGGAGTCTTGTAAAGCTTTCTAGTTAGAAAAATGCTAAGAGCTGGAGTCTTTGGAAATATTTATAGCACAGATCTACACCTTATTGAAAGTCATAAAGAGCAACAGGTAAAATTTTCCATGTTCATCTTGCCATTCTAAGTAAAAGACACTGATAAATTAATTGTTTAACCTTGCAACTAAACTTTAGTCCTTGAAGAGAAAAGTAAATCCAAGTCTGAAACACTTAGCTGTTCAGGAGGAGGCTATTTTCTGTATGTATGGGTCTAATTTTCCTGCATTCACTGTGGCTGTTGTGTGTTAGATATAGGTCCCAGTACAGCTCCAAGATCAGCATTCTGGATACTCTCAGAAGCAACACTTGGTCAGTTAGTTAGCCACGGTCCCAAAAGCCTTTTGATCATGAGAGAAATGTAAATAATTACAAGGATTCTATGAAAATCTCAGCACCATAATTTAGGTGTTATGCAAACTTAGGCACTGTATGGCTTCAGAACTCAGTGAAATGAAAAATTCATTGGCTGAAATTTTTGGAATATGCATCCCTGTATACGTTAAAAATGTTTTGAAAGCCAAAGACTTGTCCATAATTAGCTGTTCACTTAGCATTATTTTTCATGTGTAGGGATTTCCTTTATTCTGCAGGGTCCTGTCTGCTGCACAAACTCTTTAGTTCATTCTGGGGGCTATGTTCAAAATTAGGCATTTTTCTCTCTTGCAGCTTACTTTCTTATTTCACACCATCTAGTTTTTATTTACCTATGCTGCACAATCCTTAATTATCACAGAGGCAGAAAATTCAAAATAAAGAATAAGTTCTTTCACCTCTAATATATCGAATCTTATAGTCCAAAGTGTTCTACTTGGCCATTACATTTTGATAAAGCAAGCAATACTGAATCTGTTTAGAAAATATCTACCAATGACCTTTTAGTGTTCAGAGACATTTCGGCTTCACATCTACACAAACTGTGGTGGTTATAAGACATTTGGATGACTCTTGTGGAACGATAGCCTCCAGATATGGAATTAATACTTTCTAGAATAGTTCCATTAGTTCCATTATTTCAGAATCAATAATTACTGACATAGCAATATTAGCTTATCAAAGCAATATTACTGCAATCTACTGCATCTCTGTAACAAACCTCCATGAAATCTGCTTCTTTTTTACTACTTTTTCAGTTGTATCTCTGTCATATATATTGGCAAGATGGATGTTCTTAACTTGATAGGAAAATATTTTGTTGTATACCAGAAAAATTTGTTTGAAGTCAATGACCCTGTATTCCCAACAGACCAGTTAGGATTCAGTGTTATTATTTGAAGAAGTTGAATTCATTGATGCAGATAAAAGGAGCTATGTATGTGTAACTCTGTAGATAAACTCTAGTTGAGAATACATATTTTCCTGCTTTCCTTACTATGTCCCTACTTTTGCTTATCACATTCAATGAGGGATATCTGGTATCCCCTAAGTACAATAATTACTGTTTTTTTAGCAGTAATACAATTAAGAAAAGCTCAGCGTTTAAGAAGTACTAATGGAGACAAATAGGTCAGATCACAGAATCACAGAATGTTTCAGGTTGAAAGGTACTTCTGGAAATCATGTCATCTACCCTCCCTCCTCAATCAGGGCCACCCAGATCTGGTTGTCCAGAACTATGCCCAGATGGCTTTTGAATACCTCACAACATTTCTGGGCAACGTGAATACGTGATTACGTCACAACATTTCTGTTCCAGTCACCCTCACAGTAAAAAAGGGTTTCCTGATGTTCATTTGGAACTTCTTTCTGCTCAATTCCTATTACTCTGTCCCAGACACCACTGAAGAGAACTTAGACCTGCCTTCTTTACTCTTTTGGCAGCAAGTACTGATACACACCTGAGACATATCCTGGATATAAGTACTTTAGGCTCTCTCAGCCCTCCTTTATGAGAGGACTTTTTTCCTCAAACTGCAACCCTTTACCTAATATATCACAAGATACCACTCACCCCTTGTGTCACGAGGGCACACCACTGGCTTATGCCCACCTTGCTGTTCCCCAGGACTCCCAGGTCCTTTTCTGCCAAACTACTCTCCAACAGGGAAGCCCTCAGTATGAGATTGTGGATGGGATTGTTCATCTTCCGGTGCAGGACTTTGTGCTCCCTTTCCTTGAGTTTAACAAATTTCCCATCAGCCATTCTTCCTTTTGAATGTCAGCATGACCCTCTGTCACATCAGCCACTCCTTCCAGTTTGGTGTCATTTGCAAACTTGCTGAGGATACGCTCTGCTCCACCATCCAGCTCAGGAATTAAGATTTTGGATAAGATTGGACAAAGTATTAACTTCTAGGATAAACTGCTAATTGCTCACGTCCAACTAGACTTCATGCCTCTTATCACCATCCTCTGGGACCATACATACAGCCAGATTTCAATTCACCTCACTGCCTACTCATTTGACCCACTTTCATCAACTTCCCTGTTAGGATTTTATGGGAGTCAGCGTGGATGGCCTTCCTGAAATCAAGATAGATCAGGCCATTCATTTATTTGTGGAAGTTTATCAAGCTGGTGAAACATGATGACTTTTTGGCTCATCCATGCTGACTACTCCTAATTAATTTCCAGTTTATGTGCCTGAAAATGCTTTCCAGTATTAAGTGCTCCATTACTATTCTAGGAATCAAGGGAGGTGAGCAGTGCCAGGGTCCTCTTCTTAGTCTTTCTGAAGACTGGTGACTTACATTCCTCCAGTCTTCAGGCACTTTTCTCAGTCACCAAAATCACTCAAAGACAGTCAAGAGTTGTCTCACAGTGGCACCAGCACTCCCTTACCACATGTGGATGCATCAGAGACCATAGGCATGAATATGTCCAGTTTACTTTAGCATTCCCTGACTTGGTCCTCCAGACTGTCCCCCTGGTCTTTGGAGCCTGGTATTCCTGAAAGCTAGTCCTGCTAGTAGAGAATGAGACAAACAAGGCATTCAGTACCTTGGCTCCATGTCCTGGGTAACCAGATGTCCTGCCCCATTCAGCCTCATTTGCTCTAGTTTTCCTTCATCACTCATGTACTTGCAGAAACCCATCTTGCCTTTTAAATCCCCTTCCAGACTCAGCTCTGGGTGTGGTCAAAGGATTTCCTAACCATACACACCCATGCTGTGTTTCTATATTCCTTCCAGTTTGCCTGCCTCTGCTTCTACTCTCTCCATGCTTCCTTTTTTCATTTGCATTTTGTCAGGAAGTTGATCAGCGTAGACCTCGTGGCATTTTTGGTTGATTTCCTGTTCATTGAGATGGACAGTTCTTCAGCTTAGACAAGGTGATCTTTAAATATCAGCTTTCTTTAGCCCGTCTTCCCTCCAGGGTCTTATCCCATGGGACTCTTCCAATCATATGCCTGCAGCCTGCAATTTCTGGTCTTCTGAAATCAAGCTCTATCTTCTTGATTTTTGCCCTGGTGTCTTAGGATCTTGATACTAATAGCCAATTGATATCAATGATCTTGAGCAATCCAAGTAGGATTGTTCTTTGTGAGAAAATTTATGTTATTTTTGTAAAATGGGACACGTGACAATATCTAGTATTGAATGCTGTACTTTATGAACAGCCAGTAAAGTTCCTTTTACCACTCCTCTACAATTAAAAAATCCCAAACCCCACTCCCCATAATAAATCAGAACAAAATCCATAAAAATATATCTATGAAAATAGGAAGATTAAGTATCTAATGACTTACAAATTCACCCTTCCTTCGACATTTTTCTCTCAGAAGGTTTGCTAATAGCAGAGGGCTGCAGAGAAGGATGCTTTTAACATCATGCAGAAGCCATCATATCTTTTCTGATAGGATTTAATTTTTTTATGGAAGTCTTTATATATTTTACAAATTTCCTCAGGATAATCTTCATTATTGTGAAAAAATTATTTAGAATTTGTGTTTTTCTTGAAACATTTCTGAGTTAATCTATTCCTTTTCAATTTATTTCTAAAACTTGCTTTTATCTAGAATTCACTTTTAATTTTGTTCCATAATCTCATGACAAAATCAGTGCCTGTTTATGACCAGTTTCCCATCTAAAAGAGATGTTGGCCTGTATAATTTAAATTGATTTATATTCTGCTTGCCCCTCAATATGTTTCTATCCATTTTCATGGACTCTTCCACACCAATACAAAGATAAATACAAATATATATGGATTTGTCTATGAATATAAGTAAACACACAGAGTGAATATGAAGTCAGATCTAGCAGTCAGATACTTTCACATTCTGGGAAAGATCAATACCAAACACTGGATATAAAGGAAACAAAATAGGCACCTAACATGTTAATGCCAAAGGTCTACAATAAAATTTTCAGTCCTGTATAATTGAATTACAAGTACTTTGTTTCCCTTAATCTCAGTCCAAGAGATCAATCAAAACTTCATTCCAATTACCTGAAGTTTGTGGATATTGACTGCTTTCACGAGATTTTGTTTTGAATAATTCATGGGGAAAGATATGTCTGACTTTATTTTCATATTAATATATCTTCATACAAGGAGCTGGCGTGTGGACATTGGAAGGAGAGGAAAATGATTATACAACTTTTAGCATGATGCAGAGGGACATACCAGTAATAAACAGGTCTATTTTGATAAATCAAAGAACTTCATATTTCTGAAAGCTACTACATATTTACCTCCATAGTTTCATTTTACAGTAAAATCTTATTTTGGAAGCAGGTAGACAAAATGATTATTTACTTACAATAAAAAGTATATGTCTCCATGAATAAGGTATTTTTATGTTAACACAAGTTGAGAGATAAGCAATAATAATGGATTTCAGGTATGTCAAAATTCATACTTCTATTTTAAAAATTTATTTTTATTTACTGTTTCCATTACTAAAATCTTTGGGGGTTTTTGATTCAGCTTTTCAATATTGTTAACAATCAGTGGTGTTCTATCTCTTTCGCTTTATAAAAGGAGGGAAGCAAAAACAAAGAGGTTTTTCACAACAGGGTGTGACAGTGCAGCCGAAGTGTAAGTGGATCATGTGGTCTAAGTACAAAGAGAAAGAAAAGATTATTGTTCTTGCATTGGATATTGTTTGGAAATTGGGTTAGAAGATTGTATAGAGATCAGAACTGTGAGGTCTCAAAACAGGAAAGTTGAAATGAGCATATTGACTGTATCTATGTCAACAAATATTAGAATATAGTACATATTATCTATATATTTATGGTTAGCTGTATTTATCTATTTCATCTTTGATTTTCTGCTCTTGTATAAGAGTAGCAACAGCTGAGGACTGAACAATTCTGTTTAGTACCAGATGAGGCACCATCTACTTTGTAATTCCAGTGAATGTGGTCTTATTAATGTTATTTTTTCCCCTTTTATTTTGGCAAGAGCATGGTTTCTGTAAAAATGGAAGAATGTTATTCTCATAATTCCAATTTTTATCAGTTTTATATTTATAATTGTTCATTATTAGGATAAGAAATGCATTGGCAACAAAGAAGAGAATTTCTGCTCAGTCCAAGGACTAAACTTGGACTGTAAATGGATGCAAGAACACCAAAGGCAGTAGAAATCTTTTGTAAAAATATTTTACTTGGACTTTGGCATGCAGAGTGCAGACACTAACAAATACTTTCTTTTTGACTGTTATACAGATGGATTAGAAAGGCCTGGATGTTGAGCTAATTTATTGCTGATAAAGATCAATAGAAAATAATCTTCTCTCTATCTAAGCCAAAATAAGTGGAAGAACTGTTGTTTAAAGCCCCTATGGTTACTCTGAAATTTGGGCAATTTAGGTACATGTAAAAGTGTTCAGAATCTCTGTGGTTCATCTGTACAATTTAGAGCACATTTTAAGGACTTTTTCTCCTACAAATAACAATTTTGCAACACTTTTCATTGTAACTTTCATATTTTCTTTTAAATTGTACTTCACAACCCTTTTTATGCTCTACTTTCCATCACATTTTGTTGTATCATGAAAAGACATAAAAAAGATACTAAAGATTTTGTAAATAATGCATTAGTGAAGAACTTCTTAGAAGACACTAGAAATTTAAAATTGAAGAATAATTTTTAAAATAGTGGGGCAGAACAACTTTTCTATTTTGTGCTTCTTTACCAGTTTCCAGCTTTTCTATTATGTGCTCTTTACCAGAAGGGGTGAGATCTCTCTTAGTGAACATTATTCAAGATCACACTGTTTTAAGCTCCTGTTTCTTTGTTCATGTCCTTTCTGTATTCTACTGACCCAAAGACCAAAGAAAATAATTCTCTGATCTTTTTGGGCAACACATTTTTAAATTCATTGTATGTTGCACTGATATGAAGGTCTTACAATTCAGATTTAACATGAATCAGAGAATCACAGAATGGTTATGGTGGGAAGAGCCATCTGGAGATCATCTAGTTCAACCTTCCCACTAAAGCAGGTTCACCTAGATCAGGTTTTACAGGATCTTTTCCAGATGGGGATTAATTTTCTCCAGAGAAGGAGACTCCACTTCTCTGAGCAACCTGTTCCAGTGCTCTCCTACCCTCAAATTTAAGAAGGGCTTTCCCATACTAAGAGTAAATTTGGCAAGGAGAAAAAGAGATTTAAGGATTTATTAGTTTTCTAATTGCCCTTGTTTTGTTATCTGACTCAATCTATATACATATTAATTTATTTTGTATGTTTCATATAAGATATTTCTAACCATAATTAAAAATTTATTCATGTTTTAAAATATGGGGGATAAACAGAATATATATTGCCCATATTTTAACAACTTAATTTTTTTCATGGTTGTGTAATGTTCTGCATTTAAAATATATAGTTATTTTCTATATTTATGAGAATTCTTTTCTCTCTGAAATTGCAAGCTGCAAATCTGGATATAGTCTATAAAAGCCCTCTTCTATCTAACATTTCAGTCCCTATCCTGTATTTGAACTAGAAATCTGTATGTGAGGAAAGCTGATGAGCCACAAATAAAATGCATAATCTCTGTTTACGTGACAGACTAAGACACATAAAATGAGAACAAACATCAGTTATAGCATTGTTTCCCAAACAACCTTAATAAACCTTTTCACTTTTCAGTGTCATTTGAAAGATTTAGAGCTTCTATTGAGCACTTCATCTAAGACCAAATTAAAGTCTCAGGCAATTTTGATGGACTCATTTACTCTAAAACAAACAGTATCTGTTCTGTTCAGCAGAGTGGCCTGAAAGTGCACAGGGACACATCTTTCCCAGTTACCACCTTGATATATCGGATTCTCAATCCATTTTTTTTGTTTAAGACACACACACCCACATTATACCTTGTAGAGATGCTAAGATTGCTCATTATAAAATAAAATTGCTAAAAATAGGCCACTGAGCAAATTTCCTCCTTGAACTTCACTGTACTTCAGAGGTATCTTCCTCTTTAACAGGTAGAAAAGTGGCCTGCTTTTCCAATGTGTTCTGCGTGCAATTTAAATTGTTTGTGTGCCAGAGAGACTTGGTGCTTCATAGCACACTTTTATCAGGCTTCTCAGAGGGTTGTGAAACCATTTAAGGTACTAATGCTAACATCCATGCCCCAAAGTAATTTTGCAAAAATAGTGAAAGAATAGGTATGTGAGAATTAGATTTTTTACCTTTATAAGAAATAAGAACAATTGCAAAGCTGGACTGAATGTTTTAAAAAGTGGTTGTGTCCACAATGGGGATATATATTTGTCATTTATCTTAGGAGCCCCAAATTAGATTCTTCTTGTACACAACAAATGTGTGTACAAGAAGAACACTCTTAGCCATGTGGGATGCTTGGGAGTGAGACAGGTACTGAATTGCCATAGACACCTACCAAGATGCTCTATCACTTCCCCTTTATCAAAAAAGTGGTCAGAAGGGAAAAGCTATGGAAAAGCTAATTACTTGGGATAAGGGCAGGGAAATTTCTTACCAATTACTATCACAGGCAAATCCAGACTTGAACTTGGGGAATTTAATTTATTGCCAATAAATGGCAAAAGAGTAGTATAGTGACAAATGAAGTTGGAACCACCTTCCCCCTACCCCTCCAGGGTTCTACCCTGGCTCAACATCATTCCTAGTTTTAATATGTCCTTCCTGCAAATAGTCCAGGCCAATAGGGGTTGCAGTCAGTTCATAACACATTGTCTATGTTTCTCCTTCCTTTCCAGGAGAGCTCTTCCCCTGTTCCAGTGTGGAGATATTTTATGAGCCGCTTCACGAGCACTCCAACATGGGTCCTCTCCATGGCTTCAGTTCTTTCAGAATTACTCCAGAATGGATCCTTTCCTCAGGATGCAGTCCTTCAGGAACAATGCCCCAAAGTACAACTGCTCAAGTATGGCCCCCCATGAGCCACAGGTCCTGACTTCTGCATGGATTCTCCTGGCTCTACAGTTCTGTTCAGGGAATATACACTTGCTCACAGGTTTCTGGGCCACGGCTGCCTCACCATGGTCTAAACCACATGCTGCAGGGGAATCTGCTCTGGCACCTGAGCACTCCTTGCTCTTTGTCCCTGGCATCTGCAGGATGGTTTCCTCACACATTTCCTCACTCCTTGCTCTCACAGCTGCTGTAAAATCTTTTTTAACCTTCTTGCATATGTTACCATGTTGCTGGTGGGCTCAGAATTGGCCACTGGGAGGTTAATTTTGCAGCCATCTGGAACTAGCTCTGTTTGACATGGGGATGGCTTCTTGTGTTTTTGCATAGAAGTCAGTACTGAAAACCTCCCTACAGAAACTTTTCCACATAATTGTCTAGATTGTCTAAATTGAGATGCTGTACAATAGACAGAAAACAAATATCTAAGGAAATTATTAAATATTTTGGTCTAAGCAACAAAGGGGAATTATTCTTCAAGAAATCAGGGCTGAATTTATTTACCTGAGGTTCACCCACTTCAGGTTGTAGAGACGAAGATCCACTTAACACTCTGAAAATGTTACCATCTGTGTCTAAGAGGAAACAGTTACTTGATTTTAATGCTATTTCTAAACCACTTTAAGTTATATATAGATAAATTTCCTTTCACTTTGCAACACAAAAAAAAAAAAAGAAAAACAACTACTCAAAAGGAATGCATAATTTCTACACTTTCAAGGGTCTTCATGCTTCCAGCCTTTCTTGAAATAATTCTTCCAGCCACATTCTTCAGACATATCCTGATCCCTTTGTCCAAAAAAAGGCTCTAAGAGATTTTTTTTTATCAACAATTTAAACTATCTGAGAATCAGTCTTCTTGTGTCTTCTATCAATCATAATAACAATTCTACAAAGGGTTGACTTCATCCTAAAAGTAACACAGAGAAAATATCAATAGATGAGGTAAGCAAGCTAGAATGCTACAACTTTAAATCTACTTACTACAGATCACACAGGCAATGCATCACTGAGCTGACAAGAAAATTACATTGATGAAAGAATAAAAAGTGGTAGGTAGGAGAGAAGAGAGTCAGTAGACATAAAAAGCAGTAGAATTTGAAGTTTTCCTTAATACCTCTTAATTTTATTATATAAGGAATATATTATAAAAGTCCTTGTTCAGGTTCAGACAAAATAGGAAAGATTATGAAAGAATTTCTCAAAACACAGCAATCAAACCTCCTATAGTTCACAGACTGGAGTAGGGTGGAAAGAAAACAACCAAAAATAGTCTCAAAGGCACAGTGGATAGTAAAAAATGTTAAAATATAGCATCATTTGGTAAGTAGAATTGTACAGTGACAAAAGAATAAACAAAGAGAATGTAAAAGTGGAAAGTTCAGAATTACCATAAGAAGTCATCCCATTCTCAGTCACAGATGTCAGTCCAAAAATCCAGGACAAATTGTGTCCAAATTCACATCCAAAATGCATCATCTAGGCCCATCACTCATAGAAATTAATGTAGATTAAAAATTTGCAGACGAAAATCTATTTGAATTTACATCATAGAGGTAATTTATATATGCCCAAATTGTGCCACTCATAATGTTCTTCATATTTGGCTGAATGGTCTACTTTAAATCACAACTCAAGCAAAAATAAATCACAGCCTAATTACAGAATTGGTTTTGTTCAAAGTGTATTTTGCGACACTTATACCGCATTCATTCTCTTGCTTTGGTTTTATAACAGACCTATAAACAGTCTTATTGTAGTGCAGTTATGGGTTGGTATAGAACTCCACATTTATTTTCCTTTAATAATTTTTTATCTTTGAACTAAACTAATGAGCAGAATGCCAAAATGAGCTTGTGGCTATGTCATTGACTACTTATGCATCCTACCTATCCTAATGCATATGTCAGTGTTCTACTATGGTTAAAGTCATGTCAGTATGGAAACTAATGGCAAGACTCTTTCACTGTGACTGAAATGGTGCCTACTAAATGTAAATGAAATCTAAAAAAGTGTTCAAATATTTACATTATCTCTAAAATTAATTTCAGCAGCACAATAGGCTTTTTATAAAAATAATCAACATCTTGATAATAAGAATTTTAATTCTGATTAACATATTGCTCTATTTACTAATCTGTGCAGACCACTATAATAATATAGAAAGCCATTTAAAGACACAAATTGAAGAAACATAAAAATAATTAAAAAAAGAAAAAACTCCACCACATTTTCATAGTGAGTAGAATTAAATATCCTTCCTCTTTTAGATTCTGTATGTTCTCAATGGATTTCTATTAATTTTAGTTATTTTAACATTGATATGTGAATTTAAATTCTTCTATAAAGAGTTTGAGAAGATAATGAGTCTAAATTCGAGGGCAACAATGTATACGTCTTATAAAAGTAAAAACGTGGAAATGTATGTTTTCACTACTGAAAAAAAGGTTGATGTTGTTTTGTTTTTTTAGATAAAAGTGACTTTGGATACCATTGATTTCTTATTACTGAAGGAATTTAATAAAATCTACAGGTACTGATGCTCTAAATGTGTACTGATGCCCTTCATGACAAATCTTTTTTTGTAATTATCTTTATGGTAATGGCTCAATATGTAGACTCAAAAAGAAAACAACTGTAAGTAAAACATCAAAGTACGTATGTGTGGCATACATTTTTGAACATATATTTCAATACTGTTGGGAGGGAGGGTCTTCACCTTTAGTTCTGAACTTCTGTATTGCCTTCAGAGGATAAACATACACGACTACAAATTTCAAGAGTAAAAGAGGAGTAATAGCCACAATAAAGCAATAAATCTGACATCACTGTTGGACGACCTGAGATTTTAAAATAATATGATGTATGTGGGAATGATAATATTTCTGTGACTGTGCAACATATTTTCAGATGAAACAATGAAAAGTCTATGCTTGATTTTTCCCAAAAGATTGTGTCCACAGGCAATACTTTTAGCCATTGACAGAAGAATAACCAGATGACAGAGATTAGATGATACATGTGTTCCTTTCACATGTATCTGTAGAAAATCAAAGTATGCAGTCCTCGTTTGTTGCCTGACAATGATGTCATATGTCAATTTAATGTGAAAATAAAATATATAGTTTGATAGATTGACAAAAAAATCTTATTCTCTTTTCCAAATTATTGCTTCAGAGGAAAGATTACATGCTGAACTCATTATAATATATATCATTCAATTAAAATTCTTTGAGCAATGGACACATGAATTCTTGCACAGATTACTGTTATAATAATTAATGATCACTCTGGATTTATTTACAGTTCACTTTTATGGATAATCAATCCTCATCTAATTGAGAATTCAGCATAATTAGTAAAAGGGCATGAACTTTTAGCCACAAAGTGAGATTCAAACCAAAACCTAGAAAAATATTCACATGAGATTTTTAGTATAGCTCCTGTAAATGATAATGGGTGTAACATTCAATCTGTTCATCTGTCTTATTTCACCCTCATACTTTTTAATTTATTTTTTACATCAATCATTAAACAATTATCTGGGGAGCTGGCTTTAACTGAAGATAAAATTAAGTAAGAAAAGCTGAAATTAAAACTGAACTGGATGAAATTTGGTGGTTCTTTATGCAAAAAGATCAGCACTTAATTTCAGTATTTGCTAGGGCTGGTTTTTCCTACTCTTTTCTCTCCATGTATTTTGTATATTTTTCTTCCTCATTATCCTTTCTAAAGAAGCTAAAATGCAAGGAGGAAAAGAAGTGTGACCAAGGGTGCAAGAGAATACAAATTTGCTGTTTATTTTTCTGGAAAGACATAGATTAGTACATTTGCTGACTTTTTAAAGCAGCAGTCTATTTGTTTATTATATTTTAATAAATAAAGAAATCACCCCAAATTGTTATGTCTGATAGTCAAGTGACTGAAAGAGTTTAGAATTATAAAGATGGCCATGTGTCTGGTGGAGCTGAGCTGCTGGTTGAAGCTAACCCACACCATCAGGATAAAGACATTTTTGAATTTTGTATGACATTGAGAGACAAAGTAAACTTTTCTTTCATCTGAAGAGATTTTGTGTGTCAGGTCCATTTTGGGAAATACACTGATCTACAGAGATGTTGTCTACCTTTGAGCTTGTCACCCTAAATTCTCATGACTATCAATGGAGATAAATAGGCAAATTGAGGACAATCATGTACTAGCCATACCTATTATTTGTTGACCAGAAAAAGAACTTGAAGTGATTAAAGTGTAGATGTCTACATTTAATCAGATGATTTGCACCCTGGTCATGTACAGTGATAAAGTGAAGCACCAAATGGATGTGCATCTTTCACTGTGTGAATAGAAAAAGAAATACTGAATGTTGGATAGAAGAAAGAGGAAGGGACAGAGAGAAGTAAACATGCTTGACTTAATACAGACCTTCAAAGGAGGTAGTATGCTGATAATAGGATATGTTATACTCTGTGCCGGAACTGTATTTAAGGAGATTTTGTGAGGAACACAGTCCTGGATGATCTAGTTTATAATTATACACTTTAAAAACTGATAAATCGGATAGTATGCCACAGATGTCTGGGATATATTTTTAAATGATTTCTTTCTAATCTAAACTTACAACAAGGAAGCTTGAAGGAAAAACTTTTCTCTTCTTGAAGAGAAAAATCCAACTGAATTTAGTTTTCGACGGCTTCAGAAGGAAGGAGTCTTACTGGAATTATCAGTAACATTGAAATGAAGCTATGCTCAGCAAAACATAAGAAATGCAGCACAACTATCATGCATCTGAATACAGATTTTCAGCTCCAAAAATACTGTTTTAGCTTCCTGACTTGAAACACTGTGTTAGGTGCCAAAGGAAGCACTTGACCTAATATATTAGATCGCAATCCCTGCATAGTAGCAAGAGTTAGGTGATTCCTAAAGGATGTCCTACTTTACTAAGTTTTAGCACCTGGGATGCAACCTCCCTTAAGTGTTTATGGACATTCAAGGATTAGGTGTTAGCCTAAGCCAATAATCTAGGCCATGTTATAGACATTGGAGAGAAAGCTTCTCTCAGGGAACAACTAAACAAGCACAGATGACATTTAGTGTGTGGGTGCCAAGCCTGCCATTTCTCTGCATTGGCTGCAGATGGACCCTGACTCATCGTCATAAGTGATTCTCCTCACTACTGAATAGCTGAAGGTAGGTGAGACATTCCAGCCTTGAAGTATCATGGAGTTATAGAATGGCTTGGCTTGGGATCTTAAATATTATTTGGTTCTAATTCCCCTGCTATAGGCAGGGATATCACTGACTACACACAGTTGCTAAAAGCCCTGTCTAGCCTGGCCTCAAATAGCTCATTCACAACTTCTCTGGGCAACCTGTGCTACTGACTCATCATCTGCACAGTAAAGAATTTCTTCCTAATATCTAACCCATCTCTCTCTGCTCTTTATACCTGCCAGTGTAAAAATGTTGCTCACCGTCTTTTTGATAAGTCCCCTTTAAGCACTGGAAGTCCATAATGATGTCACACCTGAGTTTTCTCTAGGCTGAACAGCTCCAACTCTCTGCCTGTCTTCACAGGAGAGGTGTTTCAGTCCTCTGATGAACTTTGTGGCCTTTCTCCAGACTTGCTCCAATTTATCCGTTTTTATTGTGCTGAGGACCCCAGGGCTAGATGCAGCACTGCAGGTGGGGCCTCACCAGAGCAGAGCAGAGCAGAGCAGAGGGGCAGAATCCCCTCCCTCAGCCTGCTGGCCATGCTTCTTTGGATTCATCCCAGGACACTATTGTTTCTCTGGGTTGCAGACACACACTGTTGGCTCATGTCCACTTGTTCACAAGCCACAACACTCAAGTTCTTCCTCACAGGGCTGTTTTCAGTGACTTTTTTTCCCAGTTTGTATTCATGCTTGGGACTGTCTAGACCCATGTGCAAGACCTTGCACTTGGACTTGATAAACTTAGTGATGTATCGGCCCGCATCTCAAGTTTGTCCAGGTCTCTTTGGATCTTATCACTTCTTTCTGTTGTGTCAACTTCACCACTCAGCTTTGTGAGGTATCTGCAAACTTTCCCAGGCCCCACTTGACCTCACTATTTTTGTCATTGATAAAGATATTGAAGAATACCACTCACAAGACTGAGCCTTGAGGGAAACCAATTGACACCAGCCTCACCCTGGACATAGAGCCAGTGACCACAACTCTCCTGCTGTGTTCATCCAGCTAACTCCTCGTACATCTGTTCCATCTTTCACACCCGTTTCTCTCCAGTTAGGAGATAAGAATGTCTTGTTGGACCATGTTGAAGACCTCATAGATATCTAGGCAGATGTAGATGTAGGCAATTATATTCTTCTAATGAGCTGCAAAGCTAAGATTTCTTCATTTACTATTTTTGACTTTAAATAATTATTTTAAAGAATACCTTTTTGAAGTGTCTGAAATTTCATCCCAAAAGCATCCATTTGTATTTAGCAGAATAGATTATCTTTGTTTTTGTTTGTTGGAGGTTTTTTTATTCATCTGTTTTAATTAACATTTGTTTTATTAGCCATCACCAATAATATTTATATACAAGAAGTACAGATGAGTTCTCAAAACAAGGTCTGTCTCTCACAGATGTATCTGTGGCAAGAGTGAAATTGAATGACTGATACCAGCTGTCTCTTTGTTCTGTCCTATGCTTTGATGTTGGATTATTTTTTTAGGCTTGAGGCTTGAGGGTCTTTATTGTAGCAAATTAATTCAACAGTGTGTGGTTCACATTGCATGTATAATAGTACATATTTTTGTGAAAGCTGTGTGATACATTTTAAGAGTTAAAGTCCTTGATGAGGATGTGATTCAATTGATACATATGCACTTATATAACAGATCATAAAATACAGTAACTAAGTTGAATTTTTTTATAAATTAAAATCAATTCAAATTAAGAGAATCTATTTCACATTTTTGTAATTTCTTCTGTAGAAATTGGTAACTGCTAATGAAGCTTATACTGCTACTTTTCCTCCTAATTAATAGTTCAATAGAGTTATGGATCAGTTTCAGATATCTGCTTTTCATTTTTACCTCAGTAACTGAGAGAACATAGATTCATAGAATGGCTTGGATTGAAATGGACCTTAAAGATCAGCTACTTTCAAACCCACTGACATGAGCAGGGACATCTTTCACTAGATGAGATTGATCAATGCCCCATCCAACCTGGCTATAAACACTAACTAGGGATGAGGCATCCACAACTTCCTTGGGTAACCCGTTCGACTGTCTCACTGCCTGCAGAGTAGAGAATTTCTTCTGAATGTCTACTCTAAACCTATTCCCTTCCAGTTTAAAGCCATGGCCACTTGTTCCGTCCCTGCATGTCCCTGTAAACAGTCGACATGTTTTTTGTGGGGTCCCTCCAGGTACTGGCAGGCTGCAATTAGGTCACCCCAAAGCTTTCACTTTTCCAGACTGAACAATCCCAATTCTCCTAGAATTTCCTCACAGGAGAGGTGTTCCATCCCTAACGACCTTGGTGGTCTGCTCTGGACTTGCTGTATCAATCTATGTCCTTCCTGTTCTGTGCCTTCCACAGAGATGAACGCAGAACTCCAGGTGGGATCTCACTAGAGCAGAGTAGAGGGGCAGAATCACTTTCTTGAATCTACTAACTATGGATGCTGGAAAAAACCTGTTGCTTAACTGTACTGTCACTTATAATGTTAGAAAGTTAACTCAAAATTTAGCTAAGCTATTCATACCAAAACTAGAATCCCTAGTTGTTTCTCAGCATCTAAACATAGATAATATGGTGAGGCAATGACACTTAAGAGAAGCAATCAAGCATATTTTTATCATTACTGCCTAGAAGTGATTATCCAGGAAGGGCTGAAACTATCCCAGAGCATTCTTGAAAAAGGTTGTTAAACCACTGGCAGCATTCATGATAAAAACATACACATGATGGAAACTTTGGAGACAATTCATATATTCATAAACAGTATTTGTTTCCTGACTGGGAGCTTGGTCTTAGGATGCACTCATATTTTGTAACAGAAGCTAGACTTCAGGGCTGGCAGAAACACAGAATAATAAAATGACAAAACACCCAATTACATTGAATATTAATCTTGTAGGTATTAAACTCACATTGACAGAGCCCACCTTCCTGAGTCAAAAATCAGAAGCAGATGTCTGTAAATGTCATTTAATGAATAATATAATAAATGTCGTATGCTTTCCATATTGACATTCAAAATTGCTCATAAACATTGGAGTTAGCAGGTGATAAGCAATGAGTAAAATCAACTCTGGTTTCATCCCAAGAAGCAATGTATTTTACATTTATGGGATATTATTTGTATGCATTATTTATAGAGGTTTTCAAATGCTACTGATTGTCTTATTACTTTTAGAGACAATTTTTCTGCCTATAAAGAGGATTATTACAGCAGAGATGTTTACAGCTGGCTTGGTTGCCTTTGCAAACAGTCTAAGCTTTCCTTCAGTCCTGGCCAAATCAGCCAGGAGGTGAAACTCTTGACAGGGAAGTTGAAGCAGGGTCTGTCAGGGCTGGCACACAGCATGTGGAGACCTGGCCAAGCAGCGAGTGCCTCTCTCTGCTGACATCAAACGCATCCTAACAGACCACCCCAGATGTGTGCAGATGTGTGAACTTTACTTGGCTGAACCTGAATCAGTTTAAATTGCCTTTTAATTGCCAGGTGGAGAGATTGCATGACATGAATTTAGCTCTGGAGATATCCTGTCTCAGTCTTTGGGATGGTAACTAGTTCAGAGGCGGAGATGACCCAAAAGTGAATAGATATATTTCATTGCACTAAAGAACAATGTGGCAAGTGTGACTGTAGGGAATTGCTAAAAATTGGTGGAAGTTATGCTCTGCTATTTCTGTGTTGGAGTATTTAGTGTCCCACTCACCCTTCTGAACTGAGTACTCCATTCTGACTATTATATTCCCACTATCTTGTGTTTTCTCTCTTTATTTCTTTTCACTTTCTTGCTTTTTATATGGGGAAAATTTTGCCAGTGAGAGAACTAATATCAGATTACCTAGATGCACCTCACTGAGCAGTGAGGATCTGCCCTTCTTCCCAATTCTTTCAGCAGAGCTGAACATGGTTGCAGCATTTTACTGCCTGCAGCATTGACATTCCCTACATACCTTCTCACATCCTTTCTTATTTTTCTTCCTTCTCCTTTCAAAAGGAGGAATTCAGTCTGAACTTCCCTGTAGATTATCACCTTTCATGCAAACTCTGTAAAGCGTTACTGTGTATAGGTGTACAAAATACAGGTAATAGTTTTCTCATATTATAACCTCCATTACTCAAAAACTCTGCATAAATTCTACTTAAATTACCTCAAACTTTAAGATTATGATTACTGAAGAGTTTGCAGTGAAATTTTCTGAAAACTGTGCAGTGTTAGCATTTCAAGGGCACTAAAAACTGTCTAAATTGTATCTATTTGATTTTATTAAAAAACAAGAGGACATTCAGAGAATGAATAGTCAACACAGAAACTCAAATAAGAATTTCACAGATAAGGATGTTAACTATAAAATGTGGAAGAAATGGTGCCTTTGGAACTTTCTGGCATTACTGATTTTTATTTCCAGCTTTGGTATTACCAGTTGATATTTTTTCATTAACTGTAGAAGTTTTGCATATTGTTTCCCTAGGCTGTGTGTTTGGAAAAGAAGAGCAATAACCCAGAAAAATAAGTCTTGCCCAAGTTTTATAAATTCTTTTCCCTGAAGCTAATTGACTTGTAAATTCCATTGTTTACAGTTTACAGTTACACAAACCTAGAACATACTCCAAACCTCAGACTCATGATGGCACAAAGTAGAAGCATGTAATCCAAATGACATGGCAGCATGAGAGTATAATTCATCTAATAAAGTGTCTTTGTTCTTCATTACCTCTGCCTCCACATGCAGAGGATCACAAAACATAACATTAGGATCTAGGATCACAAAACATAACATTATTAAATTCTTCCTTTGTTGTTATGTCTTATGCTCAGGACATATCTTCTTCATACTTAAAGCAAATGCTATTAATGAGTCATCTTTATATTTTAGAATTCAGCCTTAGTAACTTCCTACAAAAGCAGAGGTAAATTGCAAAAATGGTAAAAGTGATTAGGTGCTTTGCTAAGTAAGGATGAGAGGCATCTGTGGGTACTACACTGCTGTTAAAATCCAAATTTGATTGAAATATTTTGATGGATATACTGGGGTTGCATGACCAGGTTTTGATAGTGGGGGGCTGCAGGGGTGGCTTCTGTGAGATGTTGCCAGAAGTTTCCCCATGTCCAGCAGAGTGAATGCCAGATATCTCCAAGGTGGACCTGCCACAGGCCGAGGCTGTGCCAATCAGAACTGGTGGCAACACATTCATGATAACATGAATGAGAAAAAGTTTAAAAAAAGTTATTGGGCAGATGTAATTATGGCCAAAGAGAAGGGTGAGAATATGTGCAAGGAATACCCTGCAGATACCCAGGTCAGTGCAGAAGGAAGTGTTCCACGTGCTGGAGCAGAGACCATCTGCAACCTGTTTTGCAGCCCATTGTGAGGCAGCTGCACCTCTGCAGCCCATGGAGGAGCAAAGGGATGCAGAGATCCACCTGCAGCCCATGGAGGAGAGGCAGGCTGGAGCAGGTGCATGTCTGAGAGGAGGCTGTGACCATGCTGGAGGCCTGTGCTGGAGCAGGCTCTGGGCAGGGACCTGCAGACCCATGGAGAAAGGAGCCCACACTGGACCAGGTTTTCCGGTAGGACTTGTGGCCCTGTAGGGGACCCACCTCGGAGCAGCCTGTCCTTGAAGGACTGTCCTGTGGGAGAGTGTCCCATGTTATAGCAGTGTGTGGAGAACTGTTGCTGTGGGATAGACTCCCACTGGAGAAGTTCATGG
>QUSF01000002.1:9437175-9614721 GCA_003676055.1 Chloebia gouldiae | reverse complement strand
TGGAGAACTGTTGCTGTGGGATAGACTCCCACTGGAGAAGTTCATGGAGAACTGTCTCCTGTGGGAGGGATCCCACACTGGGGCAGGACAAGGACTCCTCCCCCTCAGCAGTAGCAGGAACATCTTGTCATGAACTGACCAAAACTTCCACTCCTGTCTCCCTGCATCACACAGGGTTAGGAGATAAAACCAGGAAGGGGGAAAGGGTGAGGGGAAGGTGGTTTTAAGATATTATTTTAGTTCTTATTAGCCTGCTCTGATTTTGTTAGTAACATGTTCAATTACTATCTCTAATTTGAGTCTATTTTGCCTGTGATAGTATTCAGTGAGTGATCCCTCCAGGTCCCTATCTCAACTCATGAGCCCTTAGTTACAATTTTTCTCTCCGTCCAGCTGTGGAGGGGAGAAGTAGAGTGGCTTTCATGAGTGCCTGGCATCCAGAGAGGGTCTACTCACAACTGTTCCTTTTGTGCTCCAGTGGCAATAATGATGATTTTTAAATTTTACTGGGGTCTTTTTATTCTGGTACAACTGGTTTTCTCACTGTAGAATGGCGGCTTCCTTCAACATACATTCAATTTACAGTTCCAAACTTTCCTATGTATAACAGCAAGGACTTGGCATTTATCCAGACAGATTGCTCTGCCACTGCTTCTTCCTGCCTTTCTTCTGCAAATTTGAACACACCTGCTCATGTGAGTTATTTTGTTTTTGTGAGATTTTGTACCTTCTGTGACATATTTCTTTCAATGTAAATTTTAACTGAATTTGTACCAACTGTTGGACAATAAGTTTTGCTGCTAAATCAAGTTTAGCTATGAACTTTATTGGTTTTGCCTTGGCTTGGGGAAGAATGTGTCCCACATAAATCATTTTACCAATGATTTTATATGGGATGAAAGCTGCATCCAATAAAAAAAACATGTGCGTAAATAATTCCATCATCTAGTGGAAGCTGAAGTTCAGCTTGAACTTAGAGTACTTTGTTGGCTGACAATGATGTAGTTAAAACCCCTGAGCAATACAGCTTAACAACTGAGTAACAAATCCACACATCATTAGTTTCTTATTAATCTTATGGTTCCTAATTAAGTGACTTTTGAGAATGGCATTAGGTCACAAGTAACATTTAAAATCTATTACTTAATAACAGAAATAATTTGCCTAAATGACAGAGTTAAGGTTAGGTTAGCATACAGCTTATCCTTGGTGGCCTTTGCATTTGACCCTGTAATGATATTTTAAATACTATTGTTCTAGGTGAGACAATATTATAGTAACTTTAATATATATTTTGAAAAAAAAATCTCTATTATGTATCTTAGTATTTACTTTCAAGAATTTTTTCATCTGAATGAATACAAATTTATTTTAATCATCACAGGGCTCCTAATATTTCTCCAGAAAGGCTAAAATGGATATATTTTCTCCTAAAATTTGCATATCATTTTTCATGCAGAATCTTAAACTCAGAAATTACTTTGGGAGCAACTCCTAAACTGAATGAAGATGTGATTTTCCTAGAATGATTTTGAGATGATATATGGACTGCTTAAAATTCACAATTTGTTACCTTCAGAAATGAACTAAAATTTCCAAGCTATATGTTTATACATATTAGTAGAACTTCTCATAAAGTTGGATGAGAATCTTTGAAGCTTGGTTGAGGTTTTTTGTTTGTTTTGTTTTGCTTTTCTTCCCCAGTTAAATAAATGTTTAATTTGTATTTGGCATGCCTGTTTAGAAGACCACTAATCTTGAGGTCAAGGAACAATAAAAGCAAAGACTTCCCTGCTTATCTCTCCTAAGACAATGTAGAAGCTCCTCTGTAATGACTCTGTCGACATTTACTGTTCACAGTTCGTGCATTTCTCATAATCTCTAAAAAATGTCAGCATATTCTCTAATGGCTACTTCAGGAAAACCACTTCAGCCTGCACAGTCTGTGGCTTGTGCTATTTCTCAGTACTAGGCCACTGGGCTTGATAAAAAGGCCAACCTCATTCCTCTTCTGCGTAAGAGCAGATAAGGATGATGAGGCACAGCAGCCTGTGTGTGCTGCTAGAGCAGTTCTGTTGGAGTCTCTTTCTCACCTCCCTGAACTTCTCTTGGCACATATCCACGATGAGAAGGAAGCAACATTTCTTCAGGACTACAAAGCACAGGAGGCATAATACGATGTTTCCTAGGAAAATGTAGGTAGAACACCTGGACTTTTGTGAATTTCATTATGATCGAAGCAAATGTTTGCAGAATTGATCAAATGTTTGCAAAGCAGTTTGTAATTGATTTTATGAGTAAATTTGGCAGCTTTTTATGATGGAAATTTGTATGTTTAATGTAGGCACCACAGACAGGCATTAACATCGACAGACTATTTTACATCTATTTTAGTGCTGCTGCCCTCCCTTGTGCCATTGGTAATATTGTCTTTTATTAACATTTCCTGCCTGCATTAGAGTACATAGAAAAGATATGATTGATCTTCAGATAAGGTGCATTTGTTTATGTGATAATGACATTTATGTCTTTTAAAAGTTCTTTCTATTTGTGAAAGAGTCAGGTTTTACATATTCCTCTTACATTTCAAGGGAGCTAAGGCCAAAATTCTTACCACCCTCCTCCAGAAATAAAGAATTCTATATTTGCTGCAGTTTCTGTAGCTGCAATAGATACTGAACTGGCTCAATGGAAAAAAAACTAGAGATCAACAACGCACACAACTCTAACAAAATGCAGGCTGTTTAACTAAGGGCATTTGCTCTCACTCCTCATTGTGACTTTGTTCTCTACTTACTGCATTTTCATAGGTACTGCGATCCTACTAGAAACCTGTAACTTTATTTACACGCCCCTGAACAATACATGCAGTCAATTTTCCTATTCAAAAAAATCTAATGCCTTGTCTGTATGTGGTAATAAATATTGTGAAAAGCTGGTATTGAATTTAGAAACAAATCATATTAAACACTGTTAGGATTACAATATCATGCCAATATAGAGAGTAAGAAACTGACCCCTTTTCCTCAGAACAGGTTCAATGACCATTTGCAAATGACTTCACCTTGATGAGCACATTGTTTTGTACCATCTTGGACTACCCTAGAAGATGCAAACTGAGCTTTAAATATGGGACTTGGGTCACTAAACTTTATTGATTAATGCTGCTTTCACTACTCAAAGTTATATTTGAATCTAACAGTCAAAACTTCTTATGCCTGCATACTTGACATTTATGGTTTTATTCTGAAGAAATTCTACCCTACAAAGATATTCTTGGCTGAAAGTGATTCTTCTGGGGATTGGCAATTAAAGAGTGATTCATTTTTACATTAGTTTGGTAGATTTGAGGACTATAGGTAATTTGTATTAGGGGTCCATAAGCATAACTCAGATTCAGTCAAGCTACTAAAATATCCCCATTTTAACTTAACCTCGAAGTCTGCAGTGCAAGCATAGGGTAGTGAGAATAAAAAGGCCCTCATATACAGAGGGTGCAAGACCTCCTAAAACGAGTAAGATTCCTCAGCTTCAATACATCAGATGGATTTTAATGTAGAGATGTTTTACCTTGTGTTGATTACAAACAAAACTTATGATGAAGGTACAAATTTGGTGAAATTAATCCTGCTGTGAGGCCCTGATGCTGGGGAAAAGGGGAAGGAGAGGAAACATGAGTTCTAGTTCTACCCTAATTAGCATATAAAATAATGCTTATCATTAATATGTTAAACACTGTTGATGATAAAAAGAAAAATAATAAAAACATGAGCATTCCTAGTGTTTATAAGTTACTAATTAAATGTTTACTTAAACACATGCTGTTACATTTGTGTTGCAGTGAAGTGTACATGTGCTTAAATGGGAGCTTGTGGATATGCTGACCTAAACCAGAAAATGTTTTTGCACTATTTCACAGCACCCTTAAGAGATTCTGTCTGCTTTCATAAGGATATTTAATTTAATGCAAAGTAAGTATAGTGCTGTGTGTAGGTGGATGTACATCTCATGCTGAAAGCTGGCAGGAAATCTCCTGAATGTGGCATGAGGTCTGACCTAGGATAAGAACTATGAAAGGCAACTTTGGAAATTAAGGAAAAAAAGTTAAAAACTCCACCAGTTTGGTCATCAGAAATCTCTATTTTAAGATTAATGCAGTGTGAAACAGGATATAGCATAACTAATTATGCAATGTAAGCATTAAAAACCCCCATGTCCTTTCGCCTCCTCCAACTCACGTTAATCTAACTTTAAATGTAAACCACTATGGTCTCTCTTCACTCATGGAAATATTCAGCTGCGTGAAAGCTAGGTGGTATTTCTTGACAGGTATCCTGAGGGAATTTTGAGCTGCAACTACTGTACAAAATGAATAAAACTACATCAACTGTAGAATACATTGTAATGAGACACAAGAAGTCATCAACCAATGGCTAGAAAAAAACCAGCATCTAGTGTATTCATTTGTAATGTACCTGGCCAATAAGTATTTTGCTCAGTATATAATCTTGATTCAAAGCCTATATTTAATGAACTATCTGATGAATAAGACTTAAGTTTGAACTTAAACCATCAAAATTATATATTAGAACTTCTTGATTCAGATATACATCTTTAAAATTATCTGTAAATGTGTTTTCAACATACCTCTTTCTGTGTCCCAATAGACTTGTGTATTGGCATGAAACTATCATCTCTCTGCTTTCTAAATTTAAATGTAATTTTTAATCATTATCTTTACTTTTAGAAGCTCAGAAACAGCATTTTAGTGGATTTTCAGTATAAGGTTTGGTTTAATCTGACCATGATGTCGAAAATATCTTTTGTCCTGTCCTTTCCATCATGAGACTGTAATTTCCTGGGTGACTCCCTGAAGAAAAGGGAGCATGTAGCTACAGCTTCAAGTGGAGATTTATTTTAAGACAAAAAAAGCACAGTGTGGTCTAGGAAGTCTCCAGAAGATATGAATGCAATGACCTTGTAAGACAAAAGTGTAAGTCCTCCTGAGGGGAGGAGGAGGGATAGACACTGGTCTCTTCTCTGTGGTAACAGTGACAAGACCTGAGGTAAGGTCAGGGTAAGTTTGGGTTGGATATTGTTCACCCAGAGGGCAGTCAGACATCAGAACAGGCTTCCCAAGGGAGTGGTCACAGCACCAGCCAGAGTCCAAAAAGCATTTGGACAATGTTCTCCAGTAGGTGCTGTGGCTCCTGGGGTGTCCTTTGTGGGGCCAGGAGTTGGACTTAATGATCCTTGTGGGTCCCTTCTAACTCAGCTAATTGTGCATTTCTGTAAAACATCGAATGATATGGATGCTCTTGAATATTTACATTGAAGTTTTGAAATTTTTTTTTTTTCAGAACCAATTTAATTTGACACTCACAAACATATAAACTCTGAGTTGGGATAGTTTTAACCACACACATATAAACCAATTAAAAAACCAACCAAACAGAAACATCCAAACCCAAAATCAAACACAATGCCTCTTCCTCCTCCTTAAAAACTCTCAGAACCTAATGGCAAAAAAAAAAAGTCCAAAAAACCAAGCAATGCAAAGCAAGCTACATAATGGCTATAGAATTTACCCAGATAATAAATAGATGATAGTTTTTATGTTCTGACCTCTTAATTCTGACATTTTAAATAAAGACTAAATGTAGAAATATAGACAATATTTTTCCCATTGCTATTAGTTGCAATTCTACTGAAGCTGGCAAAGTTGTATCTGCAATGATTTTGGCTGGGAGTGCAGTTATATTCTTTCAGTACAGTGTAATTTTTGTATGTTTATTTGTGTTTATTTTGTTTTAATTTCCCCTTTAGCCATTATAGATTTTATTTTAAAATAAACTCTGCCCTTCATAGGGACATCTGCTTGTTCTGGTTGGCAATGTGTCCCAGTGATGACACTTTTACTCTATCAGTTTCTAGTTCTGGAGTGGAATATTAATATTAGTGAATAACAGTGTGCATACAAGACAGCATAATGAAGAGGAATGGTGTGAAGACAAGCACCACATTGTAATGAGCCTTAAGCATAAAAAAGCATACACTGCTGCTGTAATAAGAGATGGTATGTACGGGTGATTCAAGAAGAAATGATCAATTCATAAGTCTTTGTAATAACAGAGTGCACAGAAATGGGAAATCTAGCAAGACTCTTGGGCCTACTTTAAAAGGAAAAGTCATTCTGCACAGAATAAAATACCATATTGTACTTTCTTATGTAGCTCAGAAAACATCATTAATCCCTAGCTGGTGAAAAGCACATATAGATAAATATGTATATGCATATATAAAAATATTATACAATGTGTATCAATGATAATTAAGCTATTAGTATTAATTTTAACCATCCACATAAAACACCAATAACCAAATAGTATTTGGACACCTGCAGTTACAGAAACAGATCAGGGCAGAAATGTATAACTTCACTTAAAGAAGGTGAAAATTAAGTTTCTTGACTTGCATAGAAAATGAGCAATGAGCTACTTCAGAGAGCAGCTATGCCTGCTCATTCCATGGGGAATGGACTATGGGAGTTTTATGTGACATGATGGTAGAACACTTCAGGAGCTGTGTAAATGGAGAGTGTTAATAAGTAGATGATTTTGAATTATTAGCTCTCTAAATCAGACATGATTTAGAAAAGGAAAATGGCTGTAATGAAGCAACAGCAAAAGTTACAAGGAAAACTTTTAACTTACTGTCCTTTATTTTCTCTTTAGCAGAAAAGACCATGTTTGCAGGAGTAAAATTAAATCTTTAAGTAGAATAAACTTGTTTCCTTTTTTTCATTTTTATCATAAAACAAAGAATCATATCCCCCATGACTGTTTTTTAATCATTATTATTTTTAATTTGCCAGCTGTCTCCACTGCAAGTAATAAGGGCGTCTTTAGACACTTGAAGAGTTATAAGCAAGCTGCATGCATTCTGTCTGCCTGCTGCAGAAAATCCCTATTTGTTAACACTTACCACAGAGCATATGCCAAGCTTTTTTTTTTTCCTGCTCTGGCATTTGGAATAAATAGCATGTTTATTAGTATAGAATAAGCTAGTATAGTTTAAAATAGGTAGTATAAAATACAGGGCTGTGGATGAATGTTTGTTATGCCCATGCTGAAAGCATCAGTAGCCAAAAAACTGTTTTAGTCCATTTGGTATGTGTTGTGAATTTGTAGGTTTTTTTCAGAATCGAGTCCTAGGCTACTGGTAGAATGAAGACATGCCATAGTACCATAATTCTACCTGTGAATATATCTGAATTCTCTTTAGAAACTTCAGCAGCATTGTATTGATTTTGTTAGAGTGTACCTTTGGCCACAAAGTTGGTTGAAGTCGAGCTTTTTATTCAATCACTAGTCAGAAATGATGGCCCAGTAAGGAAATCTAGAAGAGTTTCTGTTTTATTACATATGTTTAGCTAATAAAAAGGGAAGAAATCTAATGAACGAAAAAAAAAGAATAAAAAAAAAGGAGTGCTGTGTTCTGCTACATTTCCAAGTACAGCACTCTTACTGAAGTGAGCTGGAGTTTGGTGGTTCCATGTACTGCCTGATGAACCAGGGGGTTAAAACAAAACACTTTTTATAGCTTTTAAACAGATATTTCTTCTCCTGTAGTTTCTACTTTATTTCAGGGAGTACTTCAAATGATAAACTAGCATTTTAAACTGCTGATTTGCTTTTTGTTTTATAATAAGAAATAGGAGAAATCATCTGAAAACACTTTAAATTGAAGGTCTGAAGAAATAAGGTTCTTGGAATCTACAGTTAGATCCTTGTATTTCCTTCTGCCTTGTAGGCTTTCTCCCTTGCTTGTGTGTCTGGTGAAGGTCAAACTGAGCCTTCTTATCAGGGCATGAATGCATGCAAATGGCAAGATAGGCTGTCTTGGAATTTGGTATGCAGACTGAGAAGGTAGTATTTTCCTTGTTCCCTGTTCAACTTTCATTACCTGTCTGCTTGTCTAATTTGGAAAAACAATTCAATAGATTGAGAAATATATTCAATGCCTAGTGAATTTTATAGAAAATAATTTTTTAATTTTAGTAATTTTCTGTACCTGCTGAAACTAAATAACCAACAGTAAATATTCTCAGCAGTTTCATCTCTATATGTATGCAATTTAGATTATCTGTAATGTTATAAATGTATTTACAATATGTTGTACAATCATTTGTAAAAGGAAGAGAAAACAAGCTTAAACTCTAGAAATATCAGTGGTAAAATGTAATTTCAAAGTTCCCAGGCTACTCTCAATGGATAGAAGATTAGGAATATCAGATGGTATAAGTAGAATACCTAAATATCAAATAGTCTTTTCTCAAAGAAGTTTAACAAGCTGTCACTCTTTAAAAAAAATAATTCCTGGTACTATATACAGCATAATGGCACTGATAACATTTGAATTTTTTTGATTGGCAGTTCCAGGCCACAATTCTGATGCAGTGCAATGAAAACTGACTTTTGTTCTTCTTCTTGTTATTTTACCTGTGTGGTCTTTTCTTCTTAAAGGAAATTAGGAAATTATTTGAGTGACTTATTTGCACTCCTTTTTTTTTTTTTCTCTTTTTTTTTTTAATTGTAACACATGCTAAACTTTCCTTACTATTTCTTTGAATGTGCGGAACAATTTTAGTCACATTTAACAACCCATAGTGAGATTTTAAAGAGAACAAATTCCTCATGGCTAGAGAAAAATACCTGAGTGAGTGCAACTGGGAAGAAGAGGTTGCTGCTTTCACTTAGAATACTGGATAGTTGAGTGTCTACAACAGATACTCACAAGAAATGAGACTTTCCAGTTCTGTGTTAATATTTGCGGTTTAATTGAAATAAATTAAGTGCCTGTCTGTGTTATAAACTCTGCTCCCTGACCAACAAAAAACATACATGGGTATTAAAGATGTTTTCTCTGCCTAATTTGAACATCTAACTAAAGACATCTTTCTGAAATTTCTATATAATGAAAATCGAATTTGAGGTTATTAAGGTTTCTGGAATGCTAACTGTATTGTTATGTGCCTGTAACCAGAAACAGCAATGCACCTCTTCTGTTAGACATGCTAAGGAGTTAAGTAACATGAGAGGATTGAACTCATGCCAGAACTGTAGAGTCAGGTCTACACTAGATGGCACTTGAGGCTCCATTTATTCAGAATGTGTTGAATTGCAGCAGCTGGAGCTTTAGTTCTTAACATTTTTGAGTCTGGTAGACATGAGTCATTAGTAATTCTAAAATGAGATTTAATAATTCTCACACAAGTAGTAAACAGGGAATAAATATTTCATGTTGTAACACATATTAAAAACATTCTGGCATTCTATATGTGCCTCTGGAGTAGCTCTGTGGTATCCTTGTGGAAGTCCTTCAGTGTATTCTGGAAAACTATTGCTTAAATAGCATTCATAATTGCCCTCAGGCAATTTTCACGCACTTCCCAGATTAGTCTCATATCACCTCTTGTTAGCTGGAGGTGATTTAAACAAACAGCCTTGGAGTGTGTGCACACAGTGCATCTGGGGCAGTGAGAATGAAAGCTTGGCTCACATCAATAACATCTTGGAAGTACACATTTAAACAAAGAAGGTTGCTTTGGTGGAGTCTGAAAATATGCTAATTTCAACTACTATCTTCCCCCCCCCCTTTTTTTTTTTTATTGAAGGACATGGAACCTTTTTTCTATTTTTTTCTACTGGCATATTTTCAGTCCTGGTACTGCACACAGTGTGGCAACTTCTAATGCTGGAATAAAAGGCCAATGTTTTCTCCAGATTTGATTTCAGTACTGGCTAACTTGCCCTTTTGACACATGTATGTGAACAGAGCTCTTTATATTTCTAATGCATTACTACAAGACATAGTAAAGGTGATGGTGTACATGCAATTGCTGAGTCTGCAGAGGAAAAATGTGATGAAGGGTAAATCAGAAAACAATTGGCTTTGTCCAGTGAGGATAGGAGGCAGAGGATGATCCTATGAAAGGGCAGGTCTGCTGTTCTGCAGACTGAGAGGTCGTGGTAGAGCAAACTCCAAATCTTTTGGAGATTGTGACTGTGCTTTTTCTGTAGGTGCTTCTTAGCGCTTTTATGTTTTCACCAGTTGTGTGATGTTGTATATGTGTGGGATATACATTCTTATTAAGATCTGAGAAGAGAGTAGGGGAGTTTGTGAATCCCCGTGGGTCGCACGGTTTCAGGGGCCGTGCCGCTGGCTGGCGGTGGGTGTGGGCAGGGCCGGGGCGCGGCCGCGGGCCGCGCTCCGCAGGCGAACGCCTTCACACCGAGACACACCTGCCCTGCTGTTCTTCTTCGTGAGCCTGCTGTGGCTCTCCTTCTGCTCTAATCATCCACAGGTTTGGTGGCAGAAGAGATCCATTCTCCACAGAGCTGGCTCTTAGAAGTGCTGAGCACAATTCCAAGGGAAGTTAATGACAGTGTTAAGCACTCATCAGTTCCAAAATATCTCATCCCACACATGATGAGCAGTTGTGCAAAGACAGTTATGCTTAGTAAGAGGAATAAACAGCCTTCAAGGTGAAGAACTGTACTTTGTAGATGACTCTTAAGGCAAAATTTCTAATGGTGAGCTGGAGCAAGCTTTTTGTGGAGCATTAAATCTCCTTTATTAATAAAGAAATCAATTATCACACTCCAGCAATTTACCATTAACATTCGTTCTGCATCACTTGAAACGTTGAACAGCTATAATCATAAGCAAAGAATTGAAACAAAGAAAAGCTGTCCTCTAATTCCCCAAATAGTGTTTTAATTAAATTTCCCACAAAAGGATAGTATTCACATAACAAAAAAGGTAATATAAATCTCACGGTCCTTAGCTACTGTCTTAGACATTAGCATTTTACTAGCTGTTGTTGACATTGCTACAATTTGTCAGGCATGTGTTTTTAAAATGCACTTTTATCCTACCCTAGACAAGGATTTAGTCCATCTAACAGTATCCTAAGATGTCCCCCCTAGCCTCTGCCAGGGTGGAATCAATCTGCATGCTGTGCTTTAATCTACAGAGCACACTTCAGCTGGTTAGTATTCCTGAGGATGAACATGTTAATATAGCATTCTTCAGAAACAATGCACACCTCACTGAGACATCACAGCATGCTTTCAAATTGGGAAGGGGCAGGATTCTTATGAGGCAATGAGACAAAAAGGTAAAGTGTGAATATGTGCCAATGCATGTCCTATGTCAGAGTCACAAGTCAAGAATAAATGTTTAGAATTTGATACGACGGGTTTTACCTATTAATTCTTTAGAGTATGCTTTATCCATCTATGTTGGAAGAAAAAAATCATGTTTTAATGCCCATTAATTAATAACAGAGAACTGTAAGATCACTTGAGATTTTTATGCTAAGCAAGCTCAAGTTTTTGCCAGTAAGAAAACTTTGCAAATGTTCAGTCTACTTTTGCACTAGTGCTTTCAGACCATTAGTCTTGCAAAATACTGCCTTGTGTTTGTTTGACAATTCTTCATTTTTCTTGGTAATCACATGTCCCTTTTGTTAAACACTTGTGAAAGCTTATGCAATGCTGACTTTTCTATGCATGGTTTGATACACACATAACTGTCACTTTCTTATGCATTTGACCAAAACCAAGTTTGCATCAATGACATTTTCTTGTTTTGTTTTAAATAAATGATGACAAGACTCTCTCTAGCTGGCCTGCTGCTCAGGGTTAGCAGATGCTCTTTATTACACAGTTCTGTTTCCCTGTGCAATCAACAGCAGAATATATGGGAGAAGTTTGGGTTCTCTTTTGTTTCCTTAATTCTGGAAGAGACCACCATAAACATGTTTCAGGACTCTTACCCCCTATTCCATGACACATTCCCAGAAAGTGTAGGGATCTTAATTTGTGTGTAGATAAATAAAAATAAAAAATGAATTTTTTGTCTATGTGTCACTGCTTCCACTTTCACTAGCACAGCCACAGCAAATAACATCTTCCACTATGGAAGTTCCAAGGATGAACTTTTGCTTGTGATGCAGGGATAAAATCTTTGGAAGATTTTATATGATAGCATCAGTGGGAGACTGTTAACTTGCTATTAATTGATAAGTTTGGAGAAACAATTTTTGAATGGCTTTAAGGAAAATTATGCAAATCACATTGGAACATTCAGTCTTGCTCTAAACAGGAATATTTCTATAGAAAACAGTAAATAACACTAGCACAAGGTTTGACTCAGTGTTTTGGACTTTAAGCTTCAGCTTCAATGTTGTGTTTTTCACATAGTAATATGCAAGTCCCTAATTACTGCATAAGTCTCTGGCTCCCAAAGGGATTTTAAAATATTTATGCCAGTGGAAGCAATCTGAGAAACAAAGCAAAAAAAAAAAGAAACACTCCAAAACAAAAAACAAACCAACTCCCTCCCGACAAAAAGAACCCTGTTGCAGAACTTGAATTAACCCAAGTGTGCTCTAAAGACACTTCCTTCTTTTTGACAAATTCACAGTACTGAATTGCATAAAAATATAGGATTTCTATATAGATTTACTCTTCCCATGTCAGAGAATTTGATGCAATGAAGCTCTGTATTGAGACCAATATAATAATTAACATGTTGTAAATTGTGGTGCAGGACAACTGTGGTTTGGTACTGTAGTTTTGTGATTGAATTCTTCCAAATTATATGTGTGGTCCATGCACATGTATAAAAGAAGAATGAAAAGTGGCTGAGCAAAAGCACTCAAGTTTCTTTGTCTTGTGCTGGCAGCATGAGATGCCAAAGGTGGGAGCACAGCCCCTGTAACTTGTGTACACAGTAGATAGAGAGAGTGAGAGAGGCTTTTGCCAAGGGTGAGGTTAAGTGAACAGAACTGCAGTCTGGTTCTGACTCTCTCTGTTCCATAGTGGAGGATGCTGGGGTAGTCTGCCCCTGATTTAAAAGGTTGGATATGATGATGGTTTCAGAAGGAAGTTTAACTGGATTTTGCAAGATGTGGTTGTTTTTTGGATTTTTTTTTGTTGGTTTGATTTTTGATAGTTTCTTAAGGCAAACTTTCTTTTGTTAACTAAATTATGGGAAGCAACTCTCGGAATTACAACATGAAAATTTGTTTGTCTATTATACAGAGTAGGCGAAAGCTTTTAGTGTTAGCAAAAGGCTCTGGGTCTGAATTTAGTTATTTCTCAATCTCATTCATATTTAGCTTGTGAGTTGTAACTCCTACTATGATCCCCTGCTCCTATAAATTACATATAGTTGTAACTCACTAGGACAAAAGGAAGAATACGTTACTATTACTTGAAGTTTTTTGGTCAATCAGTTTGTTGCAACTAACTTCATCCCTATCACTGTCAAATGGACCTTCTGACATTTGTAAATGTGTAACAGTTGAATGAGGATTTAAATAAATTTATTCTTACACTTGTTTTATCACCTTATTTATACTTCTAGTTTATTATGACTAGAAAATAATTTTTTTTATCAAAATGAAAATTCAGGTAATTGTAAAATGTTATTTTTAAACATGTGTGTATGCAGGTCCAGGCAAATATTTGCTCCCCTATACTTGGCTCTGATGAGGGCCCACCTAGAATGCTGCATCCAATCTTGGGCCCCTCACTTGGAGAAAAGCTTTGAAGGGCTGGAGCATGTCCAGAGAAGAGCAACTGATTTGCTGAAGCGTCTAGAGAGTGTCATATGAGGAGTGGCTGAAGGAGCTGGAGGTGTTTGGCCTACAGAAAAGGAGGCTCAAGGGGTGACTTTATCTCTCTCTGCAACTATGTGAAAGGAGGTTGTAGTCAGGTGGAGTCTGTATTTTCTCACTGGCAGCCAGTGACAGGACAAGAGAGCACAGTCCGAAGTTGCACAGGGAAAGGTTTAAATTGGATACTAGGAATACTTTCTTTACTGAACAGAATGTTGAGCATTGGAATGAGCTGCCCAGGGAAGAGGTGAAATCATACCCAAGAAATGACCGGGTGTGGTACTCAGTGCTGTGGTTTAATTGACAAGGTGTTGTTCATTCAGAGGTTGAACTCAATGATCTTGGAAGTCTTTTCCACCCTTAATGACACTATTATTCTATGCTAGAAATTAATGGCACTTTTTCTCTTGGAGTGTGTTCTAACATGGACTAAAGTTTCTCTTGAACAGATGTGCATTCACTGATTTCAAATAACATAAAATAGTTTTCTATTTATGAAAGGAAGGTGTTACAAAACCAAATATGACCTTTGATCCTTTCATGTTATTCTCATGGAAAGGAGACTTGATAGCTGTGTAATGCTTAGGTGTCTTCTGCCATCAGTCTTAAATATTTGGGGGAAAACATATGAGAAGTGATACAGTTAGAATGTAATTGTAAGTAAATCAATAGTGGGCTTAGTGAAATATTTCACATGAAGATATAAACAAGCATCCCAGGATTACTAAATTAGACTGTCACAACCAATTTTATCACAGTGGATTCTGTCTCAGGTGCAGTGGAAAACTGCTTGTTTATGAACACTGAAATCTGTATTTACCTTGGCCTGTGCTTGAATTTGTCTTCCCAGGGGAAGGGAGTAATGCTTGATGATGCATTTTCTCCCTGAAATGCAGCATAACTAGTTAAAGCGAAATATAGTATTGGCACTAGACTGGCATACATTATACTTATACTGGCATGTATATGCAGACGAAAATAGAGGATTAGGAAGATTCCATCTTTATGGCTTTAGAGCTACATTCCACTTTAATCCAAGGAAGATGCAGTTGAAGGAATCTTAGAAAAGCAGCCTTTAAAAACTCATCAGCTGTAAGTCTTCCCTTCTGGTAAAGAGTTAATCCATCAAGACAGAGAAAACACCAGCCCCTACTAATCTTTCTTTGGTGTATAGAATTCAATAGCTAACAGCTATTTTTTTTCCAGTCTGGGTTGACAGGCTGCCTCACTGAGGAGTAGGAGCTCCTCTATGAATTCTGTGGGATTTGCTTCATTTCAAATATGCCTTGCTATATGTCTTTTAGGATGAAAAAGAGTCAAATGCTTGGTGAAATTAAGGGATGGAGGATTGTTTTTTGGTGGGTGGGTTTTCGTCTTTTACTTTTCTGTGAAGCCTTTAATCCTAGAGGAGTGTGTTGAGGGAGTCAGTATATTGGCAGCTATTTTTAACAACTATAAATCATGGGCTGGGAAAGACTAATAATCTTGAGGAAGCAGAAATAAATGTCTTGGAAGAAAGCTTTACTATTCCTCTGTACAAGGTCAACAATAAAACAAAATAGTGAACAGATATTCTCTTCTCTCTTGAGTGCTCTTCTGGGAGAACACTGCTATTACTAATGTAATAATGCCTGTCAATAACTGGGGAAAATTCCATTAAAAATCCTAACAAAACATTTGCATTTCTTCAATTAAAAAAAGTGCAGGTCAGAAGCTCAGAGTCCACAGGCTCCTGAATATCATATGCATAAAAAAATTAACTCTCAGTTCTCTGGGTGTAATTCCCATGTTGTAAATGGGCCTAGTTTAGTTATTATTTCTAAGGTCAAAAAGTATATTGGACAGCAATCTTGAGAATTCTGGAGGCAATTGTTGGAAGAATTTGTCAAAATGATCTTATGAAACAGAGCCCTTGTAGTTACTATGCCAAAGAAACTTGGTAGAAGGTCTCCTGCCCTGGTTTACAGCTTGATGCTTCTGGATCCATATTTTCAGTTTCTTGAAAAATCAATGATCTGCATTCTTGCAGCTTTAGCATAGGAAGGTGATATTCTGTGAGCAGAACTTGTGCTGCCTTGTTTTCTCTTGCTTTCAGCTATCAGCTTGTCTTCCTCCTCTTCAGTATATAATGTAGGGGAGAAAACCAGATTTCTATTATCCAGCTCTCAATTTTTAGAATTGCAGTAAATAAGCAATGGGATTTAAAGGCTAGTTATACCCAATAACTTTACAATGTATTGACAAGTAGCAGTCAGATTTCACTGTGGCAAACAAATTAACCAACTAAACTAAGTCCTATGTCTGATTTCCTCTTTAAAAAGAAAAATCAGAGAGGAAAACAGAAAATTGCATGGAGACCTCATAGCCAACTTCCAACATCTTCCAATAAGGAAGCAGGAGGTGAATTCTTCCTCAGGCACTGTAGTGACAAGATAAGGAGTAAAAGGTTCAAACTGAAAGAAGGGAATTTTATGCTAGATAAATGAAAGAAATTCTTTACTGGGAAAGTGGAGAGGTACTGGAACAGGCTGCCCAGAGAAGCTGTTGATGCCTCATCTCTGGAAGTGTTCAAAGCCAGGCTGAATGGGACATTGATTCTAGTGGAAGTTGTCCCTGGCCACAGCAAGAGAGTTGGAACTAGATGATTTTTAAAGTCCTTTCCAATTCAAGCCATTCTCATTCTATGATTCTATGATTCTATGATTCCAATTCTATTATTACATTATATAGGTAATTTAAAACAATGGAACTATTATGAGAATAGAGAGAGATGGAAGAAATTATATAATGTTTTATTATTTCTTTAATTTAAGGGCCTGTTTTAGGTCTGTCAAGACTAATTTATGAAGATATTTTAGAGTTCTTTTTTTGATTGAAATATCATCTGAATTTCCTCTATTGATAAGTTTTATTTTCTTTTCCTAGTGGTTTTTTAAAGAAAAATTGAAAGAAATGATATAATTTTTTTATTCTGTGTATAGAAGCTACATTTTACAATGAGATATTTACATGAATCTCTGTGAACTTGCATTTTTTAATTTCTTAGACATGCTTCAGTGGGTTTATGTATTATGAAATTTACAGAAATTGCCAAATCCCTCAAATATTTATCAGTTTCCAGTTGACATAAACTGCTTCATGCCAATAACTTAATTGACTTTGAGGAATTCAGATAAGATGTTCAGATTAATGAGTAATGTGATGGTTTCCAGCCCTTCTAGAAGAGACAGATGAGAAAGGTCTAAGGTAGGGTTGAGTGTTCCCTTTGGTCTTGGTCTATATGGGTGGAGGAAGAACCACTCCTTTATTTTTTTCCTCACTATATGATTAAAGGATGAGTTTTTTCTTTCCTCCTATGCTCCTTCCAAATACAATCAAGCACTAGTTTAAATAGGTCCTAAAGGTAGGACATTGTTTTTAGTAAATAACTACCTGTTAGCTTCCCCTGCTCTCCAAAGCTAATAAAACAGCTTAAGGGATCTGAACAATATAAATCAAAATCTTATAATTAGTACTAGTGATTTCTTTGGATGTGTATGTATTATATTAAAAAAGCTGTGCTGCTGAAGTCTAATTAGTTAACTGAGGATTGTTCACATCCAAAAAAAAGAATAATTGTTCCTGAGATTGTTTTGTCACTTCTATAAAACCAAGCTTCCAAATCTGGACACTCAAGCTTATATTTTTTCTCAGCAGAGTTCTTAAATCTAAGGGACAATATGAAGCAAATTATTATTTCCAATTAAAAACCATCTTACATCAGGAAAGCAAAATAAGGTATCAGAAAGTTGATCAAAATTAAAGGGCAATAGTAGTAAATGATGATAGGTGTTCTGATTTATAAGAGAAAATTACATTGAATCATAGAATTGTTTAGGTTGGAAAAGAGCTATATAATGATTGAGCCCATACATTAATTCAGTGCTACCAAGCCCACCTTAAACCTTAAGCGTCACATCTGCACGTCTCTAAAATACCTGCAGGGATGGTGACTTAACCATTACTCTGCTCAGCCTCTTCCAGTATGCCAATATGTTCATTAAAGGCTTAAAAAAAAGAAGAAATAATGAAGCTGCTTTATGCCATGAAAGCATCTGGTTGTAGCAGAAGAAGGGAAGAAGCATCTCTGAGGGACTGTCATGCAGGGTGATACAACTTTGTCTGTTAGGGAGGGATTGGTTTGTCAGCTGAAAATGGGGGATATGCAGACACTGGACATGGAAATCTGCAAATGGACCAGAAGAACGCAGAGATGGGGTTTTGGGGATAGGTAGCAGTTTGAGATGAAGATGTGAATAATTAAGAGCTGCAGAGTTGCTTGCCTCTATTCATGTTGTCTTTGGGGAGAAGAAATTTGTGTATTTTATTTAAATAAATAAAGTTACATGAAATTGTATCTTTGACTGATGTCTGCAATTTTCTTACTCCAATTGAACTAACCTTTCAGGCCCTCAAATTACAACCAATGGGCTTAGGTCAGAGGAGCAATGGCTTTTTTTTTTTTGTTCCATTTGCATTTAATATTATGTACCAGTTGTGAAAGTAATGGGCTTTATTTCTTTCAATATGAAATTATATGAGCTTAAATAAGATTTCCCTATTGAGGCTATCCATACAAACTCATGGTAATAAAGCTGCACACAAGTGCGTTAAAGCATTTCATTAGGGATTAAAACCTCTCTGTCTACCTCTCCAGGATGAAAAATCATCAAAACTGCTAGTGGTTTGACCTGCTGCTTCTCTTACTTTTTCAACTTTGAAATGTGTGTTTGCCACGTGAATTGAAGTGAACACATTTTGTAAGCTGTCATTCCATATAGAGATTTACGGCTTTCCATTTCTATTTAGAATTAAAGAATGATGGTGTAGCCCTTTCCTGAAAAGTCCAATAAAACCAAAGTGATGCACCCAGTATATAATGAGAACTTAATGAAGCTTTCTAAAACAATAGTAGCTATGCATCTCTGTCAAGCTGTCATTTATCACACAATCAGGCCTCAAGCTGAAACCAAGCCTCAAAGTGGCATCACAAAAACATGTCGTTGAAGCCTTGCTGAAAAATTTTCAGAAGAACATTTTCAGAAATGCTTTATTTCATTCACTTGAAAATGCACAGTCACTAAAAAGTGGGCAAACACTTCTTGGACAAGTTTCAAAAATCCTAGCTTCTACTCTTTGTATGAATTTTAATAAATGTTTAAATTATATTTTCCAGTGGTTATGGTGTTTGAATCCATATAGCTCAACATGAGAAATCAAAGAGCTTTTTAGGGATATTATAATGTAGCTCTTCCAATATAACAGTAAAATATCTGGTTTTACATAATCGTGTTGGTTAAAAAGGACCTCTGCAAGTCATCTAGTCTAGCTTTGCCATTGAACTCCCATGAACACTGTGTCAGTCATGATTTCATTCATGTGCATCTTGGAAACCTGCAGGGATAGAGATCCTGGTTCTTCTAAGTCGAGGTGCCACACCATACTTGTGGTGAAGTTTTTCCTGAAATTCAGTCTAAATGTCATAAACAGCAGCATGTGGTTTTGGTTTTGCTGTTTCATCTGCCACTGCATCATCTCTGTCATTCCTTTCACGTAGATGTAGGTTGTTTTTAGGAGGACCTAAATCCCTTTTGTAACCAGAATATGTGACCTAAGCTTCCTCAACCTCTTTCCTCATGGTCTAGATTCCCTACACAGTACCTTCCAGCAGACCCTCTCCAGTTTCTCCACACGCATCCTTAATGGAAGCAGAACAGGATGATAACTTCTTTCAGTCTGCTTCTTTTTTTGAATGCAGTTCTGTAGGAAGTTAGTGTTATGGAATGAGAATGCACTTTTGTTGCCTTGTATTCAACACAGTGTCCACAGCAGTGCCAGCAGGATGCTCCTCTCAGCCTATGCTGTTGTGTGGAGTTATCCTGCCCCAGGTGCAAAAGTGGGAGCACCTCCTTATTGAACCCCACATGGCTCCTGTTGGCCCAATCTCCACATCCATTCATGTCACACAGCATGGAAGTTTAGACATGTTGAACCACTTTCCCCCAGTTAGTAAATCCTCTCTAAAATTAGTCACTTCTATTATTAACCAAATCACTGACCACAATATCAAAGAGAGCAGGAGTCAGTTTTGCTCTCTGTGGTACCTGCACATCCCCAGCCAGTAGCCAATTGTCATTGGCTCTATGAGGGATAATGCTGTAGTGAACACTCCGTGCTCTCAGGGTCTTTAGAGATGCAAAGGGCTTAACAGGGCTTCCTTTCAGTTTATAAGAATCATTTAAAAACCTTCTGAAACTACAGTAGTGGCAGAACCCCAGCAGCTACAAAAACATTTTGGGATTTGACTCTCTTTAGGTTGAATAATTAGAAAACATTTCCACATGGTTTAATTAACTTCTCATTAAGAAAAAGAATATTTTTTTTCTTCAAAGAAAACTTGTTGCAAATAATAATAATACCTTTAAGACAGTAAAAATATTCTAATAACACGAGAAAATCACCAGAAGTTTTAAAACTGTTCAAGTAACCCCCTTTTTTTTTGTTTTCTCTTTCTTCTTTCAGGGGCATCTGTTGCCACTTCTGCCTACCATTATTTCAGCCTGTAGTTTAACTGACTTAGTCATCGTGCCTTATGATTTGTCAACTTAAAGTAACCTAAATTGCAGGAACAAAATTGTTTCCACAAAATTAGAACCCACACAAGAAAGGAACAAATCAAGGTCATCTTGTCCTTTTCATTCTAAAAGGTACTCTTCTATTTATTACTATTAAATAACTCCTTGTGTAAATAATGTGTATGAATCTTCACATGCATTTACAATCTCAGTGTTCAAAAGTAAATATAAACAGCTTAAAGAAAGTAGGAGAGTAAAATTCTACACAACAGGTTTATGGGAATTTCTATGGTGGGGACTGTAATATTAAAGTGTTGTATAAAGCAAGTTAAAAAACAGGAAGTAAGTTTTATTTTCATCCTTCTTTAAAAGCCAGTTCTTCTCTGACACTTCAAATACTGTCAAATTCCAGATGTAGAAATTAATTTTGACTATCTTGGAAAACCATTAACCTCACAGAGGAAAACAGCATAAGTGATGACTTTTAGAGGAGTTAAATAGTTTACTGTGATGTCTCTAGGCAATTCTGTCCTCTCTTGTTTGGATCCCTATTTGAAAAATAATATAGAAATATTATATGTAAGTGTGGCCTTCTGTAGAAATAGGCCTGCAGCATATTCATTATCACCTTTTGACTATCTATATCTCTGTTGTCCAATTTTTGAGTAAAAATAATTGATATCTGAACTCTGCTTGGGATCCTGAATAATTTATTCACCTGTATAAAGGTACTGCTTAGTCCTCAAACTTGCATCACAGTGTAAGTGTGTCACCTCCACATCTGAAAATAGCAACACAACTTGAATGAAGTTGGCTTAAATCTCTTTTCACTGAATAGAATGATGTCCCTGGGAGCTGGGACAGGCACTGCAATTCAGCAAGGCCTTTAATGTGATCTATGCTACTTAAGATCCCTGTGGCACTGGTAAAGCTGTTAATGAGAACAAGCTTTCAAGTTCACTGCCACCTGGGCTTGCATCTGGCATCTCTGATCCAGAGGGTTCTGTGTGTTTTAAAATAAGGGGCACTGTTTCCACTTATAGCACACAACTATTTCTCCTTTTAACAGCTAAACCTCCCTTGACCAACTTCAGCTGTTATTTCCTTGCTTTTTAAGATGATAGAGTGCTGTTAAAGTAATAAAAATAGTATGTTGGCTGCATTACAAAAGTGATGGAAAAACAAAGCAAAGGAACATTTCTGAAGTAGTCAAAATTTCTTTTGCTCCCTCTCTCACTTATTCTTGATAGGAAAAAATACACTTTTAGAAGGAAACTCATATGTCTCTTTCTTTTTCTATTTTTTTTTAATATAAACCATTAAATTGTATGACTAGCTAATAGTCCACTCAGCTCCTGACAAAGTGATATAATCTTTCTAAAATAAACACTGGCAATGTACCAGCTGCAAACATTGTTCAGTTCAAAGACAGGGAATGCAAGCATGGAGAGATAAAACTGGGTCCAAATATTGCTGTATTTTTCACTTCTTTAAAAGAAAATTTATGGATTTCTATTCTTTCTGCTGTGTCCAAGACAGGTCTAAATCTGCAGGAAGACCCACTTCCACATAAGAAACTGAAGTAGATGTTAATCTTGTTCAATTTTTGATTTGTTTGTCACTGCTGCGTTTCCCAATGCGTAACCAATGTGCTGCCCTGAGGCATTTATGGCCTTGGCAGATGCTTTTCTTCCCAGAAAGGTGAGAATCCAGTATCCAGGGATGCTGTGAGTTCTCCTACCTGTCTCATATACTTTTTATGCCAGAATGTAATTTACTTACACTTTAGTGTCTTCAGTCCTACGTATTGAAGGAATAGCATGGTGTAATTTTTAAATTATTGCTTTCTGGGTCTCTGATTTTCTGTCCTGTCGAGACCTTTGCATGTTCTTCCTCCTACCTTCATCATGTGAATCTCATTTGAATTAGAAAATTCGCATTTGAATTCTTATTTGAATTAGAAAATTTTTATTGAAATTTTATTGGAATGTAGAAAATTTCTGAGTGTGAGTGAAGTAATATGAACCAAACTTTTTGCAACATACTGTGTGTTTGAATGTCTTATCTGCCTAGTCTGAGGAAAGCAAAGTAAACAACAATCAAAAGTAGCTCCTGTGTCAGCAACCTGTGTGGAGAGATGGCTGGTGCTGCACAGAACAATAGTAAAAGCATTTTTAGTCCAAAATATTATATGTGTGTGCAATAGATGGCTTTTTGAAAACAATAAGTGAGAATCCAGGAAAAAAAAATTACTCCTATATATGGACAAAATATAAAAATGATTGACTAGTGTTAGAAAGAGCAAATAATTCAGCATTAACATATCCTGAATAAGAATTTGCAGTTCTCACAGTAATTTATCTGAAAGCTGCTGACATAGGACAAAGCAGAAAAAAGTTGTATCTGTATGTAAAGCGCAAGGGAAATAAACACAAAGATAATTCATAGAGCAGTAGAAAGAAAACATGATGATAAAGGGGGAAAGACATCAAAATCTGTGCAGAATAAAATTTTAACAGTAGGCAAATTCAAAAATTGTGAAGGTATGGAGAAAACTGATGAAAAATGCCCTACCTCTAGGTTAATTATAGCTTAAAGACCATTATGTCAGAGGAGACAGACAAGAGAAGAAAAGCAATTCATAACATTGAGGACACAACCAATTAGTTGAAGGATAAGAGTTTGCATAAATGCAAGTGGTGCAGAAAAATAAAAGGTTTATAGAGTGTGCAGTAGCACAAAGCACTTGGATAAGTTAGCAGAATAAAAACAAACAGGTAATTGAAGGCCGAACAGAGAATGGCACATGGATGATTGCTCTAGCCTGAAAAAGCTTTCTCGGTTCTATTCAAGAAGTGCACTGCAACTAAGCAGAGGCAAATTACAGTTTAACTAAAAACATATTCACCATAGAAGGATTTACATAAAAGGTAGCAGAGCAAGGAAATTGCGTACCCTGAAATTTCAGGTGCTGCAGATAGTGAAGGAGCTGCCCCTTTCAGCTAAAATGAGTGAACTTGTGAAATCCTGACACTAAACTTAGGACAAATGATTCTCCTGATAAACAACTGAGGCAGAACAAAAGCATTTAGAGCAGCCAGTGTGATGCAGGAGAGGAAAAGAAAACAGAAAAAATAAAGCCCTCTAAAACCAAGTAATGAAGCACACTGGTAAAGAAAAGAACATTGTTTAAGTCTGAGTCCTCACTGTGGTGAACTGCAAGCTAGTCTTTTAGAAGTCAATGCAGCTATGTTTTCCTAAAATTAGGAGATCTGCATATTAAGAAATGTCCATTACAAATTACCTACAAAGCAAAAATATGAAATCAAAAAGCAAACATATTTAATATTTCCCAGATGAAAACAGGAAAATAATTATTTCCAAATAATTTCCAAAGGTCATATTAAGAAATAACACTATATATAATAAGCAATTTCCTGATAGATTGTTTTGTATCTATTTACAAATATTGAGAATACTATTTGCAGTCTATTAGGATAACTGATCTCCAAATATGTCAATAACCCCAAAATATGTTGTAAATCAATATTCAGCATATGTTTCAAAAATAAAATGTGTATATCATTACTCTAGAGTGTTGCAGCTATAACAGGTAGTGATGAAATATCCCTTAAAATATGGAAATATTACAATGTAACCAAAGGATAACTTATATATTACAGTGCTGTGGAATGGGCCTTGGGGCCTTCCTCTGTCAAAGACTTCTTAGCTGCTTCTGTATGAGGCTTTACATTAGCAGAAAAAAAGATTAATGGAAATTAGAAGGCTTTGGCTATGCTGTTTCTTTGAGAAGAGTTTTAAAACAAAAAATATTCATTAAAAAAACATGCTCCTACAAAAAAAATTCCACTTCAGAGCTTCATGGCCAGTTTCCACCCTGCCCCAAGGTGAAAAAATATGCAGAGGCCAAAACCCACTGCACATGGCAAGAGCATGATCTGCCAGCAGGTATTAAGTAAACAGGTACTAACACTGCCTAACCTTTCCAGAGGTTCCTTAAGAAAAGAAATCATACTTTCAGATTAGCTTTATGGAGCATGGCCTCTTCAGAAAACACTGCAATGGATAAAGTTGCCCACAAAACAGCATAGAAGTACCCTTACATACCACCAAGTGATGAAAGTTTGTGTAATAAATTTTTAAACTTGCTTTGGGGATAACATCAGCCATGGGTCATAAAAACCCCAGACAGGAGATCTGAAGAATTTGGCTGGACAACAAGGCACTTTCAGTGTGTCTACAGCAGGAAAGTGAAACAGTGTAAGATAAAGGAGAAATAAAGGTTCAATGAAATATAGTTTCTGTTTTTCCTGTGGCCCAACAAGCCACCTCCTTATAGGGTTCTGTGCACAAAGCTGGGTACGTGGATGATGGAGCATATCTTTATCTTCCTCTCTGGCTCGCATTCAGGTCAGCTCCAGAATGTATTTTACAACAGTTGGCATCTTTAAGAAATGTGAAATTTTTCCTTGATAAGACTGTTCTTCCAGAAGTGACAAACCATTTTTTCTAGGTTCTCTATCTAATTTTTAATAAATAATCCTAAAACGCCTTCCATGGAGATTAATATGCATCCCAGACTTTTTGAAAACTCAGTTGCCCATCTCTTTTTTTAATAAATTATGAGGGAATCCATGACGTTAAGGATAAAAACGACATAGTAAGTGGTACAGACTTTATCAAAGAAGGATTATCTCTAAGTACATTATGTAGAACTTTCTCCAGCTTCCTACCAAATATTATGTCACACCAGCCAATGATTTATTGGGCACTATTCTTTGCAGCATTTTCTTAAAGGTTAGGTTGTCTGTTTGTCTTTCAGATTCCAGCTGAGATCCAAAGGACAGGAAAAGCAGATTAATAATGAAGGAAAAGAGTAGCTAGAAAGTTACAGAAACTTTATAACTTATTTCAAAGGAAGTTCATCCACTGTACCTATTCAATGGGAGTGAAGCAAATCTTCAATGTGTAACAGCACAACCCCAGCAGAGTTAAAGCAGATGTGATCCCTTCCTCTGGCTGACAGGTCTGACCAAGCAGATGTCTGTGAAGCAATTCTCTCATAAAGAAGCAATTCTCTCATAAAACACATATCCAATGAGTGAATATTTGCTTTTTTGTGAAGGGGAAACAAAAAATAAAGAAAAAAACAACTGTAATATAGGTTTGCTAAAAGTAAATACAAAGACCTTATGAAAACACCATGGAGGTTATCAGGAAATTCTCTCAACAAATAAAGTTTTATACAAATTATCATGGTTTTAGACTTGCTGATAATGGAAAGAGTCCTAAGTGGGAAATAAATAAGTGTTCATCAAACACAAAATACCTTTTCCTGTTTCTTTGCTTCATTCTGAAGTTAAAAATATAAGGCCATGCTCAACTAACAATTACTTTCTCTGTTTAGAGCTGTGAATATGCATCTTTGAGAGAAGCTGTCTTCCCACACTTTTATTATTTTTCTATTTTTTCATGACCTAAATGACTTCAAAGCTTTATATCAGCCTTGTAAGAAATGCAAGAGGTAAGGTCAAAATCTGTTTATGCATGGATAAAGCAGGTGAAATTTAGTACACTTTCCAGGGAGAGTTTCTGCTTATAACACTTTATTATGTTTTAATTTAAATTCATGATAGTTAATCTATCCAACCATTCCATCATGATAATTTTTTTTTGCTTTTTTCTATTTTTTATTATTTTTTATGAGCCTATCCTTCCCTTTAAGGCCTACAGGGCTTACTGCACTAAAAATTCTTCTTAGTGGTATTATTTTGAAAGAGTTTGTTATCTCTTTTTATTTTGCTCCTCATATTTTTTAAAGTGGCTAATGTCAGATAATAGATAACACAACTTGCTCCTTCCCTTTACTCTCATAAAAGAGAGCTTGATGGGGCTTCTGGTGAATCATCCTGTCTACCTCCTACCCCAAGACAGGACTATCTCTTATATAAATACTCTTCCAGTTAAAGCCCTTTGGTGACAAAATTCACACAGCCTTTTCAGATAGGTCATGTCAGATTTCTGTTGTTCAGTTATTAGCATTAGATAATTGTGCTACATTTTAATGTAAATCTTCTTTGTATTTTAAGCTTTCTACTACAAGCATGGATAAGAAGTTATAATTTCCTGTTTGAAGTTGCTTTTAATAGACTATAGCTTAGGGAGTCCTTCGAGTGTTGAATTAATTGATATTGTGGAATGGATTTTTTCCATTGAAAATTGACATTTTCCAATGCAAATTAGTTTAATAAATAAAATCAAAGTTGAGTGAAATTATTTAATACATTACACAGTTCTTTGGCTCATAGTCTATAGTTTCATATCCTGTAGATAGACCCATTGAGATAATTGCAACAATACTAAGCCACAATAATAACAGAAACAAAATTTGGCCTTAAGTTCATGTTATATCATGTTCTATATAAAATTCACTTTATCACCACATTCCAAGATATGGGAAGCATTATATTATTAAAAAAATCAAAATTATGAGAATAAATTAAAGGAACAAATGTGTTCATAACTGGGTAGTAAAGATAGGTTGATCAGGACACCAGGAATCAACAGTTTCCACATATCAATCCTACCTCTGAACTGCTGAACTGGAAACAGGAGGAGTAGCCTAGCCTTCCTAGTCCAATGGGTTTTTTTTCCCATTTCCCTCCTAGTGAATTCATGTTGTTATTATTGTAATGCATTTGGTTGTTATTGTTGTAATGCATTCAGTCACAGCTATCAGTTGAATCTTAATTTCTCAAGATGTGTAATAGATCTGTGAAATAGATATGCAATGCATATATTATTCTCACCAATTATTATTAAGTACATTTTTGTTCATTGGCTGTTCATCGTGCTGACTTATATTCCCATATATAAGATATATAATGTTAATTAGAGAGCTCCACTGGGATGCAAAATAACAATTTGAAAATTCGCATTGTTTAGTTGAAATTATTTGTTTAACTGACTATTCATGGCCTTGCAATCATTGCAGATTATAGAAGCACCAGTAAAATGAATTAGATTGGTAAGACAATAAAAAGAAAGAAGATTTTGCTTTCTGTCCCTTTGAGTAATTTAGGTAATTATGCATGTTTCTGACACAGTCCATGACATGTTTACTCTTAATAATTTTACTAGAAGCAGGGATTCTTACAGCAACACAATTATTTTTAACTTCACAACAACTTGCTGACATTCACCATATAATTTCCCAAACAAAATTCAAACATATATTTAATTAAAATTATTCTGATATTTATTATTTGAAGGAGCTTTCCTTCAGCTTCCTCACCAGGCGGAGTTGGTGGAGTGATCAATGGAGAAGCTTTTGGCTTGCTCAGGCTGAAGTGTTTAGAGTGGTGGTTGGCAAAAAACCATGCTGCAAAAATAATCCCACTGTCTAATGTACTTTCATGGGTTTATTAATATAGTATGAGAAGAAAAAGGGAGAAAATAGCACAGTTTAGTACACACTAATAAGATTTGACACTTCTTTTCATTAGGCACCCAGAAAGATTTGACGTTGGGCACTCCTGGCCACATGTACCACTTGTGGAGACTTCATTTGCTATTCCTCAGATAATGCATAGTGAGTTCTGAAAAAAATATCCTGTCTCTTGTATTCTGAAAATACATTTGTGCTGGATATTGGCACCTTTGTGAAAGACATATTTTTGGCATCAACTGGACAGGCAAAGGTGATTGTCTCCCTCCTTTGGCTGACCAGCACAGCCAGCTGCATCATCCCCACTTCATGGACTTGAGGTCAAAATCTGCTGGAGCTGGACTCAGATTTATTCTGTGTAATTTATGTGGCAGTGTGAATGTGTGTGATGAAAATAGTCACAGTGGGGCTTGCAGTAAGGAGTATTCTCTGTTCCCCTTTTCAGTGCCGGGTACAATTTCTTTAAGACTCTTTATTGATAGACAGAGTAGAGATAGTGAATAGAGTCTACATTTACCCCCTTATTCCCCAAAAGGAAGGTTTACATTTGTTTTGGCTTAGCATAGTTGTTATTCACAAAAGAACACATTGACTTTCCACAGCGCTATACATGGATTGTTTTGCACTGGCTTAAGTGTAAGTGCAGGTGCATCAATTTAGGCAGATCCAGAAAGAACAACTGGTATCAATCCCACCAATTTATTAGCTTGGAACTCATCTGGAGATCAATTTCCTAGCAGTCTAGATTAAGAAGATTAACTGTGTCTCCTGTTGTGGGACTTTTTAAAGCTTTACAGGTACAAGCCTGTGTCCTTAACTGTGAGCTGCACATTGCAAAAAATTTCACTACATTTCAGGGAAAATTTACTGGGCTTGATCAATGAACATCCCTTTCCACAAACTTTCACATCCTGCTTCATGTCATTTTAGTGTTTGGATACATTTCAAATATAAGTATTTCCTGCTGAAGGACAGTGTGTAGCCCAAACAATTTCTGGGGATTTTATTGTCTGGTAAGATCTTACTACCACATCTTAATGTTGTCTCTGTGAATTTCATGTGTGTACTTCTCACACAGAGTCTGAAACACGTGTTTCTTTGCTCAGTGGTCACATTGTTTAAGGCCAAATAACAGGTAAAAATAGCTCAGCATACTGTACTGGTCTTCTGCCAGAGAAAATGAGGTACACATGGGTAGAATTGATACAGATCAAAAATTAATATTTAACAAACATACAAAAATAAATCTATTAAAGCAGTTAGTAAAGAAACTAAAAACTTACTGTATTTTCATGTGTAGGCTGTGGCTTCTCTTTGAAAGTGTAACAAACCGTGTCAACATTCAATGTCATTACTGCTCCATCTATTTGGATGATAAACAGTGAGACCTCCCACAGAGCACAGGCTGCTATGCACTTCTGCCTCTGATCCCTGTAAAATCTGCTGCCCCTTAGACTTTTACCCTCTATGTAATTACATCAAGGCTTTTGAAAAAGTGAGTTAAAGAGCTGGTTTTTTTTTTTTTTCTAAAAGTAAGCAACTTTTTAGCACGGAGTTTTGTAGTATTATGGAAAAAAGAGAATTTTACACCATTACTGTTCTATTTCTGCATCACTTTGCTAAATAGAGGGCACAAGCATTGGAAATACTTAATACATTTTTTTTTCCTAAAATCAATCCTTTCTGAGTCAGTATTCTTATGGAGCAAACCAGTCAGTAGTAAGGACAAGAAAGATAGCCTGCATTGTTCATCTGAAAACTCAGATGGGTTGTTGAACTGCTAGACCTCCAAAGGGAGTACAGGGAAGGAATTTCAGGGTATAGTTTTATTTTCTGCATGTTCATTTGTGACCTATAGACAGTCACAGAGAAACTCTGTCTGAAAGGCTGTCACAAAGTGAGATTCATGTTGCCTAATTGCAGCACTGCTGTCACACGTACCCATCAGATGCATCTTCAGCACGAATTTTGGGATGAAATCAAGTAAGACACTCTTTCTCTACACCATCATTAGAAAGACTTGAAAACTAATAGATAACACTAACCTAAGTAAATGGCTACTGTGAACATAATTCCACTGTAAGAGGACAAAACAAGCAAAGAAAACTAACTCACTGAGATTTCCAAGTATATAAAATAATGCTGAGAGGAGTATATTTCAAATTTAAATAACAATTTAATAATATAATTAGTTCTGTTTCAAAGGCAGAAATAAGAGTTGTTCTAAGAACATTGTTCTTTGGTGCTTTTATAACTCTTTTTTTTTTTTTTTCTATTAGCATGAAACTTATCCACTACACTATATGGAAAGAAACCTCTTGCACTTAAAATTAGTTTGCTGCCTCTGTGGAAAATTCAGTAGTTTCCCTCCCCTCCCCCAGACAAACTACACATATTATTTATAAATGGATAGGAACACAATGCCTATTTTTTTGTAGTTTTGTAAAATATTTGACATAGGATTATTGTATTTCTCATATTTAAACTTGCAACTGGAGGAAAGCAAGGTGTCGGGTTTTTTGTCTATTTTTAATTTTGGTATAAGTGTGCCTTTAATTTATCCTTGTGCTAGAAGCATTTATGACAGGTAAATATATTTCAGAACCCATTAATTTTGTACCTGGAGAGCTTCCACTGGCTTCTAAACAATTTTATGTTCATTTTAATTGCTGACTGTAACAGCATAATTACTTTAATTTCAAGAACCAATATATAACAAGAAGTGTGGGTTATATAAATCCTCTCTATGCTTTTTAATATGCTAGTTTTGGGCTTTGGTAGAATGTTTGGTTTAGCAAACATACTTTTTAAAATTTTTTCCCTTTGAACACCTTGTAGAGACATGTTCTATTAGATTGTCTAAAACACATATTTTAAAATTGCTAACGTAAAGTAGCATCTTATACCACACAAAATCACATAAATCTTGGGTTTTGAAAGAATTGGTATGATATAGGATGACAAGATACAATAATGGCCATAGCAGAACAGTATTACACAGTGTAGGAGGTTTTCACATTGTGACAGCTTCACTTTGTTTAGTGTTGTAGCTGGAAAGGAATTCATTTCTAGAAACAATTAGATCTTTAAATATTTATGAGCAACATCCCACACACACACATAACTTGGGGCCTAACTGAATGGTCATAGAAGTTATATTAAAAAAAAGACTAAAGAAGAGAATTGAACAAGAACAAATACAAATAAAAATACACAAACACTTCAAAAGCAAGTAATTGTAGCATGTAAAGGCTCAATTTTCTCTCCGAGGTTCATCTGACACTCTCTATGCACAGTACCTTCCGCCCAGAACTGACAAAATTTTTCCCCCATGTTCCACCAGTATAAAAACACCACAAAAGGTAAAGATCAGTGACTCTGAGCTACCTGATGCTCCTGCCCACAGCAGGGATAAGAACAAGGTAGTCTTTAAAAGTCCCTTCCAGCCCAATGCACATAGTGATACTATTCCATGACTTGGAGAATCAATGCTCACCTATAATTGACTGAAGGATGACAGGAGGAGAGGGATAACCCTGGTGGGCACTGCAGGGCAGGTGGGTGCCACAGGGTACCCTGCAGGCTCTGGGAAACACTGCAAAACACAACAAGCCACTGTCTTTTTATCTCACTTCTAATCAACTGGGCCCAGTTAAATGCATTTGAGCAGCATCTGCAAAAGCCCTTTGGGTACCCCAGGCTTTGCAGCACTGTCTTAGCTTCAGAATGATGATGTAGGCTGAGAGAATGAGACACCTAAAAAAGCTCCTGAAAGTCTGGTGCTCAAGAAACATGCAAGCTAAGTGGATATCAGTGGGTAAAAGGAACACAATGTAGGGACATTTGAGCTCTTAGTGCTTGCTTGCTATTTTGGCTGTTTCAGAGCACCATGTAATTCTCTCTGATGCCCACTAGAGCAATTACTGAGAAGACATACAGGTTATACATTTTTGCTTGACCTGAGGGAATTCAGGCAGATCTTTTGGGATCATGCTGCAACTGCAAGTCTAGGCAAGTAGAAGGTATCTTCCATGAAATCTCTTGGAGTTGCAACAGAACTGATAGGGTTAACAATATTACAGAGGCTTGATTCATGCTAAAATAAACATTTTACCATATATTAAAAGTTGTAAGTAATCAGAGTGATTTGGAATTCATGAAATTAAAATATATTGAGATGCATTACATTTACAGTAAAAATAATTATTTTCATATATTTGTCCACATGTAATGTAAAACTGGCTTTTTCCCTTTGGGGAAAAGAAAACCTTTTTAATAAAAATTTTTTGTTGTTTCTCTTTTAGTGAAAATGATCCATTGTAAATTAATAAATACAAATATGCTCTTATGCATGTACTGGTTGGGCATATATTTAGTTAATACTTTATATTTTCAGGCAAGTTTGCCTTAGAATTTCACAAAATTAATTGGTAAAGTAAATTTTTTCTTACCTTTTTCTCCATTTATTAATCTTATGTTCCCATTTTGACTTGACATCCCCACTTTTTGTCACGTAAGTTCTGCATAAAGAGTTTCTTCTTACAGCAAACGATCACTGAAGTGCACATAAGCCTTTGAACTCTCTATCGTGGGATGTCTTTAAGAACAAGTTCAGCAAACATCTGTTGTGTACAGATCCTGCCAAGGACTAGAGGAATAATTATATAATCTCCTGAGACAGCTTCCAGGAAATGAGTCTATTTTATATGTGATTTGGAGTGCTCTATGAATGAATTGTGTCAAAACTGTCAACACTACCTAAATTATATCATAATAGGAATATGATGTGTGCAAGGAGAACTGAGATAATGGATTAAAAATTATGTTTAGATTTTTTTTTTTTAAATCTTGTTCCTTTTAAAAAAGAATCCTGCAATTGTGCTGCATGGGAAACTCATTCCAAGGGTTTGGGGAATTCTACAGTTTTTCAGCATCTGATGGTGGTCATTTTTGCCACATCTGTCTCTAAGGATGAAACAAATGTTCAGTTGTTTTTCTGCGCTGTTCATGTTGTGTTAAGGTGGTTCATTTTCAAAGCAGATTTTGCGCCAAGTATTACTAAATATTTTGCAGAAATTATTTTTAATTTTGACAATGGATATTTCTTTCACATTGTTGTTTGGGTATCTCTGTGCTCTGCTCTCAATGGTAAATACCTAGAACCCACTGACACCAACTAGCACATGGCTGCAATAAGGGTCTTCTGAGAAAAGATTATTAATATTGTAGTAATACATTTTCTAACTTTAAATCTCAACACATGACTGCAAGACAGCATCTGCAATTTCTAGTTAAAGAAACCAAAGCTTAGAGTGAAGTAATTTGCTTTAAGTCACCAAATAACCTTACAGAAGAATTGGGAATAGGACTGGATTTCCCAAAGCTCCACTTCAGTATCTGAGTTACTCAGTTATGCTCCTTTCCTTGATTCCCCTTCTGTCCCTGTCTCTGCTCCCACCCCACCCTTTTCAGATCTGCAATTCTCACTTAGGTTTATGCCAAAAAAAGTAGACAGGAGTTTTGCTTCTGCTTCATTTTTCCACTAAGAAATAAGCTTATATTAAAGCAAAAAGCATATATTAAAGCATGTAAAGAAGAAATAAATGCTGCACTGGTACATAGATTTCACTGATATTTTAAAATATCTTCAATTAATTTGCAACTATATTTTCTTGTTTGCTATATATGACTGTCCCTAACTGCCTGAAAACAAAATAATTTTCTTAATGTCCTTGGAGTTGCATATTTCTTTCCTGTGCTCTAAAATGTCTTTTAGTTAACTAATTTGGGCAGAAAAATGAGTCAGAAAGATAGACAGATTTCTACTAGAAAATTAGACATTTAAATTGCTTAAATATTTATCCAGGTAAAAATGTTATAGTAAAAACTTTGCTTTTCACAATATTACAGACTACAGTCCTTTTGCTTATCTTCAGCAGAAAAATATAGTTTCAAGGTACATATATCCTTTTGTAAATGTTACTTCAGATTGATAATTTTTTATTATCTAGTGTGAGATAGAAAATTATAATTTTAAGTCCGTGCTCAATTTGTACAAAAGGATTCTTCCAAGCCTGATAAATGTTCCTCTAATTTAATTTCTTTTAAAAAGGGTATATCTGTATATCTCTATATATCCCACTTTCTGTGGGATTTCCTCTGTTTCCTTTGCCTAAGATTTGTAGAGGATCAATCATGTCAATAGATTTTATCATACGTGGGACTTTGAGGAAAATTGTTGAAATGCATACCAACACTAAACTTTTAGTGTACATTTTTCAATGAGAGCCTTTTAATTTTTTTTTTATTGTGACATTATTTTTTAATGAATTTATCCCTGTAATATACTGTGATTACAAAATTTCAATCAATAAACACCATTCTACAAAATGAAATTTAATAAATATTAAGTTTAAAGCAGGAACCTCTATTTTTCAAAATAAATTGAGGGATATGCCCCAGAAAGTCATAAAACTCTCATTTTAGTGCAGAGTGCCTAGGTTTTTTCTATGTGTAACACTTAGAACCATGTGTGCTCCTACCCCCTCTTCTTCCACTTATTCATATGTGTGTGTGTGTGTGTGTGTGTGTGTGTGTGTGTGTGCAGGTGATACATTTAAGAAAACTAGTTGAAGCCCAAAAAAGACTTGAGTTGGCTGACTTCGAGGGAAACTGCCAGTGAGGTCAGGCTAAGAGGTGGAATACTCACCAGATGAAAGCAAAGGAAACTCTCCAGCCTCCATGTCTTAAACTTGGGATAAGCAAAGCTCTTAAAAAATAAATTAAATGGGCTGAATACATGCCTTTGAGCATGCCTTTGCCATGCTTTTGAAAACTTGCATGAGGAGAGTGAAACTTTTGTGGCCTAAGAAGTTAGAAGATGCTGGCTTTGATCTGCTAAGTCAGAATGGTTAAATAAGATCGGTAAAAACAAGGACTGGAATGGCAAAGCTTTCAGCAGATGTGAAATGCTGTTCTTCCAGCAGAGCAGTACAATGTGCAAACACACAGGCACAGCTTTGAGCCTCTGTAAGTGGCAGTCACAAGGTTAGTGGATTACTAATCCAACTGAAAAGAAAAAAAGTTTAGATTCCTGGAAATACAAATTGGGATCCCTCACCCCAAGAAATGCAAAAATGAACAAAAATACAGTTCAACACTATTGTTACTGCAGTTAACATGGACAATTATGTTACTCTTTTTACCCTATATGCAAAAAAACTTGCTGAGGAGCTTTAGTGATGATTCAGTCTTGATTGTTTGGTGCAGGATGGAGCTAGGTGAAAACCAGGCTGCCTTGTTACTTGGCTAGTGCTGCTTTGCAATAAGGAAACCTGCTAAAGAAGCTGGATGTAATGGTTCTCCTCTCCCCTCTGACCATTTCAGCCTTGGACAGGAGAAAGATGCAAGCCTTTCATTTACTAGCGCCAGTACTTGGAGTGGTCTAGAAATAAACTTCATGGGTATTCTTCAGCAGTGTGTATATTCCTCTAACTCAGAAATAGAGGGTATTATTTTAGGATAGCCAATCTGGATGCTTCTTTAGTCTAAACCTCCAAAAATACCACCTGTTTTAAGGATTTTACATGTTATCATATCCGAAGCCACTCTGTTGGAGTACACAACAGCTGAGATTGGAAAGCACCAAATTTCCTCTAGTCTGAGCCTTCTGCTGAAACTAGGATCAGCTAAAACTTGCTGCCCATTACCATGTTCAGTTGAATTTTGAAAAATCCCAAGGATAAAGACTCCACAAATTCCCCATCTCATCTGTGTCAATAACTCTTAAATAAGAAAATTTTTTTATCTCATATTTAACAAAAAATTCCTGTATTTCAGTGCTGCATTGTTTCTTTTCCTGTTAGTGGACACAATTATCATTATTATTATCTTAAATATATTTTCTATTCAGATATTTATAGAATGAGCGATAAATGCTGAAAGAAACTCAAACCCTAAACTGAGATGAATGACACACTTGCTCTTCTAGCTAATTTATTAATGTCTTTTGTACAGACATGATAGGGTGCAAACTCATTCTGTTTAAGCAGAAAGGTTCTACTCTGTACAGTGGAGGATTTTTCAAAGGCAGCATGACAATTTTTATTGAACTGAAAACTTTTTCAAAATATATTGCTGTATATTAAAACTTTATTCCTTCAAGCACTTTACTAAAAGTGTCAGCTGCTTCCTTGCACAGAGAAGTGGAATTTTCTACAGATTATTTCTCTGCATTTTTAGATACCTCCATACTTTTTCTGTCATTTGCATAAGATATACACTTTAAACTTATCTTTGTTTTCTACCTACAATAAGAACATTTTGGTAAGTAATATTTTTATCTAATTTCATTTTCAGCTTCACTTTTCACATTTTATGAGACTTTTAGAGATGCCTTATTAAATGCATTTAGGATGATTTGCATAGGAGAATATCTTCTAGTTTTGACAAACAGTTTTTAGCTCTACCTTTTTCTTTTTGCCTTTTCATTTAAGTAGAGAATGTCTCTGCAAAATCCTGTGTAAATATTCTTCCAGAATTCCATATAACTCTGTAAAATTATAATGGGGCTGTGTGAGGATTTGAAGAATTCAATTGCATGTCTCAAGGAGGAAGTTCCCATAAGATAAGCCAGATAAGCCACCACAACAGGACTTGAGATAAGTATAGACAGCAAAACAGGAAGGCATTCATTCCAGGCCTGATGAAGGGGAAGATTTGGAATTAGCATATTGGACAAAATTCCACTGTGCAGACTGAGGGAACTTGAAATAAGACTTATCCGGACAGAAAATTTGCACAGTAGCAAACTGTGGGAAAGGATACTCATGCCAGTCCAAGTTGTGGGAATGGCATTTACATCCCATGGATGTCTGGGACATGGACTGTATACAAGTGGTACATCCAGAAGAACAACACTGTGTCCCCTGCCTCTGAATACCAGGGTGAAGAAGGACCTGTGGGAAGCTGCAGAGGTCCATGTGTTGGTGAAATTTTTGTACTTAATCTCTCTCTTTCTCACTCTTTATTTTCTCCCATCCCGCCTCTCCTCATACTTCTATCTCTCTACCTCACATTTACTGTTAAATAAAATCTGTACTGTTGATTCTGGTTTATGGTGCTGTTTGGACTTTAATTCAGAGAGAGGCAATTCATGTAATTGGATCATACCACGCTGTCATGAAAGTGCCTTCATTTATAGCTTCATCTTTGGCAATTTTTGATGGGAATTCACTACATAAGCATTTGGTGTACAGCACTTTTGAGCACTGTGGAAAAGAAAATTAAATACATAAACACAACTTTCAATTCTCATACTCATAAGGTTATTGCTAAAATATTTTTTCTCTTATTTCTACAACATAGAACATGCTGTTTCTGTGTCACCCCTAGTAGTCTGAAGTCTTAGATATCAAGGAATTTTGACAGCAATCCAGGAAAAATGATTGACTTTGCCAAGTCATTGAAAGGCTGAAGAAATTATTGCTCATCTCTTCATGTAGGAAGATTTCAAGGTTATGTGTAACAGGTGGAAGACAAGCCTTGATGCAAGGTTTTTATCAATCAACCAGCTTGCATGGAAATCATAAACCTGAAACTTTTTATGTTTAAAAAGACTTATAACCCTCATTGTCAGAAGTTAGAGGCAAAGGCACTGACTTTTATTAGCCTGTACTTTTATATAACCATTACTTTCTGCAGTTTAGCACACATACTACTAAATAAAGAGCTTCTAATATTATACAGTACTGATTTGCAGAAATTACTTTTCTGTCACTGAAATGTATTTTCATTAGGTATTTGAAGGATAAGTGAGGTTTGCCTTTAATCTGTAGTGGTATTGTCTTTAAACAGCAAAATGACATTGGGGGTGTTATATTTTCACTTTCAGGAAAATCTTTAATTCAACACCCTGCATGAGAACTTTGACAGTGGATTGAAGGGAATTATTATTTCATCTTCATTTTTCATTTTTTATTACCTCAGGTAACCACTCTGTTACATGTTTTTTACCTGAATCTGGCTGGACTAACAGTTAGAAAATAACTTTTGCAGTTTTTGATAAAAAGCAGGCAATAAATGTAAGGTAATAGTTTTAAATAAATAAAGAAATGAACAACAGACTCCAACAGCATCTAATGCTTCAAAGAGAAAAAATATCTTTGAGAAGAAAACCAGTAAATTTAATTCTAGCTTGCCTGGAATGTGCTTTCAAACTCTTGTATGCCTACTTGTGAGTAGGCATATACAGTGTGCATACTCTTACAGGTGATTGAAAAGATGAATGAAAAATAAAGTTAATTACTTCGGATTGAATAATCTATAAGAAAGGAAAGGGTGAAAGTTCTAATTTTTATAATTATCATAACATGTCATCTTTGGAATTAAGGTTGTGCTAGCCAAAATCTTTTGACAAAATATTAATCTACTACTTTTTACTCATCTCAAATACTCCTTGAAATTAAGCTGAAAAAATTATTCATTACTTCTTATTCTAAAATGCTGCATGTTGCTTCTAGGGCTGTTAAGCACCAACTCAACATTAGACAGAGAGGTAATTTCAGTGTATATGAGTATTTCAGTGGTATATGAAGACATATATACATTAGATTTGAAATAGACATGCTGTTTTAAGAAAGGTGTATTTAGATGACATTGTGATGCATTTTAATTTGCACACAGCAACAAAAATTATAAGGAAGTGATCTAACTTGAAAAATCTAATTTTCTTTTTTGGAAAAATTAACATTAAAAATATTGTCAGTAAAGAAAACACTCTTGTGTTGGTTTGACACTGGCTGGATGACAGGTGGCCCCCCAAAGCTGCTCTATCACCGTCCTCTTCAGCTGGGCAGGGAAATGAAAATATAACTAAAGCTGATGTGTTTTTAGGCTGAGTTAAGAGAATGGAGAGATCATTCACCAATGACTGTCATGGGCCAAACAGATTCCACTTGGGGAAACTGAATTTATTGCCAATCATTAGAGTAAACTCAAATCTTAAACTCACCTTCCCCTCACTCCCCCTTCCTTGGTCTCAGCTTCACTCCTGATTTCTCTCCCTGTTCCCTCACAGGGGCACAGAGGGTCAGGGAATGGGGGTTGCCATCAGTTCATCACACATTGTCTCTACTGCTCCTTTTTCCTCCAGGGAGGACTTCTCACACTCTTACCCTGCTCCAGATCCATCCTGTGGGGTGCAGTCCTTCAGGAGTGGCTGCTCCAGCATGGGTCCCCTGGTCACAAGTCCTGCCAGCAAGCCTGCTCCACTGTGGGTTCCTCTCTCCACGCAGGCACAATCTTTCCTGCTAAACATGGAAGCAGAGACTATGCGAGGTCATTCATAAAACTTCCCTTACTTTCTTTCAGAACTTCTCAAAGCTATTATCTATTACTATTAACAGTACTGTGGGAGTATATCAAGTTCCCTAAGGTATTGTAAAAGCCCCCAAAACTTTAATAGACAAGACAGAGTAGAATCTATGAAACACAGAGGGGATAAATAGGCTTTCTAAGGTCACACTGAAAGACTATGACAAAGAAAAGTCACAAGTCTCAAGCCAGAGCCTGACCGACTGAACTGTCAAACCCACGTGGGAATGCTTCCAGCTGTGAAGGGTAGAATCTTCACTGGTAGTTCCCATTATTATTTTCCAGTCAGAGCTAATGAAATCCTTTCAGGCTTAAAATCAGCCAACACATACAGATTCTTCATATTGCAAATTTTCTAAACTGTTTTAGTGAGGGATGTAATGCTCTAAATGGGTTAAAAAGGGATAACTGAGAAGAGTTACTTCTGAGTAGACAGGTACTTAATGTACATGAAGTATTTTCTTTACACTTACCTAAGTAAATTATCAAGTCACATATAAAGCACATTTTACCCAAAGACATTATACTAAGCATTTCACTAAGTAGAAGGAAAGCCCATACAATATATTTTATTTATAATGAATTCCTGTAATTGTGACTCTGAGGAAGTAAAAGTGACATTGAAAAATAAATGACTGAAGACCAATGAACTGGAACAAGATTTAGAAAAAATGCACTCTATCTTGAAAAATGCATCTATTTTTTAGGGCTTATGTTTTTCTCCATTGGTGCAAAAATAGCTTTAGAAGCTATTTTTTTCCTTATAATACAGTTTTGAAAATAATGCATGCATTTTTTTTCCTTACAAAAGATAATAAAAGAAAAACAAAACAAAACAAAATGTTATCCCATGCATATGAACACTGTACAGATTGAATATAGATTTCAGAAGAGGGATTAGATGTAGTGAAAATTACTTTGTTGTGTAGATGAGTAAAACAGCCACTGAGATACCTTGAGAAACATAGCTCACAAAAGCTTTCTTGTTATTTAGTTCTAAATTTTGAAGACTTTTTCATGGTTTACTGGCGAAAAAACCTATCCAGTGAAAATTGGTCTAAGATTGGTTATGTTCCATCTTGCAATTGAAATGTATTCCAATATAGTAATTGAACTAACATTATCCTCCAGCTAGATGTTTTCAGAAAATGTCCCTAGTCTGAACTAGTAATGAGTAGAATGATTTCTAGTGTTTACAAGAAGTGTACTTCATGTCTGAGAAAGAAATATTCAGTGTAAATGTGAAAGGTCAGAATGAATGTTATAGAAATAGAAAATAAAAAAAATTGTCCTCTGGTTATACCATTTTAACTAAAAAAATTACTTATCCAGAGATGTACTGGGAAATCTATTACTTTTAAGATGTAAAGGCATTATTAAAATGATTGTAAAATCTTTTCAAAACTAGGAAAAGTCGTTCACATGTTCAAAGACTGTAGTTCTTCAAAGACAATTTTCACAATAAAATTTGTTTACATCAAAGGAGGACAAAAGTACTTCCTTATGTCCATTTACAACATTCTGTTTTGTAGAACTTCAGAATCATCAAATTAATTGTCCATAATATTTCTTAATGAATAGATTTTATATAGAGAGAGGGAAATGAGAAAATTGATTATTTTGTTTTACTTATTTCTGTATAGGATGTATCTGCAAAATAATAGAAATGTTGAGATTATTATAAAGAACCTTCCCATTATGGAAAATAATACTTAGCTTAGAATTCGTATATTGAGTACAATTTGGTTTTTTATTCATCTAGTCTTGAACATAAGGGATTAAGCAATATTAAATAATTTGGAATCTTGGACAAAGCTGACTTCCCATGAACAATATTGGGACACTAATGAGAGAAAAAACCCTTGTTTTCATTGTCTAAAAGCAGTTGTTCTTCAAGGACTCTGTAGGCACAACAGCATCAGTTTAACAATTACTTTCCTCACAATATGTAGTTTTCAAAAACCCAGGATTCGAGGATATATCTGACTGGGTTCATTGTGCAGTAGTGAGCCATATAGTTGGCACCAACCTTGCTGAACAAGGATCCTGATCTAGGTCAGAAGAAGGAAAGTTCAGGCCTACATGACCCTTCTTGGAATATATATATCTAGATATTTAATTTGTTATAAAGGGCAGGGTGACCCAACTCCAACAATTTCAATGTAATTGAAGATTTTTATGTGCACCATATACAGTTCTTCAGTGAATGAAATACCTTATGTCAGGGACTGGATAAGGTGGAACACCTGTTTTCTATCTGCTCTTATTTGATGCATTATTCACTTCATTTCACTTTGGTTTTTTCTGCCCCAAATCTGCATCTGCAGTAGCCAGCTAAATGGCTATGGCATGGCTCTGAGCACTGGAGCGTGGTTTGCCCGTGGTATCTCGTGCCAGCCCAGGCCCCAGGCTCAGCCAGCACCCGGGAGCAGCTCCGCAGGCACGGCTGGATGTGCCTGCTTCATCTGGTGAGAAGGGGCAGTTGCATGCACACCCACCTGGCCCCAGCAGCTGCCTGCCTGCTTTCTGCCCAGATAAACTCTACTGCCATAGTGTTCAGGGGGAGGTAGCTGCTTTGGGATAATATGGTGGAGGCACAAGACTTTCATTTAATGTTTCACGATGTAAAAATGGCTCTATCATTGAAGTTTTGGATATTTTATGCTGATTTTGTCTTTTGAGAATAGACAAACCATCTAGCCACATTGGAAAAGGAGCCAAAGGATGCTATCCCAAAGGGTGATCACATTTGCTGGATTTCACAAATGTGATTTTATTATAATTTTCCAGCCAGACACTTCTAAATTAAATATTCTTTCTTTCAAGAGTATGATTTCAAAAATGTGGTTTCATATTTTCCCATAGAAAAAAAATCCATTTTTTTGTCAATATCCCCTTGTTTTCCAAAAGCTTATATAATTATAGTGTGACTTTTTTTGTGTAAAAGAATGTATTTCCCTACTACTGAGAGAGGCTTTACAAAGAACACGTAGTAATATTTGGAGTCAAATTTACTCACAGCATTGGGAAATTGGCATTTTTGAGGTTCTAAGTAACATCAAAATGATAGTTAAAACTTGTATCTGGCTCATACTAGTAGACAGACATATAGAGCAAGATTATCTGTGGAAAGAACATTATCTATGCACTATGAAATTCCTGATTTTCTGGTCACCGAATAGCTGACTTCAATTTCTACATTCAAAAATAATCTCATCAACTGGAAATTAGTACACTACATCATGGTTTGTATCTTCTTCTTTCTGACACCAGTTGAAAACAGCTCTTATGCAGCTTCAGTGCCCCACAGAGATACAACCACTGAGAATTTCTGTTCTGAAAAGTTTGATAAGCCTGAAATATTTCCTGAAACCTGAGTCCTAAACATACCATTTGGCTTTGATAAGGAACACCATAAGTCACTACACGCTTCAAAAAGCTTTGTATGGGTTCAACATTAAATCAATTCTCCTTTTGCTCAGTTGAGTTGGTGACCAGGGTTGGATATCTATATTCATCTCCACATCAAATCTCTGAAGCCAGAAAAAAAAAATGCATTCCAAATATAATACTTTACGTAAGCTCAGATTTTTTTTAGATGTAAAGGAATCTCTGCCATCATAATAAACCTGTATGCCATTAGTTTTGGAGTAACCGGTAAAATCTCAATGAAAATAAGCAAACAGTTTAACGTGTATGATTGTGTAATGTATGATGGAGTTTTATGTATATTTGAATTACTGCTAAAATGATTGTTAAAGAAAATGTTATTTAGTCTTGCTCTTTTCAAATAAATATTACTAGCCAGAATGTAGGACTATAGTTTTCTACTGACAGATTTTAAGGAGGCTGAGCCTGTGTCTATGGACGTTTTCCAAACACTTTGTTGTTTATTTGTTATGGCCCACAAGACACATTATAGTATTACAGAGTTTCTTTGAAACATTCTCCAAAAGCTATGCTGGAATTTCACTGGCTCATAAAGTTTTAGAACTGCTTAATCACATTATCACTGGGCTGTCGCTCACTTGGAACATATTGAAGAAGGCCAATAAAACAGGAGTTAGGAGCACCCTAAAGGAGAAAAAGACAAACAAATTAATGGGTACAATTCTCATGAAGGACTTCGATCAACTCTATGACTTGAAGTCTGTTTTAGAGCTTATCTAATATAAGTTGCTACTTTTCAAATTATATTGGACTTTGAAATACATTTTTACTTTGGACAAGTAAATTTCATTCTTAATCAAGGTAAACTACATTGAAATAAGAAGCTTTGATTCAACTGTCTTGAGAATATTTATTTAATTTGTCACCTTAAAGTATGATCAGTAGACAGGGATTTTTCCATGAGAGGAAAATTATCTTATTTTTCAAGTTGGTTGCATTTTATTCTTTGAAAAAGCTGGAAAGTGCTGCCTTGGACTTAAATGCAGGAGAGGGAATCTTGGCAGTTGTGTCTTCTGAAGAGAGAAAGTTCATTGTGAAAATGTTTCTGAAAGATCAAATACAAAGCTGATGCTTTGCTATGTTTGCAGTAATTTGAAGCATGTGAACACTTAATATATCAGCCATAGTAGACACTGGCTGTAAGAAATAAACAGTTATCAGCTATGCGGGAAATTTTAGGTTAGATAAACACTGAATTAAATAAAATTCATGCAATTTTTTAACCTTTCATTTCAAACAAGATGGCATATATTCAGAAGTATTGAATCATTTGATGTGTGTCACACACATCTATCTCAGTAACTCCATAGGCCTTGAAGGTACAGTGTCACACTCCTGCCAGCTGGCGACGTTCAGTTACCCTCATGCAGAATTACTTATGCCTGGAATAGGGTTACATGGATATGGTGTACAGATTGTAGCTTGCTCTGCCCTCCCGCCAAGCTGACCAGACGAGGCCATTTTAATCTGGAAGCTAGCAAGTTTCATTAACCTCCTATTTTTGCATTATTTTTCTTTTTGACAACATTACCAACTTGAGTGTATCTTCATGAAGAAAGGGATACATCTGTCTGATAGTAAATTAACTTTAGGGCTGGAGGGTGTTGGGGTGTGTTCTCTGCTAGCTTAGCATTTTTGTCTCCAAACATTATATTTTCATCCAAATTGCCTTTAGAAAAATATTGCCTACTCATTTGAATGCTCCAAGTGCATTTGGGAATAGTCGGAAAAAATAAGAATTGGCCAAGGACAAAGCTGAATCAGAATAGAATGTTCTACTGCCAAAGTTTTGACTGTTTTACTGGTTAAGACACCTCTATAGGTGAGTTCCAGCATGGCGATTAATTCCAACTTACAGTTAGATTGAGCCTTAAGTGCTCTTCAGTGGTGCAAAAAAATGAACAAATCACCATTCCTAGCTCCTAACTGCATTCTTAAATGACTACAGTATTTTACAGCTCTAGTTCTGAATTTCCAAGGTCATAAATGCAATGTTTACTAGAACAAAGAAAATAATACATTTTCCCAAGCCACACTTAGCAGCTTAGTCAATGAAACATCCTTTTTCCCATTAACCTAAGAGGACTTGACTCAGAAACTCAGATCTATTTAATTAGTTTCAAATTACAAACTAAAAATCAATAGTTATTTTCAAAAGATAAATATCCATCTAAAATATGCCATGACACTTTTCTCACTAACTTTCCTCGAACAGGAAAAAGCAGTCAGGCAAATAGCTCTCCAATTTCATGCAGTAGCATTCTTGTTCTACCAGTTATTAGATATTTCAGACAAGGAAGCTGAGTATCTGCATGTTCATATGTGATTTAGTACTTCCCAAGGAAAAGGCAAAGCACCACCAATAGTGTGACTTCTCAAAATCAAGTAAAACAAAATTGTTTCAACTTGATTACTCAAGTAGATTAAAAAAGACCATGATTAAAAGGAGACATGAAAATAAAGCAAATGCACATCCATAGTGAAAAATAAAATAAAAATATCTATTTACCATAAATTTATTATTTTCATCTTCCTATAGTTCAAATCTTATTAAAATATATTATCATACAAAATCCAGTTATGTTCAGTGTATTCATTAAATCTAAAAGTTACAAACCAACCACACTCTATAGGTTATCTAATGATAATAATGCAGATATTACTGCAGATTACAGTTGAGGTTAGTAGCTGTGGGTTACAAATGCAAGAAGAGAACCCTAAAACTGACAAAAGGTAGAGGCAGGAAAAACACTGTAAGCACTGCCTGTCTCAACAGCATTATGAATGTTATACATGATTTCTGTCAGGAGCAAGCAGCGAGCAAAGACATATGTCATATCCAACAATAAATTACTTAAAAGCTATTGTAACCGACTCAGAAATCCTGAAAACTGCAATAAGCTTATTACAATTAATAAGATGGTGCTAGTAAGGAAAATAAAACAAATCCCACCAGGAAAGCCCTCAAGGAATGGCAATTCCTTTTTTACTGAATGGCTCATGGGACTCAGAGATTGGCAGTGAACCTAGGCTGAATAGGATGGAAGGGACCAATGCTGAAGGAAGAGGGACAAATTCAGTAGTTATTACTGAATATGAATATTTAGGTTTCTTTCCTAAAGGAATATCCAAAGAAGAGAAACAGCTGAAGAGGAAAAAATTAAGATAAATTAAACCAGATTCATATTTTTGTAGTTTACTCTTCTAGTTGTAATTTTTCTTTGGATTTTATGACCTTTTTAGTGCTTAAAATTAATTCAGAAGAATGTGAAGTAGCTTAAATTCACCAGAGTCAACAGATTAAGTTATGTGTATCAACAATCCTTTGTGTGCCTGAAGAATGGAACAATTTTAAAAATCTGAGGAGCTAGAGCTAGAGCTGATTTCTATTATGTTACTCACTAGCAAATATCTTGGGGATTTTTTTTTTTAAGTTCTTCGGAGAGTGGAATAGTATCTTGCTGCAAGTGTCAGCTAGTTCCCCTCTCTGGAAAGAGAGAAGTAGAAGAGCACATGGGTTTTGTTAATTATGTGCTTTGAAAAAAAGTCGCACAAGTAACTCAGATGTTTATGGTTGTTTAATCTATCAGCCATCTTAATACCTGTTACTTTTTAATGAATAAAATTTTCTGGGGCTTATGGCATAAATTACAATCTACTCTTATGAATGCATTCCTGCAGTGGAATGCCTAAACCACCAAATGGTATGACGAAATACATCAACTACCACAGTATTTCTTAGGTTTAAGCTAAATTCCTTATGTGCTGACTCAGTTGTTCAGCTAGATAGTTTTAGCTTTGTATATTTGTTTTCCAGTGTGAGTGTGTCCTATTGTCTTTGCTTTATTTTATAGCAATGATAATTATATATCCTGGTTTTCATCAAACATTCAGCCATATTCCATGTGGAAATATTTTAATTTGTATTAATTCAGCTTCTCTAAATCTTTGCTCTTCTTACAGTATTACTATAATTTGCCAAAATGCTCTTTGTATGCTATTATAAATCAACAAAATATTGTTATTCTGAGGACTGGACAATTCCCTCTCAACATGGTTGAAGTGAATTAACATGCATAATCTTGCAGTGTCTAATTGCATGTCTTAATGATATTTCTGGTCTCTAAGAGGATCTACATGCATGATTTCGTAGCTTATTAGGAGACTGATAGGGAAAAAAATAGAATGTAGTGTATAATGACTGGAAATTGATTGTAATTGTCAGTCAAGATGAATGTTAAGAAATTAGATTAAGAAATTTAAGGAGGAAAGAACATTGTTCAGGAAGATAAGAAAAAAAAATAAAGGCAGAGGAAAATAATAAAAAATAAAATAAGGACAAGGGAAAGCCTGTGAGAGAGATAAATGGTAAATGAGAATATGAACAACTGAAATTTTGTTTCTGAAAAACACACAGCCTGATCATAACCACTTTCTATCATCCCACTGCACCTGACTACAGTAACACCAGCAGTCTTTATGCCTAGAGGATGAGAAAAAAAAGCTTAAAAATATTACCCTTAGGAGTGGTACAATAAATATAAAAGAAGGTATTTGCACACTTTTATAAAGAATATGCCTTAAAACTTTCAGCGAGTGATTTCTGTATGTTAACAGGTTCTGTGAGTTTACAGGAACAAATATATGGCCTTCTAAGAGATCTATATTTTTTAATTTACTTCAGTTTCAATTTCAGGAACTGTCATGCCTGAAACTTATCACTGAGAAGATGATTTCTGGAGTAAGTTGAGGGTTTATTTCTGGACCTCTTAAAAATTGAAAGACATATTTGAATTCATAATTACAACTATGGCAGATGGCCATCAGCGGGATTAAAAAAAAACATGATGAGAACATTGTCAGAGGTATATTAGAGGCAGACTTAGAAAATTGAATCGCTTCTTGAAGGAAATAGATTTTCAATTGGTTACAGGACCCCAGAGATTTGCAAGAGTAGTGTAGAAAGACATGCCAAGGAAAAGTGATGTCTGACATTAGAACTAGAAAGAGAAGAAGAAGCAGATAGAAACAGGAACTTCTTGTTATATTTGAAGGGAAAGACAGTAATGTTAAGCTGTGAGTCACAGACATTAGGGTAGATAAGAAGAGGGGATTTGTTTGGACAAGTTCTAAACTAATAAGAGAAAGCACCTAAACTTGGTTTTGTAATTTCTCAGAAAGTTACCAGGAGGAGAGAATATCTACATATATGCTAGCAAAACAGATACTGGGCACAAAGGGAAAGAAAGGGACATTTGGTTGTTGCAGCTATTGAAGGCAACCATACTCCTGTGACCATTCAGATGGATCAGACATGAAGTAGGTGGTAGAGTGTATTTTAGAACTTCTGATGGCTTCAGATTCTGCATATATAAGATTGTATCCATTTTCCTGAGATTCAGCTTTCCTAGCTTCAGCAAGTGCATTTGTGCAGTTGTCCTGCTAATTGGCTTTTGAGATAAGGAAGAATGAATATCGTAATTCAGGTCATAAAGAAAACTTTCACCACAATTTACAACTTATTTCTGTTGTGTGCTTGTTATTATGGCTATTATTATGAGAAAGACCAAAAATCAATGTGTTATCCTTGTGAACCAAGGACTGAGGCTGCACTGTGCTTATAACAGGCACTCTGAAAAAGCAAAGTACTTAAGAACATAATTAACTTGGGATGAGTGGCTTGACTGACTCCAGTGTTGTACCTTCTCATGTGAAAAAGTTGCCCAAGTGAAAAAACACCTGCTGATGTCAATGAAAATTTCTTTTTCCCGTTTTCCTCACAAGGTACTAATAATATATAAATCTATCTAATAATGATCAGAATATATTTTTCAGGAATGATAAAAATTAACTATCTACTCCATTCACTTCTATGTGCTATTACAGAAAGGTTAATTAAAATAATCACAGGGGTTTTTGTTTGCAACATAAGACAAAGTGCTTAATGATACATGGAAAAATTTTAAAGAGCTGATTTTACTTCTCAAAAGCTTATTAAATTAGTTGCATTAGTCATGTCTGTTGTAAATGAATTGGAAAGGTTTCTCTTAGGATGTAAAAATCTTTCTGAAAAATCACAGGAATTTCAGCACAAGATAGCTGGTTACCTGTGTATATCAACTTTCTCTTTCATCTCCCTCTCAGCACCATGACATGGCTTTTGTAGCACATATTCACACAAAAGTCTGGCTGCTCCATGCAGAGAAACACTCATCACTTCTGAAAACTAGGCCCCAAAAGTGCTAAATAATATCTAAGAAATGATCACAGTCCTTTTTATGAATATTGATTACTTATCTGACATGTTAATAGTAAGCTACAGTGACACATTTTGAGGCAAATGAGAGTTAGTTATCCAATACTCTCTTTTTTTTTTGTTTTTTGTTTTTTGTTTTTTGTTTCATAAGAATAAAATAAATGGAGCAAGGAAAGTCTATTTACATGACTGAAAACCAGGGCTAAAATCTCAACCACAAAAATTTAGCATCAAAAATTTTAGCTTCAAAATTAGCATCAAAACTTTTTATTAGAAAATTAGGGCTGGAATTTCACTATGACATTATTAATATTGCAGTCACGAAAAGCAGGAAAAAATATTTAGAAACTGTACACAGCTTTGGTTATGGCCTGCAACTTTTGCTCTGAATGCCTTGCAAAAAATAAGTTTGTATTGTTTCTCATTTTCAGTGGTTGTAGATGCTTATTTTTTACCTCCTCCACACAAATCAAGCAGGAAATTGTAGAACTCACAATTTTTGAATTGCGGTGTCAGAACCCCACAAAGAATACAGAAGGAAAGATCTGTGAAGACTGACTGGTAGAAGAATGCTCTTCGATTCTCCCTTAATGGTACTGTAGCTCTCTGCAGTAATTGTAGCACTACCTTTTTAAAAGCGCAGCATACGGCACCTTTTGGGGTAGAGAGGTTGAGCCACCATCAGACATAGATAACTGTTGCCCCTAATACAGATGGTTTTTATTTTCTTCTGCCATACCTCCTACGACGCAAAGGATTGACGGGATTGACTGGCAGGGTACCAACCCAGAAAATATTTAGAGTGAGATTCATTAGAACAGATGTAGCTCTCTTTATCTGAGCTAGTTTATAAGTAATAGAGAGAAAGAGGTTGTTTTGGAACATGATTCATCCAACTTATTTTAGGCATTTATTTTAGTGTGAAATGAATCACAAGCAAAGAGTGTTTATTTCTCTCCACTGACATTATCAAAGGTCTAGACAAGTAGTTCAGACATCAATGTCTATATTTATCCTGATGAATCCTGTCCATGGAGGCTAAATAATCCCTGTATTGTTGTATTCAGGGAAAGAAATGAAGTGAGAAAGTTCTAGAAAGTTCTAGAAGGAGCCTGCTCTGTATGGGTATTGTTGAATCCTGGGAAGAAATTTTATTCAATTTAGTTTAAATTGAAGTATAGACTTAAGAAAAACAACAGCTTTTAGCTGTGTGATTGCTGTTTAACAATATTTTACAGTGGAATTTTATTACTAATGTAATTAAATATTTCTCAGAGCGTTTTCATGAAGCTCACTTGTCTTTACTCTTGAAAACATGTGAATCTGACTGTAATTCAGGGACACGGTGACTTGTAGGCACCATTCTGGCTGTATATAAAAAATATTCCAAAGATTTCAATTCAAGGCAAGCCAGAAGTAGAAACTGAGCTGACCACTGGGAAGCACTACTGAAAGGAGAATGCAAAGTGCAGAGAATTTAATTAGCTTCAGAGTAGTAACAGAAGATAAATGGATAGTTTAGAAGACAACACATATCACTAAATAAAATTCTGATTGCAACTATTTCTCTTCCTTTCAGACTACTGAAATAAATATGCTGTATTTCAAATTACTATAGCCTGACCTGATATCATTTTGGTTAATCCAGACATCTGAAAGCTGCTCTAGTGGTCTGAGCAGGTAAAAAGCATTACTGTTTTCTTTGAGCTACAGTTGTGTGTGTATGACTGAGACAAATTGCCTTGTGTCTTATTGGCTACACTTACAGAGGAGAAGTCAAAAGGATGAGGGAGCAAGGCTGAGCACTGACATGACTGACTAGATCATTAATTTCTCAGCAGGATTCTTCTTGTAGCTAAGAACTGGATCTTTGCATCTTAGTCCTTTTTATTATTCTCTGAGTCATTAAGGCTGACTTTTAATATTCCTATATGCTTTAGACATGTGTCTGAAAAATGTCATCTGCCTAAGCAGAAATCAATCACCTGTTCTTCAGGGCAAAACATGGTCCAACTGCTGCTGCTGCTGCTGCAAAAAAAAAAAAATCATTGTTTTGTGAATTTTACATTTTTAATCAGTTTTAATCAAAGAACAAGATACAGGATGGAAGAGCTTTAGCTTTCTTGTTTTCCGATGAAACAGAAATATTCACACTGTCAAAACTGAAGGGTGTTCAAAATTTATAGCAGGAATCTAGACAAAGACCAAATCTAAAACAAAAAAAAATCTGGATAGGTGAAAAGATTGCTGGATAGAAGCAGTCAACTAGGAAAAAAAACGTAAATAGGAAATCTTCCTTTGTATAATTCCTATGGATGTTTGCATTTCTTTTTCTTAGTTTGGTATCTTTATGACCAGGTCATAGAGACAGGTTTTATAAATGCCACAAAAACAGGCGGAGGAGGAAACTGCCTTAGGATTTGTGCTTTAATTCAAGTAAATATGAGACCATGCACACAGAATTAGGAGAAAGGTCATATTTATAGCATGAGAGGTTTACCATTGCTTTGAAAAGCAATGACTTCAAGAAGGATGAAGAAGCCACGTGAGGTAATATATGCAACATGGATTTTCAGTGTGTGCATGTGTGCTTCTATTATATCATGGATAACATCAGATATAAACAGGAAGAGAATTATACCTTTATATGTACTTTCAAACTATTTATTTAGTGTTCACTTTTGGTAACTGTAACTCAAAAAAGGATTACTAACTATTAGAAAATGTTTAGAAGGTAAGTGAAACAGAATAGGAATAAGAAGAAATAAGAAATAGAAGAAATATCTCTTAATTATTTTTGAGTCAGGAATTGTGAAAGGAACCACAAGAGCCTGTTGGAAGGATTAAAACCAGAATTTATTTTTAGAAACTATGAATTTCAGTGTAAAAGCAAATACATGATTTAGCCATGGATATATTCTACTGTAACATTTGTTTTGGCCTAGCACATCTATGACTTTCATATTCTGTAACAATATAAAAGAAATTATCAAAAAACCCTATACTTCACATAATGAAAGTTAAGTTCATATAGAAATAGGTCAGAATGATCCCTCTGGAAGTTCCAACAACTGTAAATGTTTAAATGCTCTGGTAACATGAGACAGAGTTTACACTGAAATGTAAAAATTTCCTTCAGATGAAGAAAAAATAAAAAGGGAGTGTTTTTGGAGGTGGGGTCAATTAATAGGATATTAATTTATTGCAATTTTGAAAAGAAGGCCTAAACATAACTTTTTTTTTTATTCCAGCTTCATCTTTCTCTTTAGTAGGTACTCTTTTCTTCCCATCAGATCTCCCAGTCTCTCAGATTGCCACAATTAGTCAATATTTTTATTACTCACTTTCTCCTCCTTATTTCCACTTAGTGCCTAATAACCCTGTAATAATCTCAGAAGAAATATACAGTAGGAAAGAGAAACTGGATTTTCCTCACACTCCACGGTTGTGCAGGTGCTGCCATCTCAGCCTCAGGAGGCTCAGCATTCAAGCTGAGGTGGTCCTCAAGGTGATCAGCATCCAGAAGATTCAGCAGAGCAGGACTGGGAGAAAACTGTGGGAAGGCTTCCTGAGGAACAAGGTGATAATGCTGCCATGGAGAAGCTTTGCAGCTGAATCTAAGTAATGCCTTCATGCTACAGCAGTGCAATAGCAAATTGTTCAAGTATTTATACTACTTCAAGTGTTTATACTTCTTCAAGTGTTCTTGAGTTATAGTTTGTAGGAACTCCTGCTGCTGCTTGCTGTGGTCAGGCCCTGAGTGTATACAACTTAATTAACTCAACAGTTATCTATTTATATTCAATTTACAGTTAAAACTACTAATCATTCAACAGGGCTCCACTAGATATTAATTTGCAAATGATGTAGACAAATAGGAGTGGATTTATAGAGTGGTCAGCTGCTGCTGTGATCTCAGTGACTTCTCTGCACATATTTTAGAAGGTGCTTGATTCAGAATAATTCTAGGCCATTACTGTGGGTTCAGGTCCTTGTGACTTCACCCAGTGGCACTCAAGAGTCATTGTGTGATGTGAACCAAGGGATAGGAGGTAACTAGTGGTGGCCAGATCCACTTCAAAGATATTCTAAACTGAAACAAAAAAGGAGAGTTTATCACTGTGTATCAAAAATACAAAACACATTTACATGGCATGAATTGTGTAATATACTCACATTTCTGCTATGAGTATATTCTATATCCTTGTACTGAAATATCATATGTTGGTGATAAAGGGAAGGAAAATTAAAGAAGTCAGATAACTTTAATTTTTTTAAAAAACAAACTTAGAGAAAGTTAAATATGAGGAGAAATGGAAGTTAAATATGAGGAGAAATGTGGCATTGAAGTTTTTTCAAAGGAAGAGATGCTTAAAAAGATTTATCAAACAAGATAATTTATGCAGGGCTATATTTATACCTAAGTTTTCATGGAGAATGTCCTATAAATTGGATTATTACATATACATTTGCTGGAATGTATTTATTTTCTTAAACTTGCTTTATGTACCAGATTTTTACTCTTAACCCAGGGTAATGGCCATAAACTAATTTATACCCCAATGGAAGATACATTCATAACAATAGGATTCAATTCTGCAGTCCTCAAGCCACTGGCAAGGAAATGTTAAAGTTTTCAAATAACTGTTTTGGAATTTTAACCTATGTTTTTTACAAATAAATAAAAGTTAATTAAAAAAATAAATATATATTTCTGAAATATTTAAGTGGTGCACCTCACATTCCCTGCAAGTCAGTGAAATCACAGTTGTTAGAGTTGAAGAACTTATCCACTTATCTTTGAAAATAAATGTACAATATCAAAATGCTTATATAAAACAAAGTAGTTAAATAAGTGTGTTTAAGTTTATTAAATTAATTCTACTTTTCTAGGATATATTAAATAAGTATTAAATGTTTTGGTCTTCATCATTTGAGTTTTTCACACATAAACCTACTTTGCAGTTTATGATGTGGTATAATATGTAGAAATATAGCGTTGACTGAGCTATTTCTCATATATGCACTGATATGTTCAGGTTATGTGGCTTTAATCAGACTATAGAGGTAGCATATTATAGGGTTAATTTAGCTTTCTTTTATCTCCTAAATACTGCAGAGCAGAACTCTTTTCTGTCAACACCAAGACTGATTATGATGCCATGACAGAATTTCCTTAGAAGATCAGACATTATCAGTATAAATAAACACTCCGTACCTAGTAGAAAATTATAGCGCATCATGCAGATTGCGTTGGTAATTATTCAGAATGCCTTTACATGTTGAGGAACCAAACCAACCATTCCTAAAATAAAATAGATGCATGGGATAATTTACACTAATTACAGACTATTTACCTGGGGAACACTTTGTTCAATTGTAATTATCTTACAGCATGCTTTATGAAAGTCTCTTCATCGAAAGTATAATGAAGTAAATTCTAGGACTACCTTTCATTAGTGGAATGAAAAATTTAAAACTACCATATTGTCGATTGGCAGTAATGTGCAAAAGTATGACTTTGAAACCTAAGAATAAACATTAGCTTTAAAAATGTTGCCCTGAGTTCAGAATGACCATGAGACATTTCTTCTTTCCAAATGGGTTATTCTGCAGCAGCAGACAGAGAGCAGCAGCATGTTGGCTGAACACATCCAAGTCCTTTCTCCTTCTCTTTAGGGTACATTTGCCATTCTTTATACTGCTTCTAAAAATAACAGTTTGCAGGCATTTAGACCATTCAAAGGTTCAAGTAAAGAACAGATGGATTTTACATTTTCCACTTAAGGTAACCAGTCTTGGTGATGTATCTCTTAACATGACTAAAACACCTCTCATTTTTTAGTCTGTTCACAGGTGTGTAAACCAGTACTCAGGGCTTGGACTAAAGATGGCTATAATAGAATGTGTGAATCAGACCAGTTAGTTTTCTAGAAAATATACTGCTAGAAAAGAAACCATGTCTGTAATTTTGTTACTTCTGCAAAGGATGAAAGGAGGGTGAATTATAAAAAGAAACTTTCTTTGAAACGAGGAATGAAGTTGTGATGAAATGAGAATTATTGTCTAAATTCTCAATTTGATGGTCACAGACAGAAAATCTACAAGGTACATCTGTAAAGTGCCCATTTTAGTGCCGTAAGTAACTGAAATTACTATTTTCACAGCTTAATCAGTCCATCATTTAATAGTTTCAAATTCTCTGAACATTAATCTGTTCAATTTTGTCTGTTTATTAATTCTTTGACTATAGAGCTCCAAAAAGCTCCTCTTCAAGAATGTAACATGGTTGAGGAACATATTTTGCTTTCATATGCTCTCAGAAAACCCATTACATAGAAGGGAGTAAGAATTCACTCTTCTGATAAATAGTTCAAAAAGGCAAGTAGAGTTGTCATCATGAAATTGGGCTGTCTGTGCTAGATATACTTTAATCTTCACCCTCTGTTTTTCTTAAGTATTGCCACTTCAAGCTAGGTTGTAGTTACTGTCGCATAGTGCAAAGACCACTTAGGAGTATATTGCACACCAACCTGAAAATCCTTTTGGAAATGTTGGGCTTTATCTTCCAGCAACTTTATGAATGTCTTGTTTATTTTAAACAGTCTGTTAGCAAAATGGATGCTCCTGTGACTCCTAGAATATATTTTTAAATGTGATTAAATACCTGCTATATGTATGCATGCACTTGCATAATAGCAATGTTTGCAGGCATAGGTAAGCAACCCCTAAAATCATTTAAGATAATATCACCAGGCAATTGATACGTAAGTGAAGTGTAAATGTAAATCCAAATGTCCACATAGTAAAGCCTCATGGAGATTCTAAGGAAGTTCTACGTGTTTGTCAGGAGAGCAAAGAGAGTGGGCCTAAATATATGCAATAATCACAGGTACCAGGAAGTGTTGTGTCCTTGAGATGTGTTGATACCTCTCCTGCTGAGAGTGAGACTTGTCATATCAAGTTTGTTTCATTACACTCATAATGGGAGAGATCTTTCCCTTCCTAAAGAGCTTTAGAATAAGCTGTATCACTCCAATTGCTGAAAAAGGGTGCATTTCCTCCATAATTTGTTTTGTCCTCTCCTTAATTATATCTTGGCTCTCATGATCTGATCAAAATAAGTAAATATAGGTACAGAAAATTCTCTGCTTAATGGCCTTAAAATGCCAGAAATGTGTAGCAGAGATATAATATCTTGGCATCCCAGAAAACGGAAATGTCTGCTACATATATTGCAAATGTATATTCTTCAATTTTTTTTTTTCCTGTTGACTTGTGGACATATTTTTCAGCTGTTGACAATTTTGACACTCCAAGTTTGGGTTCCAGGCTCTCTGTGATGGTGTATTTAATCAGTTCCCTGGAGACTTAGTGGCCTTTTGTTAATCTACTGTGTAGAACCAGAACATTCTAGTTCTCTCCAGTAAAGAGGACCAGAAAAGCACATATGTCTTGAATTAAACTGAGGAGGAAATTATCTCTGCAAAACCACCTTACTAAACTGCTTATGAAACTAGAAAACTAAACATAGGATTGTTTAGTCAATAACTTATTTAGGCATTTCAGTATTCAGCAGAGAACCTCTGAACATGATAGAATTAAATGGTTCTGAAGTTGGTCCTTTTGCTTATCTTGCAAATGAGAGCTCTAGTTTATGTGCAAAAATAATACATACAATATGCCAGTTTAAAAATCTATAGGAACAACCAAGCATAACAAGTCTCGCCAATAACTCTTGTTAGTTATTTCACCGTTTTGGAAATAGAACATCCAGGTTCCAATTTGTCGTATCAAGTTTTCCATTTTAAATCAAATTAGCATCAAAATGATTTATTGATCTATTAATGATGGACAGTTAGCAAGCAGGCGCAAGGTCATACATTCACAATCAATAACAATAATACAAAAGATAGACTCCAATATTAGATGCTTAGAAACTTTACAGTTATAAATCATCACATGCACACACAGACACAAACTGTGTAGGGTAGAAGAGCACATACCCTCTTTCCTGTTCCCTACTTACACAGTTTCTCATAGCAGAGTTGGGCACTTCCAGCCATGTGAACACACAGTACTCTGCTGTTCAGTTTATACCGGGATGATTTCCATCCAAATGCACCTTTTATATTGGAACCAGATAGAGACTCAAAATTTCCATGAAGCATGATGCCTAAACCAGGCTCATTGGCTCCTGTGCAGAAACCAAAACAGTCTTGTTTTGCACAACTCTTGTGCACCAAGAAGACATAAGAAGTTAAAATTTCTGGTACTGCAGTTCAGTGTATGTAACAGGCATTTTTTTGTGCATATAATATTCATTAGGTTGTGGCCCTCACCATACCCAAATATTAGACACCAGATCACAGAGCTAAACTTCCTCTGCAGAGCTTGTTTAGCTGAGCTGTGGCAACACAGAGGCTCAGAGCTTGACAGTATCTGCGCCTTGTGTGAAAAGCAGGGCAGCAAACTCCTCACCCTCAGCCCTCTACCTGGCAGCTTCGTGCTTTTTCAGACATAACTAATCTTGTGTGCAGAGCTTGGCAGTAGCTTTTGTTATATCTGGAGTATCTTAGATTTTAATTCAAACACATAACATCTTTTTCTTTAAAAAATATTGTTAATAATGGCATTATTTGTTATACAAAATGAAGTTTAATTGAACTCTAAAATCCCACTGTGCTTGAAAAGTCAATGGGTTTCAAAACTAATTGCACTTGGAAATTTTAATGCCAGCATCTCTTTTACTTAATATTGTAAATGATGTTTTATTTGAAAGTGTTTTCTGTTTACCAAAATTATTATGCAAATTAAGTGTTCTAACACATTTGAAGACGACATTTAAATTCTATTTGTAAAGCAGAGAATCAGTTTGGAAAACTGCATGCCACTTAGATAACTAAGAATATAGACTGGAAAAATCATACATAGTAAAACTGATTGCATTCTGAAGTGTGAAAAAACAATATTTATATTCTTATCTCCAATCTGAATCTAAAAGCACAACACCAGTAATAAAAAAGGGAAAACAAAGTTCCACTTACCATTTCCAAACTTATGCTCATATAATCTCTTCTTTAAAGATCATTTACAGTATTTTCTACATAGTCAATTTACAAATCTCTGGCCAAGTATTCTGGCATGTAGCAAAACATACTGCTGTCTCCATAGGGGATGGTGTAGATATAATGATAATAGGAGAAAATCCAATGCGCAGGGGCATATTGGTTAATTTTTTTTCAGAGAGTGACTTTATTTTTCTTACAAACTTCCCTTTGTATTATTTTGAGAGAAAAGATATTATATTTCCCAGGGCTTTGACACATCTTGAGAGTTAGCAAAACTCCTGACACTTAGATGTGGTTCTTGAGTGTGAAACCTATACATCACCTCACACATATAGAATGAATATGATGATCTTAGTCCTGGATTCAAATCTGCATCAATACATAGTTTTAGCCCCTATATAATATTAGAATTATTCTTTAAGTGAATTAACTAAATGCTCTTACTCTGACCAATAATCAAGCAATGAAAATATATGGGTCTTTACAGAAGACAACTGCAGACAATGGTAAATCAGATTATGAGTTTTGTTTACTGAAGATATATTGGAGGATACAGTGACAACCTTTGCTGGCTACACTAGGGATGGCATTTGAAATAATACTGTAAGAGTTTTGAAAAAATCCTTTCCCACTCAGCAAACTTTTTGTCACTTTCAAAATTACGTGTTTATTTACAGAAACTTTTTCTTAGATTCTCAAGAGAGTGTTGATTTAGCATTAAAGTCTGAAATAATAATTCAAAAATGTCTGGTAGGGCAGGGATTATAGGAAAACTGATTTTAGACTTCTGCAAATGCCTCAAAGTCAGAGTAGAATGGTATTAGAACTGTGGAAAAGTCAGCAGTTCCACTTTCCTGGAGATTTCAACATTTTCATGGCTCTAGGGGTTTTATTAATCTCACTCTATGCACCTTTTTACTCCCTCTTCCACTTTTGCTGCTTTGAGCTCTATTCATAAATCATGTGCTTCAGACTCATTAACATCTTTTAAGTTTATCAACATCTTTCTACCATTCAAGGGACCAAAACCAGGGACATTGTTCTGGGTGTGGTTCAATGAGTGATGAGTAGAGCAAGGGAGGGTTCCCTCCCTTCGTCTCCTGGCGGGGCTCCAGGTTGCAGTTAGACCACTGTGCTGCCTGGGTTTTGTGCTCCAGCTTGTGACCAGAGCATCCCTTTTGGGCAGAGCTGTGCTCCCACTGGAGAGTGCCTAGCCTGTGTCATACATAAATGGATCTGTACATGTATGTGTAATACATGAATGTATGTGTATATGCAATACATATCAGTACGTGATACGCATTTCCATGGTGAGTTAAAGATCTATAAAATTGTGCTTCCCTTTCCACTGTGGGAAATGTACTCGTGACAAAAAAAAAACAAAAAACAAACAAAAAAAAACACCCCAAAAACATATGGTTTTTGTAAATGCTTTTTTCTAGTACTAGCAGATGAAATAAAATCAATGCTGCAGAAAGACTCAATTTCATATGCAATTGTGCTGCTAAATAATGACAATCACGGGATCACTGAAGATGAGTTAGTTATTACATTCCCAATAGGTTTAGCATGATACATGTAATGATACATATTACATATAATGTCACAGGAAGCATCTTCACAAGTCTTTAAAATGCAGTTACCAGGATTGATGGGAAATGAAATTAATTGACTCTCTGCTGCATCCTCACCCCAAATCTTTGTCCCCAGTTTCCTCAGCCCCGACTAGCTCTCCAATGGGGCGAGTAGGGCAGCAGGAAGCACCCCCGGCTTGCCCCAGGTGGGCTTTAGGGAGTGCTCCTGTGGGTTCTGAGGAAGCTGCAGATCCCGTCGGTGTAGCAAAAGGAGAGACTCTCGCTGGGGGTTGAACTCCGAAGCTTTATTGTGGCTCTGATGAGCCCAACAGCACACGAACAAAACCAACCCGCAAGAGCCCCAGAGAGGTGCCTGCAACAGTTGATGTACGCGGAGGGAGGGGAACCGACTGGCCAATGGGGAGGCATTAGGGAGGGGCTCTTGTGGGGATTGACAGACGAGAGATCCAATGAGCGAGGAACGGGGGAGGGGCCCCAGGCCCCCATCCAATCACCCGGCGCCCTGGGTGGAAGCTTCCAGGTGTAGGGGAAGGGACACCGAGTGACGGACAAGGCACCTGGGGGGGAACAGGGGAATGAATAAGCACTTTTGGGTTGATAGACACATGAGGAGAGGCAGGAAAACTAGGGGCAAACCGAAGGGAATATGGGCGTACATTGGAACAAACCATTACAGAAAGAGAAATATAATAAAATATAAAAACACAACTCCACATCTCCCCCTTTTTTGTTTAAAAAGAAAGGAAGGAGGGAGTAAAAATAAACCTTAAATGGGGGAATCACAGTCCACTTGTTAATCTTGGAACCAGATGTTTTGATCGTGATTCTCTTCAGGATTGAGAGGTTCCTTTTCCAATGGTTGGGCCAATGTGACATGATTAATGTGGATGGTGGAGTTCATTGTCTTTAAAATTAAGCTCTTTATAACACTAAAACCAATAATGAAAGAAACAAGGGCCAACAGAAGTAAAAGTCCTGTTCAAATTATGGATTGGATCCAACCAGAGAGTCCCCATCCTTCAAAGAGAGACCCCATCCAGTCTGATGACTTTCTTGAGGTTATGGATCGTGTCCTGCATTTTTGAAATTTGAATAGATGGTGAGGCTCATTACTACAGGAAGTAATTTAGATTCTCAAAAAATAACAAATGGGTATGAATATTCATTTGAATTACCAAGAATTGTTTCAGTGAAAAACATAATAAATATTGGAATATCATATCTTGTTCTTTAAATAGGATACCAGTGTAAATTCATAAAAGATCAAAATAAAATATGAAATCACTTTAATACCATTGGTCTGAGACAATATAACAATTTCCCTAAGGAAAAGAGATGTTATTCATTGTCTGGTTTCAACAATGATTGAAGAACCGTAGGTCACTAATGGAGTATTCCAACATTTTAAAGGTAATATATGTAGGGATAAAGGTAGAGATAAGCAGTAGCAATTATTCAGATAGAAATGGTGATGAGAATGCTATATATAAATTTCTCAGATACCTGAAAGTAAAAGTTGCAAAAAAGTTTCAAAAAAATTTACTCACTCATATTTCTACAAAACCCAAAGCACAGAGGGAAAGGAAAATAAAGAATAACATCTATCAAGGAACCTCATCACACACAGCAGGTAAATGGCTTTCTTATTAGACAAACAACAATATTAATAAAATACAAGGGACTGCAGACTTTCATTTATACTGAGCCTCAAGCAATCAGGAGTTGGTGGCAGCAGTGATTATATCAATAATGTTCCCTTCAGTGCCCTCTGCTGACTAGTTGACTTTAATAATCCTAAACTGCAGGACAGTCTTTGTAAAATAACTATTATTATTGAACTTTATGTTTAAGTAAATACGTATTGAATGAAAAACTCCTCTGGGGCAGGAGTGTAAAAAAATCATTGCTCTAACCTGTCTTGTAAAGAATATTCTCTTTGATGATATTGGGAGAATTCATACACTCTGTTTTCATTTGATGCATTTGTTTTCACTTGAGGAGTCACCAAATAAATATCATCACAGTCATTATGTCATTATCAGAACAGTGATATATCCATAAGAAACCACAATAGAAACTTGCTCTACTTTAATTATAAACATACCTCTCTATGCAGAGACCTCAAGTGAGGCTGTAAATAGATTATTTTGTTTGAGTGACAAGCTTGATATTTTGGATTGGTTTGGGCCTTGACAATCAGAAATCTGGAGCTCGAATTTCTAAGTCTTAGAAAATTCAGGTATAAATTAGGATGACAAAGGATTCAAATTAAAACAATCCATTTGTGTTCTGCATGCTAAAATATAGAATGCAATCAGATTGTTTTAAAAAAATTGACTTATTCAAAAGTGTTTGTCACCTCCCACTTAATGAATTTTAAGAATATTTGGATGATCTGGGAATATACATCTCAAAACCTTGAACTAAGTTTCTTCTGCTAATGCAGGTGGTTCAGCAAATTCAGCTACCTTGTACAATCATGTCCTAATTGAGAAGTCACTCTTCTTTCCCCAGAAACATTCTCCCATAGGAGACCACTTGTAGAAGGAATAAAGAAAGAATTACTTGATATCAGCCTTATCCTTTGCCCGTTCCCTGGACTAGCCCCATGTGAGGGCATTTTCATGAGGCTTTATCTGAAATCCAAGTGCCACAGCTGCATGGGCCTCCAGATTGAAAGAAAATTTAATATCATTGCTTGTAAATTCACTCCCTGGAGCTTCATGTTGCTCCAATTTTCAGTTACCTAAATGTCTGGTGGGATGGATAAAAGGGACAATGTAGGTGGCAAATACAAGCTAGTCCCTCATGCTGTGAAAGCTAAAAAAGGTCATGTGGAATGTGTGAATACATCTAGCAGCAGTGGAAAGAATTAAGCTCCACAAAACAAGGTCTCACATTGAATTTATATTTTATGTTCTTCAGCAATGAGCTGCATAGTCTTCCTGGAAAGTTGCCAAAATTTGAATTACATTATCTCTACTGATTTACAGGACATAGCTGGGATTGTCAGTGTGGAAATGTTCTATATTGGGAAATATAGTCTGAAAATTGTATTACTTGGGAATGTAAAGCGCCATTGCTTCTTTCCTGAGTTTATGAACTCTGTGCACCATAGATTTTTCATTCAAAGTCATCATTAATTATAATTGTAAGAACACATTGCCAAATTCTGCAGTGCTTACTCACTCTTCCTGTCTCTGGACACAATGAACAGAGCAGCAGGTATACCCATTTTTCTATCTTTTCTTCTTTGATAAGCTCTGCATGAGATAAATGATACCTGTTATATGCCAAAGAATAGTTTTTATTGGCACAATTAATTCAAAACATCTCAGAAAAGAATTTATTAGCACCTAGCAGACTTCATATAATATATCATTTAGACTGTTTTAGCCATTCCTGGTGTAGTCATCATCAGGGAGTGTCCAGAAGCTTTTCAGTGTCTTCAACTTTACAGTTCAAGTGTTTTTAGAATTTTTTTGGCTGTATAAGTCTGCATTTATTGGATATTATGATGGGCATAGAACAACCACTGTCCTCTCAGCCCCCTTTCTCTCCTCTTTCCTCCTGCTTACTCAAGAAGTCCTACAACATGGTAGAAGTTGTGAAGTTGCATCACAGTAGGGCTGCAGTTTCATCATGTGGAGCAAGGCCCAGACCTAGGAGGCACTGAGCCTTGTCTTACAAAAACATCAGGGTGCAGTGCTTAATTTACAAGGCTTTTGAAGCCTTTCTTAAGTGCATTGCAGTGGGAGATAGTGGCTCAGAAAACTGTCATTGAAGGATTTTTTTCCTTAGTTTCTTTCTCCTTCTCTGTCTACAGCAAGAACAACAACTTTATGGTAATTTTGATATGGAAATTTTCAGGATAGTTATGACCATGAAACTCCTGTGGAGTTCAGAAATAAGGCTATTAGGAGTTTCTTCACAGACTTGATTCCCATCATATCGCCATGCATTGATGCGCGCAGTATCTCTGTAAGGTCATGAAACATTATTGATTATCACTCCTATTCTATTTTTCAGAAACTGAGAGCGAAATTAGTTTATCTGAGGTTGCAGTGCAGAACATAGTCTTGTCTCCTTGTCTTTTTTGTATGAGCTTGTCCTTTTTACACAAGTTAATAAAATCTTTTTCTTTGTATGGCATTCATACAGTCTATAAAGGACAAAAATCCCTTTATTATGTGGGATGTAGGTCATGTTCTAGGCCACTGCTGAGAGGAAAAGATATGGCAAGTTTAGTTTATTTTAAAAAATTGTGCATATTTTTTATGGATGCCATGAACTCATGTGGGAAAAGATGCACCCTGGGTTCAGCTCTCACTCATATGAGCTGCTCCTGGGTTCACTGCCAGTGATGTGGAGGCCAAGGACTGCTCCTAACCTTATTTTTCCTTCCTGTTGTAGTGATAAGATGTAAGATGCATGGGGGAGTTCATAGTTGCCTGAAGTATCACAGAATCACAGAATAATGAGGTTGGAAGAGATCTCTAAGATGATCAACTCCAACCTATGCCCTAACACCTCAACTAGACTATAGCACCGAGTGCCATGTCCAGTCTTTTTTTAAACACATCCAGAGATGGTGATTCCACCACCTCCCTGGGAAGACAGTTCCAGTACTTTACTATTCTTTCATTAAAAAATATTTTCCTAATATCCAATCTATACCTTCCCTGATGTAGCTTGAGACTCTGTCCTCTTGTTCTGTCAGTTGCTGCCCGATGGAAAAGACCGACCCCTACCTGTCTACAGCCTGCCTTCAGGAAGTTGTAGAGAGCAGTAAGATCTCCTCTAAACCTCTTCTTTTCCAGGCTAAATAACCCCAGCTCCCTCAAACATTCCTCACAGGGCTTGTGTTCCAAGCCCCTCACCAGCCTTGTTGCCCTCCTCTGGACACACTCAAAGCATCTCAACGTCCTTCCCAAACTGAGGGCCCAGAACTGGACACAGTGCTCAAGGTGCAGTCTCACCAGCTCCGAGTACAGGTGAAGAATGACCTCCCTAATTCTGCTGGTCACACAATTCCTAATGCAGGCCAGGATGCCCCTGGCCTTCTTGGCCACCAAGGCACTCTGCTGGCTCATATTCAACTGGCTGCCAACCAGCACCCCCTGGTCCATTTCTGCCTGAACACTATCCCCCGCTTGTGTCACACTGTCCCCAGCTTGTAGTGTTGTAGGGGATTTTTATGTCCAAAATGTAGAACTTGACACTTGGACTTATTAAACTTCATGCTGTTGGACTCTGCCCATCCATCCAAACAATCTAAATCTCTCTGCAGAGTCCTCCTTCCTTCCAATAAATCAACACAAACTCCCAGCTTAGTGTTGTCTGCAAATTTACTAATGAAGGACTCGATGCCCTCATCCTTGTCGTCTATAAAAATATTAAATAGAACTGGCCCAGCACAGAGCCCTGAGGGACACCACTGGTGCCTGTCCCCAGCTGGATGCAGCACCGCTCACCAGCACTCTCTGGGCCGGCCATCCAGCCAGTTCTGAGCCCAGCACAGAGTGCTCCTGTCCCAGCCGTGGGCTGCAGCTTTTCCAGGAGTGTGCTGTGGGAGACAGACCCAAAGGCCTTGCTGGAGTCCAAACAGACACATCCACAGCCTTTCCTACATCCACCAGATGGGTCGCCTGGTCATAGAAGTAACACGTGAAAGCCTTTTCCTCCAAGCTTTGTCTCCTCACTCAAAAGGGAGCAGACAAAGTCTGTGTCTATTCACGCAAAGAAAATATTTTAAATGGATGTCTTTTTTCCCTATGAGTTCATATTGAAGTAAGTTTATAAAACAGAAATTCTCATGTTTAAATAAAAGGTACACTTTCCTCAGTGTAGACGCTGTTATTTAATACACTTGTTCTCTACAGTCATCATGGCTTGTTTAGGCCTAGACATAGAATAAAAAGCCAAACACCAAAAATCCCATGTTTTAGATTACTCATGGTATCTGTCAGTACCAGTTCTAGTTCATTGAGAGCCTTATTGGGGAAATCAACAGATTATTTCAAAAAATATATATATTTATATTTGCCTTACTATGTAATTGTATGAAACTTTATGGTAAGAGTATTTTTTGCAGAACAGACCATAGAATCTGACCTAAATTTCAATAAATAATCTAAAAATTGGAAGTATTTCCAAACAGATTTTTGATGAATAAATATCAGGGTTGACAGTGTACATTTATGATTTTTTAACAAAATAATGTACACTTGCTGTCAAGACACATAGCCTTTATGTGCTTTCCCTAGAAAACCTAAGGAGTGTCTGAACAAGCAAGCAGGTTTTAAACAAAGGGTCTTTATTGCTCTTTTTCTTTTATCTGCAATGATAACTTATATATTTTCAGAAAAGTGTCCTAAAAATCTCAGAATTCTGCCACTTGATTAATCAATTTGAATGATGATGAATCCACATAAGTTCTAATTTTTACTTAGACTCTTGTTATTATTACAGGATATCCAAAAACATTCTCCATGGTTTTGTTATTATAATGCTGTACCTTTTTCATAATGTAAAATATCTTGTTATTAAATTTATAATACAGTACACTTTCTTAATCACACTTGGAATTCTGAATTTTATCCAGACATCTTTGACTTCAAAATTTATTTTCCTCCCTATATAAAGTTATAAAGTAATAAAAATAATTTTCATGTATTGCAGGTACAGAAAGTCCCTTTCAATTTCCCAGACTGAGGACAATGCTGGCCATTAATTTCACCTATTTCTATTTTAATTTATCTTTCTGAAATTGCAGTACAGGTTAGTTTCTGTTGAAGCTTTGCACAATGATTACTTTTTTCTCTTACATTTCAGTAAGATTCTCACTACCAATGATCAGGTTTCATCTAATGAATGTAAGAAGCATCTTAAATGTCATTTAAGATGTCCTAGCCTAGTCTGTCTGCCTAGAGAGGGGTCAAATGTCCTTGTATTTCTTATGTCATGTCTACTACCTCTGTGCATACATATCAGATGTGCTGGGCAGGAGTCAAACAGCACCAGAAAATTGTGTGCAGAAAACTGAATTGAGACCAGGGGTACTCCATAATGTGTGATTCATAATATCCAACATTACCCTGCTACTTATGCTCAAAGTAGGAGCTAAGAGCCTACTAAAGTTTGTGAAGTAAGAACAATACAGGAAATTCAGTCCAGTCCATTATGGGGCACAAATCCTTGCCTAACTGTAAATATTCAGCGACCCTTGTGACACCCTGTAATAATTTTGCAAGACTGAGTCTGCTTTAAGTCCTTTGTCAAAACTCCAGTATTCATGTACCTTGGATACTTTAGGCCATAAATTCTTGTATGTAAGCACTTGAGGCCCATTCCAGGTGGTTGATTGCTGATCTGTATTGTAGGGCCAACTGCTTGTGTTGATCCAGCTGTAAAGTCCTACTGGCTCACCTAAACTCAGGCCTGTGATGTCAGCTGAGAGGAGGCCAGAGGGAATCAGAAATGTATGACAAGTATGACAGCATGACACAAGAACTGCAGGATATCCTGTATCCTGTATCCTTCTGGATCATCATGCAGAAGCCAAGTGAGATACTGTGGGTCTCCTCAGACAATCATAGCTACTAAAAACATCAAATCAAGTTTTGTGGCTGTAATATAATCTAGACCCTTATGTGCCTGCTTGCATCCATCCAGATATCTAAATACCTCAAACTGAATTGTACTACCAAACTGATTTGTCTTTCTTCTCAATTACTTGTGAGTAAAAGAAGTCATCCTTAATTCCCCATTCATCTCTTGGTTTTGAAGTTGATAATTTCTTTGTAACCCTAAGGTAAAACTCATGAAAGATCCCTCAGTAATATACCTGAGTGAACCTGATCATTGGTAGTGAGCATCTTACTGAAATGAAAGAGTAAAAAGCAGTAACTGTACAAGGCTGCAACAGAAAGTAAACTGCATTACAACTTTAAAAAGATAAATTTGTATGGCTAAGGTGAAGCATTGCATGTATTGGAGCACTCTTTAATGCTGAAGGACTATACAAATCAAATGTTAATTAAACATCAGAATGTAGAAAAAATGCAATTCTTCCCTTAAATTCATTAGCTTTAGGAAAGCAAAGTAAACAGTGAGTGACAATGGCAGAAATGTAATACAACTCTCTAAATCTTTTAGGCAAAAAAAATCCAATAAAATATTATAAATTCTGTAGTGAACCTGTTTGAGACAAAGAAAATATCCTCCATGCAGTTCAACAAAATTACATTATGGTGGCTACTAAGAATTATAAAATAGTTTAAAGTTGGGAAAAGTAAAGTAGGCAAAAGAGTACATAAAGGCAAATTGCTAACACAGGGGAAGAAAGAGCTGAAAGATTCCTTAGTTTGAGTTTGTAGTTACACATGGGGTAATGCACAGCTCTTGGAATAGCAGACTTGAAAGATTTTCTGTGTCTGTGAGCAAGATTAAATGAATTAATGATGAAGCCTAGGCAATCCACTTCTCTTCCTTAGGAAGAATGGCTGACTACACTTTTGAGTTGGTGTATCATTGGAACAATTTTGCTGTGGGGTATCCCCAATATTATTCATATTCAGGGAGAATTCATCAATAAACACACTGATATTTCTCTTAGTCCCTGTAGTTTTTTCAATGCAGTGATTCCACAAGATCCCTGACTCATCCTTACATTGTTAATTGAAGATTAAGTTCCATTTTAATTCCTGTCAGTGTTGCACTGCTCTTTCAGGGCTTATAAAAAAAGCTGAAACTCATCTGAATAAAGGCTATGTAGTGGGTGTATATACTCTTAGCTCCCATTCAAGAGTGGCCACTGTCCCTAGAAATTTAATTGATTCTCTTTCAACCTTTGATGAGATGAAAGTAGTAAAATTCCTATTTGACGTTTTTCCAAGCTATGGGTAAATACATTTATAAAAAGGTAAAATTAAGTTAAGGTACAGAACACTAGCAGCAAAAGAGTGATTGTGAAGAAACTGGAAAAAATTCTTATATCAACCTATAAAAAAAGGGAGGATTTGTGTAACAAAAGAACATTTGGCTCAATAGCTTGTAATTTCATTTTTCTAAACATCTTACAAATCACAAACACATAATGCAGTTTGCATACCCTGTTGTTAGAAAGAGAGAAATCTTGCTCAGGAAGAGTCCCAGACATTTTTCTGCAAAGGAATGTAGAATTATCTAGGAGTTATGAAACATGTAAATATGCAGATTCAAATAGCTGGGTGATTTTTTTTCTTTTCCATGATACCTATATGCATCTTTGTCCTTAGTCCTTCCCTACATCATGTTTTAGATTTTTATAGATTTCTACTCCCACTATTAATAGATTATAGCATAAAACATTGCTTTTTTATTCTAAAGTCATCAATTTTCTTTCATTGGAACAATGTATTGTATCATGAGGTTCACAGGACAGAATAAAGAATATTGATTATCCCTGCATTTCTTTAGTGTTTTATGTTTTAGCAAGGAAAATATTTTTGCAGAAAATTCACTCCCAAAACAACTGTCTCAGTAATATGATTATTTTCTCAAAGTGTTTATACTTTATATCACCAAAAAAATGTAATTTGTGTGAATTTCTAAGCTATATTAAAATACATATATTTAATATTGTATGGGATGTTATTGCATTCTGTCTCACACAACAATACAGTTTCTGATTATATGGAAGAAGAGAATATTACTCCACTTTTGTTTAGATTACCTTCACACTACAGTTAAATTTATTGTGTTTGCACTTCACTGCAAGATGATAAGTATCATCAAAAGGCTATTACTCATATAAAACATAAAAAAGAAGCCCTATTTTTGATTTCATCACTTTAATAGGAAAGGGAAACATATAAACTGGTTTGTTCATCCAGATGGAATTCAAGGGAAAGCTACAATGTATAGTTCAGTTTGATACAGGACTTTAGTGAAATTGTTTTGGGAACTGATCCTTGCCTCCTGAAATGAAATGCTTGTTGCTCGGATAATAACTACATCAGTCTGCATGGTCCTAGCAAAACAGTGCATGGGAAGTTTAGGTATGACCTTGGACTTGATACTCTCAGGTCCATCTATTAAGCACTCAGAAGATTCTGATATCTTTCTCTTTGAAAACCCTATTTTTCTCTATCATAGAGGAAACTTCTTCTGAAGAGGACAGGTGAGTTAAATGCTTCTTTCTGATTCCCATGATCTGGTAAATAAGAATGGCCCGACAATTTCTGCCATTCCTCAGACCATTTTTCAATACACTGTAATAACAAAATCTGTTTTCAGACCATAAACTTTGTTTTTAAACTAATGATTTCCCAGATTATGAAGTAAATTGTTCATACTGATGAATTGATTGTACATTTGAGGTTGTTTTTGTTTTGTTTTTTTGGCTGAAGACAGCTACTATTCTCACCTGCAGAACCTAGAATGCCTTGAGGGTTACTGTGAGCCAGAAACAATTGCCAGTTGTTGCTTGACTGATGCCATGATATTTTGAACTGTAAGAGAGTTTATCTGTATGGATGCAAGCTCTGCAGAGCCAAATCACTTCAAGATAGGAAAACTGCTGCCTCTGGCCAAGTGTTTTTATCTTTTTCTGTTAGATGGATGTTATATAGCTCACACCTCTGTAATAATATTTTTCTAGATTCAGCAGTAATTTAAGCATTCTCTTATATATAGATATATATATGTAAAAAAATGAATGAGAGAAAAAAACAAACTCAAATCTTTATCTCATTTCATTATATGATTTATGATTTTCCCTGTGATCCATGCAAGAGCATGTGCTGTGTTTGGCAAATAAAGCTATTGAATGTTTTCCATCTCTCATGGAAACCCATAGTTTGTGTTGCTTTGCAACTCTAGGGAGTATTGTTGTGACTGCATTGTCAGAAAAAATCTGAAACATGGATTCACTGGAGCCCTACACAATCTCATAACTTCTCTCTGATGTACTAAAGAGAAATTTGAAATGGAACAAACTTGCAAAACCACTAATTTCCTAATGGAATGGAGAAATTTGTATGGCTAAGGCACTCCTAGCTGAAAACATATGTTTAGATCAGAATTTGTTTTTCTTTTTGTTAATAGAAGCAATTACCTTTCCATTCTCATCCATTCCAAGAGGTTAGGAAGAATTATTGCTAAATACTGAGACATCAGAAAAAGTTCAGAAGAAATTTTATGAACTTGCTATTGATTTGCAGCATTTTTTTAGTATATTCACATCATTTCAAAACTCAGAGACTTCACATTCCCTTCCTGAAAAGTTCACATTGATAAACATCACAGGTGAAGTTTTTCTGTTGCTGTTTATAAATGTTCCCCATATTTTTAATTGAGCTCCATAATATTCTATTCAGATATATACTTAGGATCAAGTCTTTTACGCAAAAAAAAACCACTATAGGCAGATAGAAGAGCACAAAAAAATGCCACGGTGATTATTTAAGTTTACAATTTTAATTTCTTTGATCTGTTGTCTTAAACTCTGTTTCTTTAAAGGAAAGCTTACTACATGTGAAGCATGTGCAGGAAGCACCAGTCATCTGCAATTTATTTTATGTCAATACATCGACTGTTGGCAAAATATTTGACTTTGCAAGTGATAACAAGATTTTTGTATTATGCTGAATTTTAGGCAGTCCTGCAACATATTTGTGTATTGAAACGGGTAAAATGTGAATGAAACTCTGCTTTTATTCTTTCACAATGACCTTTATGATTTTGTTTCTAAAAAACTTACTTGGAAAAAAAAAACCTGGAGAATGTTTGGGACAGTACAAGGTGGTCTAGATGGTACCACTTCCATCCTGAAGAACTCAGGATATAACAGGGATTTTCCAGTGCCTGTGCACACTCCCAGTCACTTAAAATAGCAGTATAGACATAAGCACTGATGCAAAGTGACAGGTTCTGGCTCCTCAGGCAAACAGGTGATGAATTCACATGAACAGACAAATTTATTTTTATAATGCTCTTTTCTGTCTTATAATGTCTTTTATAATGTCTTTCCTGTCTTTTCTAGAGAAAATAATACAAGATAATATATTATAAGAAAGAAATTATGGCTGTTGTCTTTGAGAACGGCAAGAAGAAAGATCCAGGGAACTTCAGGATGGTCAGCCTCACCACAATCCCTAGGAAGGTGGAATGCTGAGAGCAGTTTGAGGGAGCTGATTTTTGCACTCTGATAAGCACTGGTCAGTTCTGGGTCCAGTTCTTGGCTCCCCAGTACAAGTAAGATATGTGCTTACTGAAGAGGTGCCAGTGCAGGACCACAAAGGTCATGAAGGTATGAAAGCATCTCTCCTATAAGGAAAGGCTGAGAGAACTGTGACAGTTTAACCTGAATCAGAGAAGACTAAAGAAAATAATCAGCAGGAGAGAAAGAAGGTGCAGAAACCAGGCTCATCTCAATGCTACCCACTGACAGGACCAGACACAATAGGCACAAATTAAAAAAGGATGACATTTAACACAATCACAGTCACTTTTCTTTTTCCTGTGGGAGTGTGAGCACTGGAAAAGGTTTTCCAGAGAGGTTGTGGAGTCTCTGTCCTTGGGGATATTCAAAGCCCACTGGGCAGTTCTGAGTGACCTGCTCTAAGTGGTCCTCATGGAGTAAGGGGGTTGGACTTCAAGTCCATTTCATCCTCAACAATGCTGTGAAACACAGGATGGGCATAGATGCAGCAGTTTCAAAATATATTTGAAGGAACAATTCTGTACTTTAACAAATAGATAAGAAACCAACCCTTCTAGATACAGTACAATTTTCAATGAATGCAGAGCTTAATAAAACAAAAATTTGAATAAAAGGATCATCCCGCAGACTTTGAAAGAGCAGACAAGCCAGCAGAGAGGGTACACTTTTAACATCTGATCTTTAGAAATAGCTTCCTCACACAGTTCTTGATCCTGGAACATGAATACAATAGCATTATACAGTGCATTGCCATCCTGACCTCCATGGTACTGTTTGTGGAATGAGGCATTAGATTTGTCATTTGCCCTTCTGTCATAAAATAATAAAAAAATAAACAATGAAATGCACCATACCAGTAATTCAGGGAGCAAAACTACAGCTGTCATCTGTCATGTCCCTGCTGAAATTTTTGCTCACTATGCTATAGAAATCACTGTCATTTGTCCCATGTCACCAACCCTCTGACTCCTATAGTTGTCATTCTGAAATAATTCAGTTGTAGCTGGAGAAATAAGACACAGCAGGTAACACTTTTCCTTCCCTCTTCTGTTCCTCATGTGCAGTTTATAGGTCAGAGTATTCTTTTCACAAACAAGAGGTGAGATCTCACTCCTCTGTTTTCTTCTACATCTTCTGTTTTCTGAGTAAAATCTTAACCACTGGGCTTTAATGCATTGTCACTGTTCTGAATAGAACAAATCCAACTAACTTATATCTTTCCCCCTAAGGAAAGGACTCTATGATAGAAAGAAAACCTAACAGTGCTTAAGGATATATTCTAGATTTTTCCTCATGGAAAATGCCATACTGCTGTTGTTATATCCCACCATTTGGATTTTTGCCTCTGAAGAAAATCACTGAATAAAGATCATATTACATATTAAAGAAGAGAGAAAAATCTGCAGAGGAGCTGCTTAATTATAGCAATTTATCTTTTTGCTCCAATGTGTAAAGGGAATTTTTTTTAAGGAAAAACCATGTGGGAAGAGGCACTGGAAAAAAAGAAAATCTTTCATCTGCCCATATGTCTCTAATGTGATGTAGGAAAGCTAAGAGAAATTCAGATAAATGACCTTACATTCTGAGTACAACAGGATATTTACTCTTTCCTACAAGATTAAGAAATATGTATAGTAAACTACTACTCTGTTGTGGCAATATCTTGCCTAACAAAAATAAAAGAGTCTCTGGCTTAGAAGGTAGAGGAAAATTCTAGCAGAGTGTCAGGAACTGAACATCAGACTATGATTTATCCCATTTTCCCTAGTCTTTGAAGTGAAAAAAAGAACAGTGCAGGAGAGAGAATGCTATTTCTTTCTGTTTGCTGTTCTCTCTGATTGGTGTCAGGGGCCATTTCTAAAACTGAACAAAGATATCTGATTTAATTACTTTGTTATAAAAGAAAGAATTTGCCATTAGGGTTTTTTTTTTTGTGTGTGGGTTTTTTTTTTTGTTTTGTTTTGTTTTTTTTTTTCCCCAGTGGACTATATTACTTGCATGTCTTTGTGGAGATTTGAGAGCTGTAAGGTAAATCTAGGACACCAGCAGTGTCCTCTATCTGCCCTGAAAGCAGTCAATGAGTTTTATTTATTTGAAAACACTGGAAGATCTTACTCTTGGAAAATGCTGTCCTGGTGTATGTCTGTTCATCAGAACACTGTGTAGACAAATACGACATGCACTTCATATCAAAATAATATAAATGTCTAAAGTGTTTAGCAACATTATAGTCCCACTGAGAGATCAGTATTATAATATTTGATTATTTATATGAAGAATATGTAAAAAGTCCATGCTTGTGTATGTATTTGTATATGAGACTCACAAAACAGTCAAGGCTTTAAAAGACTCTGGAGATCATCTAATTAAACACTTCTATTTAGAGTAGGGTCAGCTATAGCAAGTTGTTAATGGGCATTGATTACTCTTAAGAATAGGCTCTGAAACCTCTCTGGGTAACTTGTTCCAGTGCCTGATCACCACCTCATGGTTTTTTTTAACTTGTGTTTAAACAGAATTTTGTGTATTCCAGTTTCTGTCCATTGCCATTTGTCCCATCACTGCATACTACTGAGAGCCTGGCTCCATCTCCTTATCTCCCCCCTTAGGTATTCATGCACATTGAGCCTTCTCTTCTCCTGGCTGAACAATCCCAGCTCTATCAGCCTCTCATCTGTCAGATGCTTCACTCCCTTGGTCATCTCCATGGCATTTTGCTGGACATACTCCAGGATGTTTGTGTCACTGCTGAACTGTAAGACCTAGAACGGAACACAGCACTCCACAGGTATGTCACCAGAGCTGAGCAGAGCTGAAAAATCACTTCTCTTGGACTGCTGACAACCCTCTGCTTAATGCGACCCAGGATGCTGATGGCCTTCATGGCTGCAATAGCACATTGCTGACTCTTCATCACCTTGTTATCTACCAGGGCTCATAGGACTTTTTTTTTTTTTTTGCAGTGTTGTTTTCCAGCATGAGCATAAGGTGAAAATGGTTATGTACATTTATCAGTCATTACTCAGACTGCTAACATTTCTATGTGCACCTGGAGATGGAGACAGTCAGTACTGAGCACAAAGTCATAATTACATCTCTACTAATACACACAAAATACTACTGACTTTTTTCTTCTGATAGTGAAATTATTATGGCTAAATTCTTTTAACTTCCAAAAGAGGGTGTTGGTGTTTCATTACTTATTGTGAAAGGGGTCTTTGCTGTATTAAATAACAAACAAGGCATCCTTCAATTTTAAAAGCATAGATGAGTTCATTGGTACTGTGTCATGTATATAAATATATACATTTATATACATATACATACATGACACAGCATGTATATATATGTATGTATACATACAATAATTAAACAATGTTTAAAGGCTTTAATGAGAATAAAATGCCTGATATATGCTGAGTCACACTACTAAAGCATCACCAAATCAGTCATCTGGTATGTTTTCCTGATAGAGTTCTATATAAAGAAAATATTAGTACTGGGCTTAGGAGCAGCATGGCGATGTCATCAAACACTGCATATAGGCAAATTGAGTCTGCTGGCACAGATTTTATGATGCAAGCAGACAATATTCAGTCCTCCATGAGGCTGCTACCAGCTCTCTGCGCCTGCACATGCATAGACATTTCCACCTATGGAAGGAAAATCCAGCTCCAGAATATGTCAGATAGGCTGAAAACTTAATGGAATGCAGAATGTGTTTGTGTGGTTAGGATATATGCATTAGTAATATATACAGAATGAAGTGGAAATTATATCAGACAACAACATTGCACAGATTTTACTGAATATCGTTTATGCTATATAAAATAGAAAAGAAAAAGAGGAAGGCAAGAAGGAAGGAAGAAAGGAAGGAAGAACACCTGCTGTTTTGGAGATCCTCATTGCAGTGTTCATGATGCAGTAAAAAACAGTCATTTCTCAGCAGAAATAACAGATGTCTAAAGTCTAGACTGCAAAATAATAAATAAATTTAATCATGCACTACTTTAGTAGAAAGGTTGCTCAGGAAGTTACCTATTCCATCCTTTGCTCAAAGAAAGTGCAATTAGATCTGTATGCTCAGCCTTAGACAAATTTTGGTCACCTTCACAGATCATATCTAAAAGGGAACTTGACAGTTACTGCAGAAAGGAGTCAAAGTCCCATCTAATCATGGAGGACCTGTATTCATCAATAAAATCAGAATCACATCCTTACCAGGGAATAGGAAACAGCTGTAATAACCCAAGGATATCAAGTTTGTAAGGATTTCTGCTTAGCGAGGAGTCAACACTAAAAAAAAGACAAAAAAAAAGACCAAAAACAGTAAATAAAAATAATAAATAGAATTCTTATGGCTGGAGATAACAGATAATAAGAAAGCTGAAATGTTTTGTATTGCTGAATTCTGGGCGATTGAGGAACACATTCATTCATAGATAGGCTTGATGACATTCCACCTTAAGTTTGTAGCTGGTAAAACAAGTGAAACAAGATGTTCATGTGTCTCGTTGGAAAGTGTCCTCATATTATGCGATATTTGAGAGGGCATGTGGAGTTGTACAAAAGATATTACGGGATTTTAGTGGAAGGGCCAAAGATAAGAAACGGGAAGTACAAGCCTGAATGACTAAAGAGAATGGCTATAGAAGAGTTCATCTGGGTGCAAGTCAGCAGCTGGTCAGGTTGTCCTGCACATTAGTTTATAGTCTGCCCTCTCTTCTTACTAAATTCTATTCCAAACTGTTAGCCATCCAATGCTAATATCTAGTCTGTATGAATGTGTGTCAGAGAGTCATTAGAAAATTTCAGTCTGCAGCTTGCAGCAGCGGAGAAGTAGGTTAAACCAGCACCTGAAAAGATAAATTTTCAAGTACTCAAAAGATACTTAAACTGCGAGTCCTCAGTGAATGAGGTGGACAGAAATAACTCTTTCAGAGGGGAGAGGAGGGGGAGGAGAAGGAGGGGAGAGGGAAGAGTACAAACTTTATTGTAGGTGTCTTTCACGTGAAACACCAATTCATCCATCCTAGTGTGACCTTTGTTTTTCCACCAAAACATTCTGCTACTGCAGTGTAGAATCTCAAACACAATAGTTCTCAGTCTTTTCCTACTTCTGCTTTCTAGCCAGGTCTTCCCATTGCCTAACTTAAATATATACTTGTCAGTGATTAATTTCACCATATTTTTCCCAGGTCATTATTCCTGTTTGTCAAGATAATTTTTGTTCTAACCCCGTTTGCTCTTAAATTTCAACAACTATACTCACTCTTCTATCATAGTTCTCATTAATATCAATATTCAATTTTATTCAGCTCTGAACAGATGTCATGAAAACCATGAGCTCTACTGGATGTCTCCAACTCTAAAAATAAATACTGTTTGGGGTTAACAAAGTTGGAAACTGGTAGAGCCAGCTCTTTCAACAAACACTGTTGTAGCAGAAGGAGAAAGCAACCTTATTGACAATATACCACAAAAGAGGTTTTTTTTTATATTATCAATTGTTCTGGCTTCTGAAATTGCTATGTTTTTGCTCTATACTTTGTCACTTCTGTACAGTTTTTCATACATGTGTATTGCTCAGTAATACACATGTATGAAAAAAGAGAAAAGAGAAAAGAGAAAAAAAGAGAAAAGAGAAAAAAAGAGAAAAGAGAAAAGAGAAAAGAGAAGAAAAGAGAAAAGAACACTGTGTTCCTTTGTAATATTGGTATAACTAAGCCCTCCTTCTGGCATGTTTAAGTTTCAAGATGGGAGATTGGGACTGTAACAATACAACTATTTTTATAAGTCTAAGAATTAGACCTCTTCCTTTTTCCTGTCAATCACTTCTTAGATAAAAGTCTTCAGGATAAACATGTTTCTGTGCTGAATGGGTATATGTTCAAAAAATATCTGCTTGACTTTATGAGATTGTCAGTTTTCAGGATGAATAAATATATCTGAAGAAGAACTTAGATATAAAAGTGCAACACCTATTTAAAACAGTTGAACAATTTAGGTGATGAATCAGATTTGCTGTATTCTGACAAGTTTTGAAACTCTGGTGCCCTCTTTTGGATTTCCCAAAGAGATAATGACTGATTTTGAAAAAGTCATTTTTGTCATAGGTGTTGGAGACTAGAGTGCCATTCCTAGGCAGTTTTAAAAGCCCAGTCTCACAGGATGCCTTGCTCAAGGTGACCTGACATTTGGAAGGAAAAAATGGAATACTGCTGTTTAGCTCCTGCTAAGCAACAGTACATTTATTGTATTGATTCTCTGTCATATTGCTTGCTTTCTATAAAGTTCACTTTGACATCTTACAAGCTAGACATCTCGATGCTTTATTGTTGCACCCATCAAATCCATCAATTGCTGAGATATTTTTTGAACTGTGATTTTAACTATGATATTACTTATTAACAAAAGCAAATGAAATCTCTATATTGCTGTCCAGTGTGAAAACCTGATGAAATTATAGGATAGGTCAAGATGTAATAACCTTCCTGTCAACTGTAGACCTTGGACTTCTTGGATGCAAGGACAGCACTCCTGTTGAAAGAACTGAGGTCCTTTTTATCTCATGTCTCATTTGGTAGTCCTCTTTCCTGACTCTGGAGTTTTCAATGGTCCTTTATTATTTTTTTCCCCTAATGAGAAGAAAAGGTCTGAATAGGCTTGCAATTCCTGCTTTTCCTTTTCAGACTGACTTAGAGTATTGCCTTCTTCTTAGAAATAAGTTTAAGAAGATTACAAGATTAGTCTAACACCTAAAAGTCAAACACAATGTGTAGAACAACCTAAATCAATCTTAATTTCCAAGCAATGAAGTTTTCTGCAGAAGTTTGACAAATAGAATCACAAAATCATAGAATTTTTAAAATTGGAAAAGACCTGTAAGATCATTGAGTCAAAAAAAATTAATCTAGCACTGCCAATTCCCCAACTAAACTATGTCCTCAAATGCCACATCTGCAGGTCTTTAAAATACCTCTGGGGATAATGACTCAACCACTCACGTGGGAAGCCTGTTCCAATGTCTGACAGCCCTTTTCATGAAGAAATTTTTCCTAATATCCAATCTACCCTGGCACAACTTGAGGCCATTTACTCTTGTCCTGTCAGTTTTCATTTGAGAGAAGAGACTGATCCCCATCTGATTACAACGTCCTTTCAGGCAGCTTTAGAGAGTGATAAGGGCTCCCCTGATCCTCCTTTTCTCCAGGATCAACACTGCCAGCTGCCCCAGCTGCTCCTTATCAGACTTGTGCCCCAGAACTTTTGCCAGCTCCACTGCCCTTCTCTGAACTTGTTCCAGCACCTCCAAGTTTTTCTTGCAGGGGCCCAGGACACAGCACTCGAGCTGCACCCTCACCAGTACTGAGTAAAGGTTATAATCACTGCCCTGGTCCTGCTGCCCCACTACTGCTGACACAAGCCAGGATGCCTTCTTGGCCACCTAAACATCCCCTGGTTCATGTTCAGCCGCTGTTGACCAGCACCCCCAAGTCCTTTTCTGATGAGCAGCTTTCCAGACACTTTTCTTCAGCCTGTAGCACTGAAGGGGTTGTTTTGAGCCAAGTGCAGGACTCAGCACTTGGTCTTGTTGAACCTCACATGATTGGCCTTGGCTCTTCCAGTCTGTCCAGAACCCTCTGCAGAGCATTTGAATTAATCTGAATGGAATAGAAAGAAAAAAAAAAAAGCACTTCTCCTTCTGGAGGAAAAAACATAGTTTCAGAGTCAACTCACGAACTCTTAAGAGCCCTCACAGAACATGCTAACGTTATTTTAGGAGAATCTTCAAGGCTCTGCTATGCTGGTGTCATACATGATGGAATGCTAAATAATCTAATGCCTAAACAAAAACACTAAACCAATGTACTGGCGGGAAGGAAACACAGCTGATTAAACATGAGACATAAATAACACTATGGAGGTAGAAATTTAGCTAAGCAGGAAAAACACAAAATGTTTACTGTAATGTTCTACTGAAAGATAGTGGAAAAGCTTAAAAATAAGTCTTAGTTCTAAAATATGTTCCTCCTGCGGATTTCAGAAAGCAAAAATGTAATATAAGCTTTCAAAGTCATGCTCAATGGAACTTTAGAATGTAAACACAAGGGCAGTATCCTGTACAGAAACTCACTCCATCAGAAATAAGTAAAGCAGCTCAAGTGTGGACAAGGTTATGAATCTGTGCTTAAATGCATCATGAGGCTGATAAGATTATCCAAAGAATCACAGCAAGGGTTTCTCTTTGAAGGGCAGACATCTCTCTTTCTCATAAAAATGTCAAAGGGCAAGATCTGTGCACCTTGAGGTTCTGAAAGATCCTGTTTATAAAACAGGAGGCGTGTGACCTTTCTGCCTGAGTCACATAGGCACACTTTAACTATTTGGCTAGATAAGAATTAAAATGTCTCTAAGTATGTGGGGTAGAATGAAGTAGATGTGAATCAGTCACTGTTGTGCTGTCAATAAGAAACAGATATGCACTGCAAAATCAGAACTCAGATCTTCCATGTGATTACTGCACCTCTTGGGACTGTCCAATAATACTTGTAGGTATTGCTGAGTTTCTCATATATACCATGACTGGCTGTGAGATTGTCCTGGGTTTGCCCGAGATTTACATGAGCCTTGGTTCAAATCCCTGTTTTGCCTCTAGTTTATAGATTTTTGAGGTTTTTAGGTAAATTATGTCTGTATAAAAAAAATACATAAAAAACACAGACTTAAGAAAATATAAATAGTTGAATAGTGTTGACTTTAGATTAAATAGTTTAATTTCATTTTTGGTCCAGTGATGATAAAATGTAAGTGATATTAGGTTGGTTATTCATAGGAACATATATATAAATATGTGTGGAGGGGCTAACAGACTAATATCCATAAAGAGGTCTATGCAAACTAATATATAATGTTGAATTCTGTGAACTATGATTGGTTTTATCTAACCTTTTCTTTAAGAACAGTTGCTTTAGCTTGGGAAACACTTTTGGCATTATAAAAACTTTTATAATATCTTTGTGTTGTTTATTGCTAATATATCTAGCATGAAAGAAACAGTAGACATTTTTGTGGTCTTATTCTATAAGTAAAATGTCAACATGTTACATATACATATATAACAAATCTGACTATAGGTTAAGTTTCCACAGAATTGCTTTCATGCTTTGAAAAGACAAAGAAAAAAACCAACTGACTTTCGTTCCCTGATGTGCAGGTAGTGTTACTTACTTGCTTGTTTTGAAGCCTTTGTGTGGCTACTGGGAATTCATGAAGAAATAGAAAATCAAAACATTTCATAAAATTTAGCATGAAAAGTCATCCCACTGGTGCATTATTTGGCTTTGGTTTTCATCATTCTCCTATTTAAAAATGTTTATTTGCTCATAAGCTATTTCACTTAGGTTAACAACCAAACTATAGAAATTGCAAAAAGGAATATTGAACAGTTAAACAACAGTCAGAATAAATAATTTAATTGTAAACCATAGTCTAAAATTATTTATGTAGCTCTTCAGCTAATACTAACTACAAAAGCAAAGTAAAAGAAAAAAAAGTAGGATCTGTTTTTGAACTATTCATGGTGCAAAAAACAGGCAAAGCAACAAATATTACTTGAATTGAATTTTTCAGTTGTAAAAGTAATTATACATAGTCCAGGTTGAAAAATAACAGTCGCAAAACCATAATGCTTACAGAGAAAAACTTTGAAAAGGTCAACACTCAAAAAGGAAATTAATTGGAAAAGGGACAACAGAAATAGTGTTTATTCTTAATCTTCTATTTTCTTTCCATGAAAAAAAGTCTGTTTTGCAGTGGTTTCCATGATACAGAATTTATCTGCTCTTGTACAAAAGAAATAGAACTTTTTTTCAATGTCTTTAAAATATTCTTGATAGTTAGTAATGCGCATACATGCAACCTGGTGATAAACCATGTGTCAGGGTTTGGAAGTCTCGATGTCTCAAGACATTTTGGGGTGTGGGTGAGGGGGCAGGTTGGGCCTTGCCCTGGCGAGACAATGAACTGCCCGGTCCCAGAGCCAGGATCCCAGCCTGGCAGAGCTGCAGTCACAGCACAGAGGCAGAGCTCCACTCTGCCAAACCCAGCTCCTGAGCGGCCAAGTGATGGGAATTCCCATCTGGGAGAGGTGCCCATGAGGGCCAAGGGGTATTGAAGGCCGAGCATGGGGACAGTACGTGCCCTGAGCCTACCTTCCTCTTGGAGCTGCTATCTGAGCACTGGTGGAACCCAGGAGCTGGTAGCTGCTTGGGTGCTTTTCTGTATCTTTTCTGTCTGCCTATCTTTCTCCCTTTTAATTCCCTCTTCTTGGAACATTTTGAGTAACTTAACATCAAATGGGTTTAAAGCTTGCTAAGTTGAATGGGCCAAATTAGTGCTGAGGTAAATGTTTTGTCCTGATTGGATGCTTTACTAAACCTTTTGCCAAAATTCCCTGATTTTTCTACAGTTTGGCAGTAAACTTTTGTCTTGTTTTGACCTCCTGAGAATACTTGGTCCTCCGCACTTTTACCCAAAGTATAAGAGCCATTATACACCCTTTCAAAACCCTCTTAGTGAATAGACTGGGGCCTTACACCATATGCATAAGTTAAGTCCTTTCTCTTTGGTTCAGTGTAGCTTTGCTTCTGAGAATTTTGGCAAGGACAAAAAAATTCAACCAGCTCCCCCAGTAAACTGAGAAAACAATTAAAATTTTTAAACTTGCCTTTTGCCTTCCATTCCTTCCTGGATCCCTGTAAAATCACATCAGGAACAAAATTTGGGTAATAGTAGTACATTTTTGTTAAAATTATAACTCCTGTCTGAAATAATTCAACAAACACAACTGCAGTTAATGAGAAAGTCTTGCCATTATGAAAAGTCCTGACTCCAGGTAGGCTCACTTTTTCCACAAACCCTCAGGAGACACCCAGTAGAGTTTCTTTGTTATGAGTCCTGCATAGGAATTGTGATAATGATTCAATTAAGAGTTTGGAATGAATGGTATTATTCAAAAACCCATGTCATTTAGGACCTCATCAAAAAATGTCTATTTTTCTGAGGACTCTGACACCAGTCCAACTTCTGAACAGAGGACAGATGACAACAGCTAACACAGCTGAATAGTAATGATACATTTTATTGCCATCTCTTTTTTTAAAAGCTCAATCTCTAAATCTAGTGTTTGCCAATTCAGGCTTTATAACTTTGGCATTCCTTCTTCTCCAGCTGTTTATTTTTGCTGCTAATATTTTGATGTTCAGTATAATGAAACTGTCTTCGTACATTCTTTAATCTTTGACTCTGTCTATAATCTCAGGCATTATGCATGCACTGTATAACAGGCTGTTTGAAAAGATATGTTCTGCCTTAATGTAATAACCAGCACAGCATCCTATAAAGATTAATGCCCTAGGAAGAACATTCTTACCTTTTACTTTTTCCATGAATATATAGTGCTTATTCTGAACTAAGAATTAGGGAAATAATTTCTAAAATTAGTTTTTTAAAATGAATTTTTAAAAAAATGAGCCTATGCATGGATCAGCTGGTTTGTGAAGTGTTCACATGGGTTTTGACCTCTAGACATTGTATATCACAGTCCATTTGCATCTTCCTTTAATTGGCCTTCACCTCTGAAAATACATATCTCCATGTGTGTATCTAAGGGCTTTCATTGTCCTGTTAGAGATAACTGTGCTATTCACATGGACATTAAACCTATGTGTGTTCTCAAGCCACTGGCATAACTGCTTAAGGTTTTAAGATTTTTCTAGGCTCTGTTGCACTTGAAGACATACAATGAAGGAAAAAAGAAAACCATAAAAATAAAAATGCGATCAAATTATTTTAAGAGTTGTAACCCTTAGCTATGATGTGCACTGAAAGTGAAAATATTTATAACACAATTTAAAAGAAAAAATGTCTACAAGTTAAATTTACTCTTGTATGTTCATGTTCATGTTCTAATGTTCATTGCCACAAGTTTCCAATCCCAAAAATCTTCAGAAGAATGTAAAATAAAACTTCATATAGACAGCTACATTTGGAGCAACTATTATTAATGTCATAACATCTTCATCACTATTATTACATTGATTGTTTTTACCCTGACAAGTAGCATAGCCTAACCTCATTAAGTGAATATTGGATAGTGGAAAGCAAAGAGAACTTTAAGAAAATGTTATCTTTTCTATACACTGATATTTCTTGCAACATACATGCTGATCCTTGGAGCAGAGCACTCTCCACTTCATGTCGGAGAGGCCTGATGTGAAATACGCTGATTTTAATTTAGAAGGTATGTAGCAGCAAAGACATAACCCACTCACAGTGCAATAAGAGGATAAATAAGCTATTTATAAATTAAACTATAACTGTGATATAATAGCCATTTGTCACTGCATGAAAAGTTTGAAGTATAAAACTTTATAGCTACTGTCTGTTACTTCTGCAGAGGAGCTTAGCCAGGACAAAAGATTAATGACAGACTGTCACTACGTTAATTTTAATTTTAAAATATACTAGAAAAAATAAAACAAAGCCACTAACTACTTTGATGTAATTTTATGAAAAAAAACTATATTTATTAAGTAAACATTTTGAGAATAACAGTCCTTTTTGTCACTCCCAAGTATTACCAGCAGTGAAGAATTTAGACCAAGATTAACTTCTTTGTAACATGAATAATTTGTACGTCAGTAGGATTTTAAAATGGTTTTCTGTCTCCGTTCAGAAAGGCCCATTTTTACTGTTTTGAGACTTACTACAGAATGTCACCGACACTGTCTTTATTAATGATTTGAATAATACAATAAAGGGATCTTGTGCTGGTAAAGGCAGAAACAATTGTATGAATTGCTGTGGATTTCTCCAAGAGGTGATGTGCCTAATCAAGGTGGCCCTTGTATCTGACAAAAACACCCAGCACCCACGGTTAAAATAAAGATGCACATACTGACATATTTTCTTAGTTGCCACCTCTTGCTCTTGCAAACGAGAGCCTTGAGATCATAAAATGGAGGAATGTCTGTGATTTCAGTTGCAAAGAGATTTGTGAGCTGCTGCTTCTCATGCTGGAGAAGTGTTAATGTCTGATGTTCAGTGAAGATAATATCATATTGATATTTAAATTATTTAACTTTTCAGACTAAGTGGTTGTTCTTTTTTAATGTGCTTAAATAAAAATTTAAAATACATCAAGGATCCACTTCATTAACATCTCCATGCAATATCTCAGTGACAATAATGCTTAATTCTTATTTCACTAGAGTATAATTAGAAAAAAAAATAAGAATAATTACTTTCAATAAGTGTTGATGGCAGTCAATTTGGCTTACATAGGTCCATTTTTTGTCCATTATGCCAGCAGTCATTGATGCAGTCCTGAGTACGAATACATTTGAGACAAATTATCAGTCAAATGGATAACTTTGAAGCACTGTTTGGGTTTAAGGGTAATATCAATTTTTTGGTAAATATGTATTTTTGGATATATGCAGATATACTGAAAGGGCATTTTTCTGAAGGAATACCAATTATAGGGAAAACTTTTTATGTTTCTTGAGAATCATTCAGGCTCAGTAGTTGGCAATTTCTAATTAGAAATTTGTGAGAACCTTTTCAGTATTTGTGTCAAAATGGTGAAAATATAGTATAAAGGACACAGTATTTAATTTTTCTGTTCACGTCTTCAAACATTAAATTCTGAAGTGAAAAGGATTGCAATTAAATATTATATAATATAATTATATCCCTGTACTTATCAAATTTAATGGATACAAATGAAGTAAATTATTTGAGCATTAAAGAAAATGGCCATTTTATAAATTCTTTTGCTTTAACATAAAAGTGGAGCAAATATTAAGTAGAGTACATAGCAGTCTTCCCCCTCCCCCCCCCCAAAGTTATGCCAGAATTAATCTGAAGTTTTTTAAAGGAAGCAAATTTTTTTATCCAGCCCTTGTGTTACCATTTCAGATCCTCAGTGAACACATTCCTTCTTAAAACATAAGAACTGTAAGTCTTATTTGCAGATTCTTATGTGAAATTTATGGTGATCAGACTTTGGTCTAGAACATTAGCATTCCCTGTTCTTTTTGTATCAAATATGCAAAATTCAGTTTCAAGTGCACAAGAGAATTTTCTGTTGATTCAGTTCACAAATATTTTCTGTGCAAAGGCTTCTTCTGTCCAAGGGTAAACCTTACAGGAAATTTTCTGCCCCACATTTCTTGTTCTTCAAACAAATATGAGCAGAAAAATCATTATGTGGTGGAAAACAGACAAGGAACCAAGGATAAAAGAATGTATTATTCATATTTCAAAATAAAATTTTGAAACTTATATGTTAGCTACCACATGTTGTTCATGTGCTAAAGTAAAAGTACAATAAAAGCATGTGCAAAAAGTAGTTAAATTAACCCTGTGATTAGGTATTCTTAGTAAGCTCCTAAAAGCAATTTTAATTGCTTTTATGCAAAAATTTGGTCTAATTAATCTCCATTTCTGATTTTTGAATCACCCTTTGTTGTAACAAAATGCAGCTGATGCTGTGTCAGTACTTTGCTCTCTGAAAAGTTTCTTTTCAGTATGAGACATAATTAGCATTATCTACTTTTTTCCCTTAATTGTGGGGGTCTATAAAACAATCACTCTATATGCTATGTGGCTAGGTTCTCTCTTTTGTTGGAGGTTTTCAGGTTCCAGAGGAAAACCTACTTCTGTAGAATTAATGGTTTCTGCTATTAAGGTTCACAAAGAATGGTATCTTAGTATAACATTCCAAGTGGGCAGATTGCTAGCTAGGAGACCTGAGATATTCCTCATATCTGCCTCCTGCTGAAATGATCAATGCCTCATTTGGAGTTGGAATGAAACTTCATAAGGGGTTTCTAAAAAATTATAGAACTGTGCATGTTGTGCACAGCCCTATCAGTTGACAAATAAATGAAGACCAGAAAGCAAAGTTTGCAGGGCCACAAAACCTATATTCTTTACCACGTGAATACTGCAATCTTCCTTGTCCAAAAGTATGCTTCTATTCCTGTTAGACTGACAAATACCATTTTTTCTGAATCAGATTAGCAAATAAGGACTTCAATCCATATCCTGTGTATTGGCTAAATGTTAACCACTTGTCTCATATCCACACCTCCCACATAAAATGCTTAAATAATTTCTATGTAAGGATTTAAGATTATCAATTAATAGGACAAACCAGACAGTAGGTTTCCTTCAGTTTTACATAAATAGAAAAGTAATAGTTTGGTTCTCACCAATTCATTAGGCAGAACCACGCACATAGGATGTATTCATTGATGAATAAATAATTGGAAATAGAGTGGAATATTACATGAAAAGACATGAGGCATCTCAAGAAATCCATATGGAAATGGAAGTTCCACATGTTGTTTTAATACTATTGTAAATAAGGGATTTTTTTTTTTCATATTTACCTACTTGAGGATAGTATATTTTATTCCTAAACTTTTGTATACATAAACACTGCTTGAAATGCTAACACCAAAGTTAATGTATTGTGGTTTTGTACCAGATGGGGAGCAACTATTTGTACCAATGTATATCTGATTAAGGGGATTTTGCTTTAGTATAAGTGGGTTTTTGCCTGAACTTCATAATTCACAGAGACTGAAATGTCCAAAATCCTATTGAAGAGGAATATACCACATAAATTTATAATCTTTTTATTGCAGTCTGAATAGATTCCTGCCAGCAGTATGAGTATGGGATTTTTTTTCTGATCTACTTGGTGGTATCAGATGATTTATCCACATCAGAAGAAATAAATGACTTTGATTCAAACTTTTCTATTCTGTTCCTACAGACACACAGCCCAGCTGGTGCTGCTTTTTTCTTTTGAAGTGAATTTCAAGGGGAAACCTAAAAGTTTAATGACTGTACTGTCCAAACTTGGTTAGGATTTTGACTGACAGCGAGACCCCACCTGGAGTAGTGAGTCCATCTCTGGGGTCCCCAGCAAAGTAAGGACATGGACTTGTTGAAGCACATCCAGAGGGGGCCACTAAGATGATCAGAGGGAAGGACTCCCCTTCCTGTGAAGAAAAGACTGAGAGAATTGTGTTTGTTTATCCTAGGGAAGACAAGGCTTTGGGGTGATCTAATTCAGCCTTCCAGTACCTGAAGACAGCCTAGAAGGGAGATGGAGACAGACTATTTACAGGAGCATGTAGTGGCAGGACAAAGGCGAATGGCTCCAAACTGAAAGAGAGAAGGATTAGATTAGATATTAGGGAAAACTTTTTTTCTGTGATGATGCACTGGAACAGGCTGCCCAGAGAAGCTGAGAATGACCCATCCTGGAAGTGTTCAAGATCAGGCTGTATGGAACTCTGAGCAATCGGGTCTAGTGAAAAGAGTTCCTCTCCCCAGGCCATTCTATAATTCTATCATTGGTAATTATCTTTATGTTGCACTTCTGCAGTACAGGGGATCTGGATTCAATGATTCTTGCCTTCTTTTATTCTTTCAATATTTCTTCCAATAAACTACATAATTTCTTACAGCTAAGTGAAAACAGCCTGAGAAGAAGACACCAACTTCAGTTCTGTTTCTGTCAAGTGATTATCCTGGTTCTGACCAGGACAGGGTTAATTTTTTGCAGTACTCTGCGAGACTGTGGCCAGGACCTGATGGTTTTTCACCTGACAGTCACTGTGGGAAGTAGTCCCGGGGAAAGCTATCCAGAGATGCCTTGGGAAACCACAAATGTATAAGAGTATTATTTTGGCATTCCCACCTTCCTCATGCTAATGAAGGTGTGTCCATCACGGGTTGTGCCCTCCCCAGTTTATGTCCATCACTGTTTGTACCACCCTCTAGCTCTGGAAAGTTCTCTGTTCTTTGTTTTCCCCATTTCCCCTGTAGTTAACCACTCCTTCTCCTTGTTCTCATTGGTTCAGTTTATGTCACCCCATCCCTGCTCCTCCCCTAAGCTGTTGGTCCCCATGTACCCTGACTCCTCCTATCCTTCCCCTCTTACATCCCTCGACCCCTGCCTTGGTGGGAGCTCTCAGAGCTGGAGTTTTCATGTGTGGTTGTCTCTTGCTTCTCTGCTTCTGCTTCTCCTTCAATAAACCCACGTGAACTGCAGCTGCCTGAGAGTTCTCCCATCTTTTGGTGGATTGTCACATTACACTGTCTGGGCTCCTGTTGATCTTCCCTCAAGTGGGTCTCCCTGTGGGACAAAGGTCCAGGGCACCCGCAAGTCTCTACCAGATGTGGGGGAAAGGAACTGTCCCTTCCAAAGACCAGGGTCTCCTTTCAGTCAAGAAAAGGTGTTTGGGGGGGGGGGGGGGGAACTTGTTAAGTGTTGGACACTCTGCTGTGAGCATTTTTGTATGTGAATAATTCTCTCCTTTAGTTATTAATATGGCTGTCACTGGTTGTTTTCTAATTGCATTGCTGTTTCCAGTAAATTGTTGTCTCAACCCATGATCTTTACCTCTTGTGCCCCCAATTCCTGCCACAGAAGGAAGGGGAACGGGAAGAAGGAGTGAGTGAGAACAGCATGTGGTTTGAGTCTTGGTGGGGTACTGAATTGGGGAGTACCATGTCTAAACTACGACAGTGATCTCACCAATAGACTTGAGAAACATGTTCTCCCATTTCTTTGATGTATTAAGTTATCTGTTATTCTAATCAGAGGGAAACATCTTCAGTAGAAGTGGTGCAGAGAAGCCTGTCTCCACTTTTCCTTTAAGTCTTTAAACTAGGATTTAGGGTGCTTTTGGAAGGTGTGAGAAGATTAGAAAGTCTCAGACACAGTTGGGAGTAAACCCTAGTCACCTTAGTCTTCCTGCTCTTGGTTCCAACCTGTATTTAATGGTGCAGCATCTGCTTTTTCAATCACCTGTGCCACAGGGGTTTAGGTAAATCTCACTTTGACAGGCAGAGTTCAGATGCTATCACCCATGAGAATCCCATTGAAAACTTGTGATTTGTGGATCTGAAAAGTCCTTAATGCAAAGACTCTGTTGAGCAGCCAGCCCATACAGGACTGAAATGCTTCTAGGTATTTGAAAAAAATGGAATTTAAGTACTAAGGGAACTCAAATGAAACTTCATTAAGTTCATGGATTGTGCACGATCTTGCAAAATCTGATATCAGCATTGTCCAAATGATTTGGTTATCATGTCCCATGTTATCATGTCCCATGTTTTATTTAATGAAGCTGATGAACTAACTGAACTTTTTTTTTATGCTTCTTTATGACCATATTTTATGACTGTTTAAAGTAGTAAATTTCTCCTTTTGAAGCAGGACTCAAGTTTGACCATAACACCATGAGGATATAATAGCATTTGTCACCAACTTCTCATCAAAAGTCATGGTTTCAAGTCAAGTTTGACAGAGGAAAAATATAATTAAAAATATTTATTCTTAATAAGGCAAAAGCCATTGGTTATATCTCTGAATCTGGTTATACAAGAAAATCTATTAAAAAGTAACAATAATAAATTCTTGGAGATTTAAAGTCTGTTTTTCTTCTGTGAGTGACAGAAGAGTGCAAAAACCTCTCTGATGCTCAGGGGTTTTGCCACTTTTAGTAGTTCAGTTACTAGATAGGAGACAGTGCTTACAGTAGCAGAAGAGTGGAAATGCATGGTATTTATAACACATACATAACATTAGAGTGTTTAAAGGGATGCTTAAAAAAAAAAGGAAAGAAAGGAAAAAAAAGGATGTTTTACCTTCTAGTTTTCTTGCACTGGAGACAAACAAACAGTTTATTAACAATGAAGCATGAATTTCCCTCAGCAGTAAATGATTGTTTTTGTTTTCCAATCAAATCCATAGAAACATCAAACCCATTTTTTAACAGAACAACTTTGTGGAGGCATTGTTTTTTTTTGTAGTGCTTACTTAGCCTATGGAAAGATTTCTTGTGTTTCACCAATAGACTTTGATGCTTATACAGTTTTCCCTAGAAGACTGATATTTCACTGATGACATATAATATCTTAGAATGTCATCTGTCCTATTCTTTCCATGAAATTAGTATAAAAGTGCATGTTTATCCATTTTAACCAGAAATATGCTGGGAGAATATGCTGAAAATTCCTCATAATTAAGGTAGTTTACTCTGTTCATTTATAAGTGTCTGAAAAGATGTTAGTATATAAGAAATGTACTAATGTATAACATTTTTTCAACATAATTTTTAAATATGTTTTCTTGCATAAAGGGGCAAAGATTTTATAGTAGTTCATATTCATATTAATGGCCAATGTGTCCCTTATGGTCCAATTGATGTTCAGTGTCCCTTGTGCTTTTCTTAGACATTCTTTTTTTGCCTTCATGTAAGGCCATTTTAAAAGGTTATCAGTATTTCAACCCATGCTGGAGGAGGACTAAAGTAGGTGCTGGTTGCAAGGGTGGCAGGGAGTTTCAGTATAATGCATGCATCATCCAGCAAATTTTGCCCTGGGATATACTTGTACTACACCATTTGTCTAAAGGGCAATTTCCATTCTAGTGTTTTTATTTTTAACTTCTTAGAAAAACTTAGTTAAATATAAGCATTTCATGAAGTAATGCCTGGAGGTTCCTGTCAGTCTTTATTGTGTCACCTTTTAAGCCTGAAATAATTTTCTGAGTTAAGACTTAGTGTTCTTTTTGATAAGCTTCACCTTCTATTTTGAAACAGACTGAGAATAAATAGTTGCAGTTGATGAATTTTCTGATCTGTCACAATTTTATCATGCAAAATAATATATTCAAATCCATGCTTCTCTTATTTATTCATTACCTTTCCTACACTAATGAATGATTTAATTATGAAGTTTTAAAGTATTTTTGACCTATACCAAGAACATAACTGATCAGTGATTGCATAAGTTCTTAACATACTTTCACATACTCTGTTTTCTACCTAAAATATTTTGTGATGATATTTGTCAAATGATATCTTTACTTCCATGTGTTAGGGGTTTTGGGATAACAAATTCATATTTACTTTTAGTCTTACTACTTAATTGCTTTTAATTGTGATTTTTTGCACATTTTGCAACAATGTCTATCTTTTAAAAGATAATTAAAATGGCACAGTTTTACCCTGGGATTTACTAGTAACACAAATAATGCTGTGTAAAACTTTAATTACTTGATCATCTAGTTAAAAATAGAAGTACAAAGTGTTCAAGTGTAACTTGGATGGGGCTTTGAGCATCCTGTTCTCCTGAAAGGTGTCCCCGCCCATGGCAGGGGGCTTGGAGCTAATAGATTCTTAGGGTCCATTCCTGTCTAACTATTCTGTGATTCAATGGTACACAGAATCTATCTAAGAAACAATTGTTTATAGTTTCTCTGGACGGAAAAGTCTACCAGCAGTACTGATAGCAAAGTCAAATTAGTGTTAAAGTCACATTCTTTCCCCCGGAAGAGATTTGTTCCTGAATGTCTTTTGCAGATAGGTAGCAAGTGCAAATTTTTAAAAGATAAATCTCCTTCTGAGTTTCTTTCCCACAGACATCTTTCTGTAATCATCTTCTCTGCATTGTTTCCTCTTAAAATCCTCTATGGGTTCTTCAGCTCTGCTGTCACAGAGATTACTATCTTTACAGATGTATTAAATATGCAGTAGTGAAATTGACTGTGTAATCCACATTTTTATGTGATTAGATGGAAGTGTTTGAGAGTACATCTTTTAGACAGAGCTAAGTGATATATCTCACATTTTCAATCTTGATATTTAGCCTGGGAAATTGACTCTGCTTCTTCTGAACCCAAGGGTACATCTTAAAACATGGTTTGAGTTTTGAAGAATCTTCTTAATCACTTTGGGCTCCTCCTGTGAGTATGCCATATGAGGCTTTTGGATTTCATGGTTTTGCTTGATTTATTGTGTTAACTGTGTACAAAAAGTTAATAGTAATTTGCATTATAATCACTATTTAAAAAATAGTGATTATAATAACAATAAAAATCCTGCTTTACTCGTTTATTCCTTGTAATGGGACAAATCTAGCCAGATTGCAAATATATCCTTGTCTGCAACTTGTTCATCAGCAAGATATATTAGTGTCAAGCATGACTACAGTGTGTCTTACACTTATATGAGTTAAGAACTTCTTCCTCACACACGTTGGTCATAATGGGTAGTATAGATGCCTTAATACAGTAAATAAATATTATTATATATTATTATTATTATTATGCTATGAAAGTATTTGAAATAAACTTTTTCTAATCAGAAAGGTTTACATTTAGTAATTAGATATAAAAGATATACAACAAAAACATGCCAAATTCTGTATCTGGAAAACAGTAGTGTTGGGAACAAGTATAAGTTGGAAGTGGAGTGACTGGAGAGCAGCCTTGCAGAAAGGGATCTGGAGCTGCTGGTCAACAACAGGCTCAGTATGAAAAGTGTGTCCCTGGCAGCTGAGAGGGCTAATCACATCCTGGGATGCACCAAACAGCATCACCAGCTTATTAACAGATACGATTTTCCTGTTGTATTCAGTGTTAATGAAGCTTCACCTTGATTCCTGTGTGACATTCTGGATGCCACAATGTAAGAAGGGTATTAAGGTACTCAGATGTGTCCAGAGTAGGGCAAGAAAGCAAGAAAGCTGGATTAGAAAGGACATGTTATTAGAAGTGGCTGAGGACTCTGCCCAGCCTTGAAAAAGGAGGAGGCTGAGGGGTGACCTGATTGCTCTCTGCATTTTCCTGAGGAGGCGAACTGGAGAAGGAAGTGCTGAGCATTTCTCCCTGGTATCCAGTGACAGGACACATAGGAATGGTTCTAGGTTGCATCAGGGCAGGTTTAGACTGGACATTAGGAAGCATTTCTCTGCAAAGAGGTTGGTCAAACACTGGAACAGGCTTCCTGTAGAGGTGGTGGGTGCCCTAAGCCTGTCAATGGTTAAGAGGCATTTATAAAATGACCATAATGACATGCCTTTACTTTTGGCCAGCCCACAAGTGGTCAGGCAGTTGGATTGCATGTTCCTTGAGTCCTTTTCAGATGAAAAATTCTGCTCTGTTCTATTCTAGTTGTAATGGGGCTTTTCTTTTGTCCCTGAGGGCAGCCACTGGCTTGGATAGTGAATAAATCCAGGCTTTATGAAGGAACCAGAGAACATATATATGTACCCAAAGGTGTAGAACCCCCTTCAGTTGAAGAATAGTTGAAAAACCAATGTAAAAATAAACATAAACCTGGAAAATTGTGTCTTAAGTACAATCCATGCTTACATTGACTCTTCTAATGTCTATCTTCATTTACTTTACATTAATGCTAATGTCCCTACATCATGCTCAGTTATGGCTGATTTGGGATCCATTAAGTCTTTTGCAATCTATCTTTTTAATCATATTTTACACAAGTGCTCTCATCTAAAATCACGTAAATATGAAACTTCACACAGACAGTGGTAGAAATGGGAATGATTTTTGTGCTGCTGACCTTGCTGCTTAGAAGTCAAGAGTGCTTAGAAGTCTTATGAGTCTTCTAAGTGTAAATGTCACAATTGCTGCAGGCATTTTAAGTCAGTTAATCCTATTGTAATATTCATAATGATTCCTGTAGCAATGTGCTTGTTCAGAAAGGAGAAAGATACCAGAGCTGTGTAAATTATAGCAGAGCAGAGACAGACAGACTAATGGGTTTCTTTCAAGCTTGGCAGGCGATACTGCTGATTAGGCAATCATTTTGCAATGCCTTTACCAATTTTCTGAAGCTGTAACTTATCACAGTGATGTTGATTTTCAGGTGTGTTTTTTGGTGTCTGAAGTCAGCTATCACATTTCCAACTGTTAATGGTTCTTTATGGTTCAAAAGAAGTTGAACTACTACAATTTAAACAGCTTTGATATCTCTTGCCTGTCTGAGCAACAACATTGATTTGTCAAGAAAACTGAGCAGGACCAGCTGCACCAAAATCACCAGCAAAGAAAAGGAGGTTTTTAAAGGATGTGCAAACCCTTAAATGAAAGGAAATGCTTTGATCTGAAGATTTTGCTTAAGCAGTGACAATTAAATGAAAGTAAAATAATTCTGAGAAGATTAAGTATTTAATTAAAAAGTTATGTTAAACTTTTTTACCATTAACATTAATTTTTATAAACAGATCTAGAAGCACATAAGCTTTATGTGTTTAAGTTTAATGTACCTCAGACTGAGTGAGTCTCTAGGCTTTCAGTTCTGCAAAAACAGTCTATATATCTTGACAGATAGACTTCCTTTCTCAGAGAAATTCCTGGTATTCATAACTTCAATGAGCAGTATTTTTTTTTTTATTTGGATACTAGTATACCAAGAAGATCCCCAAAGAGGCCAAAATATGCTTTTCCTGAAGCAGAGAAGCCATCTTGCTGTGCACAATCCTCACTGCCCCAACGACCTCAATCTCCACCACTTTATTGTCACTGCAGCTCCAGCTGCTCTCAAGTTTCACAGTTGCCACCAGCCCCTCCTTGTTGGTGAAAACATGGTCCAGCCTCTTCTCATTGCTACTTAATCAGAAACAAGATGTCAGGAATGCAGTCCAGGATCTTCTTGGATTGCCTGTGCCTTGCTGTGCTGTCCCTCCAACAGATATTGGGGTGGTTGAAGACAAGGTCTTGTGATGGTGAAGCTCCTCCATCTAAAGAGGCTTAATCTTCTCAGTCTACCTGCCTGGGCAGCCTGTAAAAGACCCCTATATAATATCACTATTCCCTGCCCTCCCTTTAATCCTGACCCACAGGCTCTCTGTCAGGTTCTCATCCCTGCCCAGGAGGAGCTCCATTCTCTCCAGCTGCCTGTTGACATACAGGGAAGCATGGCTGCTTCATCTCTCCTGCCTGTCCTTCCCAAAGAGCCAGTGTCCTTCCATTCTAACATTCAGTCATAGCAGTCATCTCACCACATCTGGGAGGCCAATAATATCACAACCCTGCAGGTAAGCACAGGTCTCTAACTCCTCCTGTTTATTCCCTGTGCTCTGTTTATTTGCATAGAAGCCTTTAGGTTTGGGCCCCCAGCAAAGCTGACTTACTGGCTGGAACGGCTGGAAACCCTTTGCAGTCCTCTGCAGGTGCTCCCCTGCACACCTGCCATACCACTGCAGGCTCTGGCACTGCCATCAGGCTGGTAGGAGTGGGATGGACTGAGTTTGCTCTCCCCTCGCAACTTTATTTTAAAGCCTGCTTGGCAAGCCTATGACTAAGGATGTCAGAGATAATAGTGGAAGATGATAATAGGAATGAAACAGTGATGTGAATGAAGAAGATAACACTCTGACAAATAAGTAAAGAGTTCATATTCCCAGACTGTTGATATGACGTTACATATAGGTTACAGTACCTTTGGTCTGGAGTGCTGACTGTTAGGCTTTTCAACCTTAAATTGTAAATGTTGTGCCTGGTGTGATTTTATCACAACACACTGTTTTAACTAGGCCCACTGGACTCATGGAATTGGCTTACTTTGAAGGTTGAGCATATCACAATATTTTACAGCGTAAGAGTTAGGAAATTACAGCACTCTCATTTAAAGTCAATTTTTTTTAATAGCAGACGAGCATTAATAGCCTCTATATTCATTCTTTTTTTCAGTTATACAATTTGCTAAGGGCCTTGGGGAATTATCTGTAGTAACTATTAAAGCTCTTTCTAGTCAGTATTCTGCAAACCAGTTATACCCTATTTAAGCTCCTGTTTCACCATTTTTTTGCTAAACTACATGTTTTCTTAGACTCATTTGTTTGTATTTAATTGCTGATTTCTGCAAATGCTCCACAAATAATTCCTCTCACCTCCTCCAGAGCTATTAATTAGAGTTACCCCTTCCTACATCTTCTAAATTAGTTGCAGCACACTTGAAAATTGTCCCCGTGGTTGCATTTTGTTTCAGCAACTGCTAGGTCTTTCTCAAATATCTAACAATTGTCAAAAAACATGAATCAAAGTATATGTTTTCCCCAGTGTGGCATTATTATTAACTCAGTTCTTCCATGCTGATGAAACTCTACTTCAAGGACAGCATATAGCCTAAGGGAGCAGTTCTGCCTCTGAAATGTTCATCCATGGGAATATTTATGAATATGAGCAGAGCTGAACTGAAACTTTCTAAGGTCAACATATTTTTGCATTTTCCTTCAATGGCAATTCACTATGATGATTTTCCCTAAGCACCATTTCTTAGCAGATTTTCATTGCCTCAACATTGTTTACTAACAATTCCTTTTTTGTTATGTACTTTTTTTCTGTGTCTCCATCTTTGTGATATCATTAACAATGTGCAGTAAAAGTGTAAAAGGCTGTCACTGCCATGCAGAGACCAGAAGTACACATCTGTTCTTGCCATCTCTACAAGTGCTGAGTTTTCCTGGATGCTTGTTTTCAGTATTTATTTGCTACTGCACTTTCCCTTAAACTAAGCTCTTTCACTGAGATTTTATGATTGGCCACATTTTGTCTCTGGCACTCTGCTTTATACAAAAGCCTGTATTTTCTTTCAAAAAATGTACTCAGTGACACTAAATGCCTTTAGCTTCATTTTCTTCACTAGCTCTGTGAATAGCTTACATCTTTTAAGCCTGTCATCCCGATTACCACGTTTTTGCCACATAACATCTGAGACAAAGTTGATCAATAGGATAATGCTAACTGCACTGCAGCCTGTGAGGAGGATTTGCAGCTTGGCCTCCATAAGGTTGTCATCATCAATAGCAAGGGAATGGTTGCACAGCTGATTTGTAGCAGTTCTCAACGTGTGTTAATTAAATCTGTTATATAGCTGCTAGGCAGCCAGATTTTCAACCCTCCTGGACAGTGCTCATGTAGCAGATCAAAATACTGTAATTAAATCGAGATGCAATGACTAACACATATATAGAATTTTAACATTACTCCACATTGTGGTTTTAGTTTATGCAAGCCATCTGAATGCCAAATTATTGTTCCAAAATTCTTCCTTCTTATCTTATTTTGTGTGCTTCTATTTGGCATTTCACAATCATGTTTCAAGAGGCAGATCCCAAAATCTATTCCCATATCAGTCATCCTCAAAAACAAATTACACTGGAGTTACAATTTTCAGAATAGACCTTCAACAGTTGTAATTTATAAAGAATAATAATTAAAAAAAAAGAAAAAAAACCCAACCAAACAAACTGTTGGAAATAGTTTTAGTGAAAAAACTACTGATGAAACACCCTGATTCAAAAATGGGTACAAATATAATTTGGAATAGACTCATATGAAGAGATTTATATAATTGCATATTCATGTAAATCTTTAACCCCCTTGGCTACATTTAAACTGTTACCTGTGAATTGGCTTATGATTGCTTCTTTCAGATTTGAAATTTTTACTTTTTAAAATTCTGATATTTGGTTAGGTCTATATCCAGACCTGTGTTTTATGACTGCTTTCCAAACCATAAACATGAATTACAAGGAACAGAAAACTTCAGAAGTAACTGAACCCAGAAAGTAGCAGCACTAAAAAACAGTAGTTGGATTTTTGAGACAGAGTTCAGGTTACCGCTTTTGCAAATTCTTTGTGAGTGTTGTGTGTGTTTGGGTGGAGGAAAATCCAGCCCCAGGAATTAAGAAAATCCAGCTCAGGAATGGCTGAATCATGCATTTATTGTTCTGTTGTTGGACAGATGTAAAAGAGAAAAGTGATGAAATTTGGTTTTCTCTGCAAAAAACAGCAGTAGCAGAAGTGAGGCACAATACCTTGTGAGGAAAACAGTAGATAGATCATTCCTTTACAAGCAGCTGCTGTTTGGCTGAGGCAAGCCTGGCAAAAGGATTCAAATACAAGGTTTGCAACAGCTGGTCAAAGACTAAGATTGCCAGAAACAAAAGTAGTTCTCCCCACTGTGTAACAGAGTTTAGGCCTAAAAGATGTTGCCATCGTATCTTATGTGCCTGAGAGGAAACTTTGCATACTGTGACTGAGCACCCTCAGATTCCATTCATTGCACTGACTGATCTTGTCTCTCTACAATAGAACAGCTCAGGAAACAGATATTGCATATATTGCACTGTATAAATAAGTTCACCAATCAGACCTTGATTGGCATTTTCTCTACTGAACAGTTGAACTACTGCTAGTAATAATTTATGAGGAAGAAATTATTCTAAATTTGTTTATGAAAAGTATTTGTCATTCAATTGAAATAGTGTAAAAACCTCTAGACACCGTAAAGAGGCTAAATTTGTGTATAATCTGATTTATACTAATAATTTTATTTCCTCTAGTTGTTTAGATCTATATGCTAAGCTATTAAACATTATGCACATTGTTATAATGAGCTTACATCTATGCTTATAAAGAGGAGGGTCTTAATTTTTGGGCTAGTTTTACAGACCAATAGGCAGTTAAAACACATATTACATGTTACTTTAACTTGTAGTATAATTAGGATAATATAGTATTTATAGGACATTATCAACTCCACAGTTGCTAGATTTTATTACTCATATTCTACTTTATAGCAATTATATTATTACAGAGTTATTATATGAATTAATTTATTTGTGCACAACAAAACCAGACTTTCTTTTATTTCAGATTTACATAATGTACAAAACCAAATTCAATTCTTTAAGTGCTTCAAACTATGCTGTTTATTGGCTGAGACCTTACCCTTATTCTTGACAACAGAAAGATATAGATACAGATAATCTATAGATATAGATTATAGAGATTTGAACAAATTTATATAGATTCCTAAAATATGTGTGTATAATGCCTAAAATATGTCTGTCTTCTCACATGAGAAGTGCTTCTCTCATATGAAGTGCTAACTTTTAGAATTCTGAGCTGAGGACTCATATAGTGACTGAAATAATTTAAGAGCAAAAAATTTTATTTTTTCCATTAAAGTACCATGAATCCAATGCCATGTACATTTGAAAGTGCTTTGCAAAAATTTTAAAAGGTGATCAAAAATTCACAGCCCAAAACTTAAGAGTAATTTACCTTTGTTTTCTCCCCGGATGTTTTATGTCTCCTCCCTCTGCATTGTGCTTTGTTTCTCTGTGCAAGGTTGTTGAAATACAACTCAGAAGAATTAAATTAGTTGTTTCTTCAGGTTAGTTTGCTTACTTTGTTCTTTGGCACATCTCAAAAAAAAAAGAGGGAATTGTATGCCAGGGTGCAATCCTTCAGTCCTGACCATGTTCTGAATGGGTGAGATTAATTCTATGACATTCGACAACTCCTCAGTTGTCAAATTTGTATCACAGACTTTTTCCCATCCCTTCATACTATTTAAATCCAAATTTAAGGAGTAATTTGCTGTTTCTGAAAAGAGTCAAATAAATAAATTTAAAAACTTGAGGAAATGAAATGTCTGTGAGTTTTTCACTTCTTGGTAATCACTTGGATACTCCCCTGGGAAAGCAGTGACCAGAAGTTACTGAGTCCTTCGAGGGCCTGTGTGGAATGAGTTAGTGTTCATTTGTGCCTGTTCCCAGTGGGCCTCCTTAATCATCACTACTGTTGTCTGCTTGTATATTTTTAGCAAGAATGTGAAAATCTAAGTAAAAATACAGAAACGAGTAAGATTTTGAACTAAAATTTCACGGTGAAGCCTCATACCTCTTTTGAACATAATTTTTTTAAAGTAAAATACAAAGGCAGTGACTTTTCTCTGGACTCAGGTCATAAAGAAACAACTTTTGCCCATTTCTCTGAAGCAGAATCATTTATCTCTTCAATACTGATCTGAGGGAGCATCTCGAGGGCTGAGAGTGTAATTGAGATTCCAAGCTCACTCAAGCTTCTACCTTTGGGGACAGGAGCATAATTTTCTTTCCTTCTTTCCTCCCCACACTCCAGTTGCTACAGAAACTTATACTCACCTTCTCTTCTACTAATTCTCTTCTAGTCAGTTTGGAACACTTTCACTTTCAAAGTGCACTTGTCTCTTGATTTCTCTCAGTGCTCATGGTCCTGTCAGCTTCTCAGTTTCCATTTTTATTTTGAGGGAATTTTGCCTTTCCAGTAGCTGATGATACAAACTGTCTCAAATTATTATACAAATTCATTAATTTATCTTAGTTCTTTGTAATGACAATAAATCTGAATTTCCTAGCCTCTTTTCAAGTAGTAGTTATAGCCTCCAAAAAGATTAATCAGCCTTTTCTTAAGCACAATTTCCAGGTATTTGGTCTACTTTCTTTATCAAAGTGTCCAGATTTACGTACAATACTCCAGGTAAGGTCTCAGAAGTTTTGTGGTCACATTGCCATTCTCTAAAATTATTTCTTCAGCTATGTGCTTTTCTCTTCTATTTTTGCTGCAGTCTTTTTGGGTATTCTGTTTATTTTCTTTAATTGCTTCTAAATCTGGATCTGATGTCTTTACAAATTACATCATCAATCCTGCCAACACTGGCAAATCCCAAAATGATACAAGCCAGACACTTCCCATTCCTGACAGACTTATTTATCCCTGCAGATCAGCTCTGCTTTGTATTGACAAGAGACTTGCTTTGTGTGTGCTGTGTGGTGTTTTCTAATGTCCAGTGTCCTGGGCTGATGTCTGTGGACACTCACTGCTGCAGCTTAAAAAAAAACATAAAAAATTATATTCCAACAAGAGTTGTTAGTGCTCCATCAAATGTTGATTTTTTTCCTAGCCAACATGTTAAAATTATTCAGTAGATCTGATTCTCCTTAAGACAGGCAGAAGGGAGAACTTTATCAAACTTATATGGCTGTATAAGGGATGCTGAGAATTGGATCTCACCACACTTTTTCCTTTGTGTGTTGACCGTTTAAGAGAACTGCAGCTGCATGGTATCACAGAGGATAATCACACTTCTAAATTAAAATTTAATATTTTGCTGTCAAGATTTTAGGAGGCAAGAAGCTTTTAACACCAAATCAACCCTGAGGAGAAGAACTTATCAACAAAGTAGGCCACCAGAAACAAAGACAATGTTTTTAAACACAATTGGGTTCCTAAAACACTCAGCAGGGCCTTGTGTTCTAAATCACAGAAGAGGTTACTCAAAATTTATTTTCTTTTCCCAGGGAAATACTTTGGTCTCCATTGTCTTGTTTTGCATGGACCATGGGTGTGACATTGTTCCACACTTTCTTTCCCCTTTTTCTTACTTCACTTCAAATCAGATCCTTAATTATAAAAACATCCTTTTGGTTTTTTTTCTATTTTCAGATAGAAAATAGAAAGGAACTGTATAGCACAGTCTCAGGTATATAATATTTGAATGTGTAAACTTGGGTATTTCACCCTATTAATATAACCAACTTACCAAAACTTCCTAGTTTGAAAGCTAGCTCATCCAAATAATTACTTAAAACATAAGCTTTCAGGTCTGCTGCAGTTTTGTATCCACTGACAGTATCCCTGGTGTCCATCTGCATTTTGTGTTCCCTGAATGTAGCAGATGATTCTCAAGGGACTTCTCAAAGTTAATTCAAATAAGAGCAATAAAAAAAAAAATTTCTTAGAGAGAATTGATTATTAACTGCCTTTTCAGGCTCTCAGATGAGCTCTTATTTATGCCTATAGATGTGTCTTCTGTGAAACCACTTCAAAGACGTTAAATATAATATATACCAATATCTGCATTCCACCCAACTTCAAATACCTCAAATATGATGGCACTATTGATGCACTGAATGAGTTTGTTTCTCTTGACAAGATGCAATAAAGCTGAAACTCTTTTATTTCTACAAGTTGGAGATCATTTTATTTCTTTTCTTTCAGTGACTATTAAATATTTTTGCTTTATGATTATGGAATGCCCTATTTTGCCTAAGGTTTTTTTTTATTTGATGTAATTCTGTATATTTCATATGTAATGTATGCACTCAGTTTTAACTTAAGTGGGATTGATGCAATATTCCAGGCTACAAGTGTTCAAAAACTTATGTTACAATGCTGTTATAAAACACCTTGGCAAAAAATTTGTTCATTGCAGGAAGGCTAAGATTTATGATAATATTTTATATGTCTAGGAATGTGGTTTGGCTTGATTAATTAACTCTGTCAAACTCCAGATGATCATTTGTAATTGTTTTATGTCAGGAAACAAAAGATTAGAGAGTTCTGTAGCTGAAAACTGATGAACCAAATTTTAAAAAATTTTAAAACCCTAGATTAATACACATTGGGAATATAAAAGGGATTGACTACTTTCTCTTGGTAAAGGACTACATTAAATAAATCAGAACTTGTCATTTAATCAAATTAAATTGAGCATAGAAACATACAGAGACAGATAGTAACAGAGTAAAATGACTTAGACCTAAGAACTGGAGACATATATCTTTGAATAATACAAGATGCAATGCTATCACATTTTCTGTGAATAGTGGTTATTGCCAACTGTATGAATATGCTCACTGTCTTCTTCAATTTAAAGGATATATAATGAATGTCATGCATTTCACTTTAAAAAAAGAGGGGGAAAAGCCTGTGCTACACTAACAATAGATTGCAAAAGTGCTGAGAGGGATTTGGTTTTCAGTAAATGTTTAGTCAATAGTAAACTGATCGTTTGCAATATTTATTGTGAGACATGCAATAGATGCCAAAGAGCCCTGCAAATTTCTTTTATTAGTTTATTCTTCTGGCAAATCTGGCAGGTACCTCATAGATGTATCATTTTACTCCTTCCTAATTGGTGTTTTTCATTCATCACATTATACAGCTGTGCAGTTGTGTCCCCATTGACGCCAGGAATCTGATTAAACCAGCTGGTTTATGGTTCCTTCTGGCTATAGCTGAGAATATTCTGTTCTGTAACATATGGCACCTTAGGGCAGTGAGTTTGCGTGGAGCTTGGGAAGCAGGGTTGGATTCATGGTGTGTTTTGGCTGAAGCATATATTTGTCCTCCCCTCTAAACTGACTGGCTGTGAATTTACAGTAATTTTCTGCATTGTTTGCTAGTTATTTAGCATCCTGTTGATACTTGTTTGATGACAGACTTTTATCTTACGCTTCAGCTAAAGTAACCCAGTGGTGGGTAACTCTCATACATGTTCTGTATGAGAGTTCACTTCATCTTTTCACTTCCACTTCATCTTTTTGCTATGAGAAGATTAGAACTCAGATGTATTTCTAGTCTGTGGTCCCTTCCCTTTTCTTAATGAAATTGATAAAACCAGAATATTTTATAGTTTCTTTTTCTCAGTGTGACAGAAAACTAAGGCTCACGTCTTGGACTTTCTCTCTCCATTCTTCTTGGCATTCTGTTTTAAACAGGATTCTACAACACTGTCTTCTCTATCATGACATATTCATTAGAATTCTATGATTTTCATCATATTTGATTTCATTTAGTTTCTATATTAATAAGGACTTGATACATTGCTACTTGATATCTTAGAAGTCTATTGCAATATCTAGTGAAGACAATATTCTTATTCATCCAGAGAATAATTCTCATCTTCATTTTAAGAACATCCAGGTTGTTTCAATGATTTTTTGCTTCTACATCTATACTCCGATTTGGAATAATCTATAGCTATTTTCTCTTTTATATGTTGAAGAAATTGTATCTCATTTTGTTACTATAAATAGCAGCCTATGACTCACGTATTTCATTGTCTTTTGCATTATGACTAGCTGATTAATATTTTTTTCTGCTTGTTCTATGGGTTTTGCTCTATACATCTAATTCCTAAAATGACAAATACTATAGCTTATATATATATAGGTACAGTTAAGAAGAATCATAAGGGACCCTTCATTCGTGGTTTCTCTAAGGGTTCTCATCTTAGATATTTACCTTCTCTAAGCTATAAAGCTATTACCTTATTTCCTCTTCTCCTCAACAATCCCTTCTACAGGACAATATATTCTTCAACATTTGTCTGTATGGATTTTTATTTCCCCGTTATATTTCAGTTAAATATTTTTACATGCCACTTCTATTCATGAGTTTGGTTTTTAACAATTCCTTAGAACTGTCATGATCACTTTATCAGACTGGGTAGAATTGCTTTTGTCTGTGAGTACCAACTTTGGTGTCAGCTGCAGGTTTAAATATCCATCAGCTGGAAAATCTGTACAAGCAACAAAAGTCCACTAGGCGTTCCTCAGAGAATTCTCTTTTACATGACTCAAAATTAAGTTTACATCATTGATAGATTTTGGAAAAGTTTTTTTTTGGCTCATAAGTATCTTCTGATAGTGGACATAACTATAGAGAGGCCCGAAACACATGTCCTGCTTTCTATCCCAGTAACACTGTGGTCTTTCCTCACAGAGAACAGAATTTTTTTATGTTGAACTGGCAAAAGCTGAATGGAAAAGTAGAATTTTCCTCTTGAAAATCATAACAAGCTAACGAAGTGGTAAATCTCCTTGCGAATTCCCATACTTACCCCTGTGAACAGTTTTGCAAAACCTTGTTAGTTTCTGTATCTGAGGAAAGAAATCTATCTACTGCTGTGTATTTTTGATATTTGACAAGTTCCCTTCCCCAAAGTATTCCCCTTTGTACTCAAACATTTACTGGTATTTAGATCCTTGTTTTGTGTGGTTTAGGTGATGTGTGAGTTTTCTTCCCTAAGAAGGACATACATGTTTTTAGAAATATTCTGCTTTGAACATGGCATTAATCTGAGATGGTCATTGAAATGTTTGTTTAAAATATGTTGTTTTTATGAAATGAATTGCTTCACTGTTACTGGTGTTACTGAAAGACAATGTCACCGCTATCTTAAAAGGCTGAAAAAATTTAATCTCAGTGATTCAATAGGAATTAATAGTGGCCCCTTCACACTTTATATTTTTGAACTAAAAATAGATCCTAAGCTGTTCACCAGCAAAGAAGATGAAATGGCTTTCCTTAAAGCAAAAGAAGATATGAGATATTATCAGATGTCTGTTAGCTTTTCTACCAGCCTCTTTTTGTTTTGTAGCAATAGGATGGGAGTACTTTCCAATAGAGAACAGTAATTGTTAATAACAGTTCACAGTTCTGCAGGCAGACTGTCCATTTCTTTGAACAAAACGTCTGAAATTCTTTTCACTAATGACTGAGTCACTCTTAGTGCCTTGCAGGTAAAACTTTTATTTGATTCATGCAACTAAGAAAAGCCAACAGAATTAGCCTTTAGGAGGTTTTCCAGTGCCATTACTCATTCAGGTGGTCATGCTGACTTCAAAGGGGCTACAGCGGCCTCTGCATTATTCAGTAAGGTCTGCAAGACTGAGCCTTTAAACTTTTGCTGCCATACACTCAAGAGGTTTTTAAAAGATGTTTTAATTGTAAGATTGAACAGAAGTGTCTGTATTAGACATTTGATTCCAAAATAATATGAGGTAGACAAAAATGAAACAGTATTTGTAATCTCTCACTTTTACTGGCAAGAAAATTGTGGCTTTCCCTGAGCAGGATGGGTGACCAATATGGAGGAATAATTAAAAGAATTTCTTCTTCACATTTCTACATTCTTTTTAGTTTTACATTTTAACGTATATTTAAAGACGAATTTAAGTTTTTCACAATGAATTTGGTTAGTAGTATCACTCACACTTCTATCTTCTCTGCCATTTTTGTTTTTAGTCACGGGTTTTCATTCTGAGAGGAAGTTAATTTCTATTGCAGCTATAAATTAATCAGTTAAACATTGAATTCCTTAGAACATATTTTTTTGTGATTAATTTTCCTGAAATCATGCAGATGAAAATATGCATTTCAGTCTAGACAATTTCTCTTTAGAGAATTTGATATAAAATAGATTTTTGCACCACTCTATTTAGAATGATCTTTGTCATTCTTGTTCTGTATAAATATTTTTTCATTGTATTCTCTTTACTGAATGAATAATGATGATCATTAATTAATAGAATAATATTTTTATTATTCTTGTAAACTTTTGTTGTCAGCAAGTTATCAATATGTTGAAGGCATTATGAATTTTATTTTATTCATCTAAGTAAATGAGCTTGCTAAGTATTTGTTGGTTGGTCTGGGGGATATGGACAGAGGTGTAAATACTGCCTTGTCACACAACCTTTAATAGAATACCTGTGTGTTTAATGTGTAATACTCACTTGTGTACAATATCATCTGACTTTTACCCTGATCCATTGGGAGTTTTGCTTCCATCAACTCTGGATGGGGTAAAAGAAGAATTTCTGCCAAGTAGAGTCATGGTACCATCATCTGTGATCAAAGCAGCTGTGCTCTCTTTCCAGCCAAACTGCAGAAAACTTTCAGTGAATCCTAGTTCTTTCCAACTTCAAATTGACTGAATAAATTCAGTGAATTTTTGAAAGCATCACTAGTGATATTGGCAACCAGAGACTTTATACAGCCATATATATTTTTTCTCTCTCTAAGACAGAAGAAATATTTTCTAACATCTTCTTTCCTCTATACCTGTGACCGAGTGGCAGTACAAAATGCTTTCTTTCTTTCTTTATGGATGTACTTAATAGAATTTTATGTAATTTAAATAATTTTTATTATTATGTTCTGTAAATAACATGTAATTTTATTGCATAAAAGGTAAGAACAAGAAAGTTCTATTTTCCACTCCTTTTGTAGAGCCTTTGTGTCAAGTCCTACCTGATGTAAGAGTGTAGCACAGCTCTGACAAATAAGCTCTTATGCTTATACCATTGAGTAGCTCTTTTCATAATATATCACAGTTTCATTTTACACTGCATGTACTGATATTTGGTACCAAATTAATCAAATGTCAGTTCCCCACTTGAAAGCATTAGGCAGTACATCTTCAGCATTGGAGAAAGTGCTTTTTGCTCAATCCCATCCGTACCTGTTGGAGCATTCAGAAAGAGAGCTCCAAATGACAGTTTTTTAGCTGAAATGGACTCACTAAGTAGTGCAAATTGAATGTTTGCTTCTAGCAGATAGCATCTTATTGCTCTGTATTCTCTGATTTTTTATTTTTTTTTTGTGCAGAATAATCCAAAAGCAGTGAATTTCTACTATATCTCATCCACATCTGCACTCTAGATTCAAATGGATTTGATTTGGTAGAATAAATTTTGAGTTTGAAAAAAGTACTTGTATTTTATCTTAGAGCCATTGTAAATTTAGCTAGACCTGTTCAAAGATTTCATGTTCAGTAAATGGTGAGTTATCTCTGCAGTGAAATAGTTCATAACCCATTCTGAAGCAAAGTTTCTATGTTATGCATTCTCTTCTTTTATCCCTTTGAATAAATGTATAATTACACCAAGACTACATTTAAAACGAATTTCTGTTTCACCTTATGAAAACTGTGAGGAGCTATATGTTCTCCTGTGACCTAGAAACTGAGAGTTAGAATAGCAGGTCATACATCATAGCAAAAGTTATCATGCTACAGATGTTGGAAAAGTTTTTTAACAAGTGAAGATAATTCATAACAAATACTTTTTTTTTCCTTCTTGGGGAAATTTGCAACACATTTGAACTGCACTAAATCAACATCTCAATGAGAAAAATTATAAGAAGAATTACCACTGATAATCAAATAATTTATTATTATAAAACAAATTAGTCTTGAGGGGATAAAAAGAACTTTTAAAGACAAATGAGGAGGTTATAAGAATCTATTTGAAGATGAAATAAAATTTTCAAATACACACCTTGTCATCTGTCAAATATTGTTAATTCTTCAAATTAGTTAGCTGATGCTCATATCTAGCACTCAGTCTGAAACAACAGCACACTTCACTGTATTTCTTAATACTGCAATCTGTTCAGTTAGTTTTTCTTCTGCTATGTAATGGACAACCTAGTCAATGTCAATACAGATATTTTAATTGGAATTTTCTTGCTAACAATGTTATCAGATTTTTATCAGTGTTTACTGAGAAAATATGGAAATTGATTATTTATTAAGAAACATTTGTAATGTTTTCTAACGGTAAATTTCCATGTTTATCTTAGAGTGATTGACCACACAAGTGTTTCATTTGCACAAAAGTTTCAGATTATTTATGTTTATTGATGCTGTGGAATGGAATAATCATCAGCAAGATTTGGATTCATCTTGTGTAATATGAGTTTTCTGCAATATGTTTCTATGCAATCAAAGCCTGTCATCCTAGATTCCCTTTTCAGTGGACGAACAGAGTCAGGGTCTTTTATGAAATGCTGTAACATATTTCCAGCATCTTTGGTAAGATGAGATTCATTTCACATCCTAAGTTCCTCTGTCAATATTTACTAAAGATTCACTGTTTTTAGAGAAAACTGATAAAGGTGTAATCAACTGCTGTGTGAATACTCACAATTGATGGGAAATATTCCACAAAAGAAATGAGTAACTTTGTCATTGTCTTTCTCAGTCAGGGACACTTCCTTTTCTGAGGGCGCTCAGTGATTTTTCTTTAGAGAACTGCATGTAGCCTAGTGACCCTGATGAGCCAACAGTCTGTGAAATGTCACCCAGTAAGTGATAGAGAAGTTCTGGGTTGTAAAATAGTTGGGACACTTGAAAATTTGTCTGGTCACAGTGTTCTGTGTTGCCACATTAAATTTGTCACAGATACTAGCTATAACATTCAGAAGTGCCAGACCTAAAAGGAACCTAATCTTCGTCCACACCTGCACTATATTCTTCCAAACAAGCAAAGAAAGGATGTATCTTCTACTTCTGTCACATTCCCTAGTCATTCATCTAAGTCATCAGAGGAAAAAAAAAAACACTACAATACCTTAAAAAAAAAAAAACACAAAAAACTTGGAGATGATCTTGTCTAATAACCATAGCTACCTGAAAGTAAAAAGTCTGCTGTAAGATACTTAACTAAGCTCTGTCCGGGATCATATTAATCTTAGAAAGCAATCTAAAAGAGGGATAAATACTCCCATAAACATTCTTCTCTTTCTACTAATGAGAAAATATGAATTATATGTTTAACTTCTATGGTGTGAATGGTAGGAAACTATATTCCAGTGAGGGACTACTGTTCTGGGATTCTCAGATAAGAGATGCAAGCTGCACTAGAATGGTCCATCCTGAAACTCAGGAAAACAAGTGAACTATGCAAAAACTGTCTTAGCTAAATGGGTAAACAGTGGAGTTCCAATACAAAAATCAATGGAAACGGGAACAGACTACAAAGGAAGAATTTAGAATCTCTGTCTGAGTGTGAGAAAGTGTTGCTTGGAAAGCCAGAGCTCATGCAGAGTTGTCATTTGCAGCTTGAGTTGCATCAAGGGCATGATCTTCTATTACTACATTAATAGACAAATGCTCAGTGAGTAAAATATGAACGTGGTGCTGAAAAGGACAGGTGATATAGTAAAGATGGACACTGCCTTGTACCAGACTAAATATAAGGTAAATTTTCCTCTGTGAGGACAGTTAAGCAATGGAAGGTGTTGAATGGAAAGATTAGAAGGCCTCCTCCTTGGAGCTTTTCATGACCAACTCAAAAGTCCTGAGAAACCTGTTCTGACTTTAGATTGATTAGGCTTTGAGCAGGAAGTTGGAGTTAAGACTTCTTGAAATCCCTATCAACCTGGATGATCCTGTGATCCTGTAATTAATTTTTTCATAGGAGATATATTTTCATAATCTCTCTTTGATGAATAACTCTCTAAGGTGTTCAGTAAGATGCAAAATATACTATAAAGAAAAGGGTAAATATGAGCGAACACTGGACTCTGCTCTTACTCCCAGTAGTAAGTATTCATGTCCCTGAGGAATAGATAGCATTCTATCTGTCATTAAATGTCTGTCAAAAAGCTTAATTTTGACCTCAATATCAAGATTTTTTCAATTCCTAAGTGGGTTCTTCCTAACTTGTTAGCCTTCCAATATAGTTCAGAAAATCTTTCCATGCACTTGTCTGTTTTTTGCCCCAGACAGAGATCTTTCATAACTGATCTGCTCCTCTCGGGCAAACCTTGAGAGATGTCTAAATAGATGAAGGGTTACAGGGGAAGGGATGCAGCACTGGAAAGAAATTCAGTGATGAGCTGATGCCCTAGTGAAATTTGAAGCAGATGAAAAAGACAGAAGTGACTTCTGTTATGCTTAGTCATGAAATAAGTTTAGAAAACTAGTAACAAACAGGAAAAAGGCAAAGTGCCTTATCTGACACACACTGTAGCAACAGAACAAAGATAAACATGTACCAATGCCTATCTTTGAAGCAAGCACCAAGATATAACATGTCCTCATTTTAATAATGTATCCTTTCTACCTGTTTTATTGTTTTTAAAAGTAGGGTAAGTTTCTTTCCTTCCAAATTCCTAAATTGTCGATAGATGGTAATCAGTGAGATTATAAGTCTTAAAATTTACATATTTATAGGAAAAGTGATGGTAGTTAACATGGAGAGCCTTCTTTTACTGATCACATACTGCTATCTTTTAACAATGAAAGTAAATCATACAGACAGCATTTTAAAGTGAAAGCATGGCAAAAGTAAGTGAGGGCTGACAGGGATTTGTGTTAAAAGCGCATCTACCAGAATTCAGAGAGCACTTAACAGGATAGCTTGATTTTCAGACGTACAGACCTTGAGCAACTCTGTCTGAAGCCAGCGAAGACTACCTGCGTTTTCCAGCCTTTAGACAGTATGTATTTAAAAGATTGGAAAACCTTTAGGAAATTTAGTTCACCTACTTAACATCTATATAGAGGATTAACATGATCTTAATATCATACTGTCTATGGACTTCAGTCATTAATTGCATTTATTAATCTTTTTAGCATTCCTGAGAGATATGAATGTACTATTATCCCTCCATTAAAGAGAGTGAACTGAGGTGCACACAGATTGCATTTCACCATTACAGTAAAACTCAGTGGTGAAGCAAGGAACTGGACCTATGCTATACAAATGTGAGACTACCATTTTCTCCAGCACTACTTCCCCAAGTGATGAGCTGTTTACTTTTATTTCTTCTGATTATTTGAAACTGAAAATGTGTTTAGAAATGAAAAGACATCTGAATATCATGGCAATATATCTTAACTTTCAGAGTTTTAGGACAGATCTCAGCTACTCAGTCTTTCACTATGGGTCTTGGGTCTTCTATTATAGTAAGCTTGTTTTATGCCTGCTAATTTTGTTGTTGTTTAGTTGGTTCATCTTAGTTACTTTGCTTTCTTGGTTCATATGCCAGTCTCATTTGACAAACTTGCATGTGGTTTAAACTTACCCCATTGATATTTCTCTGTTCAAAGGTAGGCAGAGATTGGCAAAGTTAAGATTTAAGACATAAGTTTGGAGTCTACAATTGTCTATTAATCTGGATTGTGGTCTAACAGTGCCTTACTAAACAAAAAAAAAAAGAACCAGAACTTTCAAGAAGCACAAATCTTTGCACTTACAGCTTTATTCTTTATCCTCGTTCTTTTTGTGTTGTTATTGACAGCAATTACAGTGAGTGTTGTACAACATTATAACTGATTGAGATCTCTCATATTTCCGATGCTTCTGCTTTTTTTCTATGTTCTCATAGTTCACTTGTTCCTGTGTGTCACAGAAAATGGAATGCAAAAGATTTACTGAAAATTTGTAAGTTTATTTGGAAGCAGAAGATAGAAGGAATAGCAGTTTCCCAAAATTAGTTCAGCATCCTTCTATATTTGTGCAGTTCCCTGTCTTTAAGCACCAATTTTGACTTTCACAGAATTACACATGCACACTGGAATGAAAATTTCTGGACTTGTTTTACACTCTACCCACTTTATTCTGTTATTTCATTAGAACTTACCCTTCCTTTCCTTTATATACTTTGATGTTCCATTTAGTTTTGTTATAAATCCTGCTGCCTCTTCCCCTGAGCCATGTGCTTTATTTACATTATGGGACTCTGTAGGAGCAGTGTAGCAATTGATTGGTAGTCAGTCAATAGGTCAGCATTTGGTAGGGAACTGCTGAGCACCAAATCATTGATTTCCTCCCCACTGACGCCTTCACAGCTGGTTACCTTTTACTGTGTCATTACAGCTAAAGGGAGATAGAAACTGGAACCTAAATAAATCTATATGTATATTACATATAGATAAAATACCATATATTTATATGTTTACCAACTTTCCATTCCAAGGAAAAAGCAGATAAAACTTTGTTTTGGCAGCATGACCACAGTCAACAAGACAGAACACAAATCACAGGGAGAAAGTGCATCAGATAATAAAATCCATTACCTTTAATATTGAAAAATATTGTGAATTTTTTGCAGACCTGTTATTCAGCAAATGCCAAGTAACTTAAATAATGTAGAATAGGAAGAATTCAAGTAAGTTTACACTTCCATGATTATTGTTGATTTGGTCTGCATGGTGAAACCTACCTTGAACTTCGGTTCAGAATTTTATGAGTCTTGTCTTTCAGAAGTTTAAAACCATCAGTTTAGCCTCAGATTTGACAAAAAAAAAATTTAAAAATCAGTAACTAGTGTCCTGAACTACTGAACAATCTGGCTTTGGCAGGCTAGCTGCGTAAGTGAATGAGGTAGTGTGAAATGCAGAATCCAATCCAAAACTTGGCCCTGATGAACTTCATACAGTTTGTGATTGCCCAGTGCTCTGATTTGTTGTGTTCTCTCTGCAGGGCCTCTGCCTTGTAGAGAGTCAGCAGCCCTTCCCAATTTTGTATCATCTCCGAATTTTGCAGAGTATCCCTTTCAGTTGTGCATCCAGGTTATTTAGAAGATGCTAACGAGCATGAACCCCATTAGTGATAGGTGACCAGTCTGGTGCCACCCCGTTCACTGTCATCCTTTGTGCCCAACCTGTGAGCCAGTTCCTCACTCATTGCAACCTGACCTAGTGGAAGGTGTCCCTGCACATGGCAGGGGAATTGGAGCTTGAGGAGCTTTAAGGTCTCTTTCAACACAAACCATTCTATCATTCTATGTTTATATATTGAAAAACTGTGAGAAACTAAATCATGGTTTTTAAGTAATCAAAGATGCATCATATTTTACATACAGAGCTTGCTTTTTTTTTTTTTAACTTTTAAAAAAACTTTTTTCCCTAATTCTACATTCCTTCATGTGTTTTTGGCTTGTGTAATCATTTAGTCCCAAGAAGCAGTATTGTAATTGCAGGTAACATGATGCAGACGTTTCAACATACATGCAGGACTTCAAAACAAAGGCTTGTTAAGTTTGTCTTCTCTGAACTAGACCTACCTGAACCTCTGTTTTATTTTGTTTAGCTGTGTCAGCTGCTTTTCAATACGACTAATTGGCAATGGCTTCTTTGTTTCAGTTTTATTTTGCACCATAATCATAGGCTCATAGGCTCATAGAATCCTAGAATGGAAGAATGGGTTGGGTTGGAAGGTACCTTAAAATTATCAACTTCCCAAATGATTTAGTATGAATAAAGCGGGCCTGGTATGATAATGGAGGCATTGAGAAGTGGAGATCCAGGAGGTTACTTAGAAAAGTACAGGAATGTAGAAATGGTGGAAAAAGGGGCAGAGGCCTAAAACTGGTAACCAGCCCCGTGGAGCTAGACAAAGCTAGCTTTGGGAGTAAGAAAGAAAACAAAGAAATAATCTCCAACACCCTCAAAAGACAATATTAAATTCTGTTGTTACACAGGAGTGCAGACCAGCTAGAAACAAAGATATAAAAGCATGCTAACAAAATGACCATAAGAGGATCTAGATGAAATCATTAACTCCATCATTATATCGTTTCCAGCATAAGACCATAGATGGTGATACTCTGTTATGATACATCTCATCACCACTGCCAGAAGAAAATTGTTTCAGTACCTAGAAGAGCACTGGATGGGTGAGCAGGACATCAGAAAGTGAAGTAGAAAACGTGTGTGTGTAAAAATTTAAAATTGTAGTATTACTGCTATTGAACTTCTGTATAGCAGCAGCCTTTCTTTTTTTTGTGTAATAATATTGTATCTAGTAAAGATGCTTTGACCAGACTGGTAGGATTTCAATTATGCTAACAATAGATTCTTGTCTTAATGTAAATATATGTTTCCTCTTTTCCCATTAAAAATATTTTGAGAATGAAGTTTTAATTTCAAGATGGTTAACACTGTCAAAGCTCATTTTTAAAGTTCACTGAGGACAAACTAAAATGACTGATGCTAGAGTTCACTCCAAATATTTCTGCCTGTCCAGATAAATTCATTGTATCATTGACATGGTAAAAATATCTTAACAGTGATAACAAACATTTCTAAAAATCAGCAGACAAGTTTATTTTATTTCCATAGTCTACCATAGTTACATGTATATACACACAAACCTACCTACCCATATATGTTTGTACAAGTATCTTACACTTATTTTCGTATCAGTGTAAAATTATAATTAGAAGAAAAATAAAACCAATCAAGTAAACAAAATAAAAACCAAACAAAAAACATCCAAACAAACAAAAAATTTAAAAAAAAAGAAAGAAGCAAATTTAATTTGCATACTAGAGTTAGTTTTACTTAACTTATTTTCAGTGAAGACAAAAGAGCACCCTCTTTAACACTGAGATATTTAATCTGCTCATTAAATGATTCTTGAGGACATCTGATTATGTCTTTTTATTGGTGTCACATTTAGTAGTTGACGCCAGCAAAGCTTTGTGTGAATCTGAATATATTCCTGGCTATTGATGGGCTCATCTTTCAAAACTGACTTCCCTATAGAAGGGGTTCAAGTAGTGTATATATTTATGATTACCACTCAGGGCAGGAACTAATATTCACCCAGTTCATGAACAGGCATCTGAATGGTGCTGCAAAGTCCCAGGATATTAAATATTATGCTGGGGATGATTGAAATATCATAGCGTGCAATTTGAAAATCTGCCATGTTCCACTAAGGCTCACCTAGAGTGTACCAGGAAGATGTCATTGAAGTCCCAACAGGCTTTAGAGGCCAAATTTGAAAATAAAATTTCTTAGCAGGCAGAGTCCTCTGTGTTTCATAATGTTGAAGATATTAATTTCCCCATAAATCTACCTCTGACTCTTCAGTTACTATCTATTCTGTAAAGTGTGTGATCTCTCTCTTACACAGACAGTCCATTTGCATTTGAAAAAAGTGTGTTTTAATTGACTTATCATCTACACTCTATTGGTTTATCTATTTCCACTTAGGTTTCACTAGTCTTCTCTTTTTTTTTGAAATATCATTAAAGAAAACTTGTAATGATTCTGATTTTTTAATATATAATATACCCTTGAGAGTCCATTATAATATTTATTTGTTGAAGCAAATATCATTGCAATAATGGCGACAAAGTATTGAAGAAATAATTTAAAGGATTATTTTGTTCCCAGTGCAATAATTGCTCATAAGTTTTTGATCTGTAATGTTGCAAAAATAAAACTCTGACTTTTGTTTCTTTATCCTAAATATAAAAACACATTTTGAAATATTTTCTTTAAAAAGTCTGTATTTCTTTTTCTTCCCTTCTCTTTTCCATTTTTTTTTCTTGAAAGGCAAATATCTTCTTAATGAAGATACTTCAATTTAACTGAGCTGAACAGTAATGAAGATTTAATGACATATTAAAGCTGAGAAAAGACTGAGAAAAGACTGCAAATTCTGTATCTAAGTATTTCTTTAGTAGATTGATGAAAATCTGTTTAGTGATGGTGCAGCTAAACTGAAGTTAAGATAAATGTTAAAACGTATAATTTATTAATAAAAATTATTATTACTTTAACTTCTATTTTATTTTATTCTTTATATTCACTGCTTTCCTCATCATCTGCTACTTCCTGCTTCCAGGAACATTGTGGTAGACTCCATAAACTTTAGTCTTACCTATGTTTGCCATTCTCATATTTTCAAATTATGTACTTTCAAATTATTTGCACATATATTTTCACATATGAAAATCTCACTCAAGCCTCTGCTGAGATCTTTTGCATTTTTTTTATTCAGGCAGTCTACTTTTATGCCTCATTGATGCCGTTTTAATGATCAAGATATGGGCTGTTTTTCATAGTCCCTTTCACTGCTGCCAGTCACAGAAGTTCAATGGAATGTGGATAGTAAAGACATCTAAAGACATCTAAATGAATAGAAGCATTTCAGATATCTCTCTTCAGTAGAGAGATATCATTGGTGAGATCTGTGTAGCTGTTACCATTTATAGTTTGGGTCATACATATTAAGGAAAGACTACATTAATTAGCAAAATTTCTAAATACAGTAAAGGGCTTTGAGGACACTTGTACAGAAAACTTGTCTTTTAAAAAGTGCACTAGATAGATCTGATCTGCCTAACTTGGACACCAAACTTGAAACCAGGCCCTGGATACCTAAAGAAGTGTAAAGTTCCCACAGACAGTAAGTACATGTATGTGAAGAATAGTTTTGCTCTTCAAACTATGCCACAAGAACACTTTGACTTCTGTAATTGCATTAAATTTTGGAGAAATCTTGGTCATGCACTGTAACAAGAAGCGTGTGAAAATTCTGTAAATACAGCATACAAAATGCCTCAGTTCTAGAAATTTTTCAGGAGACATCATGCTCATGACCTTGAACCAAAGCCTGATACGCTTTATGACAAACCTTTATCAATTCTGTTATAAGATTACAAATAAATGGTAAAAGGGGTCTTTTCCAGTAAATCAGTATTCTTCCTATTAGAGTGACTTTCATATTGAACCTTTCTTGCCCCAAATCAATTCTTTTTGTCTGTCATGAAAGTTAATTAATGTCAACAGTGGATTTTAACTGACTTTTCTGAATTTAAAGAATTATTCCATGAAGGTATTCTTTACTTGTTTAGATTGAAATACTAGGCTGAAGTTCAAAACTTTTAATATTTTTTTGAAAGGCATGTTTTTGAAACTTTTTATAATTTTGATTAATTTATTTGAATAATTTAATTGATTAATCTAATTGATTTGTCTTAAGTCTCTTCAAAGTGTCTGTATTTTTTTAACGTGTCTATCGAAATTCAGATACAGGCAGTTGATGCCTTATTAATACCAAGTAAATCAGTATTTATGTTTTTTGATTTATACGCTGAATTTTTGTTTAAATATGCAGTATATCATATTTTCTGTAATGATAGTGCTAACACTAATCTTCATGTCTCTTTTCATTGACCTTAAGAACTACAATCTTGCATAAATAAATTTTTTCTCACTCTGTTCTTGTAAATTCTAAGAAGATTTCAGTAATAATAAATATTACTTTTTCTCTGAATGTTTCTTACATGTTGTTTTTTCCTGGCCTCTTCAAATATATTAGTTTTGCCTTTTTATAATGAATTTTCTTTTTTTTTTTTCTATTTTTTTCAATACAGGGTTTGAAGGTAGCTCCACAGGTGTAGAAGACACTAAATCACAGACCAGTGAGATGTCCAGTCAGAGATGTATTGCTAATAGCTTAATAATAGTTCTCTTTTTTTTGAGTCTGCTAATGGGTTTCTTTCTGGCACACATTAAGTTGCAAAAAATATTTTAAAAGTGAGGCTGTTGATTTACAGGATAGGAGACTGGCTTTTAGACTTACACTGTCTTTCAAAGACTTTCACTGTCTTTGAGACTCAGAACCCAATTATTAATTAAAGCTCTAAGATTTTTGGCTGGGTTTCCATTGTAACTGCTGTCAGAAAAGGAGTCCTTGGTGCAGAGGAACAAAGACATATTACCTTGGACTTAATAACTGTTTAATGAGATATTTGTTACTTTTCATCATGAATTAATACTTTGTTTAAAAATGGCCATTTACTATCCTTGAACAGCTCTAATGATGTTAAAAAGAAATAAAAAATGCTCACACTTTAAAATGTTATCAAACTATCCAATCTTGAGTGCTGCACAGAGGTGATACCAGTGGCAAAGCAGGGATAAAGTGCTCTCAAGAAGTTAATGAACACTGGACAACAGAGGGGTCCTATTGTTAGAGTGTTTGTCCATGAATAATCCAGGTAGAAATAAAATGAGACACAGACAGATGAGCACTACTTCAGTGACAAATAAGTGAGATGTAAATTGTTTGGTAGGTGAGGATGTAATAAAAAAATGAAAAAAAGGGATTCTTACAAATGAGAACATAATGCTTTGGTATTTGGTTGGTGGGGATTTTTTGGGGGCAGCTGTGGTTTTTGGTCCCTTCCCTTCCCTTCCCTTCCCTTCCCTTCCCTTCCCTTCCCTTCCCCTTGACAAGCACATTATCTTCTGACTCAGTGTCTCTCCCTCTTACATTTTTATTAAAATTAACTCAGAACATATTAGAAGAAAATGGACATTCAGTCCTTGAAGAATACTAATTTTAAAATCAGTCTTGTGTTATCAATAGTGTCAAGGATTTGAGGTTTTTTCCTGTTTGCAAATTCTGACTAGAGAAACAGACAAATCCATCCTAACTTGATTATTCATTCACTGTTTAACTCACTTAAAAACATTATTTTCCTGAGTTTTTTTTTTTTTTATGTCTGGTTCAAGTAAAAGACCTTCAAAACAACAAGGCCTTCACGCGCTGTAGTTTTAAACCCGGGATAATCAATACTGAAGTTCCAGAATAGCCAATGTCACTGTTAGGAAGTAGCAAAAATGAAACAGAAATACGGTAACCTGGAGTGTGCAGAGCACTGATAGGAGCTTTTCAATGCCAGAGGCAAAACACTGAGCAAAACTGAACCTTGATTCTGATTTTTCTGTACCTCAGATGAATGCTCAAGGGAATGCTCTGGGCCATTCTGAGCATTTGTTGGTTTGTTTGGGGCATATTTCATTATTGCTAAAGGTATAGTTTTACATTTACAAAGACATAAATTTCAACACATGAACAAATATTTGAAAATGGTGTTCTCACCTCTTTGAGCCTTCTGCAAACACTAGCATTAAGACTGTATATACTCAAATATAATTCTACAACAGCTAAAAGTCATTCATAATCATCTCACTAAAGATGACATAGATTTTATAGATTAATTCACTGACTGCTCTTTTTGTTAAAAGCCATCCTGACTATCAATATGAAAACAATTACCAGAACACGTAGAACACTTTTAGGCTCACTAGGTGATAAACAGACTCTTCCTTCAAGTATGCCATATAAAAGGATTTCTTTTTCTCTGCTCTAAGTTAAAATGTTCTCACAGATAGGTTTTTTCCCTTATAGAAAATTAAACTTATATTTCTTAAAAAACATTAAAGAGTAACAGAATATAAACATTTTATTCACATAATCTAGGAAAGTCATTCCCCTTTCATTTCTAGTGCCTAAAGTTCCGTTTCAATTAACTCTACACATGCAGAAGGACATCAGGCTTGTTCTCGTAATAGCTATAACAAATATAAATACATATATTGAGTAATACAAATTCTAGATGGAAACTGGTAGTTTTATTCATTGTCAAGGCCAAGAATTCCACCTGCATGAAAGTTGAACTTTTACATTTATTCTTAAAGTTATATAACCATCTGAGTTCTAAGTCAACCATAAGAAAAGAATTCAGGAAATACTGATTTCTATATAAAAAAAATGTGGATATTACAAGCAACAAAATCTTTCAAAGAACTAATTTGCTGTGTTTGCCCTACACTGTAGTTTTTCATGGTACAGAGGTGTAATGTCCATTCCATCTGTAGATAAAGGTTTGTGTAGTCTCTTTATGAAGGTGCTTTGTCCTTGCCTACTGTCATTTACCTGAGGTAGATACTCTACACAAAGTCATGTTTGCCAAGCAACAACAAAGAATGTGCAGGGAGATTTATTTTCTGTGGTATATGTCTTTCAGGTTAAGGCTGAAGACAGAAGATGACCTCAGAAGTTTTGAATAATTTAGTCCTATCTTACCATTGCATTATGAGATAAAAAGCCAAGTATAAAATGCTACTATTAAAAGTATTTATGTGAGAAATGAGTTTAGGCATATAAGACTGAAATAATATTTACAACAACTTGCATTAACTTGACAAATAAACCAGTAATAATTGTTATTATAGATGACAACAAAATCATTCAGGGATGCCTTTGAAGGTTGCTATTGTTCCCAAAGGTCTCCTGGAAGTAAACACTATTTTTTGTAATTCATTATAAAACTTTAGCTATATCATGTATCTGAACAAAACAAACATTTGTGTGCAAGGGGATCATTAATCACAGGCCAAGATTTTTTCAGAAAACACTGTCAGTCTGTTTTCATGCCTCATACTGTCTGCCTAATCTCTACAAGTTTCTCTTATTTAATAGAAACTAAAATCAGTTGTGATATCCGTATCTTAAAATGTAGTGAAACTTATGAAAACAATTTTTAAAGAAAAACCGACTTCATACCATAACTTGCATTAGCATAGCATAGAAGAAAGTAAACTTTTTACAGAACTCCAACTGGATATGACAACCAGAGGAAATGAGTTTTATAAACAATATAAAAAACCATGATAGCCAATTCCATATAGATATACATGTACATATACATATTTTTATATATGTACACACACACACATAATTTTAAAAGCACATTAAACAGGAATCCTTTACTTGTTATGCTTTTGGTAGGAACCTCTATGGAAACTTAAAATAGCTGTGCAAAATTTTTTGAGATAATCAAACCACTATTTGTTGTTTTGTTTTTTTTTTTCTATACACAGTGATTAGATATGCTTTGGGAAGAATTTTTAAAATATAAATTTTTATATTTTTTGCAAAATATAAATATAAAATTATTGATTGTAAGAATGCCTTACTGTTGCAAGCAGGCCTTAAGACAGCTGAAGCATGCTCTTTGTGTTTTCATTATTTTAGGTCTATTCTTTATGCATGTATATGCATCTGAAGTGAAATATATGATAAAAAGGGAAAAGCAAGTTTGGGGTTTTTTAAGCTGAAACTCAGTACTGGCTCAGCAACAAGTAGGAAACATTAATTCAGAAAAAATGATCATTGGTGTACTTACCTTGGAACTTGGAAAGAGAGGAAGCTTCTTTCCAGATGTATGTCTTATAAGCAACGGCTGATTTCATCCCAGATACACCTTGGTTTTCTTGTTCCTCTCATACCTTTCCGTAAATGAAGGTGATGTACAGAAGAGATTTGGGTTGTAATTTTAAGTGGAATTTCAATGGTACAGAAATGAACTATAATTCATATGAGGTTTGTTTTTCTTAAGATTTCTGGAGGGGAAGATATTTATGTCCTTTCTTGTTTTCTAGGAATTTCTTACATTTTTAACAGCTAAGGAATTTGTAATGTAAATTCATGTAATAGAAACCTGACTTTTTTGTTCAGCCTTCACCCTTTTAATAATAAGGTCTGATTAGCACATAAACCATCTCAGTAGAACACGGCAAATTTTAAAAGGAATTAAACACAAACTTTTTCAGTGTCATGAAGAAAGTCTTAATAAGGATAAGGTTATAGACAGAACTCTTCCAAGTAATGTTTTGCTGCTTAAAATATGCATATAAAAACATGGCAAACCCTCACCCAAATATTTTTATTTTTCAATAATTAGGAAATTAGATATTATTCCAAGCAAAGATCATGGGGTTTAATTTTTTCTTCAAAACTTTTATTTGTTGTAAAGTAAACCAGCCCATGCTTAGCACAAACTTTAAGATCAAATTTATGCCAGCTTTGTTGTTTATAAAGTGAAATATGAAATTGCTGAAATAAGAAACTCTCACAAACGTGAAATGAACAAAATGAACAAAATGTAAATGTTTTCAGTGTTTTTAAATTACATCCTGTGCCAAATGACATGAAAATCAACAAATGAGAAAATAATACTAATAATGAAATCTGAAACTATGTAGTTCTTATGACAGATGAGTTCAAGAACACTGAAGCAGCAGCTACAAGCACAGCAGAATTTCCAGCTCCTGGGGATCCTCTGTGTCTTGTGCTAATATTTGCTTGCAAGTGATTCCTCTGCGGGAAATGCTGGATTATGAGCTTTGTGTCTTATACAGAATGTCACTGTGATGCACTAATTTTGTTATATATATGGTTCATATTCTTTATAACAGCATCTTGATAGAACATAGCTTCTTGATAGAACATAAATATAGTAATGAAATTGCAACCTGACTTCCTAAGGTGGTAGATGAAATGTGCTAGAAATATACAAAATATATGGCTAAAAAGAAGCAACAACTGAAAATAGCCTTAAAGCTGTAGACTGATAGATGGCATAATACCCTACAGACAAATGGAAAAAAATCTACTCATAATGTTCAATGAGAAGCCATGAATGGAAATGGTATATAAGATTAGATTAATCTTTTCAGACTTGCAATCCACATAAGAGGAAGGTTAACAGGGAGTTTACTGTTGTGAAATAGAATATCACTAATTCATTCAATTTACTAAAGGGAGACTTCTATGTTTAACCTCAAAATTGTAGTTTCCTATTGTAGTGGAGGAAAAAATAGTACTTGAGGAGATTACTTTTATCCTAATTTCAGGAGTCTCCCTGAAGAAAATGAGCCTTAGATGACATGAGTCTTGATGTGTTTGTTCATTCCTGCAACTCTAACCTATTTGTGAAGCTGCTTAATTCCATAATTATTTTAATTTTGTTTTCTAAAGCTTCCCAGTCACCTTAGCTGAAGCATTAACCATTAAATTGCACTGTACAGTATATACAAGTCCACTGCTGGTGCTCATAATTGGACTTAGGTGCTTAATGGCCTAAATCCATGCTGTTAAAGTCTCTCAGACTTTGAAACAGAGGAAAACTTAAAAAAAATGGTTGTTAGAAGTAGAAATTGGCCCAAGCCACAGCTTTATTAGGGTATGACACTAAAACCTGAACACTTCAGATTATTGGATCATGGTGCTGGGAATGGTCCTTGACACTTTGTAATTTAGTAGAATAGATAGATGTAGCTTAAATTTATGCTTCTAGGTAGAATCCTAATAGCACCAACGTGCTCAATGTCAGAAAGCTGATACTACCTATGGAGCACCAGTTCACAGAGCACACATATAATTTAAACCTCATTAAAACACAGAAATAGCTCCTTGGTGAGGGATTTAACCTAAATTTGGGGAAATAGAGCTTCCAACACTTATTTTTGTTCATCTGGGCTGAGATTAGAGTTTATATTTCCTACCAGTGTGGCTTTATCTGTGTATTACTTTAGGCTTGGGAATTGTAATCATCTCTTTTTTCAACATAAATTCATTTTCAATGTAATGTATTCTGCATTGTTTTTGTGCATTCCAGTTCTGAAAGGGTGCTTTTTTTCTTTATTTTGAGTTTGGCCGAGACTGAATTACTCTGTACTGTTAGAATACATTAAAACAAAAAGGACTAGAAAAGCTATAGCCCTTAATAAATTATATCTCACTGGGCAAGGGTGAAGTAGACGATGAATAATTTTTTTGATGTGAGGAGAAGCAGGGAATAGAATGCAGGACAACAGAGTGCAGCTCTAACAGGGAGAGGTGCTACTCATAATGGTGGAAGCCCCTGTAAATTCCCCCATGTTTTGACTAACACAGTTCAAGTATTCTAAACGAAAACAATATAAATATTAGCATCCTCAAGTGAAAGAAAAGATCTAATTTGCCCCCAGAAAGTGCGATTTACATTCTTTCAATGGCAGCTTCCACTTTCCAGTTTTGATGTCTTCTCACTTTGTGAGATACTGAACTTTCCTTATACATCATACAAAGAGTGAGTTGTGATTAAGATTTGCAATGATGATCCATCTCTTTTGGACTTAGAAAGTCCAAATGACCTAGAAAAGACAACAACTTTTATTACTAGGGTTATAGAGCAAAAAGTAGGTGAATCATCCATTAAGGAAATTTATTTCTCTACAAGAAAGAAAAAACTTTTTAAACTTATGATCCTAATATGGCAAAAATTAGAAAGTGTCAGTATGAAAAACATTGTTCAAATACTCTACAAATTCCAGAACCAAACACATTTTAGAAACTTATTAAAATCAAATTTTAATTTATATATATGCACTTTATGTTTGCACAAAGCTAGTGAAAATGGACCCTGCTTCATCACTCTGACTTCTCAGTGCTAGGACAATATAAAATAAATTAAAAATTTTGTAATTTCTATTATTAAATTTATTACTGTTGGTTTAATAAATGTACAAAAAATATGACCAGCATCCTTAAGAGCTATTGAGACTTTTTTTATTGTTCCTTGACAAATTAACCTCAAAGGCAGAATTGTAATTATTTACCTAATGAGATAACTTTCTTCAGTACAGAAGATCGTGCACAAGGCTGGATTATAAACAAGATTATAAATAAGGTAGATTATAAATAGATTATAAGTAAGGTAAATTCTCCTTGCTTTTTATTCAGGGTAGTCCAACTTATTTCAGCTGGAATTGTGTAAAAGAGACCTGGATATACTTAAAAGGACTGTGGAGAGAGCTTGCAACTTTTAACAGACTACCTTTTGCTGTTAGAAAGTTGTCAATTTTTCAGAAATACAGACATTCTTGAAAGAATTAATTACTAAAATGGGAACAATTCACCCTTAAAGCCTACAGATATATGCAAATGCAATTAGCAGATGAATATTCTATATTAATTTAAATACCCTTTATTTGACATTCACATGAATTGTCCATTGTACTGGATATGTTTGAGCTCTCCAGGTCTACAGATAGTTGTGCTGTTGTTGGTCATGTACATCTGTGGTCTGAAAAAACAAAACATCTGTCAGACTGACTGATGCCCTAAATAAACTCAGTAGAGTTTATAGAGGCTGAGAACGGGGAAAGAATGGGTGCCATGATGTGCAAATAAAGACAATATCAACTACATGATATGAAATCAAATGTAATAATTGGTTTTCCTTTGATTTTTTAAAAATTTTCTGTCAAAGATCATGTTTTAAATTCATTTGCTACAAATTAATATTGGACATAAAAGTATACTCTGGTATGCCGCGTTGCCCCCATTCCACAGGAGCCGACCTCCTGCCAGCCCCGGCTAGCTCCAGAAGGGGCGATGGGACAGCGGGAGGCGCTCCCCGCTGGACCCTGCTGGGCTTTGGAGAGTGCCTTCGTGGGTCCAGAGACTTGGCTGACCCCGCTGGCGAATAGCAGAGATGGCACTCTTCAGGGAAAAGACTCCAAAGTTTATTGAGACTCCGGGAGAACCCCCAGAGCCCAACTGAACATCTACAACTCCAGCTGAAGAGAGCCCCAAAATGGTGCAAACAACAGCTCAAATACTGACGGAGGGAACCCAACTAACCAATGGGAAAATACAGAGGTGGGCTCTCTCAGTGACTGACAATTAGGGTATCCAGTCAGGGAGGAACAGGGGAGGAACAGGGGAGGGGCCTCAGGCCCTTTTCCAATCACCCGATGTCCTCTGTGGAAGCTTCTGGACAGAAGGGAAGGGATGCCGAGTGACGGACAAGGCACCTGGGAGGAGACAGGGGAATGATTCCACAGTTTTGGGGCGACTGACACATAAGGAGAGGAGGGAAAACCAGGGCTAAACCAACAGGGTACAGAGGGGCACAAAGGAATGAACCATTTTGAAATACAAAATACAATGGAACATGAAAACACAACTCCACACTGGTATATTTATGTGTGTTTAGAATTTGCTAATCAAATTACAAATATAAGTAACTTTGAAGATAATTTTACTTGTCACATTTCATAGTAATCTGATTTAAATGCTTTACTAAATAATTGTTAAATTCATTTTACAACTTGGGTATTGTATTTATTTAGCCTTGTCTTTCTTTATGCACCAGTCACTGACTGAAGACCAGCTTTTCATGGTTTTTCTGTGAACTAAACTCCTTTCAGGTAAATTTCTGTAGTCAAGATAATTTCAGTATATTTAAAATTATTCATGTTTTCTAAGAGTTTCAAAAATGCCATCCAGAACTTAATGAAGTACAGATGTTAATTGAAAATAGAAATATTTTATGCAATTATCTAACCAATAAAAAGCAAAGTAAATATGTGGTTAGTCTGAGGTGAAGATAAAAGATATTCTGAAATAATCCACATATTAGTGCAATAATACACTACAACATAAATAAATGAAAGCATAACTGATGCAAATATTTATTAGGTCTTTCTTCTGCTAGGTAAAATACTATTTTGTTTTGCAATACTCTTTTGTTTTTCATGACTCATAGTTCATTGATTCCAGCCAAAATTTTAACCTGAAAACATTGTCAAAAGTTAAATTGTTCTGTGAACATACTAGTGTGGAAAATTCCTTTATTGTGTTGTAAGTACTTGAGCCATAAAACCTGCTATTCTGAACCACCTGTGATGTAAAAGCCTACAGCTGCATAAAATGTGAGTATCCCTTTCACTGTGTTGTAAAAATCTTTTAGCTTTGCAGTCAAATACCAATATGGATATTAATTTTAATGAGCATGTAAAATATCACACTAAACTTTCAAAGGCTTTATAACAATATGTGTTTTTGGAACATCACCATGTAAGAAAAGGACTAATCTTAGAATGGGCCATATTTTCAGATAATGTGACATATTCAGCCTCTGCAAATAAAATTTCTTTACAGGATTATCAAAATGAGCACACAGATAATTAAGATTTTAAATAATGAATAATTTTAAAAAAGAAAAAAGGGAGGAGCATTCAGTTCCTTGGAACTCACATCAAATAGGTACAAAACTGTCCTAAAAAGAATGAAGTAAATGCAACATATCATTGACTAATATTTACTTCTTCTAAAGGTAATTGTATACTGCAAATAATGGCACTGTATTTCAAGATAATAAGCATTTAAATCATAAACAATTGACAGAGTCATTTTGGGAAGAAAACCTATTTGGAAAAATGTCTTTTACCTTAAGGCATCATCCTGGTAAACAGATGTGGAGCTGCTAGCTATGAAAAACAAGGTGAACAAAAAGTTAGGACGAGAAATACACCAATTAAATAATATGAAATTATACATGATTAGCTATTATATGTTTTCTTGCTGTGTCTAAAAACACACAAAGTATGAAAACCATATTTTTAAATATATAAAAATATGTTTACATGCACACATATCCTATATATGCATAACCTGTTATATGAAGTGCTGACCCCTAAGAAGTAGTGTGTTTTCAGCAGATAAAAATTAGCTAGATTCCAAGTACATTATCTCAGTCTTTGCAGGTATTCCCAGTAGAAAGAAGAGGAAGACTTAGATAACAACACAAGCAGATAAGCTTATCCATTAGAAGTCTCTTTTAAGGCTGGCTGCTTAATATATCCAGTTCCTTTCCAAAGTAATATTTTACTATCATATTATATTTGCAACATTTAAGATTGCAATATTACGCTTAAAATATATTAGCTTTGTCATAGTCTATAGAAAATCTTGCTTTGTTGGTTTCTTGTGTGTTTTTTGGTGTTTGCTTGTTTGTTTGCTTGTTTTTTTATTTAAAGCATCAAATTTGATGTAAATGAGCTGAAATGTATTTCCTCTTATTGTAGCCAAGGACACATATATTAGTAGCTGCTGTCAGACTAAGTCATCAGGATCTTTACAATCATCCACTGTTTTTCTCCTCCCCAGGCATCCAAGCAAATAAAAATAATAGTTTATTCAACCTGGTCTAAAAGTGATATCTATTTACATGGCCAGACTGAGAGGCATCCTAGGGAAGGAGGTAAGAGAGGTTGTAAGGATCCCTGCAGTTCTGTATGTGCTCTGCAAGCCAGCTGGAATGAGAGATGTTCATGTGTGCTGTGGCAATCTCTTGATACAGAGGTGCTGGTGGAAGCTGAGGTATTTAGTAGCATCCTGGCCCTTTCAGCTTGTGGTATCATGCAGAGATGCTGTGCATTGCTGAGAGAAATCTTCCTGGTTTGGGCATTAACATTCACTTCTACTGATGCCTAAAGTTTTAGCTTTCATATTTTTCAGATTCTGTACTGCATTAGTGTGTAACTCTGAACTTCATATAAAGCGTTAGCAAGCTCTCCTCACAGTTTAGTCAGACAAAACAATCCTTTTCCAGCCTGAGGACTAAGGACACCATTGCAGCTTCAGGCCCAAAAAGTGTAAACAGCAGTGAATTGAGAAGAGCAAATTGGGAGGATGGGACTTCATAACCTGAAGCTGTAATTGGACAATTAACCCAAATATGTAAACAAAACGTATCAAAGTGTAAAAACATGTGATCCATCATCGATCTTTGGTGTAGCCTTGGCCAAGCCATTCATACTGCCCAAGTACCTTCCTTTGAAGGCCTTTTTAATAAATTCCTACTTTATTCCTTTAATGCTGTCTAGCTTCTGTTCTAGGTACCCTCTCAAGGCATCACCACCTTCATGTGTTTTCTTTATCCTCTCACACACAACTGTTTGTTCTTCCTGACTATCCCGATAATCCCTTTTTCTTCCTCTTTCAGTGCAGATACATTGGTTTTGATAGTAAATTATGAAGAATGTACAGCAATTCAGATGAGTTCTCATCAGCACCTTCCACAGCTGCATTACTACTTTCAGACTGGAGGTATCTTTTATAATGCATATGTCATGTGGCATGCTTCACCTTGTCTTCCTTGCTGTGCTGTCATTCTGGAAATGACATCATACTAGGCCTTATAGTCCATTATAGGTCTTTCTCCTGTTCAAATAAAGATAGGGAGACATGTATCAAAAATAATTCAGCATAGGATTTCTGATTATCTTTTGATGCTATTTCTGCCATTTTAAATTTAAAATGTATTTGGCTACTTCTTTTAAAGCTATGAGGGTAGGTTTTATTTTGGCTAAATTTAGATGTCTGGATGTAACATGTGGGCAATTTATCTCACCTGATGTTGATCCTGTCTGTCTTATTTCCAAAGATGTATCTAATTGCTTGCATAGACTAATGTTTCATGGTATTGGATACAGCAGATATTATATGTAGTCAGATGACTCCACTATGAAACAACTTTTCCAAAATAAATTGAAATACCTAAGTCCTTATTATTTTGGGTACATCTGTGGTAAGCCAACCCTATATCTTTAAATAAAATATTTCATGGACTTCTGTAAGGTTCAGAAGCATTGGGAGGTGTGGAGCAAAGTTCCCTAACATATGGTCCAGCTGACAAGAATTCACATCACAGAGCAATGATGAATTATACTATTGTGCTTTCATGCATAAAGAAGTAATATTATTATCTTTGAAAGAATAATTTCCAAAGGTTGTGTATTTTGTGTCCTGAAATATTTTGTTTCCATGGAAAAACACTACATAATATGATCTCTCCACCTCAGAAAGGCAAACCACATAAACCATGTTGCATTTTATAGTGTAGTCACATATCAGGCACAATTTCAATGACAACTTCCAAAGTTAGAATTAAGAACATAAATGGGAGTTAGCTCCAGTGAAGAGTTAAGCATTTCCAGATGGTTTTTCATCCTGTCCGAATGTATATGTCTAAGGTAGGTGTGATGAATTGCCATCTGTCTCTACTCAGAGCAGATGACTAGTTCAAAGGATGTGCCAGACTGTTACGTAAACAAAGACACATTAAAAGAGTTACAGGACAAGTTTAAGCTTTTGGTATCAAAATTCTCCATACATCTAAGCTTCAGCTTCTAGACATGTTGAGAGGAGATTCAGTTTCACTGAATCTCACTGACATTATAAAAGTCTTCAAGCTAGCAACCCTTTCCTTTTTTTGACTGATGGGCTTGTGGTGGAGGTGGAGGGGAAATGTTATGCGAAAAGCACTGAAAGGCTCATTTAAGATGCTGTACATAACTGCTATTGAGGCTCTGGAACACTTATTTACTTGTTATCCTCCTTAAATAATCATGTCATTTCAATAGGCATTGCTTTGGAAATAAGACTAGGCTTTCCTTCTGTTTCAAGTAGTTATATGGCCTGGTAAAATGGATATGAAATAGTAGAATTGCACTATTTTGCTGTCCAAAAATGTCCCCAGACAAACAAACAAACAAAAAACCAACCCACCCTGGGGAAATCCCTGCCATTTTTTAACTCTCATCATCAGCTAAAGAAATCTCCATGCATTATGGATTAGGAAACCCAGAAGCACCAGTGAGTAACAAAAATCATCTATGCAACTTGTCTAGTACCTCTAAGTGATAAAGGAGTGGGGAAAATTGCCAGGAAGTGATTTTTTTTTTTTTTACAAGCTCAGCTCTTAAGAGTGCAGGATTCTGAAGCCCATCACAAGTTGCTTTTTATTGCATACACTATGCTGGTTTTGTCTGCTTTGTAATGCTCCAAAGGCTTCTACTTCATCTTGCATCTGTGCATACAGAGACCCCTACAATATGAACAAAGACATCTGAGCTACTTTCCTTAGTGACCTTTTATGGAAAATGAAAATAATGGATACAATTCCTTTCTATCTTTTTACGTATTAACTTCAGGGTGTGTAAATGAGACCCTCACCGGGCTTATGTCTTTGTATTGTTTGTAAAGAGAGCTTATTTCTTTCTACACACAGGCATGTTATCTGATGAAGCCCATAAGCTGGAGGAAGAAGATTTATTAAAAAATATTTTTTATTTAATTTAAATACTTGAAGACTCTTAACTAGTGTTTTGTTCTTGTGTTAAACTGCTTTGAACTGCCATGGACTTCCTTTGCACAAGCACATTTGTTAGAAGTCCTATTAAAAGCTTCATTTCAAATCAAAATATTAATCATTTAACTTAAGGCATGGGTAGTCCAGAGTATAGGCTGTTCCCTTTGATAATAGTATCCTAAGGAAAAGTCAACATTACTGATTCAGATATAACAGCTGTGAAGTAGTATCATGCCATCTTTTAATGCTGTGAAAAGGGTTATCTTGAAGATGAAACAGAGAAGTTCAGCACTGATCACACAGAAGTACTAAAACTCCAGTCAAACTCATATCAGTTACCCAGCTAAGTAAGTCATGACAGCCTGTGGCCGCCCTGCTAAAAAACTGCTGGAACATGACCTGCCCAAACAGTGCCATTCAGAGCAGCTGTCAAAGTTCACAGAACCACAGAACTGCTGGTTGTAAAGGATTGATGCAGGTCACACAGTTCGGCTCCCACACGCAGCAGGACCATTGACAATAATAGATCAGGGCACCTGCAAATTTATCCTACTGAGATTTAAATACCACTCAAAGGATGAAAGTTTTTTTCTGTTGCTCTGGCAAACCTGTTGATGTGCTACGTTGCTTTTCTAATGCTGAATATTTTCCTAAATGTCTAGTTTGAACCATCTGATACATATTTTTTTCTCATATACTTTATTCTTCTCATCATTTATTGACAGACAAGAGTGACAATCTGGTCTGTAGCTGCTTTTCAGGTAACTGCAGCTCACCTTTTGAGTCTCCTCCAGGACACAAGCTCACCCTTTAGCCTCCTTGTTTTCAGACAGAACAAGTCCAGCTCTGTCAATGGCTGTTTTTATTTCCAAGAGTGTGAATAATGGTCCAAATGATGGAGATTAATGAGATCATAAGGCTGGAAGTGACCTCATTTAGCTTGTCCATTCTGCCCCAAGTAAGATCAATTGCATCTATACCATTCTTGACAGATTTTTCACTAATCTAAACATCTCCAGTGATGAGGGCTCTCTAGCTTATTTGGCTCAGAGACTGAGATTTCTAGTAAAATATTTTGAAACTGATAAATTTGAGCCCAGGCTCTTTTCTCCTGTCACAGCCCATATTTTCAGGGCCACTGAATTTTCATGCTCTCAGCTCCAGCCAGCAGTGAGGGTGAGCACATCCTCTCCACAGGAACACACACTAGAAATAGCACACAGAGCCTGTGCTGTGACACACACACAAACACAGGGAGCAACACCAATGGCTTGATCCTGTTCCTTCCCTCCTGCAGAGCCGGGTTAAAGGTTGTGAGTGGAATACACTATCATGTACACATACACAAACACACACTTATATATACATATACAGGCACACATAGACCGTTTCCTATAGTGAGGCTTATATGGTCAAGCCAGTTGCTGGCTCCCAGACCCCAGTCTCCCCTAGTTACTGTCATCCAGAGCTGAGCCCCTCATGCATCAACTTTCCACTCCAGGAGCTTAAATAGAACTCTTGGGGTTTAGCTTTCTGATTTTCTTACTTTTTTGATTTTGTGCTGCTTTGGTATGTGGGTCTGGGTTTCTTATAAAGGGACACCATAAAGGTGTGGTTTTCATATACGGAGATGGTAAGATGTTATCACATCTTAGGTGTGGGTTTTCATATACAGGGGTAGTAAGCTCTCTCCATAGAGCAGGTAGATTCCTACTCTACAATTCTTTCTCTAGCTGGGGACCCAAGGACAGCTGATCTGGATCTCAGGCCCAAGAGTATAAACAACATAGACTGAAGAGAGAATAAACAAGAAGGATGGGACTTCACGGGCTGGGGCTGTAATTGGACAATTAGGTCTAATATGCTAATGGACCTAAACTTATAAAAATGTGGGATCTTGTGACCAAGCTCTCTTTCACTTCTATCTTGGAGCCATCCGGGCAGAGCCAAAGCCATGGCTCTGGTACTGTCAGGGTGTGGCCTTTGAAGGCCATTCAATAAATATCCTTTTATTCCCCTTAACTCTGTCTAGCCTCTGTTCCAGCTGTTTAAGGCATCACTAGGACTCAGCTTATTTGCTCGTGAGTTCTCTAGCATATACACATGCCTCAGATAGGAAATGCGGTCAACTCCAAGATGGAAAAAGGATTAAATAAAAGTATAAAATATAGACTGAAGTGAACAGGTGCAGAGCTTTCCAGATGAGTATACTGACCAATGTCTTTTCCTTTTTTGGTCCTTTCCCCAAACATTTCACGTTCTACCAGTTCCCTTAAGACAGCTCAGAAGTTTTATACAACCTGCATGTTCTCTTTCCACTGGACTCCAAGATAAGTCCTGCAACTCTTTAGGCAACATCCCTCTAGACTTTATGGCTTTCCAGTCTCTTTTTGTTGCATCTAAGTGTCTTTCACAACAGGGAGAGTGATCTGATTATTCTCTTCTGATGTTTGTTTATGGAGGAGCTTATCCAGCATATTTTGGAGGTGCAATTCTTGTTGGGTCACTATAGTCTTTTCACCTGATATTGTCATCTGCTCCTTGCCAAGTCTTTGTGATTAGCCTTTACTCACATAGCCTAAGAGAATTCAGAAACCATGGAGCAGCATTCAAACAAAATCACAAGATAAATCACAGAAGTGCTGCCACTACAAAAGAATTATGATGAATGATGCAATGAAGAATTTTGCAGTCTTGTTATAGTTGGTACGCCTAGAAAGTATTTTATCCCAAAGACATTAATCAATAATTTTTCAGCCACTGATACCTGAAAAACATCAAATATTTTTAGAGATTTTGTTTTCCAAAAACAGTGTTAAAATTGTCTCCAAAATTTATCCTAAAAGTATAAAACCTTATATAGAAAAAGACTGTAGAATGCACTCAACTGAATTTAGTGCCAGATGACTAATAAGCTGAAGGTCATAAAAGCAGGGCTTTATCTTCACATTAGATTTGTTTTCATTTCTGTTTAAACCTTAACTAGCTAACCAAATGATTTAACTGCCTAATCCTTGCCTTCATTCTACTTTACTTAATGTGCTTTCTTGTTTCTGTGATGATCATTTAGGCTGCTTGCATTCCATGCAAAAGGATTTTATTGGAATATCTCCAGGGCACTGAAACTTGCATTTTTGCACAGTATTCACCACATACTTGAGTACATTTTGGCATTGTTTTAAGTAAAACTAAATCTAAATACCCAGGCATAAATTTACTAGGTTCTCTTCCAAACTAATATTAGAAATAATGTGGTGGTGTTTGTTTTGGGGTATTTTAATTGACATCCTGTTCCTACTGTTCAAAATTATTTTCAATCAAGCACAAAGAGTGCAGAGGAAAATGGATCGGGAGAATATTCTGAAATGGAGCTCCATTTAGAGGATTCAGCAATAAACTCAAGGGTTTTTTATTTAGATATGGCAGACTCAATTAGCATCTCATTAGCAATAAGCTGTATAAATAGGCATGTTCAGCAAAGAGGGGAAAAAAGTCAATAGTCTGCTGGCAGTCACTCAGTATCCCAGCATCAAGCTTTCAACACACAGAGAAACTCTAATTAGAAGCTTGTCCATGTGCATGCATCACTCATTAACAGCCTCTTTACTGAAATGCAATAATGAATTGAGCCCTTTAATGTGACATTAATAAATTGCCACCATTTTGGGAGTATTTGAATGTAAAATGGTGATGTTCATTATCAAAATTATGTTTGATGAGTTGGGTTTGTTCTGGCTCATTGAGAAGGATAATTTTCCTCCTGTTAGGGCTTCTTCCAAAAAACAAGTCTGGATTCTTTTGGCTTACTCCACAGAACTTTAAGTGAGTGCCTGGATCTCTGAAATCAACACTATGAACTATAGATGATGTAATGTAATGTAATGTAATGTAATGACATGTTTCCTGCATCATGTAGCTACATGTGCAAGGGTAATTGAACATGGCTTGAAAGTATGTCTTAGGCAGAAATTCCCTCATCTCCCTTTTACAGCATTTCTCCTGCACTACCTGAGTCTATCAGAAGGAATTGAGCTCTACAGATATATGGAACATATCTGACAAATATTTGGGTCTACACAAATCATCTTTCTCTTGTTCTGAGTCAATTTCCTTTCTTGCTAAATTTCCTTCAAATTGTATTTCACCTTTTGTAGGAAAAAAAATACCCAAAATTGACTATTTTGCTTGTTTGTGAACGTTTGTTTGTGGAAGACACTGGTATATGGATTTTGAGCTCCATGTTGCTCACTAAATGACCATCAAAATTGGGTTTTTCAGAGCTGCAGCATGCCACTAATGGAGTTGTGCAATAGGTGGGCTTCCTGGTCCCCTCTCTGGTAAAAGGAGACTAATCCCATAGTGCAGTGGGAAAAGCAGAAGGTGCTAAAATTTTCCCTTTGCTCTCTGAAGTTCTTGCCTTTGGCTCTAGTTATGTGATGGTATGCTTTGTGTCCTTAGTCATGCATACAGCTACCTTCATATGTGGGTTCACATGGCTGATTAGAGACAATTGCCCTAGAGGATAAATCTGATAAAGGGCAAGTTAATAAAGCAGAACTATTGTGGTATGGATAAAAGAACTGATAACTCTTCAGGACAGGGCACATAAAGATAAATTACATATTACTCAAATTAAAAGCAAGCAAATTGTATTCATCTGTGACTACAACGTGACTGTCAAAATGTGCTTACGAAACTGTGCAATAGCAAATATGAATTTTTGCCAAAGTAGTTCTACACAACAGGCAAGGTTAGCTGTATTATGGAGAAAAATCATAATGTTATCTTTCAAGATTCAAAAGTCATGTAAAAACTTCCATACTGACCTGTTTCAGCTATCTATCAAATTTGAAAGAGCCCTGGAGATATATTGTTAAAATAAAATTGTAACATTTTCCTATTTACATTCGCTCACATTTCCTCAGTGAACTGCAAATTCATTAAAATTAGAAACCATGCACATTCAATTATGGATATATGGAAATAATAATTCTAATACTATGAATGCAACAGGCTATTATTGATTCATCTTGTACAATTCTTCCCTGGTTTTAGTAATCTTTAACAAATAAATATCATAGTCCTTGACCATATTTTTCTTAATTAAATTTCAATTCTCTGTGACAAACTGAATAACAGCATGTAATATTTTATTATATATAAAGACTTCCTTCTTTTTCTTCATGTGACAGTGTTTATTATACATAAAACCTATCAAAGGGCTGTTTTTCTATATTATATGTTATGTTGTATTAGGTATATTCATAATTCCATAACATCAAATCAGATCATTTTTCTCTTCCAAAAGTTTCTCACAAAATACATTTTGTATACATTTTCTGCAGAAGAATTTTTACAGAAATGATGCCTCTCTAAAAATAAGAATAGAGGTTTTTTAGGAATTAAGTATTTCTTGGTTTGACAGAGAAGAAATTATATATAGTCTTTACATTCTTTCCTCAGCTATCATAAAGTTATAAAGATGTTAAATGGATATTTAATTATATAATATTAAATTTATTTAATTCAGTAATGTCTAAGACAGGCTTAGTAGTATGGACTTGGAAAGAAGTGAGTTTTCTTGCCAGCTCTCATTACTTTTAGGTTTTTTCTCATCCTTTATTTGATAAATAAATTAGAAGCTTCTTATAGCAGGACAGTATATGGAACAGTGAACCTGACATTCTGTGGAGCTTCAACTTCACTAATTTTAATACAAACATTAAATATGTTTAGTTTATAGAAGAGATTTCTTAACTTAGAAAAGCTGTTCAGGAAAGTTACTTAAGATCTTGTAATTCATCTTGTGACTTAGTGCAGTTTAAGAGGAGGTGCTGGATAGAAACCACTAACATTGAGTGGAAGTTAAATAAAAATAATAATTGTGTTTTGTTTTACCTAAGTCAGCTAACATTCCCCCTGAGAAATATTTTATCCTTGGATTTTCAAGGCAGAATAGAAGAAAAAGCTATAGGCCTAAATTCACAATAAGTCAATACTTTTAATTAAGATCTATTTCACTAATAGTCTGTCTGATCCTTAGCAGTGCTTTATCTCACTAAAGACTCCAGCAGACATATGATGGAGGATTAAAATCAGACAACTGAAGCAGCTACAACCATCAGACAGTCTCCCACATTGTCCTGATAGATTCTGCCACTGAGCAGAATGCCTGATATATTGCAAGAAAATTTCTAAATCAGCAAGGCAAGAGTAAATAAGTTTAACTTAACATATTGAATTGAAATAACTCTATTTTTTATTTAGGAAACTGAAAACTTAAATGATGCAGGACCTGTTGCACAAATAACTCAGAAATCTGTATGTTTGAGCAATAACATCTGTAAGTAAATGATGAAGATGGTTAGGATGATAACAAATTTAGCCATCTGAATTTCACCTGCAGTCATATGGTTTCAGACCTCTGAATGAAACACAAAGCTGATGAAGCATTCTTCTTGTAGAAGCCCACTCAGAAAAGTATCTTTTATTTTACATATTCTAGAGTTAGATGTCTTCTGGTTCTGAGGAATTTCCATGTTCTTAATTCTGACTACCTAACCCTGACTACACATATTTAAGAAATGTATTTGCTAATTTCCTACATAAGACACCATGAAAATGTAGAGAGACACTGCACAGATACTTTTATAACTTCAGCTGTAATAAACAATGGTATCTTAAAGTCTTTATCCTTGATCTGATGTCTGTTTTTCTCTTGCCAGATCCAAATCCCAGAAAATTTTCCTTTTGCATCACAAAGAATTTGGATTGGGTAAATATAGACATGTCCTCTGTGGGTGTCTAGATTTTTTTTTTTCTTGTTTGATGCATATCAAATTTCCAATATACCCCATCAAAATGAAATTACTTCTGTTGGAGAACTTTTAGAGGAACTCACCAGGAAAAATCTAGAGTTTTAAAGTGTGAATGCCTGTATTTAACTTGCCTTTTTTTTCTTCATGGACAATGAGGACAAAGAAGCATTTCTGAGTGCCTACTATTTATTACATAAACACCTGATTATTTAAAATCTAAGGTAAACTATTAAGATAGATTAGTTGAAAGAACTCCAGAAGTGTTTCTCTATCTTCATGAGTAATAAAACTCTAGGATGACTAGCTGAGATATGAGAATTTATATTGTAAAGTTTAGTAGAACAATCCTACGCTACTGATAACAGTATATCGTTTATAATGTCACGTAACAGTTGAGGCTTCCTCTACAATCAGTAGAGGGAAGTCAGCATCTCCTCAAGGTGTTTCATCTCAAAGCTCACTGACAGATTTTCACAGCAGGAGAAATGGTTAAACTGTCATTTGAAAGCCTCCATTTACTGCCACTGTCGTGAGGGAATCGAGACAAAGAGCAGAACACACCATTTCAATTTCAGGTGGCTTTTAAGGAAGATGAATCTTAGCCATTCAAACTTTAGTGATAACGTTTCCATTTTTCTTAATCACTGTCTATTTGAAATCCATTAATTTGTGATTCTTTCATAATGCTTCAAGACTTCATACAAACTCTCATAAACAGTTTGTATGTTTATTTCTGGCTTTTCTCTACTGCTGTCATTTTGTGTACATGCTGCTTTTAAGTCTTGTTTCCATAATATACTTCAAGATTTCTTGTGTCATTTTTTTACATTTGATGAATAATGAATGAAAACGACTTCCAGTATTTCCAAAGCTAAAATTAATTTTACTGAGCTTTTCAACTATATTAAGTGGCAACTACAGAATATAAACTATCCACTTCTGAGTATTTGAATTTATATTTGTATTTTTCACATTTAAAAAGTATCAAAGAATTGGACAAAAAACCATGTCCAATTAGAATAAAATATTCAAAATGCAGTAGAACTTAATAGAAGAGCTGAGTTTAACCTCTAGACAATGTTTCCTCATTATAAATGTAATTATGCTGGGCTTAGGGCACAATAGTTTTCTATTTGTTATGGTTTTTTTTGTTGTGGGTTTTTTGTTGGTTTTTTTTGTTTAATATATCCATAGTTTTATATTAAAAGTCTAGAAATTTGATGATTTTGTAATAACATTTTACTTCAGAAGAGAAAAAAATTGCCTACTACTTTAGATGATGGCCATCTTACAATAAATCAATAAATTTCTGCACTTTATGCAATTTTGTTCTTAATGTTGAAATATTTTTCTCGAATAAAAATATTATATTCTGGCCATTTGTATAATTTAAAATTATAAACTTCTCTCCAGGTCTGGAATAACAGTGTTTATACACATATAGTATATGATAAAGAACTATTCCAGCAATATTAAAATAATTATTCTAGAATAAATTATTCTTTGAGCTTCTTAATAGGTTTTAGAGGCAAGCTTTCAGTCTTATCCAAAAACTGTCAAACAAACATTGCTTTATTTTGACTGGTCAGACAAAAATTCTGGGTTATGTTTGGACAGAAGTAGAGAATCAGACACAAGGCTCTGCACGATATGTTTGAAACCATGTGGTTCTGAGGAGTATCCATGAAAAAAATTAAATCTAATTGTGCTTGCATAATTAGAAGTAGTTTGAAAAGCTTTTTAGGTAATATAGAGCTACAGTATAAAGACCCAGCAAATAGCCATTTCAGTTAATATATAGCTTCATAACACAACATTTATCTCCATACATTAAGATTTTGCATTGTAATAGTTAAGGCTTAGGGCAACAGATATGTGGAAAATACTTCCAAAATACATGTTGGAAAGGAACATCATTCAGATGTCTTCTGAACCACTTAACATTTTGCTGTTAGTCCAAACTAAGCTTCATTCAGCACATGGGTGCTTACTTGATTCCCTGTTACATATTGGCCAAGCTTCTGAACTCTGCAGTGAGACAAACTAGGAATAAATGGAATATACCTGCAATAGTAAGTTGAACAGAATGATAAATTTGCTTGCCTATACTGTTAATTTTTTAGAGACATCCCTGGCGTGGGTTTGGGCAATGTGAATTAGAACTATACAAACATTTCCCAGGTCTAATTTGAGAATTAGTACGGATAATTTGGCAGAGACCATTTCAGAAAAGTGATTTGGATACACCACTTTGTTTTGGATAGTAAAATTGTTTAGTAATGTGGAAGCTGACAAATCATGCCAGCTTGGCTGCACAAATCCTACCTTTCTTCATTTACTAATGTATATTTCCTCTATGTGATTTGAGGAATTTATGGGTTTAATAATCTGAGACAACCCTAAGAATACCCAGCAAAGTACTCCTGGGAGCAAAGAGTAGAAAAACAGGAAGACAGAAGTGAGATGGGATGTGAGAAGAGAGTGCAACATACCTTCTTTGGCAATCATGGATTCTTAAAATGGCTCAGCTAGTTATGAAACTTCAGCTCACACAGATTTTTAGTGAAAGTTCAGGTTATAAATTTGGTAATTTTATATTTACCTTTTACAATGTATACTTATTTAATAAGATTCATCCAGGGAAAGAAGATATAATTGTAGTCTATAAGAAGTATTTAAGGAATGGGGAGTTTTTTTATTCAGTGGCTCTTGGTCTACTTTTTTTAAAACAGAGGTAAGCAATGGGGCTGAAAATCTTTCTGTTAACAGAAAGGTGTCCCAACCACCTTACTAAAATATCTGTTCTGTGCTTCTACTCTTCAATCATCTGATGCACACATCAATATGTGACATATCATCACATAATATATGATACATCATATCATTCCTAAGAATGTTTAAGATCTCTCTGCCTTCCTGGGAAACTGAATTTACACATGGCATGGACATGTATGACAATCAGGCCGATTATAAGGTAAGTCAGCACATACTGGATTAGTTTGAAAGTGAGGAGGACAAATCTCGCTTGAGAAAATGCATAATTTTGACATATTTTCTGACTCCAGGAGCAGTTTTTCTGACCTAGGCTTGTTGTAATTGTCTTTTGGAAAAATTGAAGGGCCAACAAATTTCTGCTGCAGGAGGGAGACAGAGCAGCATATGGACAATCTTCTCGCTCCCATGCAGGAACATTGCAATTCAGGACCGAGATAAGGGAAGGTAGAGGAAGTCTGAGACCTAGAAAATACCAATGCTCTGAGGATTTAGGATCCACATTGCCAAAATCAGTTATGGGTATGATGACAGTGGGCCTTGTACAAAGAATGCTCACTTGGTGAGCCAGAAACTTTCTCTGGCTGTGTTGACCCTGTACCACACAAATGGTAAATTCCTGCACCTGGCTAATTAGACACACCTCTTGCAATCCTGAAATGCTTGATATTGTAATTTTTTCTATTCTTAAAAGAATAATGAGGGTGCCAGTGTTTAGTCAGTCCCTCTGACACCCGGTGTCTTTTTTATTCTCATAGTTTACCTTTCAGAGTAGTTTAATCAACTGGGAAGAATAGACAGTCCTGTTTCGTTTTGTTCCTTTGTAGCCAGGCATTTCAAGCTGACAGTGTAAAAACATGAAAAAAAGACCTTCCATCACCCTAGATGACTTATACTCTACACTCAAACAATATGAAAGTTAGTGATTGAATTCAAAATAAATTTAGAAAAATAGATTTCAGTTTGAGGAAATGATGTTGTAATACAAGTCTAGAAATAGCTAAATTCACTGGGTAACCACTAAATCAGAGTCAATTTTATTGCAACTGTGAGAGTTGCCCTCATTAAAGAGGAAAGATCCTATAGTTTGAGCATTTACAAACTGTGAAGAAAACACATTTTGGAAAAGGGCAATCAGGCAAACTTCAAACAATTTTCATTATAATAGAAAAATATCTTTAATGCATTGTTTCAGTACTAGCTAAGCAACAATCCTTTTCTAAGCTCTTAATTGAATAATATTAAATGGTAGGAAAGACAATGCTTTAAAAAGACTCTAAACACAAAGTGAGGGAAAGACTTCAGTGAGGAACTTGCCACAGTCAAGGAATATACTCCTCAATCTCATTTCTAAAGAGACTCGTGTTTCTTCGCATTTTTCTATTATCCTTCAGGTCCAGAACTCAAATTTATTTTCAAGTCAGGACAAACGAGGGAGTGTTTTTATGAAATGTCTGCTACAGAGTGCAAGGACTAACATTTTGGAATGCTTTTAAAACTTTTTTCCTCATATTTCTGAAAAAAATATTATATTTTCTACCTGGAGGCTGAGATTCATTACACTAACTTTAGGAAACTGCAGGTCAGAAGATTGGTCTATGCTAATGATCTCTTTAAATCTAATGAAGACATAAAGGTGGGGAACTACTTATCCTACTTATCTTAAGCAGCTGGTTATAATAGAATTAATTTTCTTTTCAAAGTGCCAGTTTATCTTTTGGATGCTTCCTTCTCCTAAACCTTTACAGGCCTTGTGATTCTAATACAGATGGTATTTTTTTAACTTGATGGTATTAAAGAGTTTAAAATGTTAGAAAGTATAATTATAAACCTTTTATACTATTAGTAAATCTGCAAAATAAAATTTTCCATTGCACACTTTACAAAGGTATGTTTCAGATATATGTTTGTACTATTTAATTGCAAAATAAATTTTATGCTGTCCATGGCATTCACTTAGCTGGCCTTGTATACACAAATTGGTTTCTGGATTACTTTTATAAATATTTATTTAGAAGACTGGTTTACAGCATCTTTGTGTACTTCTCACAATTTAATTGATAGCTAATCTTGTTTTCATAAGAAAAACAATAAACCAATAACATATTTTCCCTTTTTATGAGTATAACCCGTTGCCATCAAGTAAAATAGGGAGGGAGGGAAAATTAAAAAGTATAAAAACATGGTAAATTATTCCAGAAATCTATTAAAGCAAATTAATTCATTGGCAATATAATATTAACCTTACAATTGTCTTGTTTAATGTAAAGAACCTCAAATAATCACATAAAATAAAAAGATTATGTGATTTATAGAAAGAAAATGGAATGCAGACTCAATGCCTTTATCTCTTCAGGAAGTAATTACTAGGAACATATTTTTTATTGCACAGGTTATTTCAATGAAGTTTCTAAACCATACAGTGCAGAAAACAATCTTTCCATGATTTAAAAAAAAAAAAAGTTTTGTGGGTTATTTAACTTCCTAGAAGAGTAGAAAACTCTGAAAACACCTTTGTCTTAGGTTAGAAATGGGTGTGTGTATTCTATTCCTATCTGATGGGGCAGTTATCTTCTGTTAACTGGGCAGTTTTCTTTATCTCTTCCACAACCAATCCTCCTGCCAGGAAATATCTTCTTTTAATGGGCCACTGAGTCTCACTGCATGACTGATAAAATTACATCATCCCATGGTGATAAACTGTGCCCAGAGGGAGGAGCTAAGCATTCCTACCTGGATATAATCAGGGATTTGGAACACCACAGGCAGGCTTTTCCTTTGGATTGCCAGAGGAGCAGATTTCTTCTCCACTGGATTCCCAGAGGAAGACCAGGTCCTTCTACATCACCGCTGGATGTTCAGAGGAAAACTATACCCTTCTACAGGATCAATGCTTCAGCAGAACCACATCTGTCACTCCGGGAGGACTGCAGCCACCATTTCCATTGGCCTGCTACCAGCACCCTGTTTGGTGTCAGGTGTAAGTGTTGTTTCATATTACTGCATTGTTTGGTTTTTGTTTGTTTTTGTTTTTGGTTTTGGTTTTGGTTTTTGGTTTTGTTTTTGTTTTAGTTTTTAAAATTTTCATTTTTTTCCCTAATAAAGAAGTGTTACTCTTGGTCCCATATCTTTGCCTGAGAGCCCCCTTAATTTCAAAATTATAACAATTCAGAGGGAGGGGGCTTACCTCTTCCAGTTCAGGGAGAGGTTTCTGCCTTCCTTAGCAGACACCTGTCTTTTCAAACCAAGACAACATTTGACAGGTTTGAGGATGTCTTGGTATGAACAGGTGTTTTTGCCAGACTGCTCTCTAAAATACTGCATTTTAAAATGTTGTGCAGTTAAAATGCATTTATTTCCCTTGACTACTTTGTTCCTTAAAAAGAAGGGGGGGCGGGGGGGGAAGTAATGCAATAATACATCTAGCCTTTTATTTCAGATACTATTAAGTCCATATGTTCCCATATTTTTTCCCACATCTTTTTCCACATGTTTATACTATGACAAAACATCTCTATATTATCAACCCTGTGTTCAGCACAAATCCAAATCACAGCACCATAGCCGGCACCTGGAGAAAATTAACTCTACCCAAGCAAACCCAGCACAACTAAATGATTATTTTAAGAAACTGAATCATATCTCTGAGGGAGAACAGCTGAATATCCATTCTAGGACATGACTTTTGATTCAAAGTGCAATTCAGGTGCCAATTCAAAAGTATGAAATTCCATTTGAAATGTCCTCCAACAAGACACCTACGTTCCATGGGTGTTGAGTTGTGTCTGCCAGTCCAATGTAGACGCACATGTGCTTTGCACAGATATAGATGATTGCATATAAACATTTAAATTGGTTGTTTTATATTGAACCAAATCTTACCATAGACACTTAAAATGTATTGAGAAATCTACACTCTCCTGTATTTGTCCTTCCTTCTTTTTTCCCCTCAGTCCTAAAGCATGAAATTGTCTAGACAAATCTAGATGAAACATCTGAGCTATCAGAATGTAATTAACTCTAAAGTCTACAGGGATCAATGTTTTGCTTTCTAAAGAGAGTACATAAAGACACTGAATAAAAGGAAGTTTTTCAACTTTGTTTAAATAGGCCTAATTTCAGCAATCTATCATTTGCCTTTCATCTAACTACCCTTCTGAATGTTTTTGTAAAGATAAGGCGGGTTATTTATTTTTTAGAAAAGTTGTTAAGATTCACTGTGCTTAAAATTGACTTATGCTTACAGTTTTTTTTTTTAATTAGATATGAACTGTAACGTATTTTAAAGATATAGCTTAAATATTTGGGGGTACATTTTTAGACCTTCATTTGATTTTAATGCAAATTTAGTGTCTATCTGAAGGCAGATTAATTCAAATTCAGCTTCTGAAATTTGAAAAATATGTATAATTTGAATCATGTCTTTAAATGTCATAATTTTTAAATAGTATTTATACATATTGTGTTCTTTTGGATGTAATTTCAAAGTGTAATTTCTACTGAAGGCAGAAAAGTAATCTCCTAATGCTTTTCTGCTTCCAAGTTTATATTCTTTTTGGGAGCCTTTTCATTGAAAAGAAAAATGTATGCAGATGACTAATTTTATTGGCTTCATATGAATAATTTCAGGCTTAAGGTCTTAGTCTAAATTGCAGGTGCAGGTTCAAAGAAGTAAATGATTGGAATAGATCTGAAGCCTCAACTGGAAACAATTGAATAAATATGAAATCTAAATTGTACCAAGAATTCAGGGTGAGAGAACCTGCAGAGCATGGGTGAATTGAATCCTTGCTCTGCTCATGCTTCTCTATTACTATGGGAAGGCATCTGAAGCTCACTGCTGCATTCATTTAAATGAAGAAAGAGTTTAAAGATCCATGTGCTGTAAATTGTATATGAAAAAGATTGTGTGTCAAATATGATGATGTATTTATTGTTGTTAGAGTTCATATTCTACTCAAGAATAGTTACATGTTTCATTCAAAGCATGTCTGATGTCATAATTTTTTACTTAAAAAATAGTGGATATCTGTTCCCCATCTACTCACCTAATTACATATATAATATTTATACATGTATATATCTCAGTATAATAGTATTCCTATATTCACCCTCAGAAGAATCTGTAAATGTAATTCCAATTCTGAATGCCTTGTACACTGTTTATAAAACAAATTCTCTCCTTTTTCCTGTCAGTATGACAATTTTTGTCCACTGTTTATTAATATTTTAAGTTGGCTTTGTGATCTATTGAGAATTAAATTTACTTCATCTCTCCAGTGTAATTGTCACAACAGATATTAAAGCTATTGTGCATATTTTCTAAAAGTTTAGTACAGCACATCTACAACCTCTGAAATAATTGTGAAAATTTGAGCTTCATCTCTCTAGTTGTTGAATGTTTAAATTTTAGTCATCCCACTCTATACACAATCACCTTATGTTCCCTTTAAAATCAATGAGGGAAAAAATCAGCTCAAAAGGTTTTTCATTTGACCTTGTTCAAATCCTTATTTCAGGAAGATATCAATCTTCCCCTTCCCATTTCCCTTTAGCATTCAAAGGTTCACACTTTTTTTGCTATGAATTGCAATTCAGTAAAAATATCCTTCAATAAATATTCCACAGGCACATTAAATTATGTGTTTAAGAATTACAAACACCTGTCTTATCAGACCGATCATATAACTGGTTTGCCCATTATGCTGCAGTCGATGAAAAGAAATTGCACATTTGCACTAAATTAAATTAACATTCTTCATGTTTTAAAACAGCCAATTTGAAAAGAATAATGTATGTTCATTTCTATACTAAGAGGAACTGTGCAGCTCTTTCACAACTATTCTACTGGTCTTTAGGCTGCCAGCTGTATTACTGTATGCTCCATCTTATAGATCTCATATATTCCTGGTTTTCCCCTTTTTTTGTTGTTGACAAAGAAATTATGTTCCACATACACATTCTATGTGTATATTGTATGTATTCCATGATCCTTTTACACACTTACACATTCTGTGTATTTTTGAAATGCTGGTAGCACATTAACTTGTGCATCAGCAGGAGCTACTGTGGAGACAAGCAGCAAGGAAAAGGCAGCTTCTACCTCCCACTGCTGTTTCTCTGAGCCATTCATCCCTTCGGTAATTTAATAAGTGTTCCATTAAGAAGTGGATTCCCATGAGTCTCTGTTGTAAGATATAGCACACAAAGCTTCAAACAAAGCTCATAATGATTTTTGTGTCTCTGTATAATACTAAAATTTCTCATACATATTTTTTTTAACAAGAAAACCCAAGGAAAGAAAAAGTGGTTTTTTATGAGTAGTGCAGCAAAAATTTTTTATGAAACTTGTATTTTATCTGGCATGGATTGCATCTTTAAACAAAAGTGTCACAATCACCAAACAGCCTGAAAATTGTTTAGAAATCTCTTAGTTTGCTCTCAGTTGTGCCTCTGAGGTTTATTTGAGCTTTGAAACTTTATCTGTTCACTGATACCTTTTTCAGAACATTCTGATTGTCAAAGGAGTACACAGATTTGATTTAATTTGGTTTATAATTTCTTTTTATAAGTGGCTTTTCTTTGTGGAATTTTATTAGCAAATTGCCTCCAAGAGTGATGCAGAAACATACTGAAAATGAAACTCTCCAAGATTTTATCCAATAAAATCAAAACTTTTATTTTTGCACTAGGTTCTAAGAATACTTATTAGCTTTGCTGATGAAACAAGGCAAAATATTTATCTCTCGTTAACACACTGAAGAAAGGAAGCCTGTACATTTAAACATGAGCTAATTAATTTCCTCCTTCTCTCATTAATTAATATGTTTTATTATTATATTAAAAAATCAAAGGGAATCTAAATTGAAAAAAGAGTGTTATTGCTCTACTTCCCACCCTTAAAAAAAAAGGAGCAATAGAAGGATAAGAAATTCTCTTTGGAAACTTTATATAATATTTTTTTTAAGATAAATTTGTTACTACATGAATGATAGTTTTGGCAGATTATATTCCGCAATACATGCAGTGCTATACATTTATTAATTATTTCTTCATTTATTCCTTGATCTGAGCATTCTCATAATTACAAAAGTACATTAGAATTCCCTTTAAATACATCAGAAGCTATAGATAAGAAAAAAATTATTGTGGGAAAAAAAGCAAAAAAAGCTTAAACTTGATTTTCAAATAACAAAACAGGAGAAATAAGGGTTTTCTCTGCATTAAAAAAGACTTTGTGTAGTCCAATAAAGACCAACAACCTGAAAAGTGTCAAGTCTTGTCTTTTCAAAGAGGATGGCTGCTTCCAGACTAAAGTTAAACCATTGAATCGAGGAGAGCTACTTGAACTGTCCAAGTGCCTGCAAGGGACCAGTCTCACAATTTAATTGTCCAGCTGATGCAGTTCCAGTGCTTGGACACCTGCACTGGCACTCTGTACTTTCCTAATATACAAGCTGCCGAAACATCTCTCTGTGCTTCCACAAGAGGAACAATGCTTTGTGTCTGCCAGAGAAATTCCTTTTCAAAATCCAGCCTCCTCATCTCTTGTGGTGACTGTTTACAGGTTGACAGGAGAAATTATGTGCATATATGAAAAACATATCCCAGAATACAGGATTCAGAGATGCTATCATACCATATTTGATTCAGTATAAAATGATCACAATTATGCCTCCCCCAGCCATATTTTTCTGGTCCCCCAAATGACCAGACAGACTTACTCATAGCTCAGGGTTGGATGTATACGTAGGTGTTGTGTCAGTTTTCTTTTTGGTTTTTTGGGGGGTTTTTTTTTGTTTTTTTTTTGCTTTGTATCTCTGTGTTACTAATCTAAGCCTCTTAAATTCCTGGATACCTGAAACAAACTTTTGTGTTTCTTTAATTTTGTGTTTGGGTTTTTGTTTTGGTTTTGGGGGTTTTTTGTTTGTTTTGGGGGTTTTTGTTTGGGTTTTTTATTTTTCCCCACTATCTTGGATTTATAAATTGTACAGTTCTGATGCATATACTCATTCTTGGATATGTGCAGATCTTTCGACCTAGATCCAGCTGTACCTCTACTGCAAGGACAGTTCTCTTGTACCACTAGTAGTTGTTAAATAGCCACACAATTCAAGCACAATGTAATATATTAAGGGAAATTGGTGCCAGTTGTCCCTACCCTGGGTTTGGAATTGCAGAAATTTGGGTGCTCCTAGGTGAGCAGTGAAGTTCTTCCTGGAGTGGAGTAATCAGACAGATGTGGACAAAATTAGTCAATCCTTCACATATATCCAAGACTAGTTACATCCTCTTAAGGTAACTCAGTTTCAGGGGGTGAAATGAAGAATAAATCATTTCTAAGTAGCAATGCTTAAATGTGGTGTATCATAGAATATGAAAATGTAAATTTGAAACCCTGGAGATGGATAATGACATGATGTTTGTAGTACGGGCCATTAAACCCATCTTAGAAATTCAGCTAGGGGTGACTCAGAGCAATTATTGTGCTGTGCTTATTTCATTGCCTTGATAGATAGACAAAACACTTCATAACTCTGGTTTTACAGCTTTGTAGTAAAAGGAATTTTTCTTGTATGTAAACATGAATATTGAGTAACAAAATTAATTTCATAAAAATAAAATCAATATTTTAAATAATAAAATTTATTTATTAAATAAATAATAATGTTAAAGAATCTTATTTTGGTATATTTTTCATGTTCTGTTTCCTAGAGTTCTCATATCAACTATTATAATGTTCCAGAAGTTTCCTGTGGCATTATGAAAAACTTTAAAAATCTGTTTGCTTTGCTTTGAGATGACACATCTATACTGAATTACATAGTGCAATGTACTATTTGAGTATCACACATAAGCTTTTAACAGTGTATTGCCCAGACATCCAGAATGACATTGAGGTGCTGGGACATGCTGAGAAGGGCAGCAAGGCTGCCCAGGTGGGTGATCCACCAGCCCTGGAGGTGTCTTAAACATGTATAGATGTGGCACTTAGGGTCATAGGCTGTCTTGTGCACTTTGGCTGGGCCCCCAAGGTTTTAATAATTAACTTCATATTGCTTATGCTTCTCAAACAGGTATGCTGTCTGACTTCCATAATGGAATGGCATTTCCCATGTGAGAATAAATGTTCTGTGGATCAAGTGATATGTTATCACTATAAACTGCAAGTTTATAGTTACATGATGTAAAAGGTCATTAAAAGGTCATTCCTGGCATGTGTTATAGCTGTGCAGAGCAAAGTCCTCTGTAAACTGGAGAAACATTCAGTGACAAGCAGTACTTCTGAGCCAACTTATCCCTCTGTTCTCTTTAGTGCCATTCATTTTGAATTTGGCCATGGTGAACACTTCTGTACAATTGTGTCCTGGCCCTGCAGCCCATACCACTGACTTACAACAACAGTTTGCTGCTGACCTCACTGTTTGTATTCATGGAGAAATTTGTGTGAGAAGGAGTATAGGGGAGGGGACAATATTGACAGCACACTAGGTTTCGTCCCTGCTTGAGGTAGGGATAAGAACAAACACAAGCCATTTGTGATGTCTTTCTCACTCACAGTCTTATTAAGATACCTCAGCAAATCTCGGAACTACCAGGCAGGCACTGACCTAATCAATAGAAAATGGATTTTCAAGACACACACTTAGGTAGGGTCACCAGTCATCATGTCCATGAAACAGTGTGATAACGACTCTCCTTTACTGATCCTGTTTTATTTCCTTCTTCTAAACTGGAAGCTTCTGAATATTACCTTTATTTTCAGGATGCTGTTCAGTTCTGTTATACTCTTTATCATAGCATCCACAAGAAAAAAGAGAAAAAAAAACCCCAACAAATCAAAAAACCAAGATTTGATAACTCCGCAGCTTTCTAGGAAATTGATTGTTGCCTCTAACCAGATTGGTTGTTTTCAAAAAACATACCATAAGCATACAGGAACACTACTTAAAAGATGAAAGCAAATCCTTTGAAAGAAGAGGTGCATAAGGAGGGCATGTAGAAAAGGGAGATAAAAATTTAGTTACCTGGAAAAATCAAGTGGCTGCTACTTTTCTGCAACTTCACCTAAAACACTACAATAGGCATCAGAAGAAAAAACGTAATCAGTTTTACCAAAATATCTGAAAAATTTTTTTATCCTATATATCATTAAATTGTAGAAATCTGTGCCACAGGGTGTTGTGGATTCCACGTTTTAAGAGCTTGTATTTAAAAAAGAAGAGAAAACCCATATAAATGTGTTGAAATTTCATATCAAGCTCTGGTTGAGGAGGTCCTTCTAAGATAAAGATTTTACAAAAGGAGAAGTGCTATATATTTGAAATATGAAGCGAAATTATCACTTGCCATTATACTTTTTACTTAAAAACTTCCTTTTATTCATGGGTATGCTAGTCTCATCTCTTGCTGTATCTCAGCACATACTTTCCTATACTCTCTCAGTAGCCAGAAAGTGTCCTCTGCCCACAGGTAGGTGAAGCTCATTGTTCTGTGGCCTCATCTCATTCAAAAATTATTCCCAGATCCCATGGAAATCTATTTGAATACTTGAGATATATAGATATTTCAAGATATTAGATGAATACTAAACTGAAGAATGTTTTAGGAGGACAAATCTCTTGAAGTTATTGTTTTCCAATGAGTGAACTGAACTTCTTTGACACATTTCTCATTGGAACGTAGTCATCCCTCGAACATTTTTATTAAATAATCCCTGCCCAAACTCTCATTATATGTGAGGTTTATGCCAAGCTGTCTTCATGGTGACAGTCTAAGCCTTTTGATAAAGGTGAAAAGTTCATTGCTAAGTGAACACAGTGAAATGGACAAAGGAGAGAGAAAACCTGAAAAATCTGAAATGACAAGGTTGCTTCAGTTCTTTGCTCTGCTCTGCAGTCCTGCCTAATATCTCTGTACTGATATTACTCTGCTGCAAACAGACGTCACTGTGGAGCAAGACTGATTCCAAGCGTTCAAAAAGAAGATGATGCATCTTCCCATTTGGCTTGCTTGGATACATTTTAAATCTATACTATTTATCTTTCTCTGACTCAAGACTGGATTCCCAAATTTGGAAGAGGATACTCTTCTGACCCACTCATAGAATCTGTATATACTTTTAGAAAGTTTGCTGTAGAAAGAACTTGTCATTAAATGAGTCTGGGGATCTACAATTTCAGTATAAGGAGTGCTTGTATTCTGTTGGATGCAGTTTCAAACATTAAATTCAAACCTGGGTAAAATGGACTGGAATAAATAAGAGAAGTTCAAAGCATAGGAAGGATTGGACTTCATACAATACTCCCTAGGTCTAATTCAGTTTCCAGGCAAGATCATATGTCTGTCAATTGGTGTAAATGCATGTAGATTGTGTCTGCCTGTTGGGAAATGCAGGCAGCAATATTTCCTTTATCTATTCAATTGGAAAATATGTGCTATACGGTAGAGGCAGATTTTCAGCATGATGTTGGAGACATATACCTCAGTCCTGTCTTTTCCTATAATAATAACAATAATAATAATAATCATTGAAATCTTAGTACCTTATGCTGAACTATATAAATCTTAAATAAGAAACTATATTCTGTTTCCTACTAAAGCAATTTTGGTTGGTGTGCTTTTTCCATCTTCAAGGTATATTGACAATTTTTCATTACGATATAAATATCATCTCTGTAAATATGTGGTTGAAACGCTAAAACCTGTATGCTTTTTTATAAATGGTATCTGAATATACTTCAGATTCACCACATGAGCTCATAGTATAAAAATTATTTTTATGGATGTGAAGATGCTGCCATATAATTTAGATTTCCATCCAATTGAAATCAGTAAATTAGAGTTGTGATGAAACTCAATCCTGTAAACTGGATTGTCAGAACTATACAGTTTCCAGATATGCAAGAAAAGCTTTGAATTTCTAAGTGATTTGCTGTGCAATTCCTCTGCTTTTCATTTCTCAACCATCAGGATAATTCCCTCTTGTATTCTGTCTATACTTATCCAACATTTTTTTTTCCATTAGAAAGTGTCCTAAGCACTATATGGTGCCTAACTAAGCATGTTCTGCTCTCTTGTCCCTATTTGCTTGCCTGGATCAGCTTGAATTGATTCAGTTAGAGTTTTAATTAATAAAGCAATTTGATTCATATCACTGTTGAATGGACAGGATGGAGGCCAGAAGAACATTAAAAGAAACTAGTTCAGACTTGTTACTCACAAATCACTAACTTTGGATATGTTTCCGTGTATTGCCATTGAGTAATTCAGTTGATTCAACTGATTTAAGAGAAACAAGATTGTAGAACAAAGGTGGTGGGATATCTCTAAAAATGTCATAGGATTATACTATGGAATCCATAAAAATGTAAGTACACGTGAATGAGACTGGTCTTACAGTCATAACTTTCACAGCATAATCACGAGAAACAAGTTCATAATTGAAAGGATTAATAGTGACTACAAACAACCCCAGAGCAGTAACCCCAGAGCAGTAACCTTATCAAACAATTCAATACATTTCAGGAAATAAATACACCGTTGTCTTGCCATATAGCCATGAATTATCTTGAAGTTTTACAGAAATTTATAAAATATGGAAGAATGGACTTTAGAACTGGTAGTAGATCTATTTATTTATTATTTTAAAAATTGGAATTGTGAAATCTCCTTTTGAAATTTGTTATTGAGTAATTTTAAAAATTATACAATAGAGATCAAATGACAAGAAACATTAATATGGTCCTTTCACATTCTTCTCACATTTAAGATATTAATTCTTTAGTATTCTTTGTTTTCTGAGGGGTAGTACTTTGCAATGTTTGAAGTATTCTTGGCAATATAAACATAGTCTACTGTGAACAAAGTTGTTCTTTTAAAGTAAATCTAAGCATGAGATACAAGCATTAGTGAAATGAAGCTGAACAAACAGACATACTAATGTCAAGGCCCATGAGAACATTGACTGTATCATTTTAATGAGCAGCTAGTTAGCCTAGAGTCAGTGCTTTGCTATCAGCAAAACCTTCCCACTCACGCATTCATCCTCAAGGAGGCAAAATGGAAAACAGGAACATCATTTCTGACAACTTTGATTGTTGTCTTCTCCTCTCATCCCTGCTAATATTATAAGAGTGAGGCAATTCCAACAAAAAAAGTCCTTTGTGGAATAAAGGTCTGAAAAGACAAAGCTCTCTGCTTGCCCTAAATAACTACTCAGGTGTTAAGAACACACTAAGGGGCTCCAATGTGAGTTCTACCTGTCCTGTCATTTGTTTATTTGTTTTTTTTTCCCTTAGAGAGAAATGCTGTTTTGGATGTAAGGAACCTTCCTGATGAAATTTCTGAATACAATTCACTTTCACAGTCTGTTGGTAAAAGTTAACTGATAATTTTATGAGTAAAAGCTATGTAGTCCTATTTTTCCTCTTATTTATTTTTTAATCATCTCCACTCCTAATGATCCTTTGCCACAAATGAAGCTTGAAATAAATATGAACATAAAATATCCAGTTCATGATCTTTGCAAATTGCCACATTGTTGCAAGAATGCATTTTAGCCATAATCACTGGAGCATAACTTTTGCATGGACTATAAAGTTTATATATTTTACAAGAGACACTGCTCTTACTCATTCCAGTTTTATATCAGGATTTTATACAAGTTCAAGTCCATTGACTTTACTGGCATTTTCCCAAGTTTGCACCAGTACAAATGAGAGGAAATAAGACTGACAAACAATAATAATTGTTCTTTTAGTGGTTAGACATAATATTTTTTGCCAATAATATGTTTCATATAAGATTTTTTTTCTGATAAGTTCTCTTTCTTAAGGGAATTTCACACTAGCAAGAAACTTTGTTATATTACTTTTGTGCTTAAATTCTATTTAAATATTTTAGCATTTTTAAAAATAAGAGTTATTTAAACATTTATTGTTTTGAAGGCTTCTGTATTATACTATAGTAAATTATTTAAAATAGAATTGTAGGTTTTTTCACTAATCTAAAAAATACAATTTAGAAATAATTAAAATGCAAGACACCTGTATCTAAGATATTTTACACCATATCTGTATGTAATGTTTTAAAGTTGTCCTTATAAGATTGTACATAAGAGAGAAAAAGGAACTAGACAACTTCAAATAAGCAGTTCCAACAGCTGGAATTTATATATACTGACTATTCCTTTTACAGCATTTGGACATATATGTGAGTGTGATTTCTTTTTCATGAGTGTTAGATTTATAAGTATCAAGGATAAAACTTTAATTATGAAAAAGTGTGATAATGTTGATGTTCTGATTAGCTCAAAGTCTTGATTAAATATAGTAAAAAAATTATTAATATTTTTGATGTTTACTGTGATATATATCAATGCTTTCTGAATCATTCTAGTGACTCTTAAGATAGGTTTTCATGTGATACTGGTTCTTTCTTGATCTTATAGGATTCCAAAGTACAAAGTAGTTTTATGTTTGTTTCGAGTAGAGTTACTGTAGATCAACTTATAATTGGAAATAGACAATGATAGTATCATAGATTTATAAAATATCTTGGCTTAAAAGGGACACATAAGGACTATCAAATCCAACTCCTGGCCCTGTACAGTACTATCCCCAAGAATCCCAGCATGTGTATGAGTGTTTGCCAAATGCTTCTTGAACTCTGTCAGGTTTGATACCATGACCACTTTACTCGGCAACCTCTTCCTGTGCCCAACCACATTTTGGGTGAAGATCTAACCTTAATCTTCCCTGGCTCATCTTCATGATGTTCCCTCAAGTGCTGTTGCTAGTCACCAGAGAACAGAGATCAGTGTTAATTTATTATTGGATTGATCAAGAGGAAATCATGCTTGACCAATCTGATAGCTTTCTATATCGTTATGCCAGGGAGGCTTGATAAGGGAAGAGCAGTGGATATTTTCTGCCTGAACTTCTACAAAGATTTTGACAGTGTCTCCCATAAGATCCTCATAGATAGGCTCAGGAAATGTGGGTTGGATGAATGGAAGTGAAATGGATTCAGTTGTCTGAATGGCAGACCTTAGAAAGTCATGATCAGCAAATTAAAATCCAGTTTTTTAAAATCCAGTGATTTGATCTGTGGTCAGATCCCCAGGGATCATTTCTGGGTTCAGTCTTTTTCAGCTCATCAAGGGCTTGGATATAGGAACACAGTGTACCCTCAGCAAGTTTTATTACAATACAAAGCTGGAGGAGCAGCTGATGCATTTTTAGCAGGACCTTCATAGGCTGGAGAGCTGGGCAGAGAGAAATCTGATAGCATTCAAGGGCAAGTGTAGGGTACTGCAACCAAGGAGGAGTAACCCAAAGTACCAATGCAGGCTGGGAGTTCCTCAGTACAAGAAAGAATTTTTTTACAAAAAAATATTTAAGAGGACCCAGCAGAGAGGATTAAAAGTCTAGAGGATCTCTCTTATGATAAGAGAATGTGGGACCTTGGCCTGTTTAGTATAGGAAAGAGGAGACTGAGAGGAGGTCTCATTAATGCATATAAGTATCTCAAAGGCAGGGTGCCAAAAGGATAGTGCTAGATTCTTTCCATCAATACCCAGTGACAGGACACAGAGACATAAACTAAACCACAGGAAATTCCAGCTCACCATGAGGATGAACTTTACATTGGTGGTGGCATAGCACTGGAACAGGCTGCCCAGGGAGGAAGAGGTTCCCCCCTCTCTCTCTCTCTCTCTCTCTCTCCTCTTCGTGACATAAAAAACCCACCAGGACATATCAGAATAATATCTGAATAAGAATATTCCAATTCCAGGGTTCTCTCACTTCTTTTGAAAGGGAAGATGAATGCTTGAGTAGTTTTTTCATGGCTGTCTTTGCTCTAATCTCTTAGGCTATGCTAGCTGTAGCAAATTATGCAAAGTCAGTGACTGAGGCTATGAATTATATTCCTTGTTCTGTGCCACTGTTAAAATGGTGCTGGGTTCAGTTGTGGCTTGAGATGTACAAAATTCATTTACAAAATTCCCACACACAGCACAGTCCAGGCGGCATGCCCCATAAGCAGTGCGGATACAGTTTCCTTGCACTGGAGGATTAGGGAATGTTCTTGGTTATAGATTTGAACACAAAACCTCAGGAGCAGAGAGCAAAACCTTTTGATAGTTTACAAAAGATACTTAGCTTCAAGGCTCACACCCTTCTGGAGACGATTATAACCCAGCTTCCCACTTCAATGGAACCTCAGGCTTCCCTGAGGAAATGTGTTCTCCTGCATGCTATGCTGATTCCTCCTGTCAGAAAAGCCAAACAAAATGTCTGTGTTTTAGGAATGAAATGGAAAAGTCATGTAAATAACAGCAGAATTGCAAAGCACAGAGACAGATTCAAGGTCAGTACAATTAATCTGTGACGATTATCAATCTCCAGACATCGTTCTGTTTGACTTTCAAAGATAATTAATTTTTAATAGCATCTAGTCATCATTTTGATAAATTAATTATATTGACATGTAAAGCCACTCTTATCTAAACAGTTATATGTGTTTTTTTTCAAATTCCCTCATAACTAGCTTTGTTGGCACCTTTGCTGCTTTTCTCAAAGAGGTTGTAGTCTGAATGACTCTGAAGATTGAACTGTCTGCTTTATACCCTGCAGGAAAAATTTAGGTAGGCAGAATTCAATTATACTAATCTGAATTTGGCTCAGACACCAGAGGCAACATTAGTTTTCCTGCTGGGATTTTTACCTCTGTAACAGTGCAGTATTCTTTCGTTAGATAGTTAGCAATATCTATATCTTCAGTGTGGACCATGGACATGTTTGAAGCATAGTACCAATGTTTCTAAAGGAAAAATAAGTAAATTAGAAACATCATTAATTTTCTCTGTAATACAGATTCCCAGAAAAGCTTCATTAAAATTGCCCCATTTTAAAATATGTGTTTAAAAATGAAACCATTCAAAATTATCAGATATATTAAACACTGTCACACAAATGAATAATTTACATTAATAACCAAATAATATAATTAGAGAACTTCAATAGTTTAATTTGCTTTATCCATCTCTTCCTTTCTCAGTTCTTTAAAAAGGATTGACTAATGACTTCTCTCTCCTGTAAAAATTTTCTGTCTGCTGCTAAGGGATTACCAGCCTGCCTATTTCTCTATCTGAAATTTCTCTATCTTCAAATTTCCTCTTACTTCCAAGCTAATTTGTTCAGAACAATGGACAGTTGTGTTCTTCATTTTCAGGTTGAAGGACGTGGAACTGTTGGAGCAAGCACAGAGATGCGTCAAGAAGTTGATAAAGGGAGTAGCGCACCTCCCCTACAAAGACAGGCTGAGAAAGTTAGGACTTGTTCAGCCTAGAGAAGAGAAGGATTTGTGGAGACCTGAGAGCAGCCTTGCAGTAGCTGAAGAAGGCCGATGGGGAAGCTGGAGAGGGGCTCCTCATCAGCAGCTATAGTGACAGGACAAGGGAAGTGGCTTCAAACTAAAGAAGAGTAGGTTTAGATTAGATATTAGGAACACATTCTGTGTGGATTGTGAGGATTGTGAGGTGCTGGAACAGCTTTCCCAGAGAAGCTGTGGATGCTCCACCTGGGGCAGTGGTCAAGGCTGGGTTGGATAGGGTTTTGAGCAATCGGGTCTGGTGTAAGGCATCCCTGCTCATGGCAGGGTGGTTGGACTAGATGATCTTTAAAGCACCTTTTAACCCAAAACATCCTATGATTCTATGATTCTAGGTTCAAATATGTGTTAGCTTCAGAATTTTGGATGTATTACCATGATGTTTTTGGAGTAAACTGGTTTAAATGTGTTTCAATTATCCATGATATCAACTCTTAAAATTAAACTACTTAGAAAATCCATTTATTGGATTAGTTCTTTCATACATAGTTTTGGGTTTTTTTCCTCGTGTTCCACAATTCACCATCATGAAGTGTCAATATATAAACTCCAATGTAAAATAAATTGTCTCCTTCATTTCTTCCAGGGTCTTGCTTTCTTGATCTTCCTGGATGCAGCATATTAACACACAGGCATTATTTTTAAGAGAACTATCACTTTTCAATGGAACACATGCTATATTGGTGATAGTTCACTCCTGACACTGCCTCCAAGGGTAATATGCAAGTTCTTACACCAAGAGTGATGCCATTAATTCATATATTTATAACCATTCCAGCAGGTCTTTTGCAGTTCTTTCACGGACATACCCTCATGATATTTCCTAACATATCTAACTTGTACTGTAATATAAAAATGTCATTCTGGTAGATTGAAAGTTCACACATGATTTCAAGCCTTAAAAAAATCTTAGAGAAGCCCAGTCATTATTTCTTTTGGTCTTAATACTGTTATGCATTGTATATAAAAATATGGAAAAATATTTGGAAAAATGAAATTGCACCATCTGTATTATCCCATTAATGGTAACTGCCCAAGTGATGCAGAATGATCATGTCCATACTGCTAAGGTCAAGCACCCTTCAAATCAGACAGCCGGAGATCACATGTCTGTACATTTCACCTGACTTTAAGCTGTACTGACTGTAGTTGAATTTTGTAAATGCAGATTTTCTTTCTCTTTTGTGTCCTTTAGTTTGGTTCTTTGTAGCTTTGTTTTAATATGTCAATTGTCTTGTTTATCAATAGTCATTCTTTCACCTACTAACTTTTATTACGAGAGCCTGGCAAAGGTAAGCTGTGTGGTGTCTGTTGGCTTCTTCCTTGTAGGCATATCCATAATGGAGAAAAATGAAAGAAACACTCCTAAGATCTATACTGCCTGAACTTCAACAGTTAATTAAAATCACCCATAAAATCTTGAGAGTCATTTGGATCTTTAAAAGCAGTTTTAAGCATGAATTGAATAAAGGAAAACTAATCGGAGGACAATTTTTGACAGATCATAAATAATATTCAACTCTAGATCTGTAGAAAATAATGTTTATTTATAATGTTTATTATAGAAGTAAAATACTAGTAGCAGGAGAAACCAGATCAATACCAGATTACTGTGGCCTTTTCTTTAGCAGAAATTTTTATAGTACTAATAGTAAAATCACTGGATATGATAAAAAATAGGTTCTTGGCCTTTACAAAGTCAAAGGTATTACCTGTAGGATACTGTCTGTTCCTATACATATATTTATGATGATAATAATTTTATTATGATGAAATTTTATTATGATAAAAAAATTATCATCACAAACTTAAACCTGTATTGGAATGTAAGTACATCAAATGATTTTTAAACTTTCTGCAAAATTATTTTTTAAACATTGTAATGCAACTGTCAGTAAATTTGATACATTTGACATAGTAATTACCCTTGCTAATCAATGACTGCTAATTAATCGATTCAAACTGACATGAATATTTTAAACATCTCTAGGAGGTTAGAGCAAGTTTAAGGGTCTGACTTTAAACCTCTTTCAGTTTAGATGTTTTGCTGTGATTGCAAAATATGTGATTTGTCCAGCAATTACTCTCTTGGGAGTATCATTATGGCTGCATAATGATAACAATTTAAAAAATAAAACAATCTTAGCTGCAGCTCCAGTAAGTAAAAGAACTCCTAAGAGAAGGAGTGTCTGCATTATTTTCTTTTTATAAAGCTCTGAAAATACTTTGAATCATGTTTGGTCCACACACAGCTTCCTCACCACATTTCCTATTTTTTAAACTCATTAATGGTTTCTGTATATTCCTTTATTCTTTGTTGGGATTATGTACTGACACATCTCAACCTATTCAAAAGGTACTACCTCCTAAACTGGTAAAACTTTTCAAATTTTAAGTATCTACATGAAGATTTTTTTTTTAATTGAAAGCTTGAAAACCATTTTTGTTATATAAGCAAATTATTACATGTGTCATGTGATACTTGATGAAGGCATTTCACCATCTCCAGGATAGTTTAGAGTGACCAGAATAGTTTAGGTACACATTTCAGAATAACAACATAGTGAGACCACATGGCTCCAAGCTCCACCCCGTCATGTCCAAGACTAGGACAATTATAAACAGAGATAGAAAACCAAAGTAGAGTAAGGTTAATGAGTAGTATAAACCAGAAAACTCTAGTACTGAAGTGAATCCAGTCCTGTGTGCAGTGTGCATCAACTTCAAATATATATATTACATTCAAGCAGCATTTCGGTGGAATTGAAAACCACACAAACCAATATTCTGTAATATGTAATTTTCTTGTTTAGTGGTGTATTTAGGTACAATTGCTATTAAATGCTAGAGGATTCCTGTTGGGTTCAAAAAGTGCTGTCACACTTGTTGAGGTTTTGATCTCCAGAGATCAGAGGACCTAGCAGTGTTAAGCTGAGTCTGAAGTGTTGTTCCACCACCACCAAATAAACCAGTTACCAGTTAGAGTGCTCATTTTGCAATAAAGTTATTTAGAAGGTTATGGGTTTTCAAATATTAAACTAGAAGTACCTATATATATATTGTGGAAATAGTCTTATATTGTAATAATGTCTTTGCATTGTAATAAACAAGTGCATAATTCTGAATAAATATATATTTTCAAAGGTCATAAAGTACCATAACTGCACTATGATTATTTGAAGTAAAAATTATATGAAAAAGTATTGAAATAATTGATTAATCAATCTAATCTGTTTTCATTCCACAACAAGAGTCTTGCTAAGATTTTATTTGTGTTCTTTACTGTCTACACTTTGGGAGGGCTCTCTTCCATTTAAAAAGAGAAAAAATTGTGCATGTATAATCAAAATTGGGTAATGCATATTCCTAAAGGAAGAAAAATATGTACCTTTTAGTATATCCTGTGAAGGTATCAAAAGTATAAATCCATATAAACTTTACTGCAGTCAAAAATAAAGTATATGGATTCTACAGTGCGTAAGAAAACACACCAATATGTGTAGCAGATGTGAACAATGGGAACAATGGAAAGAAAGAAAATAATTTTTCTTTCAAGGAATCTACTGTTTACTTCCCTTCTGTTAAAACCCCCAGTTACTCAACATATCTTCTAAAATTTTCCTGTTCCTATTGTTCTTCTAGTGTATTTATTAAAAAGAAAAAAAAAAGAAAAAGAAAGCAATAAAAATTATTTACAAGTATTCCCATCTCCCTTCATGTTTTCTTACCTTTCCTTTTGTCTCCTTTGATTTTCTTTCATCTCCTGCTTATCTAAAGGAAAAGGTAGGAAGGTAGGAAGTCTTGCAGCTGACTGGGAGATATTAATATGATGACAGACTGGTTGGCAGACCAAAAACACAGATAACTTTCACCCACTTTATTTCCTTTCTGAAGATATTAGTTTGCATCCTTGATCCCAGCCATTGACCACACTTCATGAAACGTTATATTTCATAGAAATTTAGTATCTTTGAGACTTTAACCCACCTGTCAAATTTGATTGAAAAATCCCAGTGAAATCAAAATTTTTTGAAGGAAACTGACAGATGCAGAGAGGAAGAGATGGACCAAAAGACAGAGCTATTTTTAACGTATTATTCATTCAAGAAATGAAATTAAAAGTCTGGTTTGGGATTAATGGGTTATTCTGAGCAGGTATGTAGTGCTAGTTATATCCCATAAAGTTATTATTGCACTTTTGAACATTCTAACTGCAGTTTATTATCTGTCATTAAATCTGGAACCAAATATGTTCCTAATTAATACTGTATTCAAATATGATATAATCTGAAGCAATTATTTTTTGGCTATAAGAAAATTAAATTTTTAATTATCTTATTTAGCAGAGTTATTTTGAACCTCTCAAGTTAGAGATTCAACTTCATTTTCACAGCTTATCTACAAAATTTCTTGACTCTATCAGTCTAGATTTCACGGCTTAGATTTAGAGAAAGTGGAACTGAAGCTCCCAGTGACACCCAAACTGAGCACTGAAATTACAGTACATGCACTACCAAATGTAAGTTATTAAGGAGAGGGTACATTTTCTGGCTAATACAAAGATTTGCACAAAAAAAGAATAAATCTTAAGGGTGTTTTTGTTTTCTAGTGGCTTTAGCTTTCAGGCATAGATTTCACCATTTTTTCCGTCTCTTTAAAGCATTAAATGATCTATTAAATAAAACAGCATTAGGAACTGTGGATGCTGTCAAAATCTTGCATCAATGATTTTGGGAAGGACTGAGAAGGAATCAGTTTATATTTCTGAAATCAGTATTTTCCTACATTTTGCTATTTTTGTTTTCTATGTGTTCAATAGTAGAAGCTCTAAATAAAATGTAAAGGAGGCCTAAATTATCCCAGTGACTCCTTTGGAAGTTAATTTTAGGAAAACTCCTTTTGATTATTCTTAACTTGCCTTACTGTGCAAGTTTAAACTGTGATCTTGCAATTATTCCCAATTGCTTTATCACTCTCTTATCCAGAATTATTTATTTAAACTAATCCTCAACTGCTTTGTAGACACCTGTATTGAAGGAATATATAATGAGATTGTAAACTGGAACACTGAATGAAAACACATATTTATTACTCTATGTCAGCTAACTTATTGAAAAAGAAATTTTGGTCACATTTAAACAACTGACTCTCATTTTGCCTTTATGTCATATTAAAAATCCATTCATGCTAGACTAGACCACAACCAGAATAGTTTAGAACAGAGAGGTCAGTAGAACCTAAGTATAATGTAGAAATTCCTCCAAAACTATTGACTTTGTCTGGGCTCTAACCAATTGGATTGGATAGAATGGGAGGTTTCTACCAATTTCTTCTTATTAGCATTACTGATTTTACCAAAAGCATTACTGTTGGCAAATCATGATGTGTCAAGGTATCATTTTAAGATTTTGAATGTCTATCTTGTTGGATGAAAGAAAAACAAGACTAATATTTTTTTTTTGCTAAATCCAGTTGGTATTGCTGATTATATGTATTTAAATTTACAAAAAAATGTGAATAGAAGTACATAAATGAAGAAGATATATAAACCAAATTACTTTTTAAAATACAGCATATGAAAGAAGACTTAGAAAAATGATATCAGGTTGTATAAATGAAATTAAAAAGTTTAGGAACCGTAGAAGTCTCCTTTTCAGGCATTTACCAAAATAACATTCATGGAATGTTTTTCTCTTTTCTAACTAAAAGAAATCTCACTGGTATTAGCAAAGGCCAATAAAAGCTACTTTTATTGTGAGTGAAGAGACACTGCTGCCTCACATCATTAGAAACAATTTCTAGTCTCCCAGAAGACACAGTTTAATTGATAAAACATTAGTGTGATAGAGACCATTTGTCAAAAGTTAGACTTGTGAACTTACTAGAGCTTAATGAAAATGATCTGGTTTTCTATTTTTTTTAACCTAGTGCTTATTTAAAGAAGTTTCATTTCTCTCTCTTTTTTTTTAACTATCTGTAATATTTTTGTATTTTAGAATGGAAAATACCAAAAATTGTTTTTGAGGGATACACTGTTTTTTATCCAGTAGGGCATGTAATTTAGATTTTTATTTTGAATAATCTCTTGGTAGTTCTCTATGGTCTTCTAATGAGGTGTTACTATGGATATGATTTGATTTTAACTTCTGTAATTATTTTCTCAGACATTATTGCTGCTCTGTATAACATTACAGCCTTCAGGTTTATCATATGTTCTTCTCACAGATTTTGATTCACCTTTGGTGAAGTAAGGCCCCATGGCCACTGTTGATGGCAACCCAAAGACGATGTTATATCTTTCTACTAAAAGGTGCTTGTGAGGAGTAATTACAGAATTACAAAATCACAGAAATGTCAGAAGGAAGGAGTATTAGAAGGAGGAAAAGATGAAAGAGTTATTTATGTGTTAGAAACCATGGAAAATTCCTGAGAACAGTCACATAGGAATGAGGGTTTCTTCCCCTAAAAAGGTGGCGTGACCCATAACTCAACTGAAGTGCATCTAACAGTGATACATGTAATGTGGGCAGTAAATAGGAGTTAAAAATCATTGTGTTGGGATTGAGTGCACCCTCAGTCAGTCTTCAGACTACACCAAGCTGAGAAGGAATGTTGTTCTGCTGGAACAGGAGCCTTCCTCTGGCAGGAAGGCTTTCCAGAGGGATTTGGACAGGCTGGATCAGTTTGCTGAGTCCAATCATAAGAGGTTCAACAGGGCAAAATGCCAGGTCCTGCCCTTGGGTCACAACGAAATTGCTTTTGAAGCAACTGCAGTGCTTCTGGCTAGGGAAGAGCATCTGGGAAGTTTCCCAGCTGGAAATGCTGATCAACAGCAGCTGAACATGTGCAAGAATATGCCCAGGTGGCCAAGAAGGCCAGTGGTATCCTGGCCTGTATCAGCAATAGTGCAGCCAACAGGACTAGGGAAAAAGTGTCCCAGTGCACTTAGCATTCGTGAGGCTGCACCTCAAGCCCTGTGTTCAGCTTTGGGGCCATGACTACACTAAGGAGTTGGAGGAAGTCCCGAGGACAGAAACAGAGCTGGTGAAGGGTCTGGAGTACATCTGATGTGGAGTGGCTGAGGAAGATGGAAGAGCAGGAGGTCTCTTTTCCAAAGTAATGAGCAATAGGAAGAGACAAAATAGACTCAAGCTATGTCAGGGGAGATTTAAATTGGATATTAGGAAACATTTCTACCCTGAATGGTATGTCAGGCTTTGGAAAAGGCTGCCCAGGGAAGTGCTTAAGTCACAGTCCCTTGAGGTATTTTAAAGATGTATAGATGTGGCACTTAGGGATATGGTTTTGTGGTGGGCTTAGCTGTTAGTTTTATGATTGGACTTGATAATCTTAAAGGTCTTTTCAACCCTAGGTTACTCTATGACTCTCTAAATTCTAAAGTCCTTATTTCCTTAGGAATTTGCATTCAGTAAACAAGTCCCAAACTATATAGGAGAACAATTTTTTTTTTAATTCCTGAAATCTTTCTAATCAATTCAAAGTTGATCTCAGTCTCCTGACTGGAGATAAGGTTTTAAAACCTTTCCTTTAAAATTACTGTGCAGCCAATCTCTTTTAATACTCAGAGTCATGGTACAGAAAGACACTTATACAAAGTTCTTGTGATGCAACAAGGCTCTGCAAATGTTCAGCCTTATAGTATAGAACAGTTTATCATGGAAACTAAAGTATAAATTTGAATTAAATTTTTCCAATACATAACATTTCTATAACCATTCTCATCAGAAGCACTAAAGCTTCAAGATAGATAGATCACATAAGATACTCCTATGAAAGCAACACTACTGAATTTAGAAACCTGCACCCTGAACTCTTCAAGTTTATCTCCAGAATAATGACTGAATTTGCAATACTCTAAATCATTTCATGAATGTAATCAACAGTAAGCAATTGAAAAGGAGAAATGCTCTTGTGTTGCAGCCAGAATTGCTGCTAATGAAGTCCAGGGTAAGGAAGGAAAAAGGGTCTTTGCATGGTATCCACAGAGGTTTAATTCAGCCTCCCAGTAAGATGTTCAGGGTCCCAGGCACACCCCTGGGGAGCCTCCAGGTTTCTCTTTCCCCTGGGGCAGGGGGTGACCCTGGTCTGAGGGCAGTACAAGGAAGAGGGTCAAACAGGGAATAGGGAAGGACTGGCTCAGGGACACAGGAACAGGGGAAGGAACCAATAGGGTTGTAACAGCTTTTTGAGGGAAGCTTCTTGTGTCTCCCTAACCTAGGGGATGCCCCCCAGGGTCTCCATACTCTCATGCTCTATAAAATTATTTGCTCCCCTACTGAGCAATACTTGATCACTGCACTTTACAAAAGATGACATTCTTTTTACCATTTGAGTTATAGACAAACATAGATGCTACTTACACTAAAAGCTACTTTACAGTAATTTTATTTTAATCATCTTTTTTTCTCCTCTAATTGCTTCCTTTTTATCACATAAGCTGCCAAGCAATAAAATAACTTTTCATCTAATTTTTATGTCTTATATAAAATTCCCTTACTGACCTCAATGGAATTTTTGTCTAAGACATGAATAAAACCAAGGTAATGACTATCATTTGCCCTGCTCTTTAGGCTTCTGATCTGAAGGTGAAAGTTTCACACTTAAATAAATTTGTATTTATTTTTAGGTAGACTGAAACCAAAGACCTTGGCTGTTTTTTTTGCTTAATTTCTTCTCTTAGGTTCAGATGTATACTCATTTAAAATTTGCTTGCAGAATTGTTATTTTGCTATTAACTTGCATTCAAAGTGTAGTTAACATCTCTGAAATATCCCATACTAAAAGAAGCCTCTGGTGAAGTATTTAAGTTAATTATTTTTAAAAAAATATTGTCTGAATTTTAGAAAATATTTATTTTTATTGTCTCGAGTATATTTTGTCTTCCATTTTGACTTGTTTGCCCAAAAATTCTTTGTTCATTAGGTTCTGCTAGTTATTGGGAAGGTAGTAGAATAAAGAGACAGTTCCATGTAATGCTGCTTAGAAGAACGTAAATTATTTTTCCTGATCATTTCACTTTCATAAAGTGAAAATTTATTTTTGATGTACTGCTTTAGGTGTTAGCCTGTCAATACTTCAGTCTAAGAGTTTAGTTTTCTGGTCTAGGCTTCTTACAAGGTCCTGTGACAGTGCTCATTCACATTGGGACAGCCTGGACTGTTTCTATTTTACTCAGCTTTCTGCTCATCTCTCCATGTTCCACTTGTCCTCAGAAACAAATAAGCCATTTATCTGAATTGTATTTCAGAGCCTCTTTTTGGATAGGATGAATCTTTCTAGTGTGCCTATTTTTTCCCCAATATTTTTGAGGAATCCTTGGGTAAGTAGCTGAAATGACAACTTAACTCTAGAGAATTGACACTGTCAGACAAAAACCACTCCCTGTCTACCCATTTGCCGTACTGGCCTTCTTTCCCCAGCATTTCACTGCCAATCTGCAGACACTCTGTCACTGTCTCTAAAACCAGAACTGAAGCTCAGCTCCAGAACTGGAGTTATTATCAGGTCATTGTGGAAGTTCATGGCCATGGCTGAATGAAGGGCCTAGACAGATGCAGGAGCAAGAGCCAGAGCTGAAACAAAGTCCCCAGATGGAGGATGGCCCTGTGGGCATCTCACCACCCTGGCTCACACAGCTCATCTCATTTCATCCTGACCCCAGCTTTGGGGCACCACACTGCATGTCCATCCTGGGGCACAGGACAAAAAAATCCTCATGGAGTTGGGTTCTAATTCAAGGTCCCATGTCTCTCACTGGGAAACACTCAGGACTGTGGATTGTGTTTGATGAATTTGATCCCTCCAGACCTACTTTTATGAATCTAATGACCTCTGACCGCTGTTGTTATCACTTTTTTCACAGAGTTTTTCTCATAGTTGCTGGTATTAATGTCAGCTAGCAGTGTACACTCTATGCCTAATAAATGGGGCATAAAACACCCTCCATTTTTCCCCAAATGTAGTAACAATTTAATTTCTTTTTTTTCAAATTTCCTATTTTTTGTATTACCAGTTTTAACCTGCCCATATATGTTCCTTGAAGGCTTTCACTCCTTCCTTATTGCTACTATTTGGGAGAAACACAAGTACCATATTTCATGATGCTGTCCTCATAGAAGTGCAATTAAGGCCTGTCAGCAGTACAACTGGAAATGTTACCAATGGACTATATATACAAAAACATCACAAAAGTAATGCTCCACAATGTTGGTTCTTATGCCTCAGTGACAAAGCACTCTAATAATAGTTATCTACAGAGATTTATTCCATACTCCAGTGAGTTAACAAATTCTAACCTGCAGAATAGAACAATAAAAAGCAATTTTCTCCATCTGTTGAAATTTCTTCTCCTGCTTCTAGTGACTCTTCATTAGCTTTGAAACAACTATTCCCATTGCATCTGATAGAAATACATCCACAAATATTACTACTCTGTTTGCTTTATTAGAAGTGTCCAAGGTATATTTATTGTCAAGTTAATAGTAAATCATATTAAAACCTCATTCAGAAATCAAATAAGCATCAATGTCAAAATCTTCTCATTTTACATCTTTGTTTTAAATTAACACAATTATAGTAATTAATGATATGCAGTGTAACTAAACTAGCAAACTCATATTGAGTAACAAGTTCAGATATGAAAATAATACTGTATTCTGTTTGTTAATTAGTTTATAAATAAAATTATCCTCAGAGAAAAAAATAATTTTCTAAAATAAATAATAATGTGAAAATAAACACAGAAAAAAACATGTTGAATAATATTGTCCATCAAAAATTCTAAAATTCATTGTGCTATGTGATGTAGGTATTTGGACATTCTGCATTTCACTTTCTGAAAGAAATTTTAGCATGCTAAAAACTGTAAAGGTGGCAAAAAGATGTTTGAGGGATAAATCTACCAAAGTGGACATCATGGTGATCTCTACCTATCTTTAATCAAAAGACTGAGAGTTAACATCATGACTGAGTGTAAATATTCTCACTCATAAAAGAACACTACATACCAAGGGCTATAACATCTATCAGGAAAGAAGAAACAAGTACCAGAAACTTAAACTGAGTATCCTGAAATAGAGAGGCTGATGATGATTTTTTTAAAAACAAGAGCAATAAATAATTGTAATAAAATACCAAGAAAATTGTTAGATCGTCACCATATTTTGATGCATCAAGAACTGGATTTATTTCCAATAGATGTGCTTTAGACAAATAATAGAGCAAATTCCATGGCATGTAATATACAGAGGAGGACAGACAGAATTCCTAATATTCCTTATTGAGCTTTGCCTTTATGAATCTTAGTAAGTAGGGCCTTGCAAGTCGCAGAAATCTATTTATGAATCTAGTTGTAGGAAAGAGACCTATAGAAAATGAAGACATTAGAGGCAGAAAGCATAGTGAGTAGAAAGTTAACAATGCTACTTTTATTTATGTTTTGAGTGCTGCAATTTACCTTGCGCAAATAAACAAGGTGACAATATCAAGGAACATCATGCCTGAGCATACTTTTGTCCCTAACGTATATTTGCTATGATGTATTTAATAGCATTATCATACATTTATTTTGACAAGACTTGTTCACTGTGCACAGAGACTTGTGAATGAAGCAATAGAGCAAAATTTAATTTAATTATAACTATTTAATGGGTTGTTCTCTATCTTGTGCATAGTTTATCAGCAAATCCACATGTATAACACTTAGAGCTTCTCTCAGTAATATTTTTGGGCTTCTAAAGTGTTTATCAGGTCTGATACATATTTTTATTGTAAGAAATGCAAAAATGATTTGGACAAAAATTAATCATGGATCTAAAGGATAATTTTGGTCTCATAGAAAAATTGAGTAGCTTTCTCACATATTTTTATTATTATTCAAATTATCTACTAACCAGGTAGTATCTTGAGGTTTTAAGGATAGGGGTGGGGGGGGGAGGGGAGGTGGCAGGGTGGGCAGTAATTCATCCTATGCATGAAGAGATTTTGGAAACAAGTACAAGACATTTAACATAAACTGATGAATTCGTTTTATTCCATAAGACTGTAAACAAATACAATAGTGACATTTTGGGGAACAGATTAGAAATATCTGCTTATTGCCTGAACTTACACATGATAGCTGATCTAAATAATGAGGAAGAAAGAAAGTATTGAGACATAAAAAGGTGACTGGGAATATTTCTCATGGATTTATTGCAGTAAAAACATGTCTGACAAAACTAAAATGTAGAATGACTGTCTTTTTGAATGTGGAGAAAAGATGAGATGCTGGTAACTTTGTCTCACAGGACCAGTATGGCTTGAATAAATTCACTGTGTGATGGATGGACCACTGACTGTTGCAGTTCACCATTTAGCACTAAAGACGCTTCCTCTTCATAAGTTAATATGTATTCTGAGCAGGTTTTGAAAAGAAGGAATTGGGTAGCAAAACTATTACAGTGAACACAAGAAAACTTGAGAAAAATTATGATCTGCTTCATAATTTTAATGAGTTCAATAAAAGAAAATAAAACAAGGATAAACTAACACTTGAGTGTCACTCAAGACTCAGCATTTTTAATAATGAAATGATGAAATGAAAATAATTATTATTTTTTCATTTTAATAATGAAAATATGAAATATAATGTTGCTGTCCTTAAACAGGATTTTGCAGAATAGGCTCTTAAAATAGAATTGCATTCTGGTTTTTGCCATGAGACATTCCAAGTCTTTGCTTGTGTTTTTCTACCTTCAAGTAGCCATGTTATTTAATCCATTGGTCTACTGAGATTCAGAATATATTCCTTTCCAGATTATTAATTCAAAACTAAATTATCAGAGACTAAAGCACTAAAGTTTCACAGCTGCTGCAACAGTACTAAGCAGAAGTATTAATAAAATGGATTTCTGTGGGAAGAATAGAATACATGACACTTTGGACACTAACACCCAAAGTAATTTCACCCACTATGGATCCAGCAATTGGTAGCCAAGTGTGTGGCTGCTCTCTGTGCTCAGTAACGAGACAAAGTACTGCAATAGCTGGATTCCTCACACATCTCCAAAATGGCTCAAGGAGACATTAATAATGTTGTTTTGTTTAAAAATAGTCTTCTATTTACTTGCAAAACACACATGTGAAGCCTTACTTCCTGAACAGCAGAGAAGTAAAATATTTTAATCCATAATTTTTACCACTTCTAGCCAAAACTTTAATACAATTTTAAAATGCCTTCACTACATGCTTTATATAATATACTTGTTATTTGGTCTTTGGCTAAACTTCTCAAGAGTTCTTTTTAATCGTCTTTTATTACCTTTTAAAAGAAAAATATGAAAATATTTCTTGAAGATCTGCACTTGAAGACTATATTCCATGATGCTATGTAGTACTCTTTATCCATTTTAGAAAGAAAAATCTGAAAAATTATTGACAAGCAATGGGGAAAGGTCAGAACTGTGGTTACTATTAACTGACAGGCACTCCATGGTGGGATAGTACTACAGGAATTACAAACACCCTCCTCAGGCTTCAAACTGCCAATGCGTGACCACCATCTGAATGTACAGCAGTGAACCACACTGTGGGACACTACAGTTTCTGTTTGGTTTTAGCATAGATAGCAGCTTTAGGTTTAAATTTAAATTAGGAAAACAGGTTTAAGGGTGTTCTCCCAGTGTGACTAAAACAGACATGCCATCTGAAGTGAGCTAGAGACAAAATGGACAAGAAACGCACAACAAATTTTTTGGTTTTAACTTGTAGAACAGCACTCCATAAGTATGCTTCCTACGTTATCCTTTTAAAGAAGAGTTTTTGCACATGATGGCATCTGATAACAAATTTGAGAAGAAAATTCCTGACAGGACTTTCTACACGTTTTGGACAAAATGGAGGAAAATACCTGTCCAAGCTGACTTCTGATAAATTTTTGTTAAAAATATTACAACTGAAAATGAGATATATTGAAGTGACAAGGCTTCAAAAAATAAGCTCAGAGACTGATTTATTATTTACATGTTTCAGGTATTAAAATAAGACTAAGTTTTGTAGAAGTAGGAAATAGCAATTATTTTAAATGTCCTGTATACTGTATTCTAAAGTATACCTGTTTGTGAGTCTGTGTTGTGTTCATACCCTGATAGGCATGATTTATTTTATCAAATTTTAGCCAGTTAAAAGACTGATAGTTAAGCTTCCTATATGGCTGGGAATTGTCTTATATGGTATGGAATTTCTAGACAGTGTGCAACATATTCCATTGGCCCAGATAACTCTCCTAAGAAGACACTCACTGTCTGCAACCATTTCCTTCCACCAAGTACTGAGGAAAATTAGGAAAATCTTTTTGTGACACCTTGAAACCTGTTGTTCCTTTTATTTCCTAAATTTCCTCTTTGTTCTGTGTTTGTATCAAGATACCTTCATACCAAATATTTCAAGACGTCTGTGTACAATGTGCCATCCATATTGTGCCATCCATATTGTGCCATCCATATGTGACATCTATATTAGCTGATGACACAGAGCTGTGGCACAGGTACAACATTGGTCTGTAGCCATCCAAGCTGTTAAGTTGTTAACAGTCTTGACTCGTGCTGATTTTCTCCCAGATAGCACCCAAGCATGCCTCAGGGCATTCATTTTAATGAATGTTTGCAGAATATCTGCAACACAGCCTTTCTAATTTTAATGATGAATTTCAATTAGTGTAACTCAATCAGATATTGAAAGTTTTTTGTGGGAATAGAAAAAAAGTAAAATAAATCAAGCCCACATATCTGCCTTTAAAGAACACCACAACATGAAAATGAGTGTACTTTTATAGCTTGTTAAATAACATTGCAATGCCAAATTGAAAATCCTTTTTAGTAGCGATCAATCTGTTTCAAAAATTAATCTTCAGCAGATTTTTTAATATGTCTGGTTTTGGTTTTCAGGTTTGTTTGCTTGTTTGCTTATTTATCTGAGATTTCAGAAAATAATATAAATATAAATAATATAAATATAAATATAAATATAAATATAAATATAAATATAAATATAAATATAAATATAAATATAAATAATATAAATAAATATAAATATAACACATGAAATACCTCAAAAAACCTGAGTTGCAGGTTCAGAATGGAAAATCTGAACCAGCTGGTTTAGTTTGGAAAATGTAGTGAAAGCTCAGTACAATGAATTTTGATTAGAAATAATCCATAATGTAATAGGATGGGGTGCTGTCAGATGATACATTTGTAAATTCATGACAAATGACTTTAAATTTGGGGAAACACTATAACAATCTCTTAAACTGCAACTATCTTAGGGGAAAGAATATTGTCAATTTACAATCTACATTTTAAATAGACTTGTTACATCAGGTTTAATCATTTATGTTCAGCTTGCATTAATTTCTATAATTCAAACTATTTGTAATGCAAATAAAAGAAGTGTGATGTTAGTAATAGTGAAATGATGCAGGGAATTCTCTGAAGTGCTGTTGAATTCTGTCACGGCTCAGAAAAAGTGGACATTATACTTTACTGCACATGGTAGAGTCAGTGAAGTAATAAATATTAATTCTGTCCCTGCAGGGAAGGAGAAGACGTTTTATTAGTATGAGCTAAGTACCTGGGGTTGTTAAAGAATTTTCTTCTTATCAGCTTTGAGAAGTAGAGTAAAAATTAAAGTTGCCATATCAGTACTGAATTAAATTAAGGAAAACCTTTCTGCTGAAGAAGTTTACGAATGTTGGCAAATTAGGTTATTGTAGCAATGCAACAAATTCATCAGAACACCTAAAAGACACTGCTTTAAAATGAAACATACATAGTTAAAAATGAAGAACATAATGGAGGAAAAAAATATTGTAAATATGTAAAAACTCAGAAATGAGAATTTTGATTGCAAGTAATGGATAATGTAACACGATGTGGTGCTGTCAGGTATTACATTTGTAAATTAATGACAAATGACTTAATTTTGGGGAAATTTTATAATAATCTCCTAAACTGCAACTATCTGAGGGAAAAAATATTGTCAATTCACAATCTACATTTAAAATAGAGTTGTTAAATAATGTTTAGTCATGTATATTTAGCCTGCACTAATTTCTTCAGTTCAAACTATTTGTAATGCAAATAAAATGTGTGATGACTTGTGAAATTTTAAACCAGTACCTTTGATTCTATAACTTAAATTATTATAAAACTGTACAAGTGAACACTCAAAATTAAATCTTTTGAGATTGTCATCTATTTCTTTCCATTTATTACCCTATTTTAATCTGAGGTGTTTCTGTAGATAGATGCTTTGTCAGCTCTATGCCTTCATTTTTAAAAAAATTGTTTTTGTCTCTGACAGCATCTGGTTTGCGCTTATTTTCTATTTATGCATGCCAGTGAAACAAATGACACCTAAGTTGAGGTTTATAAAAATATATCTTTGGACCCTCTGCAATATGGCAGCCTATCAGAACTCCTCACCAATGTCTCTGGACAGTTATTTATTATTATTATTATTAATAATAATAATTCTGATATAATTCTACACAAATAGGTAGAAATATGAGTAAATTCTACCTACAGTCTGGTATGGTTTCCTTTTTTTTCTGTAAGATTACTTACTGGAGTCACTTGATAAAATATTTCTGTTCTTTAAAATTTGTGGGAAACAATCACCTGCAAGCCTTCTGAAGTTCATATGTAGAAATCAGAAGGAATGTGCTCTTGGAAACAAAAAAGAAAAAATGTCATGGGATAATGAAACATGTTCTAATACAAATATATCAGCTTCACTTACCATGTGGAAGACTATAACCCAAACTAAATGGATTTGTTTGTTTACCCATATCTATCTCTTGATACAGGTATCAATCCATGGCTTTAAAAGTTCTGGAAGTGGAGGATAGTTCAGTAGTGTATCAGTAGAATTAGTAGGTGTTTTCTACCTCAGCATCTGTTGTCACGTGTAGTGTGTAGCCAGGACATTCCAGTGTCTAAGTGCTCCACAACCACCACATGGGAAACCATCTTACCTTCATGGTGAATTACTTATGATTTCTTTTTATTATTTACAAAATTTTTTTACATCTTGAAAATGTTGTGGTGTTTGGGGTTTTTTTTTTGTCTTATTTTTAGGGGCCTTGTGTTTTGGTTTTGTTGCTGTTCACTTTTCATTTGGATTTCTGGGGTAGATTTTTTAGGGCTTTGTGAGGTTTTTCATTCCAAATATTTTTTCTTATATTTTTTATTCTTAGATTTGGAATATTTTATATTCCAAATACTTTTTTCTTATATTTAGTACTTTTAATGACAATCAGAATAAAGAAGTACTTAGTGAGAAAAAACAAACCCACCCAAAAAACCAAAACCAAACCCCACAGTAGTTTCTTCTTTATTCAGAGATATTCTGTATAACTGTTTACACAATCCGTGCTTCCGTTCTGTCCAGCTCCCTAAGGATCTGAAGAATCTGAGCTTGAGAGGGACTATGAAAGACACTCCACTCTTTTCTATGAACAGAAATTTGGAAATATAATGTACTGCATTTGACTGGGGTTAAGTTAAACTAACTGGTATAGTGCTGTGCTTTGGATTTAGGATGTGAATATACTGATACTATACTGATGTTTAACTTACACTTTGTCCAGGTGTTTTCAGCTTCTCATGCTGCCAGTTGTCCTGTCAGACGTCCACAAGCAGCTGGGAGGGGACGTCCTTGGGACAGCTGACCCAGACAGGCCAAAGGGATGTTCCATTCTCTGTGCTGTCATGCTGAGGAAAAAAATCTCTGAGAGGTTGGCCAAGGTATGGCAACCACTGCTCAAGGCTGGACTGAGCATGTGGCAACCTGTGGTGGACAACTGCATTCGGCATCTCTTGTTTTCCAGATTCTTTTTTAATTATTATTTTTGTCTTCATTTTCTGTCCTGTTCAATTGTATTTATCTCAACTACCTGTTTTGCTTTTTATTGAGTTCCTTCCCTTATCTCACCATGAGGGTGTGAATGAATGGCCTTGTGGTTTTCAGCTGCCTGCCAGCTTAAACCACAACGTATACATGGGGAATTACACCATGGATGCAGATAGATCAGCTCTCACCTCTCAAAAAGGCACCCAACTGCCTCTTTCCTCTGCATTATATTTGCATGCCCTGTGTGTATATATATTCTATAGAGCATTTCACAGATCAGTCCCAGGTAAGTTTTCCACCTTTAAATTACCAGCCTTCTCCTTATCCCAGGTACTATACTGAAAAGAAACCTTAAAACTCAAACCAAATGAAAATAAACAAAAAATACAACTGCAAACCACAAAGAAAACAAAAGTCAACGCTGGGAAAAAATGCATTGGTTAAACTTTATGACTAAATGAATTAATTTATGTATGTATGCATTTATTTATTTACTTAAGGAAAGTGTTTTCTTCCAGGTTCAACCCCCCTGGCCTTCTGTACTGATCTATTTTCTCTAAGTTGTGAGACCTTCACGACATGTCATGGCTCAAAGTGGCACAGCATCACTTGCAAAAGGAAATGTTCATCTCTTGGGTGGATTGATTTTTGGTCTTGGCAGCTAGTTTGATAAAGATAGATTCCAAGACTCTTTTTGGACTTTGGGGGTTACAGGTATGCTAATTTGTAAGGTCGAAGCTGCATTTCCTGGTCTTTGTCTAATATGTTTTCAATGTAGACCACAATCTTTTATTTCCATGTTTGACAAAAGTTTTGCAATTCTTATTTTATTACCAAAGTAAATGTCATTAATAGAAATGAAGTAGAATAATATTGTTCTTTTGAGTAGATGCTCATTATAAATATCTACAATAAACTTGCCAGTTCAAGGATGATATATTGATTTATTTTCTAATTTCAGCTGGAAAACTATAAGGCAGCTACTAACTATATGGTTAGTATTTTAAGATTCAAGATGTATTCCCTTTATGAAAGAAATAGATTTTCTTATTCTCTCTGATGGAGCAATTGTTTTGACTACATTAAAAACATGCTGCAGCAGTTTATAGTTTATCAACACTACTGTGCATGTCTGTCTAAATTTAAATATGCTACATCAAGAAAAAAAAACATCATTTTTATTCAGGTTTGGATATTAGTCACAAAAATGTGTATCCGTTTTCATTACTTTCCTAAAGTTAAAGAGACAATATAAAATAGTGCATCACAGCAACGTATCTGAAATAATTGTTAGACTTTACAGAAGGGTTATGCAAATAATTATTATTCTTAACTTCAGCAAAGGGTTATAGAACAGGACCTTTAAGACTCTGTTTTGGTTTCTAAAACAATTTTGCCACATGGATTTTGTCAAAAGTATTGAAGGGTGATTAATCATACCTAAATTTAACTCTGAAAAATGAGCTATTTAATACATACACCCTTTCTCTGCCAAGGAGAGGGACATGTACTATGGACAGTAAGTAACTCTTGTA